>CM060926.1:276351135-276970242 GCA_030737875.1 Allium sativum | reverse complement strand
TGCATTGTGTCCAGTTTGATTGTTTTGACCATGAACTTGTGCATGACTTTCCTCTGACCTGAAGGCTGCCATGAGTTTGCATATCTCTTGCTATTAGGCATTGAAGTTGTTTATTCACTCCTCGACCATTCCATGTATTTGCACTAGAAATTGTACATTTTTGTATGTTTCCGTATACATGTATATTGGTGTTCATTGAACTTGTCACTTGTAAATGTTGTTGCACCATTGTGTATGCACACTGATCATTCTTGTACACAAGAAATATGTGCTTGAGCTACAATGCTATACCATATACATGCTGAGTTGAAATCTGCTAAGTTAGATGCTCCACTTGATTCACTATATACATGTTACACTGCCTTGACTTGCACCATCACCAAAATGATGTAGATTGGTCACGATGTATAAGTTGTGTCATTTGTTTGGGCTTGAGTAGTTTGAAACCATGCATGTACACATGTCTTTGACTTTAATCATGAACTTGATGACTGGCTTGAGTAAACTGCTGTACTTCATGTTTGCATGTATCTTGGCTTGATCCATGCTGCTCCTGTTTCACTTTAATTTTTGTGCATTATATGCCATGTTGTAGTTGAACAGTACCATATAGTTTCACCATGATTGTTGAGCATCATCACGTTGGACCCCTGGCCTTGTGCTGTGCCATGTTGACTTGTACTCTACCACATTTACTTGTATATGTATTCCTTGAACTATGAGCTTGTACCATGCCTGTTGTGTTTGACATGGTTGTGTTAACCTCCATGCCGTGTAGCTATTTCTGACTTGAATTGGTTGGTTCGACACTTGGCTTTTCTGCACTTTGTTTTGACCATAATGCTGAACTTCATACTTTGCGGGCTTGACTTGAATTCCTATATATATGCATTTCTATGGCACTGTCTATTTGAGTGTGCACTAAGTCGAGATGGTCCACGTGGCAACTCCTCAGTTGCACACTGGATTGGCGAGGCAGTGCACACATGTATACATATACATGTGTGTATATGCAGCCATCCAGAATAGATTTTCCTGTACTTGCACTAAAATATGTGTATATACATACAAATGTGTGTGTATACATATATCGTGCGCATGCTACATCCACATATCAGTTCAAGCCAAGAAAAATGATGAGAAACACACCGAAATTCTCAAGCAAATAAAATTTTAAAAATAAAATTTATATTCATGCGTATTCAGTTCTATTTCTATTTGCAGTGTACTGTGTGTTTCTGTTTCATGTGACAGGTAAGAAGATGACTGGACTAACAGTGGGAATTGGCAGAAGATAGAAGAATGAAGACAAGAAAACAGTGTATATAAGTGTGAATGAATGTATGAGTCTGAAACTGTATATGTGAAAGTGTTTGTATAATATGAGATGTAACTAAGTGGCTGAGTGTTGTAGTGAGGAGAGCCGATGTTTATGAAAAGACTTGTAATAGAGAAACATACAAATAGTGGAGTTGTAAATATGTACTGTTTATTGCTGAAATTAAATATTATATTCAAATAAAATACTATTGAATGTTTGAATTTGTGTTTAGTCGTATTTTATTTAAATATAAATATTATATTCCTGTCAGTGATGTATGTATGGAACAACACAATAACAAACACATTTAAAACTTGTTTGTTATCATCAAACAAAAATCATATATATATATATATATACATATATATAACAAAAAAGACCAGAGTCAGATAAGGGGAATTCCTATCTTAAAACCACTTTTAATAATGTTACGACATATTGCAGCAACTGAAGATATTGAAGATGATGGAGGAAGACAAGAGATCTTTACACCGAGGAAATTGCTTATTAATGTCTCGGTTGGGCGGCAACCCAAAAAAGATTACTTACAGCCGTGGTCCTGACGTACTTGAAGAGATTTAGGATTTGTAAGGGCTTTTACACCCAGTTCTGGTTGAGAAATAAAGCGCTTTCGGCTCTGTTCTGTTCGAGAACGAACTTGCATGGAGGTGTGTCTGATGTTGTATTTTATAACGTATTAATTGGTCATTACTAGACATATCTCGATTTAGTGGCGGAGAATTGATTCTCTTAGCTTAACACCCTTCTTTGAGACATACAAGCTTAAAGGTGATATGGTTAGCAATTATCAGTTGTATGTTATGAAATGACAATGTTGCATGTGACGTGCTAAGAGCTGCAAATGATCAAAGCATGACTTAGTTAATGCGTAGCAAGCCTCACAACCCGGTAATGTCCTAAAACAGGACGAATGCGGCAAGGTTATGTGGGCCGGTCATTCCTATTAGTGTATGGTCATTCCCATTTAGATAAAAAGTTGTGTCATGGTATGGAGCCCAGATATTTTACTTATGTGAATGATGGGTTGTCAATTGTGTACGTAGGAACGCCATATTCGAGTTGTCATCTAGCAGTTTACCGTATAGAGATGGTATGGCATTGTGTTGGCAGAGATTCATCAGTTGTTTCTTAGGTAACATCCCTCTAAAGGTGTTTCCATCCGTTAAGGAAGATCCTTTGCCTTGGTCATTGTTGGCACACAATATCCAATACAAACCTATGGTTTTAAAATTAAAGACACAATAGCCACCGGAATTTGATCAATATAACAATTCCAGATAATTCAAGTAAATTTATTTGAAAAGGCTTTTGAAATGATGTCATTAAAAGCAATATCAATGGTTTTGATAAAGTAAGTGTTTTAATTATCATAAGGGAAAACGTGTTCTGTATTTACGGTGTCATCTTATGAGATACCTTTTTTAACAACTGTTTTAAGTTTCTCACACCAATTTCACGACTGACCTAGAGTTTATTATTCCTTTCCTAAACTTTGGGTGCCCTTAATTTTTTTACACTTGCGGCCTAGTAGTTAAGGTTTTGCAATTAAGTCTTGATGATATTTTGTGAGGCATGTGCTGGTATTAGGCTGGAGCTGTATTTGGAGCATATTGGCTTCTTTCATTGAAGCTTTAGTATTTAAGCTGTGTAATTGTTGTACTCTGATATATCTTTTCTAACTCTTATGTAAAATATTGTTACATTAATAAAAATTTCTTTTGTTTCCATTCTAATGCCCTATTCAATTCACCTTTCCAACACTTGGGTTTTGATACATGAATACCGTGGATGTATTAAATGTTGATTCTCGAGGGTCGAGATGGTAGGTCATTACAATTATGATGGTGTTGGATTTGACATGACTCAATATTTTATTAAGTCTTCAACTATTGGTAGTTATCCGTATTCCTTTAAAGGGGAACCGATAAGCGGTACAACTTTACTACCTAAGAGAGGTGATGTGGCCCAAGAAGCGATGTTATCTTCAATCAAGTGATAATAGTATGAATCCACCATGTGATATAAAAACTAATTAGCAGAATACCTTGGGTTTAGCAAAGTAAAGCAAATCTGTCGTCTCTTTGCTTCGAAGGAGATAACATTTAAATGATCTTCACTTGTCGGCGAAACAGTTTCATGATTTATAAGAATCAAGCACTTTGTTAAAAACAGATAGAAGATACAACTTATGACTTGATTTTAATCATCTTTGGTCCTAAAGAGGCAATGCAATCTCTGTAGATAATGTAAACGAGACCACCCTGCTATAAGGCATGGAGCAACAATAACTGCGTTAGATTCCATGGAAGAAAAGCATTTATTAGATAGGAAGAAGGTATGGTGCAACAGTTGCGAAAGTCCCCTTCTGGTGTACTATGGTAGATGCTCCTTAATTTTGGTGTCATCATAGTGGAATACCTTCTTAGGGGATTAACTACGACTCTCAAAGTGGGAGGTGTCAGGTCAATATCGGTACCATGGGAATCAACGCTTGATATTATGCAGAGGCAGCATGAACTGAAGGCAATTAAAATTTGATGAAATCTTGTTTGAGAGTGAATGCAGAATTTGCAGAATAGAAGAGGATTAATCAATTGATAATAAAACTATACAAACGATGGCTATATAAAGTCATATTAAAGTGGAGCAGATTATTGGGCCGCAGCCCATTTATATAGTGCGGAAGTGAAGAAGAAATGGGTAAAACATGCCCATTCTTTTGTACAAAGTATATAACATATATATTATCTTGGCTGATGTAAACGTAATTCATTTCCATATCTTATCAGCCCCCCTCAAAACTATGGGGAATTGAAAAACCTAGTTTTGGATCTTCATGAGTCTTCTTCAATCTTCACTGATAATACATAGATTTGAGCGATTTGAAGCTATAGACACCAGATCTGATGAGTATGAACTTAATTGTCACTTGGTTGAGTTTGTATCTCGAACCCTAACTTTGTCAACTTCGATTTGGAGTGTTGATGGGTTTTTGTGTGAATCTAATGGTTTCATTAGTGATTTTCTCTCCTCAGCATGGATGTTGGCGAAAGTATGGTTGTGCCTTTTGATGCTTTGCTCGTCCTTGCTACTGACATTCAACTCAGAACTGAATCTGGTAAAATTTAGACTTGAGATAGCTTTGGTTAGTATGTCGGCTCTTTGGTAATGTAATGAACTGGGATTTTCGACTCCGAAAATCAACACAAAACTACCATGTTGACTATTCAGACATCGGAAATACCTGATCATTAATAGAAAGAAGTTAGAGGGTGAGAATAGATAAGATAGAAAATTAGAACAGAAGAAGAAGAAGATCAGCACAGAACAGAATCAGAGTGATACGGATCTCACAGCGGAACGAATAAAATATATTATAACATAACTTTGAAATAAAATAGTATATATATACAATAACATTATCAGAGTACAACACTTACACATAGCAGAAATAACAATAGCTATATAATCCTGAAGCCTCATGCTTCAAGCTCCTCTATGTATATTTGTAAAGACCTGAACTACTTGACTGCCCGCACAAATTTGGGCACCCAAGAGTTTAGGGAAAACAAAACAAAATAAACTCTGGGTCAATCATGGGACTGGTGTGAGTAAACTCAAATCATTTGGTTTAACTTTTCAAAATCCTTTTCAAAAGAAATGATAATCGTAAGACCGATCCACACATAAACACGGATGGTTTTTACCTTACGATAACCCAAAACACTTTCAAAATCATTACTTTTCTGATATTATAATAGTGTCTAATCACAAGTAATTAACAATCTAGCAGAACGCTTGCATCTCATATCCACATATATAGTATACAAACAAAACCGCGGGCGCTTATTGGATATTGGATTCCGACTATGACAAGGTATGGGACCACCTGCCGATAGTGTATCTCTAGAGGTGAATACACTGGGTTCAAAAAGAACGTCTTGCAACCCGGCCCACACATGACCGACCACTCATTTCGCTTGAGTGTATCGAATGTATATCACCAACAGTTGGGAGCTACCCACCCTTTCCCGAAAAGGGACAACATCGAAAATAGATAAAAGAGAAATGGATTTTCTCTAGATATGTGATATACACCCTAATGGGAGCGACCCACCTAGCCATGCTGCCTACCCGATTTCTGTCATTTCCCGGTTGATGAGGCTTGAGGTCATAACGTATCTTTTGGAACACCTGACTGTTGTATATAACGGTGTTGTATACACAATTATATGATTTTTGTTTGATGATAACAACCAAATATATATTATTATATATGTGTTTGTTACTGTACTGTTTCAATATACACATCACAAAAGGAATATAATATTTATGTTCAAATAGAATACGACAATACACGAATTTAAATATTCAACAGTATTTTATTTAAATATAATTATTTTTTTATTTCAATATCAAACAGTACAATTCTTATACTCCACTATTTGTACATCTCACTGATATTCTTTACAGTACAATCAATTTCATTATATACAAAGCTCCTCACACATCACTCAATACACTTTGTCACTCAATTTTTTTACACATATACAGATATACATGTCTATTTGTTTTACCGTCTTCTGTCTTCAAGCTTCTGTCTTCACTTCACTGTCAGTCAGTCACCATCTTCATACCTGTCTCATATAGAAACACACACACACAGTATCCATAACAGAAATAATTTCTAAATTCTAAGCAAATATAATTTTTATTTGAAAAATTTATTTGCCTCAGAATTCGGTGTGTTTCTCATCATTTTTCTGACTCAATCTGATTCATCTGTGTCTAGGCAGACAGTTTGTATATGTACAGGGACAGGAAATTTTCTGAATGGCTGCATATACACACGTGTATATATATACACGTGTGCACTGCCACGCCAATTCAGTGTGCAACTGAGGAGTAGCCACGTGGACCATCTCCACTTAGTGCACACATGAAAGCAACTCAATGAAAAGTCAACAAAAGCAGTTTCAAAGTGGTCGAGCCAGTTTCACAAACTTGACAGAACAAGGTGAAAAATGCAAATGAATATGGAGCAAGAAAACCAGCATGTGTACAGAATTTCAAGGGCACAAATCAGTAAAAATGCAACTGCAATGTTCATGGATGATACAAGCATGTATGGTGTGGTGAATGCAACATTAAAAGCAAGCACAAGTGAACAAGGCAATTTCAGAGAGTCAAAAGTGTCGAGGCAGTTTTAAAATGCAAAACAGGTTGAAGTAATGTTTTTCAGAAATCAGAGTATACATGAATGGTATAACTCAGCATGGTGACAAGCATGGAGCATGTACAAGAAATAAAGTATCAATGGCCAGAACAGCAAACATGTGAATACACTAAAGCAACAATATGGGGCAGCATGTTTAACATGCACTGGCTATGTTCATATGGAATGAAAAATGAACTCAGCATCAAGTTAAAGTAGTTCAGCCATGATGAAGTGCATACATAGATTATTAAAGATGTTGGATAGCCAACATGTATGACAGCAATGATAAGTGTATCTGCATACTTCTAATCATGTCCAAGAATGGTGCAAACAAGTTAGGTACATGAATGAAACTTTTAAAGCACTTCAGGAAAATCTCAATATTTAGGAATGGAGCAATCAGGGAATCAATGAAACTGCATATCAAAGAAACAACTCAAGTGGATGCAGCATTAAAAACATTGTGCACAAGCAATTGTGCAAGTATGGGTGAACAAGGAAACTACATATGGATAGCAAGTATGGTAGCAAGTGTCAAGCAGCATAATCAAGGTCAAGCATATATAGTGGCAAGTTTGGACCAGCATAGTTCAAGACAAGTGCAAATGGTTCAAGTCAAACAACAAGTCTCAGGTAAAATGCTCACAACAAAAACATGGCCGAGCACATGCAAACAAGTCGACATGGCAACAATCAGTATGACAAGCATTTCAGGTTGTAAACACACAAGAAGCATGATGCAAACAACTATGAATTCAAACTGGTTCGAGCAACAGAATTGCAAGTGATATGGCATGATCAATGTGTTCAGGAAAAACAGAATCGATACATGCTAGAAAGGCAGACTCCAAATTCAGTTTGTAGATGAATGGTGAATAATGCTACAGCAGGTAAAGGGTGTTTTAATATCACAAATACATGGCCAGGAAATGGATTTCCAAAATTTCAGAAATCAATGTACATGCAAGACTGCATGGGAATGTAACATGACACAAAAATATGGAAAACATTTCAGTCTTGAATGTAAATTAGAAGGGACATAAACATTTTGGCAAGTATAATTAGTTTCCAGATATGGAAATACAGAGGAGAATTTTCTGTTTCGAAAGAAGTAAAGACTGCATTTCATATAGCCTAAAGATTCACTATTTTAATTCGGCATGATTCAAAAATAGGCAAAACATATATGGGAAGTTAAATCAACAATTCCAAAAATGGCAGTGTGAATTCAAGGCAGCTTTAAACTGTTTTTAGTCAAATAAATCAGTGAGCAACGTTTTTTTTTGGCAAGTGTTGATTTGGAAACAATTGAAGGAATTCACAAATTAATCAGTGCAAATATACTACGCAAGGGAAAATCACAAGGAGGCAACAAATTTCAGGAAATCTCGCAAATCAAAAGAGGAAACACACAAATCATCTCAAGCCGAGTCATTCACGGGAAATCAGAGGTTATTAGGGTTTTATTTTACCCTATATTACACGCACTTCATCACTGTCAAATTGACAGAGCATCGAATACACACAACAACAATTTCAAGATTAAAATATAAATTCAGAGAAACTCACGAGTTTTTCAGAGGGATTCGATCTTGTTCCCAAATTGTTGAACAAGAGAGCAGCAACAATCGAAGCCAGACTGAAGAACAGCATCGATTTATCAACAAGTCGAATTGATTTGGGACGAAGCAGAAAACCCTAGCAATTTCTAATCGCCGCCGCCATTCTTTTTGTTTCTCAAAAGAAGCTATCGGGTTTAACAAATGCAAAAGTGGGCCGGCCAAAAATTACTCAGGGCTTTATTGTTTTTAATTGAAAAGGGGGATGACCCCTTTGTTTTAATTCCTTAAGGGTTTAAAATCCCTTTTGTTTTTGTTTTTGTTTTTAATTTGTGTTGTAAAAATCAAACGAACAGGTGTCTAGATCTGTAAAGTCTAGGTAAAACAGTCAGGGTGTTGACTGTCAGTTTCAGAGTCTGTAAAATTCTGAGATACGGATTACGGGGTTGTAATTCGGGGAATCTGATCGAGGGGACATCGTTCGGTCTAGGGTTTTAAGCGTAGGGTTAGGACAGGAGCAGGCGCTGTGAGTGTACATGGTCTTGTATGCGGGATCTGTTTATAATACCTAGTAGAAACCTTAGGAATGCAGCAGTAGGCAGGGTTTTGCCAAAGCTGGGTATATCTGTGTATGATTTATTTTCTGCACTTTTATTTCTCCTGCATTCTGTGATCTGTTTATTATTTTAATATCCTGTCAGTTATTCAATTCAGTTTAAAAACTGTGATAAACCCTATTCACCCCCCCCCCCTCTAGGGTTAATCTAGATCCAACAAGTGGTATCAGAGCAGGTATTCTGTTTAACTCTAAAGTAATGGTGATTCCTAGTTGTCAGTTGATAGAGAGTCAGTCCAGTTTATTTCCAACTATTTTCGATGGAACAGATTTTTTAAACTGGAAATCCAAAATGGAATTTTATTTAAAGTCTGTTAATATTGAATGTTGGAATGTTGTTATCCATGGATTTGATAGTGTAGATATTACTTTCAATACCCGTACTATGAAAATTATATTTGATTATCTTAGTACTGAACAGTTTAATCTTATCTGCCATTGTTTATCTGCACAGGAAATCTGGGATACTCTCAATACGAAGTATGGAAAATCTGACAACAGCTCAAAACCCCAGAATGTCAACTCAGATTCAGAATTCTGTTTAACAGGATTTACAAATGAAAATTCAGAAGGATCAGATGATGGAGAATCAACGGATGCTGAAGTTGAAAATTTCTCATACGAAGATTTGGTTTATATGTGTGTTGATTTAACTAAATCTGTTGATAAACTCAAATCTAAAAACAAATCTCTAAAATCTAGGAATTCTGAGTTGACCAGCAAAATTGATGATTTGGAATCACAGCTTGAATATTTTAAAAATTCTTCAAATTCAGATTGCAAAAATTGTTTAAAATTGAAAACCAATCTTGTTCATCCCAATAAAAATATTCAAAAGTTTGAAAAGGAAATTCTGATCTTAAAAGAAAACAAGATTGAGTTATCAAATTTGAACAATCTTCTACAAAAAGAATTTGAAGTTTTTAAGACTGATATAAGTTCAAAATTTGAGATTGCTGAGAATGAAAATTTGGTGAGAAGTGATTTGATTTTGATAGAACTTGAAAATTAGATTGAAAAATCCAAGATTTTTGAGTCTGAAAAACAAAAACGGTTTGAGCTTGAAATTTTCGAATCCCAAGCCAAAATTAAATTGCTTGAAAATGAGAATTTGGTTTTGAAACAGTCCACGCTGAATAGAAGATCGCTATAAATAATTGCTCAAATTTACTAAAAGAAAATAGCGATCTAAAATCCAAAGTTCTACGATTTGAATCAACTTTGGATAAATTTTCTAGTGGGGAAAAATCGTTGAATATGTTGTTACAAAACCAAGTTTCCATTAGAAATAAATCTGGTCTTGGCTTTGAGAAAAATAATGTTTTTGGAAAACAAAATCCAATTGATTTGAAAAATCCTTTAGACTGCTTTGGAAAGAATCGATATGGAAATTCAAACTCAGATAATCGCAAAGGAGTTTTGAATCATAAACATGATGAGAATTTGTTTTATAATGATCTATTTGAACAATCCTGGATCCCAAAAAGGAATAAAACAAAATTTGTTAAATTCAAACAGATCTGGGCTCCTAAAGGTACAAAGGTGAATTCAGATGGGTTGTTGTATAAACAAGTTTGGGTACCAAAATATGTGAATAAAACTGTGAGTGGTTTTACAAACTTTGTTAGACCACTCGATCCCCTAAGCCATTAGGTACCTGAGGAGGCCGAGGAGCGGCTGTGTAGAAAGAGAAACTGAATTCAAACTGCTTCATATCATGGAATCATTCACAGCTCCTTATACAAGTCTGTTGAGTTAGAGATTCTGATTTACACTGGATTCTGGTATGATCTCTAAATTCAAATCTGTAAATATTTTTCTGTGTTGATTCTTTTTTCTTTTATTTATTTCTTCTTCCTTCCACCTCTTTCTTCTGTCTATTCTAATTTGATTTATCACTGCCATATTTTTTTGTGCTTCTTGAATTGCAGTATTCATGATTTTCTGGAAATTTGTTTTGTGTGTATAGGACTCTAATGTTTTTAATTATTTCCAGATCTTGTACTTAATCTTGTAAATATCTGCAATTGTTTTGAAGTATATTTTTATTTCTGAATTCCTAACGGTGTTGACGTATTCTTGTTATATCTTGAACACTGTTAATCTGAATTCTAAATTGTTTTGAAGATCTGAAAATTATATGGAAATTCACACACCTTTGCTGTTCTAAGTTCATTCTAATTCATTTTAGAAAAGTTCAAGATATTATACTTATTACAGCACACTGTTATTTATCAGTTGTGACAATTCCAGTAATTTTCAGATTGGCTTGAATATCTTTTTGAAATGCCTTGTCTTAGTGATACATCTTAAAAT
Source organism: Allium sativum (assembly GCA_030737875.1). Classification (NCBI taxonomy): domain Eukaryota; kingdom Viridiplantae; phylum Streptophyta; class Magnoliopsida; order Asparagales; family Amaryllidaceae; genus Allium; species Allium sativum. Next base: position 276,959,191 of record CM060926.1, on the reverse strand, counting down.
TCATTTTAATTCATGATTAGTACAGTTGAAACTAGTTTGTTTGAAATCGTCTGAAATTCCTGATATTTTGAATCTCACATACCTCCTAAATTTGAAATTATCAATCTTGTGTGACTGATTCATTATATCCCAGAATTTGACATTGATTCAAGTGATTTCAAATAAATTATTTATTTATGGATCATGAATATCTCTTAATTATTTGATGTAAATGATCTGAAATTATTCTTAGAAATCTTGTGAAAAATTCCTTTGAAAATCTGGTCTCACTCTTATTTCATGATTATTTGATTTAATTATTTGTTTGTTTAATATCATTTGAAACTATTGATTTATTGAATCTCACACATATCTCAAATCAAAAATTTATGATCTGGTGTGATTGATTCATTAAATTCTGATATTTTCATATGATTCTAAGTAAACAGTATTTTAATCATTAGATCATAAATCATCATATATGGCCATCATCTTGACAAGTATGATTTGAAACTATGTTCTGTGTTGCTTTGATACTATTTTGAAAAATGGTTGTTCTGGAATCACATGCCTGCTGCGCTGATACATGTGCAAAATCTATTATCTCATCTGTTTGGGCTTGGTACTTAACAATTCTTTTGTCTATGACATTCTTGTTCAGTATCATGTTAAAATTCCTCGTACATAGAGACACCAAGTGGTATCAGGAGTGGCTTATATTTTCTCACCCATCTGTACTTAGATTCAAATCTTCACCATGTATAAATCCACACACTCCTTTTGTCTTGTACACATTTTTCCTTCGTGTCGTGTATAGATCAGCATATTTCTCTTGTATTTGATTTTCAATTTTAAAAATATTTATTAATTATTCATTCAGAAATTGAAATCAATATCAAAATTGAACTGTATTTGTAAAAATAATTATCAGAATTTGAAATTGTGATGAATTGTGACTGCAGTATATTTCACAACAAGAGGAGATTTTATTTTTATTTTCATGATAGTTGAACATGTATTATAATATCTCTGAACTGGCAATTATTTCACGACCATCTTCTTTACCTATCACCCATCTGCCATCCATCATGATTTTATATTAATGTAGAGAGTTTATATTTTTTTAAACCATCTTGTTTTAAAACAGTGAAAATTATTTGTGATAGAAATGGGACTATATTAGTATTCAGAATTAGTGATAATTGAAAATTATCAATAATCCCGGTACAGTCGAGCTTATTTCATAATATAATTAATTTAGAAATTTATTTCACAGTCCATTTCTGTACCTACCACATTTCTATCATCCATATTGGTTTCATATACCGAGGAGTTTTTTCCTTTATAAAGCTGAAAATGATAAAAATATTATTAATATATAAGATTGTCTCTAACCTCATTTAAAAATCCAAGCTCTGGTTATGCATGTTTATGAGACATCTTATAATTTAAGCTGCGACTGATCCCATTTAAAAATCCAAGCTCTGGTTATGCGTGGTCAGTGTGCTCTTATATAAAATAAAAATAATAATAAAAGGAACTAAAGTGCTGAAAATAGAAATAAATTTGAAATTCTCCTCTAAGTATAAAAACCAGCCTATCAATCCATCTTCCAATATGTGAAATGTGTTAAAATCTTATGACGTATTATGATTTGTTGATTGATAGGTATTGGGATTTGAGATTATTCGATTTTCTCACTTAAGTTGAATTATTAATTATAGTCCAAAATCCGTCACTGTTTTTGAACTTCATTTTTTATAAATCTTTTTGAAAATTAATTGAAATTCATTTTTATAACTCTCCTCATTTATATAAATTTCATCGTGAATCCGTCATTCTCTGCAATGTGAAATATGCCACTAGTTCTTAGAAATATTATGATTTTTGTTTGACTGATTGAAATTTATGATGACCTTTCTTCCTCTTAAGCTGAAATTATATTTCTAGTCATTTTTCATCTATATTTTAAATTCTGTATCCTTTTGACGATAACAAAAGGGGGAGAATGGATTGAGATTTTGATTTATGAATGAATAGCTTTTATAAAAAAAAAATTGAAAATTTATTGTTATTCATACATGCACAGTTAAAGGGGGAGTTTCTGTAGTAGGGGGAGTAATATATTTCATTTTCCAAACACATTTATGCTCAAAATCTTATATTTGTTTGTCATCATCAAAAGGGGGAGATTGTTGTATATAACGGTGTTGTATACACAATTATATGATTTTTGTTTGATGATAACAACCAAATATATATTATTATATATGTGTTTGTTACTGTACTATTTCAATATACACATCACAAAAGGAATATAATATTTATGTTCAAATAGAATACGACAATACACGAATTTAAATATTCAACAGTATTTTATTTAAATATAATTATTTTTTTATTTCAATATCAAACAGTACAATTCTTATACTCCACTATTTGTACATCTCACTGATATTCTTTACAGTACAATCAATTTCATTATATACAAAGCTCCTCACACATCACTCAATACACTTTGTCACTCAATTTTTTTTACTTATATACAGATATACATGTCTATTTGTTTTACTGTCTTCAAGCTTCTGTCTTCACTTCACTGTCAGTCAGTCACCATCTTCATACCTGTCACATATAGAAACACACACACACAGTATCCATAACAGAAATAATTTCTAAATTCTAAGAAAATATAATTTTTATTTGAAAAATTTATTTGCCTCAGAATTCGGTGTGTTTCTCATCATTTTTCTGACTCAATCTGATTCATCTGTGTCTAGGCAGACAGTTTGTATATGTACAGGGACAGGAAATTTTCTGAATGGCTGCATATACACACGTGTGTATATATACACGTGTGCACTGCCACGCCAATTCAGTGTGCAACTGAGGAGTAGCCACATGGACCATCTCGACTCAGTGCACACATGAAAACAACTCAATGAAAAGTCAACAAAATCAGTTTCAAAGTGGTCGAGCCAGTGTCACAAACTTGACAGAACAAGGTGAAAAATGCAAATGAATATGGAGCAACAAAACCAGCATGTATATAGAATTTCAAGTACACAAATCAGTAAAAATGCAACTGCAATGTTCATGGATGATACAAGCATGTATGGTGTGGTGAATGCAACATCAAAAGCAAGCATAAGTGAACAAGGCAATTTCAGAGAGTCAAAAGTGTCGAGGCAGTTTTAAAATGCAAAACAGGTTGAAGTAATGTTTTTCAGAAATCAGAGTATACATGAATGGTATAACTCAGCATGGTGACAAGCATGGAGCATATACAAGAAATAAAGTATCAATGGCCAGAACAGCAAACATGTGAATACACTAAAGCAACAATATGGGGCAGCATGTTTAACATGCACTGGCTATGTTCATATGGAATGCAAAATGAACTCAGCATCAAGTTAAAGTAGTTCAGCCATGATGAAGTGCATACATAGATTATTAAAGATGTTGGATAGCCAACATGTATGACAGCAATGATAAGTGTATCTGCATACTTCTAATCATGTCCAAGAATGGTGCAAACAAGTTAGGTACATGAATGAAACTTTTAAAGCACTTCAGGAAAATCTCAATTTTTAGGAATGGAGCAATCAGGGAATCAATGAAACTGCATATCAAAGAAACAACTCAAGTGGATGCAGCATTAAAAACATTGTGCACAAGCAATTGTGCAAGTATGGGTGAACAAGGAAACTACATATGGATAGCAAGTATGGTAGCAAGTGTCAAGCAGCATAATCAAGGTCAAGCATATATAGTGGCAAGTTTGGACCAGCATAGTTCAAGACAAGTGCAAATGGTTCAAGTCAAACAGCAAGTCTCAGGTAAAATGCTCACAACAAAAACATGGCCGAGCACATGCAAACAAGTCGACATGGAAACAATCAGTATGACAAGCATTTCAGGTTGTAAACACACAAGAAGCATGATGCAAACAACTATGAATTCAAACTGGTTCGAGCAACAGAATTGCAAGTGATATGGCATGATCAATGTGTTCAGGCAAAACAGAATCGATACATGCTAGAAAGGCAGACTCCAAATTCAGTTTGTAGATGAATGGTGAATAATGCTACAGCAGGTAAAGGGTGTTTTAATATCACAAATACATGGCCAGGAAATGGATTTCCAAAATTTCAGAAATCAATGTACATGCAAGACTGCATGGGAATGTAACATGACACAAAAATATGGAAAACATTTCAGTCTTGAATGTAAATTAGAAGGGACATAAACATTTTGGCAAGTATAATTAGTTTCCAGATATGGAAATACAGAGGAGAATTTTCTATTTGGAAAGAAGTAAAGACTGCATTTCATATAGCCTAAAGAATTCACTGTTTTAATTCGGCATGATTCAAAAATAGGCAAAACATATATGGGAAGTTAAATCAACAATTCCAAAAATGGCAGTGTGAATTCAAGGCAGCTTTAAACTGTTTTTAATCAAATAAATCAGTGAGCAACGTTTTTTTTTGGCAAGTGTTGATTTGGAAACAATTCAAGGAATTCACAAATTAATCAGTGCAATTATACTACGCAAGGGAAAATCACAAGGATGCAACAAATTTCAAGAAATCTCGCAAATCAAAAGAGGAAACACACAAATCATCTCAAGCCGAGTCATTCACGTGAAATCTGAGGTTATTAGGGTTTTATTTTACCCTATATTACATGCACTTCATCACTGGCAAATTGACAGACCATCGAATACACACAACAACAATTTCAAGCTTAAAATATAAATTCAGAGAAACTCACGAGTTTTTCAGAGGGATTCGATCTCGTTCCCAAATTGTTGAACAAGAGAGCAGCAACAATCGAAGCCAGACTGAAGAACAACATCGATTTATCAACAAGTCGAATTGATTTGGGACGAAGCAGAAAACCCTAGCAATTTCTAATCGCCGCCGCCATTCTTTTTGTTTCTCAAAAGAAGCTATCGGGTTTAACAAATACAAAAGTGGGCCGGCCAAAAATTACTCAGGGCTTTAGTGTTTTTAATTGAAAAGGGGGATGACCCCTTTGTTTTAATTCCTTAAGGGTTTAAAATCCCTTTTGTTTTTGTTTTTGTTTTTAATTTGTGTTGTAAAAATCAAACGAACAGGTGTCTAGATCTGTAAAGTTTAGGTAAAACAGTCAGGGTGTTGACTGTCAGTTTCAGAGTCTGTAAAATAATGAGATACGGATTACGGGGTTGTAATTCGGGGAATCTGATCGAGGGGACATCGTTCAGTCTAGGGTTTTGAGCGTAGGGTTAGGACAGGAGCAGGCGCTGCGAGTGTACATGGTCTTGTATATAGGATCTGTTTATAATACCTAGTAGAAACCTTAGGAATGCAGCAGTAGGCAGTGTTTTGCCGAAGCTGGGTATATCTGTGTGTGATTTATTTTCTGCACTTTTATTTCTCCTGCATTCTGTGATCTGTTTATTATTTTAATATCCTGTCAGTTATTCAATTCAGTTTAAAAACTGTGATAAACCCTATTCACCCCCCTCTAGGGTTAATCTAGATCCAACACTGACCACCCTTCATTTTGAATGCCACATCGTCATACTCGCCAAATCAAAAATTGATTTCCCCAAAAATACCACGGGTATAAAGCTAAGAGAAACGAATTCCTCCAGCACCAAACGTAAGTACGTTTGAAGAGATCAACTTACGCGATCCCTTAGAAATACTCTGTCAAACATTCGTCCATTCACGTTGTCCTGGGACTGGACAAACCGAAGGCAACATTCGTCCTTTAATTTAATTTATCATTAATTTATTCATTTCCCATTTCTATATATATTTGTAAATTCTTATTTTCTAAATTTAGAAGATAAACTTTATTAATCATTGGAAAACATTTCCATATTTGTTCTCGTTCCTTATTTTCTATGTTAGAAAACATTTCTGATTCTTATTTGGAAGACATTTCCAAAACTCTTTCATTTAATTTAAACAGATGTTTAAATAAAACATCACTAAGCCAATTCAAACCATTACACTCATTAACTAAACTCACTTAACCAATCTTCACTATCGAACCTTACCAATCCCTTAGTTAAAAATGAAGTCAATCAAGTTGGGGTATAATTACCTCTCAGACCTTAACTGAACAACATTTCTAACCTTGAAATTGACAAAGTTCACCCGTTTAAATCTTGAACCAACTTCCTTACGTAACTCTTCGATTCTATTTACAAATCCACTTCTTTTACTAAAATCATTTGATTATAACTGTGGTGTTATAATCCCATACTTCCAAAATAAAATAACTTAAATATAACTCTTCCTTAATAATTTGGATAAATAAACAAATAACTAATTTATTAATGAGTAAATAAATCTTGTTTTTAAAACGGAAAATAATTGGTACTTTCCCTAATTCGATATAATCTAATTTCAACTTACAATTCTCTCTCGAATAATCTATATTCGATAACTCCCCTTCGAATAACTATATTCGATTATCTCTCTTCGAATAACTATATTCGATAATCTCTCTTTCGAATAAACTATATTCGATAACTCTCCCTTTTGGAGAGCTTATATTCGATTAACTCTCTTCTTCGAATAACTTATATTCGATAATCTCTCTCGAATAACTTATATTTGATAATCTCTCTCGAATAACTTATATTTGATAATCAAATATCGGCTTCCAACCGAATACTAATTTCCTTGTAAAATCCTAATTTGTTCAATATAAAATTTCTTCAAATAAATCTGTTTTAAACATTGGCTTAGTTGAATTGTAACTACAAATCTTTACGGATTTTATTTAATCCCTTTTTACATTTCTAGTATCGAAATGGATTTCATCATTCCCTTTTCAAAACAACTCCAAATTTCCCAAATTATTTACCGTTGAATTTGAAATCTCAGTTATCAACTGATAATTATATTTTAGTTCATTTATAAACATTGTTTATAAATCACAACACTTGTTTTCCTTATTTAACAAGTTATTTATTTCTAATCATTTGAAATCCCATCTCTGTTTAACATCTATTTCAAAAACCCAATTTCCTTTATAATTGTTTTTATTTCTAAAATATTTACTTAATTCCATTTTTCATGTTGAATGTAAATAATATCCCTTTTATACAATCCCTTTAGTCTGATTTCATATTTTAAAATAATATCCCAATTCCAACTTATATTTTGTAGATTTATTTATACGAAATCTTCTTTCTATTTTTAACACTTAAATCTCATTTAAAATTCCCTTTATAAATGCTGAGTTCACATTCTATTTAAAATATCGGTGTTAAAAACCGATATCTACTTCTCTATAGAAGTTCAAACTTATATATTCCATTTATTAAAAGATAAATATTCTTTTTAATTTATAAACATCGTTTATACATTTATTTGCTCAATTTATCTGTTAAAACAAATTTCTATTTAAAATCTACTTCGAAACCATCTCCTCGTTGTTCTTTTATATCTTCTCAATTCTCTTTTATAATTCTATTTATTTCCCCAAATAATTTCTTTTATAATTCTATTTGATTTCCGAAATATTTCCTTTCAATTCTATTTGTTTTCCTAAATATTATATTAACTCCATTAAGTTCTTTATTTACTCCTTGTTACTTTCATTTAGTATTTTAACCAAATCGGTCTTTCAAACTTCCATATGACTGTTGTTAACTTCATACAGAAGTCTTTTATTTAATTTTCAAATATCTCCTTTTAATAAGTCCATTTGATTTTATAAAATTCCAAAATCCCATATTCACTTCATACATTTATTTCTATATAATACTTTGATTTTATACAAATATTTATATTTCAATATACACTTTAAAAATTTCCTTTTTAAATAAAATCCTTTGATTTTATATAAATATTTTATTTCAAATTATAGTTTGAAATTTCCATTTTCACACTTTAGTATCTCCTTTGGTATTTAAAAGTACCAAATAACAATAATCAACCACACATAATCAACAACAGATTATAAATCACATCATATATCACAATATATGAAAAACAGTAAATTAAATGTTGAGGAACCCAGTTGGGTCCCTTCGACCTGTTTCCCTGCATCCACAGATGTTAATCAACATAAATAACATGAATATGAACTATTCTGATAAACAGAATTAATATTCGATTAACGATTTATATATATCGTTATCTTATAATTTCAACCAATTAACCAGCAGTTCAACCAAACTGCCAACACACAGTAAACAACCATCATTTATAAATTCTAAAAATATTTTTATAAAAGTATAAATTGAGCAGAGTTAGTGAGATTTACTCACATTGGACGGTTATCGTTAAATATCGATAATTGGTCATTGATTTGATTCAGGCATTTGATTTCACCATAAATCCAAATGAGCTCCAATTCACTCCCGGTCAGTTCCATGGTGTAGCCGTCGTCCATATGATCCTAACGAATCCAGTTTCGTCAAATTCTAATTACGTATGACGAAGTTATAGCATTTAGAAGTTATGTACAAATTTGATTTAAAATTTATTTCAATTTAAATTAAATAATGGGCCTTACCAAATGCCCTTGGCCCATTCATTGTCATTAAAGCCCAAACCTGCTCCACCGTATTCCTTCTTCCTCTTTCTAATCCTTCGCGACTTCCTCCTGTATAATCAAACCATTTTCGAAACTTTGAATCCCTCTTCCTCCCTTGATAATCCACTAATTCACAAGCAGTTACCAACATTCAACATCTCTTCACCTAAGCACCACTCCAATGTGGACCAGCCTCTTCTCGCACGCTCTCCCTGAGGACCGAACTCCAGCCTCACGCGCACCAAACCAGTGATAGTGTGTCACTTATAAACCCCAAATTCCACACAAAAATCCCAATCGATGCCAAAATCCTTGCTAATCCCAAATCTCACATCGAAAAACTTTATCATTGCTTTGATTTCAAGATTCCTTCAACCCTAGTCTTGCTATACGAATAGAAAGCGAAGGAAACCCAAATCGAGTTCAACAAAAATGACATTTACTTGAAGCCCTCATCATCAGGATTATAGAAATATAAGTTTAGTGATTTATTTGATTTGATTTCTTTTTCTTTTTCTTTTTGAAGCTCTTGTTTTAGGTTTTGAGGAAGAATAGAACGGCGGGTTCGACCAGACAATGAGTTGAGTTATGTTTTTAGGAGGATGTTAGGTTATATATATAGGGAAGTATAAATATTTTAATATTGATTATTTTATTAGTTTATAATCAATCGTTACTTTCGTTTGTCCTTTGAAAATTTCTACCATCACATACAATATCCAAAAATCATGTTAATGGTCATACACCTACAGTTCGGCGTTACAGACCCAACAAAACTGGTTTCGCCGAATTCCGACTCCGTTCGCTCACACAGGGTATTTCTAACCATCAAAATATTGATTGTTTTCCACATTAAAAATCCATACGGCCAGACATTGACTCCAAAAATCACGAAACTTGACATCTAGAAATAATTTAATATTGCAGATCCAACAAAATTAGTTTCGTCGAAAACGGAGGTCGTTTGCAAAACTAGCTATTTTTAAAGATCTAAATAACCCATTTTAAATATATAAATATATTTAAAAACAATTAAATTAAATATAAATAAATATATATTATCGTATATATATTCACACAGAATACCATACGGCTTCAGAATAAATATATATGGATTTACAACTCGATATTTCATCATTAGAGTTATATCGATATTCGCTTTATATTTAAATCCTTTTATAAATCGTTATAAATTATAAAGGAATTCCATAGCGACTATTTTAAAATTTGATTTGGACATAAATCAAAATCTACACAATGAAATCCCGATTTTTCTCTTCCACTAGAAAGATATACTTCACTAGCTCCTAACATTTCTTGTTTAACAGAAATCCAATTTAAAACGGATTCCGTATATTCAATTGAAGTTCAAATCGCAAAATAGCGAACTGCCACGCCATTATGGGCTCAATTATAGTTATAATATAATTATACGTTCAAACTGTCATTATTTAAATATATTCGTTATTTTAATTCAATTCTAAGCTGAATTGAGTATTTCAAATTTGTCTAGTTCACACGATATTGTCAATTCATTATTTCCGACTGTTTCAGAATTAATAATATTATTCTATTATTTATATTAATTAATATTCAATATTATTTGATTCAAATTATCGATGTCGCGAAATTGATATTTAATAATTAAATAATTTAATTATTCAACCGTTAAAAATACGGGACATTATATTCTTCCACCCTTAAAATAATTTCGTCCTCGAAATTGCTAAGGTAAGAAACAAGCCCTATTAACTGGGTTAAAAATTATTCGTTTTACTCTTTTAACTTCAGTTCAACTGAACCCATTTATTCCAATTAAAATATTAATTTCAACTAAATTATTTATTTTTATTGATTAACAAAAAATTTCAAAAATTCTGAAAATTTTCTAACACCCAAAATTTTCGAAAAATTTCGCCAGCACCTCCTTTGTACCGGTCAATAGTCCAAACCCCAACTCGCCTCTCTAGGCCCTTTCCTTTCAAAAAGAAAATCAAAAAGCCAAGCGGCTTGCTGATTCGGCACATAAAACCTCATATGGAAATTTAAACATGTACCTTTGTCGGGCATATCATTATATTCTTGCACTTGCTTCTACTCAATACCTGCTGATCATATATCCATCTATACTAATCGATTTCCAATCAACTTCAACCAATCAAATCTCAACACAATTATTCGCTTATATCTAAACCTCATTTCATTTCAACTCAAGTTCCATTTTCTTAACTCGTCAATCCCATATACTTAACCAAGTTAAGTTTCATTCCCACATTCCATTAACTAATTAATTTCTATAGTCAGTTATCTTCATCCCAAAATCACAATTCTGATTTTTATCTCAAAAATCAATCCATTTACTCAACCGAGTCCAATTATATACAAAATTCCAATTTTACTCGATTACTCTGTTTCAATTCAATTTCCACTTAACTAGCTTTAATTTCAATTCTAATTTGCTTTCACAAATTTAAATTCTAATTTGGTTTTAATCCAAACAATCTTTCCCTAGGAATTTTAAACATTTTACCATATCAAAAATCAAACTTTCCTTTTCGGAATTCAAAACAACTTGCTTTTCACCAAACAATTCAAAAAAAATTTCTTTGGTAGTAATCCGTCACTTGCCACTCGAAAATGAACACCTATGATGCAGCTGTCATCATCGGAATCTATTTTCCAGCGATCGAAGTGAGTTCAATACTATATCACTTTCAAAACCATTTCTAAACACTTCCACTTTGAAATACATTTCAAAATATCATTCACATTGCTTGTGAAACAATTTAAAATCTCCTAGGATTTTAAAATTCCCATATATCCAATCCATATTCATTTTCAACCACTTATTCAAATTTCCAGAGTTTTAATTTCAATTCTGATTTAAATTCAGATTTAATTCACTTCGTAACACTTATACAAAATCTACTTGATTATATATATAATCATTTAATTTATAATCTTACTCGATTATAATAACAACCAATATATCCAATATATTATAATTCCAATGTATATTTTCTCTATATCAAAATATACTTTGGGTAAAATTATTTTTATTTACCCTCTATTCCAAACATATCGTGTCGACCCATCGTATTCGAGTGTTTAGAAACTCCTACCGATACAGTGGATCAAACTGATCGACCAGAACTCATAAACTACCCAATCAATAAATCTCCACAATATAAAACATTTTTTTATAAAATCTACAAATACGTTCACTCGTATATATACTCTCAACTCAATCTAGAGTATTACTAACCCCATCTCTACTAAGTTACGCCACAGAGCCAAGGTAATCACTTAACCTTCAGCTCTGATACCACTGTAACAAACTGGGATTTTCGACTTCGAAAATCAATACAAAACTACCATGTTGACTATTCAGACATCGGAAATACCTGATCATTAATAGAAAGAAGTTAGAGGTGAGAATGGATAAGATAGAAAATTAGAATAGAAGAAGAAGAAGATGACCACAGAACAGAATCAGAGTGTTACAGATCTCACAGCGGAACGAATAAAATATATTATAACATAACTTTGAAATAAAACAGTATATATATATATATATATATATATATATATATATATACAATAACATTATCAGAGTACAACACTTACACACATCGGAAATAACAATAGCTATATAATCCTGAAGCCTCGTGCTTCAAGCTCCTCTAAGTATATCTATAAAGACCTGAACTACTTGACTGCCCATACAAATTTGGGCACCTAAGAGTTTAGGGAAAACAAAACAAAATAAACTCTGGGTCAATCATGGGACTGGTGTGAGTAAACTCAAATCATTTGGTTTAACTTTTCAAAATCCTTTTCAAAAGAAATGATAATCGTAAGACCGATCCACATATAAACACGGATGGTTTTTACCTTATGATAACCCAAAACACTTTCAAAATCAATAATTTTCTGATATTATAATAGTGTCTAATCACAAGTAATTAACAATCTAGCAGAACGCTTGCATCTCACGTTCCACATATATAGTATACAAACAAAACCGCAGGCGCTTATTGGATATTGGATTCCGACTAAGACAAGGTATGGGGACAACCTGCTGATAGTGTATCTCTAGAGGCGAATACACTGGGTTCAACAAGAACGTCTTGCAACCCGGCCCACACATGACCGACCACTCATTTCGCTTGAGTATATCGAATGTATATCACCAACAGTTGGGAGCTACCCACCCTTTCCCGAAAAGGGACAGCATCGAAAATAGATAAAAGAATGAAATGGATTTTCTCTAGATAGATATACACCCTAATGGGAGCGACCCACCTAGCCATGTTGCCTGCCCGATTTCTATCATTTCCCAGTTGATGAGGCTTGAGGTTATAACGTATCTTTTGGAACAACTGACCACCCTTTACTTTGAATGACACATCGTCATACCCGCCAAATCACAAATTGATTTCCCCAAAAATACCACGGGTATAAAGCTAAGAGAAACGATTTCCTCCGCCACCAAACGTAAGTACGTTTGAAGAGATCAACTTACGCGATCCATTAGATATACTCTGTCATACATTCCTCCATTCACGTTGTCCTGGGACTGGACAAACCGAAGGCACTATTCTGTAAACAGGATAGCCCTTGCATAACTCCGTCTTCAATTATTTTCATCATATTTGATCGCAATGCTAATGTCCATACAGAGTGGTTTTCAGATAATGAATTTGATCCTGGTCTCTTCGTATTGACGACGGAAAAATGGTCAAAAACTTTGATAGTCGGTGATTTAACTATCAAAGAAAAATAGGTGTACAACCAACGATCTTATTTCCAGATAGAAATTCGATCGATCAATCATCAATCAACACTGATCTCCTTTAATTTAATTTATCGTTAATTTATTCATTTCCCATTTCTATATATATATATATATATATATATATATATTTGTAAATTCTTATTTTCAAAATTTAGAAGATATACTTTATTAATGTAACAACCCGGAAAATCAGGGCCAATTTAAAAATTTTATTTTAAAGAATTTTGTTGGAAAATGTGCCAGAATTTAAAATTTTCAATTTTAAATAATATTAAAGCCACTGAAAATAGTCAATTTTCAAACGACCTCTGTTTTCGATGAAACCACTTTTGTTGGAACCGGAATGTCAAATTATTGCTAGGTTTCAATTTTTAGAATTTTCCGAGTTAATATGTGAGCGTGGCAAGAGAAACTGGGTTTTGTCAATTACAGATAAATTTAATCGACTTCATAATAGCCATTTTTCAAACAGTCTCAGAATTCGACGAAATTAGTCTCATTAGAACCGTATCGTCAAAACAAAGCTAAAAATAATTTTTCTGGATTTTTCTGAGGTCGTATGTGGCCCCGGTAAATTAAAATGTAAAGTCAAATTTAATAAATAAATGAATTAAATATTGAATTAAATAAAAAAGGGCTGTAGATTTTGGAACTGGGCCTTGAGACATGTTCCATTAGGTCCGGAAGGGGGGTATTTGCCTAGGGACATTTTTGTTGGACTGAAATTGGGCTGGTTTAGAACATACGGATTTATTTGTAAATATTACATTAAAATAATATAAATAAATGGGAAAAATCACTAAACCCTAGCAGATCTACAGTCCGCCGTTTTCATGAAAACAATGGCCAGAAAACACCGAATTTGATTCCACAAATTCTTCCAATCCAAATCGTTTTAGAATATCAACCAATAGCCAAATCGAAGAGCTTTCCATACTCTACATAATCAACGGTTGTGATCGGAAAACTCGATCTCTGGAGGCTGAAATCGAAGGAGGAAGCCAACGTCTTGGTGGCGGAATTGCGGTGCCTGGGGGTCGCCGAGATGGCCGATGTCAGGGGCGAAGGTGGAGAGCTTCACGGCGGTTCGAGGGGTGGTGTCTGATGAACGGCCGATGGTCTCAGGTGGCGCGCGTTTCGAGGTGGAGCGGGTGATGTTGGGTTCGATTTCATACTGGAGAGAAACGAAGAGCATCGGCCGAATTTTGATTAAAGGGTTAATGACATAATTAATTATTTAATTAATCTAACTATATATTTAAATGTGTAAATCTTTAAACGACCGTAACTTCTTCGTACAGCGATGAAATCAAACGATTTCAGAAGCGTTGGACTCGTATTGCCGAGATCTACAACATGGCGCTGACCAGATCTGAAACGGATCACTTTGAAATTTCAGCAAAATTTGAACATGAACAAAAAGCAAGGTGAGATTTCTGAATTCATTTAATTAATTAATTTATTTTATTATTTTTATTGCTGTTAAATAATTGTCTGTGTGTAATTAAATAATTCTGGGATGTGATGTATGTTGAATGATTTATCTGTTTTGATTGTGTAAACGCCAGTTTGTCTGTTCTGTTGAATGAAAATTGGATTGAATAAAATTGTTAGATTTGTTTTACAATAAAAATTCCATTTTTATTGTAAACATGTTAATCGTAAATTTTGTTATACAAATAAAAGACCCATTTTATTTGAATCCTGTCATGTTAAAATAAAATAACATGTTAGGATTAAAACATCGTTTTTGAAATAAAAATGTCATGTTAGAATAAAGACAGGTTAGATAAAAAACATCATTTTATTCATGTCATCTAGATGAAAGTATCATTTTGGTTAGATTAAGTTAGAGAGAATATAAAATGTTAAGTTAGATTAAAAATGTCATTTTTGTTAGAAGTGTCGAACTAGATAAAAATTGTCACCTATGTTAGAAGCGTTAAACTAGATTAAAAGTTTTCATTTTATTTGAAATGTGATGTTAACATAAAATTGTCATTTTGTGAAAAATGTTTATTTAGAATTGTCGTGTAAAAATAACATATTTTGTTAGTAGCGTCGCCTTAGAATTATAACATGTTAGTCACAATGTTTCATTAGAAGAATTATAACATTTTAGTCAAAGTGTTGCACTAGAAATAAAATATCATTTTTGTTAAAATGTCACTTTTGACCAAAATAAAAAGTATATAGAATTAAAATGTCACTTTTGATTAGAAAAGTTATGTTAGGATAAAGATGTCAATTTTGTAAAACATGTTTGATTAAGAATAAAAAGTCAATTTTGTTAAAAATGTTTATTTAGAATAAACATGTAAATTTTGTTAAACATGTTTAAATAGAATAAAAAGAGTTGAAATAAAGGGACATATTTTCATTGCTATTTTGTCACAATTAAAGACCATATTTTTATCGTCACTTTGTTTCATTAAATTAGAATAGGAAGATATCATTTTTTTAGTCATATGAAATGTTAACATAGAAAAATATCATTTTTGGTCATATGAAATGTTAGCGATGTCTATTTAGAATAAAAATATCATTTTATTAGCAATATTTATTTAGAACAAAATCTAATTTTTGTTAGTAACGTAACATTAGAATGAAAACACCGTTTTGTTAGGAAATGTTGATTTAGAATAAAACATCACTTTTGTCAAATTTAGACATTTCATATAAAAGTGTCACTTTTGTCAAATTTAGAATTGACGTATAAATTTGTCGCTTTTGTCAAATTTAGAATCAACATATATAATTATCATTTTTGTAAATAGGAATTGTAAACAAATAAAATTGTCATTTTTTTTATTTGTTATGATTAAGTTAGAAAATGTGTATAAATAATATTCTTTTTGTTCGCCATTAGAATCATATAAAATGTATTATGCATAGAGAAATAACATTTTTGTATAAATGTTAATATAAAATAAGATAACCTTTTAGAATAAAATGTAAGATAAAGAAAAATAACATTTTAAGAATTATTTACACTTAGGTAAATAAATAAAAGAAAGACATTTATCTACACTTAGGTAAATAAATAAGAATTAGTATGCTAAACCCGAGGTTGGATTGAGTTGTGATGTAAACCTGCCCGGACCCGCCCGGCTGTCCAGTAATCACAACAATACCTATCCAATGTGAGAGGTTAAAGCATATGTAAATTACTTCAAAATATTTAGTGTAAATAAATACAACATAGAAAAGGGAAAACATATATTTACATTAAATAAAATAAGATATTAAATAAATTACATTTTTATATGTAATTAAAAGAATATGTTTTACACGGTAAAGAAAATTACACTTATATGTAATTAAGATTATAAGAAATAAAAATTACATTTTTATGTAATTAAAATTATGAGGAAGAAATTTACATAATAATTTACATATTATGTAATTAAAAATAAATAGGAAAAATAAAGAACAAATATGTGAATAAGAATTTATTTACATTTTCTTATGTAAATAAAAAGAATAATAATTATTATTATGTGAATAGGATTTATTTACATTTTTCTTATGTAAATAAAAAGAATCAATTTGTAAATAGTAATTAGTAACATTTTCTTATGTAAATAATAAAAAGAAAGGTTAGAAAAGAACTAACATAAGATATTCCTTTTATGTTAAAAGGGAATATTAGAAAATAATTAAAGAAATACAATTATTTACATTTACTATGTAAATAGGATTGGCAAAGGAAATTGAAACTATTTATTTACAAATAGTGTAAATAAATATGAATAAGAAATTAGATACATTTATTTACAATTAATGTAATTAAATATAGCAAAAGTAAAAGTAAAACATTTATTTACATTTAGGTAAATAAATAGGAAAAAGGATAAGAATATATTTATTTACATTTAGGTAAATAAATAGGATAAGAAAATGAATATAATTGATTTACAGTTAGTGTAAATGAATTAAAATATAGGAGGAATAAAATTTATTTACATATTGGTAAAGAAAACAAAATGTAGAAAAAGTATGATTTAATTGCATTTGGTGTAAATAAAAACAGAGAAAAAAAAAACGATATTTTATCGTCATTTTAGATGCGATAAAAGTATAGACGATAATAGTTGAAATCGCCAAACGATTTATATTTATATATATAAATATAAATTATAAATTAAACGGAACGCGCGCGACAGTTCGCGTATCGGCATTCTTAACTTCAAACGGTTATACCGAAAGATCCGACCGTCGGATTTTTCCGAAAACTGGAACCGTTAGGACCGCTTTGGGAAGATCTTTCCAATGATATAAATTTCATCAAAATCCAACGGTTAGATTTCAAGACATGTGTAAATCAAATTTGGTTGAAAACAGCGCCAGGGTCGCCCATTGACCCGTAGCGTCGTTAAATTAATTTAGGCTATTGATACATAAATAAAAATAGGGACAGGTCGTTATCAAATATTAATAACGATAGGAAATGTTTTCAAATTATTATATATATATATGCGAGAATCATTTGAAAAGTCCGAGTTCAATCTCATTTCAAATGATTTATACGACGTTCTAAGTCGAAGATTTAAAGACGGTGATTGAAGACCGACGATCTTCACATCGAATGGGTGTGTTGCTATTGAGACCCATGATGGGAGTAGCTACCTTGAAGGGGCGACAGTAGTAGCCGTCCGGACGTAGCGTTGATTTGTACGGATTTGACTTTCGCTCAGACCCAGAGCATAAGTTTATAAATGGAATGTATGTCTGACGTTGTAGTCCTTTATACTACATTCGTTGATCTCTCTTAATATATATCTGTTTGGTGGTTAACACCCTTCTCTGAGACATATGAGCTTAGATGTTATATATTGGCAGAAATCAATGGTATAGTATGGACTGACAATGTGGCATGCTAAGATGCATTGATCAAGGCTTTTGTTGAAAAGCAGGGCCTTGTGGTTGATGATCAAAGCATAGTCTGTTTAGGCATAGCTTTGTGTATATCGTGGTTTCGCGAGCCTCACACCCCGGAATGAGTCAAAAACGGGATACGGACCGTAGGGAGTGCACACGTTTCTTTCTAGCTAGAGTGGTGTCAGCGACCTGCCAGCCCTGACATTTTACTTATGTGGATGATGGATTTTGAGGCGCCTCGTTATTTTTATAGGCCGTTGGTGGTCATACTATAGGTCCAAAGGGACCGGGAAGCGTGTGTTCAGACATAACTAATCCACTGCCCATAGGCGGGGACCGGCCCTACCGCTTCCAAGGGTTCATTGCGGGGAATCCTGAGGCATTTGCTAGAGTGTCTCGAATCGGAGAGGATCTTGCCCCTAGCCTCGACTCATGATGGAATCCAAATTTCCAATACGCCCTTGCGGTTTTGATTGTAGAACTAGTATTGGCGACATGCTATATGGTAACCATGCCGTCTAGGATTGATACTTATGATTCAAATCTTTTTATTAAAACATATATACACTAATAATAATATCAAATCCGTTTTATACGTATCAAGCATCTTTTGACCATTATAAGGTAAAACCCTATCCTCTGGTGTGCGTTGCATTGTGTGATGGGACCTGGGTCTTATAATGGTTTCATTTTTCCAAAAAGACATTGCGTTATTTCTCGATTCACTTTGGTTTATGCACTGGCAATCCATAGGAGTAAACCCGTTCCGCGAAAGTGGCGTGGTCCTTGGATTTGTCTTATTAGTTAAAATTAGTTTAGAATTCTCACACCAGTCCCATGACTGACTCGTAGTTTGTTTCACTTTGCAAACTCGGGTGCCCTCTTTTCCACACGGGCAGTCGAGTAGCTTTTTGCAGATATCTCTCTCTTTAGCAGGATCCTGGATCGAAGCCTAAAGCTGTGTCCAGAGCTTAGAAGTCTTCCGCTGTTTAATGTATTAAATCTATTGTAATTTATCTTCCACTGTAGTTACTTTATTTGTACTCTGATATTCTGTACTCTTATGTAACATTATTGTAATGTAATAAAAGTCTGTTGTTATTGTTCTGATGTATTGTATTCCCAAAGTTAACGTATGCGAGTTTTGAACGGTCTTGGTCGATTTTGTGATCGATTAAGGTCGGGCAAAATCCGTATCGTTACAGGTGGTATCAGAGCTTTGGTTAGCTCAAATCTTTGGGATACAACTCGTTAGAACTGAACAAAAGACTCATCAGAGATTGGATTAGTAATGTCCAATAAGAATACTCATTAGAGATAGGATCAGCAGTATCCTAGAATGAGAAAACTCATTAGAGATAGGGTTAGTAATGCCCTAGAATGAGTTCAGAGTGATAAGCTTATAATTAAAGTATTTTGATTATATATATAATCCTATTTCAGAAGATAAGATTTTTAAATATATAAAAGTATATATGTATTTGATAAGTTAGCCAACAAATGAAATTAATAATATTAAAATTTAAATTTAGTTAGTTAATTTAACTACCTTTAGCTTAGTTCCTTTTCGAGGACGAAAAGATTTTAAGTGGGGGAGACTGTAACAACCCGGAAAATCAGGGCCAATTTAAAATTTTTATTTTAAAGAATTTTGTTGGAAAATGTGCCAGAATTTAAAATTTTCAATTTTAAATAATATTAAAGCCACTGAAAATAGTCAATTTTCAAACGACCTCTGTTTTCGATGAAACCACTTTTGTTGGAACCGGAATGTCAAATTATTGCTAGGTTTCAATTTTTAGAATTTTCCGAGTTAATATGTGAGTGTGGCAAGAGAAACTGGGTTTTGTCAATTACAGATAAATTTAATCGACTTCAAAATAGCCATTTTTCAAACAGTCTCAGAATTCGACGAAATTAGTCTCATTAGAACCGTATCGTAAAAACAAAGCTAAAAATAATTTTTCTGGATTTTTCTGAGGTCGTATGTGGCCCCGGTAAATTAAAATGTAAAGTCAAATTTAATAAATAAATGAATTAAATATTGAATTAAATAAAAAAGGGCTGTAGATTTTGGAACTGGGCCTTGAGACATGTTCCATTGGGTCCGGAAGGGGGGTATTTGCCTAGGGACATTTTTGTTGGACTGAAATTGGGCTGGTTTAGAACATACGAATTTATTTGTAAATATTACATTAAAATAATATAAATAAATGGGAAAAATCACTAAACCCTAGCAGATCTACAGTCCGCCGTTTTCATGAAAACAATGGCCAGAAAACACCGAATTTGATTCCACAAATTCTTCTAATCCAAATCGTTTTAGAATATCAACCAATAGCCAAATCGAAGAGCTTTCCATACTCTACATAATCAACGGTTGTGATCGGAAAACTCGATCTCTGGAGGCTGAAATCGAAGGAGGAAGCCAGCGTCTTGGTGGCGGAATTGCGGTGCCTGGGGGTCGCCGAGATGGCCGATGTCAGGGGCGAAGGTGGAGCGCTTCACGGCGGTTCGAGGGGTGGTGTCTGATGAACGGCCGATGGTCTCAGGTGGCGCGCGTTTCGAGGTGGAGCGGGTGATGTTGGGTTCGATTTCATACTGGAGAGAAACGAAGAGCATCGGCCGAATTTTGATTAAAGGGTTAATGACATAATTAATTATTTAATTAATCTAACTATATATTTAAATGTGTAAATCTTTAAACGACCGTAACTTCTTCGTACAGCGATGAAATCAAACGATTTCAGAAGCGTTGGACTCGTATTGCCGAGATCTACAACATGGCGCTGACCAGATCTGAAACGGATCACTTTGAAATTTCAGCAAAATTTGAACATGAACAAAAAGCAAGGTGAGATTTCTGAATTCATTTAATTAATTAATTTATTTTATTATTTTTATTGCTGTTAAATAATTGTCTGTGTGTAATTAAATAATTCTGGGATGTGATGTATGTTGAATGATTTATCTGTTTTGATTGTGTAAACGCCAGTTTGTCTGTTCTGTTGAATGAAAATTGGATTGAATAAAATTGTTAGATTTGTTTTACAATAAAAATTCCATTTTTATTGTAAACATGTTAATCGTAAATTTTGTTATACAAATAAAAGACCCATTTTATTTGAATCCTGTCATGTTAAAATAAAATAACATGTTAGGATTAAAACATTATTTTTGAAATAAAAATGTCATGTTAGAATAAAGACAGGTTAGATAAAAAACATCATTTTATTCATGTCATCTAGATGAAAGTATCATTTTGGTTAGATTATGTTAGAGAGAATATAAAATGTTAAGTTAGATTAAAAATGTCATTTATGTTAGAAGTGTCGAACTAGATAAAAATTGTCACCTATGTTAGAAGCGTTAAACTAGATTAAAAGTTTTCATTTTATTTGAAATGTGATGTTAACATAAAATTGTCATTTTGTGAAAAATGTTTATTTAGAATTGTCGTGTAAAAATAACATATTTTGTTAGTAGCGTCGCCTTAGAATTATAACATGTTAGTCACAATGTTTCATTAGAAGAATTATAACATTTTAGTCAAAGTGTTGCATTAGAAATAAAATATCATTTTTGTTAAAATGTCACTTTTGACCAAAATAAAAAGTATATAGAATTAAAATGTCACTTTTGATTAGAAAATTTATGTTAGGATAAAGATGTCAATTTTGTTAAACATGTTTGATTAAGAATAAAAAGTCAATTTTGTTAAAAATGTTTATTTAGAATAAACATGTAAATTTTGTTAAACATGTTTAAATAGAATAAAAAGAGTTGAAATAAAGGGACATATTTTCATTGCTATTTT
Organism: Allium sativum; assembly: GCA_030737875.1. Taxonomy (NCBI): domain Eukaryota; kingdom Viridiplantae; phylum Streptophyta; class Magnoliopsida; order Asparagales; family Amaryllidaceae; genus Allium; species Allium sativum. The sequence continues at coordinate 276,937,166 of CM060926.1, read as the reverse complement.
GTCACAATTAAAGACCATATTTTTATCGTCACTTTGTTTCATTAAATTAGAATAGGAAGATATCATTTTTTTAGTCATATGAAATGTTAACATAGAAAAATATCATTTTTGGTCATATGAAATGTTAGCGATGTCTATTTAGAATAAAAATATCATTTTATTAGCAATGTTTATTTAGAACAAAATCTAATTTTTGTTAGTAACGTAACATTAGAATGAAAACACCGTTTTGTTAGGAAATGTTGATTTAGAATAAAACATCACTTTTGTCAAATTTAGACATTTCATATAAAAGTGTCACTTTTGTCAAATTTAGAATTGACGTATAAATTTGTCGCTTTTGTCAAATTTAGAATCAACATATATAATTATCATTTTTGTAAATAGGAATTGTAAACAAATAAAATTGTCATTTTTTTTATTTGTTATGATTAAGTTAGAAAATGTGTATAAATAATATTCTTTTTGTTCGCCATTAGAATCATATAAAATGTATTATGCATAGAGAAATAACATTTTTGTATAAATGTTAATATAAAATAAGATAACCTTTTAGAATAAAATGTAAGATAAAGAAAAATAACATTTTAAGAATTATTTACACTTAGGTAAATAAATAAAAGAAAGACATTTATCTACACTTAGGTAAATAAATAAGAATTAGTATGCTAAACCCGAGGTTGGATTGAGTTGTGATGTAAACCTGCCCGGACCCGCCCGGCTGTCCAGTAATCACAACAATACCTATCCAATGTGAGAGGTTAAAGCATATGTAAATTACTTCAAAATATTTAGTGTAAATAAATACAACATAGAAAAGGGAAAACATATATTTACATTAAATAAAATAAGATATTAAATAAATTACATTTTTATATGTAATTAAAAGAATATGTTTTACACGGTAAAGAAAATTACACTTATATGTAATTAAGATTATAAAAAGAAAAATTACATTTTTATGTAATTAAAATTATGAGGAAGAAATTTACATAATAATTTACATATTATGTAATTAAAAATAAATAGGAAAAATAAAGAACAAATATGTGAATAAGAATTTATTTACATTTTCTTATGTAAATAAAAAGAATAATAATTATTATTATGTGAATAGGATTTATTTACATTTTTCTTATGTAAATAAAAAGAATCAATTTGTAAATAGTAATTAGTAACATTTTCTTATGTAAATAATAAAAAGAAAGGTTAGAAAAGAACTAACATAAGATATTCCTTTTATGTTAAAAGGGAATATTAGAAAATAATTAAAGAAATACAATTATTTACATTTACTATGTAAATAGGATTGGCAAAGGAAATTGAAACTATTTATTTACAAATAGTGTAAATAAATATGAAAAAGAAATTAGATACATTTATTTACAATTAATGTAATTAAATATAGCAAAAGTAAAAGTAAAACATTTATTTACATTTAGGTAAATAAATAGGAAAAAGGATAAGAATATATTTATTTACATTTAGGTAAATAAATAGGATAAGAAAATGAATATAATTGATTTACAGTTAGTGTAAATGAATTAAAATATAGGAGGAATAAAATTTATTTACATATTGGTAAAGAAAACAAAATGTAGAAAAAGTATGATTTATTTGCATTTGGTGTAAATAAAAACAGAGAAAAAAAAACGATATTTTATCGTCATTTTAGATGCGATAAAAGTATAGACGATAATAGTTGAAATCGCCAAACGATTTATATTTATATATATAAATATAAATTATAAATTAAACGGAACGCGCGCGACAGTTCGCGTATCGGCATTCTTAACTTCAAACGGTTATACCGAAAGATCCGACCATTGGATTTTCCCAAAACTGGAACCGTTAGGACCGCTTTGGGAAGATCTTTCCAATGATATAAATTTCATCAAAATCCAACGGTTAGATTTCAAGATATGTGTAAATCAAATTTGGTTGAAAACAGCGCCAGGGTCGCCCATTGACCCGAAGCGTCGTTAAATTAATTTAGGCTATTGATACATAAATAAAAATAGGGACAGGTCATTATCAAATATTAATAACGATAGGAAATGTTTTCAAATTATTATATATATATATATGCGAGAATCATTTGAAAAGTCCGAGTTCAATCTCATTTCAAATGATTTATACGACGTTCTAAGTCGAAGATTTAAAGACGGTGATTGAAGACCGACGATCTTCACATCGAATGGGTGTGTTGCTATTGAGACCCATGATGGGAGTAGCTACCTTGAAGGGGCGACAGTAGTAGCCGTCCGGACGTAGCGTTGATTTGTACGGATTTGACTTTCGCTCAGACCCAGAGCATAAGTTTATAAATGGAATGTATGTCAGACGTTGTAGTCCTTTATACTACATTCGTTGATCTCTCTTAATATATATCTGTTTGGTGGTTAACACCCTTCTCTGAGACATATGAGCTTAGAGGTTATATATTGGCAGAAATCAATGGTATAGTATGGACTGACAATGTGGCATGCTAAGATGCATTGATCAAGGCTTTTGTTGAAAAGCAGGGCCTTGTGGTTGATGATCAAAGCATAGTCTGTTTAGGCATAGCTTTGTGTATATTGTGACTTCGCGAGCCTCACACCCCGGTATGAGTCAAAAACGGGATACGGACCGTAGGGAGTGCACACGTTTCTTTCTAGCTAGAGTGGTGTCAGCGACCTGCCAGCCCTGACATTTTACTTATGTGGATGATGGATTTTGAGGCGCCTCGTTATTTTTATAGGCCGATGGTGGTCATACTATAGGTCCAAAGGGACCGGGAAGCGTGTGTTCAAGCATAACTAATCCACTGCCCATAGGCGGGGACCGGCCCTACCGCTTCCAAGGGTTCACTGCGGGGAATCCTGAGGCATTTGCTAGAGTGTCTCGAATCGGAGAGGATCTTGCCCCTAGCCTCGACTCATGATGGAATCCAAATTTCCAATACGCCCTTGCGGTTTTGATTGTAGAACTAGTATTGGCGACATGCTATATGGTAACCATGCTGTCTAGGATTGATACTTATGATTCAAATCTTTTTATTAAAACATATATACACTAATAATAATATCAAATCCGTTTTATACGTATCAAGCATCTTTTGACCATTATAAGGTAAAACCCTATCCTCTGGTGTGCGTTGCATTGTGTGATGGGACCTGGGTCTTATAATGGTTTCATTTTTCCAAAAAGACATTGCGTTATTTCTCGATTCACTTTGGTTTATGCACTGGCAATCCATAGGAGTAAACCCGTTCCGCGAAAGTGGCGTGGTCCTTGGATTTGTCTTATTAGTTAAAATTAGTTTAGAATTCTCACACCAGTCCCATGACTGACTCGTAGTTTGTTTCACTTTGCAAACTCGGGTGCCCTCTTTTCCACACGGGCAGTCGAGTAGCTTTTTGCAGATATCTCTCTCTTTAGCAGGATCCTGGATCGAAGCCTAAAGCTGTGTCCAGAGCTTAGAAGTCTTCCGCTGTTTAATGTATTAAATCTATTGTAATTTATCTTCCGCTGTAGTTTACTTTATTTGTACTCTGATATTCTGTACTCTGATGTAACATTATTGTAATGTAATAAAAGTCTGCTGTTATTGTTCTGATGTATTGTATTCCCAAAGTTAACGTATGCGAGTTTTGAACGGTCTTGGTCGATTTTGTGATCGATTAAGGTCGGGCAAAATCCGTATCGTTACAATTAATCATTGGAAAACATTTCCATATTTGTTTCCATTCCTTATTTTCTATGTTAGAAAACATTTCTGATTCTTATTTGGAAAACATTTCCAAAACTCCTTCATTTGATTTAAACAGAAGTTTAAATAAAACATCACTAAGCCAATTCAAACCATTACACACATTAACTAAATTCACTTAACCAATCTTCACTATCGAACCTTACAAATCCCTTGATTAAAAATGAAGTCAATCAAGTTGGGGTATAATTACCTCTCAGACCTTAACTGAACAACATTTCTAACCTCGAAATAGACAAAGTTCACCCTTTTAAATCTTTAACCAACTTCCTTACGTAACTCTTGGATTCTATTTACGAATCCACTTCTTTTACCAAAATCATTTGATTATAACGAGGGTGTTATAATCCCATACTTCCGAAATAAAATACATTAAATATAACTCTTCCTTATTAATTTGGATAAATAAACAAATAACTAATTTATTAATAAGTAAATAAATCTTGGTTTTAAAACGGAAAATAATTGGTACTTTCCCTAATTCGATATAATCGAATTTCAACATACAATTCTCTCTCGAATAATCTCTATTCGATAACTCCCCTTCGAATAACTATATTTGATTATCTCTCTTCGAATAACTATATTCGATAATCTCTCTTTCGAATAAACTATATTCGATAACTTCTCCTTTCGGATAGCTTATATTCGATTAACTCTCTTCTTAGAATAACTTATATTTGATAATCTCTCTCGAATAACTTATATTCGATTATCTCTCTCGAATAACTTATATTTGATAATCAAATATCGGCTTTCAACTGAATACTAATTTCTTGTAAAATCCTAATTTGTTCAATAAATAATTTCTTCAAATATATCATTTTTAAAACATTGGCTTAGTTGAATTGTATCAACAATTCTTTATGGATTTTATTTAATCCCTTTTTACATTTCGAGTATCGAAATGGATTTCATCATTCCCTTTTCAAAACAACTCCAAATTTCCCATATTATTTATCGATGAATTTGAAATCTCAATTATCCACTGATAATTATATTTTAGTTCATTTATAAACATTGTTTATAAATCACAACACTTGTTTTCCTTATTTAACAAGTTATTTATTTCTAATCATTTGAAATCCCATCTCTATTTAACTTCTATTTCAAAAACCCAATTTCCTTTACAATTGTTTTTATTTCTAAAATCTTTACTTAATTCCATTTTTCACGTTGAATGTGAATAATATCCCGTTTATACAATCCCTTTAGTTTGATTTCGTATTTTAAAACAATATCCCAATTCCAACTTCTATTTATAGATTTATTTATACAAAATCTTCTTTTTATTTTTAACACTTAAATCTCATTTAAAATTCCCTTTATAAATGCTGAGTTCACAATCTATTTAAAATATCGGTGTTAAAAACCGATCTCTTCTTCTCTATAGAAGTTCAAACTTATATATTCCATTTATCACAAGATAAATATTCTTTTTAATTTATAAACATCGTTTATACATTTATTTGCTCAATTTATCTGTTAAAACAGATTTCTATTTAAAATCTACTTTGAAACCATCTCCTCGTTGTTCTTTTATATCTTCTTAATTCTCTTTTATAATTTTATTTATTTCCCCAAATAATTTCTTTTATAATTTAATTTGATTTCCAAAATATTTCCTTTAAATTCTATTTGTTTTCCTAAACATTATATTTACTCCATAAAGTTCTTTATTTACTCCTTATTACTTTCATTTAGTATTTTAACCGAATCGGTCTTTCGAACATCCATATGAATATTGTTAACTTCATACAAAAGTCTTTTATTTAATTTTCAAATATCTCCTTTTAATAAGTCCATATGATTTTATAAAATTCCCAAATCCCATATTCACTTCATACATTTCTTTCTATAAAATACTTTGATTTTATACGAATATTTTTGTTTCAATATACACTTTGAAAATTTCCTTTTTAAATAAAATCCTTTGATTTTATATAAATATTTTATTTCAAATTATAGTTTGAAATTTCCATTTTCACACTTTAGTATCTCCTTTGGTATTTAAAAGTACCAAATAACAATAATCAACCACACATAATCAACAACAGATTATAAATCACATCATATATCACAATATATGAAAAACAATAAATTAAATGTTGAGGAACACAGTTGGGTCCCTTCGACCTGTTTCCCTGCATCCACAGATGTTAATTAACATAAATAACATGAATATGAAATATTCTGATAAACAGAATTAATATTCGATTAAATATTTATATATATCGTTATCTTATAATTTCAACCAATTAACTAGCAGTTCAACCGAACTGCCAACACACAGTAAACAACCATCATTTATAAATTCTAAAAATATTTTTATAAAAGTATAAATTGAGCAGAGTTAGTGAGATTTACTCACATTGGACGGTTATCGTTAAATATCGATAATTGGTCATTGATTTGATTCAGGCGTTTGATTTCACCATAAATCCAAATGAGCTCCAATTCACTCCCAGTCAGTTCCATGGTGTAGCCGCCGTCCATACGATCCTAACGAATCCAGTTTCGTCAAATTCTGATTACGTATGACGAAGTTATAGCATTTAGAAGTTATGTACACATTTGATTTAAATTTTATTTCTATTTAAATTAAATAATGGGCCTTACCAAATGCCCTTGGCCCATTCATTGTCATTAAAGCCCAAACCCGTTCCACCGTATTCCTTCTTCCTCTTTCTAAACCTTCGTGGCTTCCTCCTGTACAATCAAACCATTTTCGAAACTTTGAATCCCTCTTCCTCCCTCGATAATCCACTAATTCACAAGCCTACCAACATTCAACATCTCTTCATCTAAACATCACTCCAACGTGGACCAACCTCATCTCGCACGCTCTCCCTGAGGACCGAACTCCAGCCTCACGTGCACCAAATCAATGACAGTGCGTCACTTATAAACCCCATATTCCACACAAAAAACCCAATCGATGCCGAACTCCTTGCTAAACCCAAATCTCAAATCGAAAAACTGTATCATTGCTTTGATTTCAAGATTCCTCAACCCTAGTCTCGCAGTACAAATAGAAAGCGATGGAAACCCAAATCGAGTTCTACAAAAATGACATTAACTTGAAGCTCTCATCATCAGGATTTCAAAAATATAAGTTTAGTGATTTATTTGATTTGATTTCTTTTTCTTTTGATTTTTGAAGCTATCGTTTTAGGTTTTGAGGAAGAATAGAACAGCGGGTTTGGGTTTGACCAGACAATGAGTTGATTTAGAATTTTAGGAGGATGTTAGGGTATATATTGGGAAGTATAAATATTTTAATATTGATTATTTTATTAGTTTATAATCAATCATTACATTCGTTTGTCCTTTAAAAATTTCTACCATCACATACAATATCCAAAAATCATGAAAATGGACATACACCTACAGTTCGGCATTACGGACCCAACAAAACTGGTTTCGCCGAATTCCAACTCCGTTTGCTCACACAGTGTATTTTTAACCGTCAAAATATCAACTGTTTTCCACATTAAAAATCCATACGGCTACACATTGACTCCAAAAATCACGAAACTTGACATCTAGCAATAATTTAATATTGCGGATCCAACAAATTTAGTTTCGTCAAAACGGAGGTCGTTTGCAAAACTAGATATTTTTAAAGCTCTAAATAACCCATTTTAAATATATAAATATAGTTAAAAACAATTAAATTAAATATAAACAAATATATATTATCGTATATATATTCACACAGAATACCATACGGCTCCAGAATAAATATATATGGATTTACAACTCAATATTTCATCATCAGAGTTATATCGATATTCGCTTTATATTTAAAACCTTTTATAAATCGATATAAATTATAAAGGAATTCCATAGCGACTATTTTAAAATTTGATTTGGACATAAATCAAAATCTACACGATGAAATCCCTATTTTTCTCTTCCACTAAAAAAATATACTTCACCAGCTCCTAACATTTCTTGTTTCATAGAAATCCGATTTAAAACGGATTCTGTATATTCAACTGAAGTTCAAATTGCCAAATAGCGAACTGCCGCGCCATTATGGGCTCGATTATAATTATAATATAATTATATGTTCAAACTGTCTTTATTTAAATATATTCGTTATTTTAATTAATTCTAAGCTGAATTGAGTATTTCAAATTTGTCCAGTTCACACGATATTGTCAATTCATTATTTCCGACTATTTCAGAATTAAATATATTATTCTATTATTTATATTAATTAATATTCAATATTATTTAATTCAAGTTATAGATGTCTCCAAATCGATATTTAATAATTAAATGAATTAATTATTCAACCGTTAAAAATATGGGACATTACAGGTAAGTTCCTAGTATGTGATTCATCTGAATTTCTCCTCTTTGAACCATTTCTCTAACAAAGTGTAGATCTATTTCGATATGTTTAGTTCTGGCATGTTGTATTGGGTTTTCAGACATATAGACTGCACTTTTGTTATCACACCATATGGTTGGCTTCATGTTTGATTTTAATCCAATTTCATCTAATAACGATTGTAGCCATTTGATTTCTGCTGCTGCATTTGCAATGCTTTTGTACTCTACTTTTGTACTAGACCTTGATATGGTAGGTTGTTTTTTTGAACATCATGATATTAAGTTTGGCCCAAAAATAAACACAGTAACCGGTTGTAGATCTTCTATCATCTGAGGCCCAGTCTGCATCAGCATATGCATTTAAATAGAGATGTTGGCTTGAATTTAGTGTTAGCCCAAAATTAACAGTCCCCTTTAAATATCTTAATATCCTCTTGACTGCTCTTCAATGAGTATCTAATGGGATCTGCATAAATTGAGAGACTTTATTAACACTGAAAGCAGTATCTGGCCTGGTTATAATAGCATATTGTAACACCCCTACAACACTCCTATATTCATTTATTTTTTATATAGCCTCTCCTCTATGTTTAGAAAAATGTTGATTTGAAATCATTGGAGTTGGTTGGGGATTTGCATCTATCATTTTTGTTTTGGTTAGTAACTCAGTGATATATTTTCTTTGGCACAGAATTATTTCAGTATCTAATCTCTTTTCTTCTATGCCCAGAAAATACTTGATTTCACCTAAATTTTTGATGGAAAATTGTCTGTTTAAATATTGGGTGAGTGTATCTATGTCATCTGAGTTTTTGCCACATCTACATTTATTAATATGTAAATGATAGAATTATTACTACTTTTGATAAATAAAGAAGTATCTGATTTGGTTGACTTAAACCCCTATTTAAACAGAGTGTTTTTGAGTTTGTCAAACCAGACACGAGGAGCTTGCTTTAGACCATAGATGGCCTTGTTCAATTTATGTAACAACCCGAATTTTAATAACGTGTTAAGACAAGAATCGTGGCAGAATAAAACTATAAAATAAGAATCAAGCGAAACGGGTTGCGTCGTTGCGTTCATCTCGGAATTCTGGTCGGAAAAGAGTCCGAAATTTCGTAAATCGGAGTCTGTATGACCGAGATATGGCCTATAGAAGTTTCATGAAAAATCAAAAAACGAAAACAGACTTCCAAAATTCGAATTTAGCCCCAAATGGACTGGGTGGGAAAATTTCCAGCCCAGCCCCAGGTCGACTGTGGAGTCGACCCCCCAGGGACCAGGTCGACTCTAGTGTCGACCTGGGTGTCGACCTGGGAGTCGACTTCCCTGGTCGGACCAGGTCGGCCTGGGTGCACCTGTAGGGTCTTGTGGTCTGGTTTGTGGGCCTGTGACGATTTTTGATGGCTCAAATCTAAACTAGGGTTAATTTAAGGGCCTAAACTTGTCCTAACTCCTATAAAAACACCCTAAGACCTAGCCTAATTCACTAAAAACCATCCTAACAACTAAGTGCTGCCCAAATGTCTCTTGATCATGGCTTCCATCTTCAAAACTCAAGGGCTTAAGCATACAAACTTGATTCAAGACAAAGGAGCAAGCTTTCTACATCAAATCAAGGAAGTAGAGCATCATCTCAACACCGTTCTACAATAAATGCTTGCTCATAATTCTCTAGCCACGCTTTGTAAGTTCTAGCTACTTTTAGATCTAAACGGTAGTTCTAATGTTGACATGGAATAAAATGAGATGAAACCTAAGTATTCTAGTCTATGTGAATCTTGTCTTGCCTCTCTCTTGAACCTATGACTTTTGGGCTATTTCTTAGTGATTAAATCATGCCACTCATGTTGTGTTTGACTTAGTTTATCATGCAAGATTTAATCTTGACTTGTGGAAATGTTGGCATGAATCCTTAGAACAATTTGGCTTGTGGAATATTCAAATGAACTTGACTTGGGGCTTATGCATATAAAAGAACCTAAACCCCTCATGACCATTTACATGCCTATGATGATGAACCTAGTGTTATGCTATCATGCATGCTTGAGGCCAATCCTTTTATGCTATCATACATGTTTGAGGCCAATCCCTTTATGCTATCATACATGATTTGAGGCCAATATGTTGTCATATTATTCCAACTATGTTGACTCGCTTTCACTTGCGTTGGGAATACGCCTTGGGTAGTTTAGGAAAACGTGAGATGGGCTATGAAATTTAACATGAATTAAGTAATGGGACAATGGCCACAAGTGCAAAACGTGGACTTTGTCGTAGCCTAAATTTGACATGAACATGATAAGTAGGAAAACATGAAAGTGGCCAACTCGAGGTTGGGTTGAGTTTGTAGCATAAATCTGCCCGGAACCGCCCGGCAAATCCAGTAGCTACAGACAATATGACCCAATGTGAGAAGTTGGTCATATCGTGCTCAAAACTCGAGGTTAGACTAGGTTATGGTGTAAAGCTGCCCGGACCCGCCCGGCGTAACCAGTAACCACAACAAAGTCTAATGTGAGAGGTTGGGGTGCATTAATCTACTTAATGCCACATGATAAGGTTAAGTTAGTTGACTAATGGAACTTATCCAATATGACATGAATGGGTAGGTTAAGTAAGACCGGACTTGATTACTTAAAGACACTTAACCATATAACATGATTAGCGGATGGGTTAGTTTAACCTAAATGGGTTGATAACACCCGATTGAGATAACGCGATGCGTGGTAGAGTTAAGTAAACCCGCAAGAATGATACTTAACCAATTATAAATACGACTAGTGGACGGGGTTAAGTTAACCTACACTTAACCAATCCGACTCGATAATTTAATGGGGTTAAGTTAACTTACACTTAACCAATCTGACTTGATGATTTGATAGGGTTAAGTCACGAACCTCTTAAATATACTTAACCAATCCGACTCGATAATTTAATAGGGTTAAGTTAACCTACACTTAACCAATTTTACTCGGTAGTTTGATGAGGTTAAGACAACCTATACTTAACCAATCTGACACGGTAAATTTGATAGGGTTAAGTTAATCCATACTTAACCAATCTGACACGATAATCTAGGGATAAGTCATGAACGTCTTGATATACTTAACCAACTTGATACATGGTTTGTAGGGCTAAGCCTTGAACTTGAATACTTAGCCAATATTGACATGATTCGTAGGCGGGGTAAGTCATGAACTCGAATGACAACACTTAACCCATTAAACAAAACCATAGTTCAGGGGACTAAGTGGAAAATCGTAGTTAATAAGCATAATGGGAAGGGAAACTAAGTGATAAACCTTAGTTAAGGATAACTAAGTAATAATTCTTTGTCAGGAAAATTGGACTAGTTCACAGATAGATGAGTAACCTGATACGGTAGGTCATCGTTCAAAACGAAACACACGAGGAGAAGCGAATGTTTATCTAACTTAGATAAAGGGTCCAGCGAATAGGGTGATGAAGCGGTAGCTTCAGGGTACGTGAAGATACTCTTGGTATCCCTCTGTGAGGTTGCAGATGATCCTCCTGGTCTTACAGAGGTTAAAGTCTGCGGTAGAAGAACCAAGGGTATGCCTTGGTTGCTGTGCGAGCAACCTAAAGACTGGGGTGGATTAGCGTGGAGTCGGCGATATCTAGTTTAGCCCTGTGATAGCATGTCGTCGGCTACCTACCATCTTTAGTTAATCGTGTACGTATGCGGAAAGGTAGAGAACTCCCAACAGACCATATACTTGCTATCTAGTTATGGGTGAGGTTGGCCATTAGGAAAGTGGGGCATGGATGGCCGGAGTATAGTTCTCGTGCATGATTTTCTTGGATTGCCTTTCAGTAGTTGAGTGAGGGGTCACGTGGAACCATAACCACTGGTAGAAAAACATACCTTAATATCTACATTGTCAGATAACCTAAAGCTCCCGACCGAGTCCTGTATTTCTTGATTAGCCCTGGCACGGGACTCGGATGGCACATTGAGATACATGTGCATCTAGACATGGAAAAATGATTCATGATACATACGTGGGAATAAGGGCGTGGTTGACGGGTAGCGTAATCCCTAGCGGTCCTAGGTGGCTAAAACCCAAACCGAGTTACGAAAACGTCTAGTAGGTAGCGTAATCCCTAGTTGTCCTAGGTAGCATAAATCCTAGCCGAACATTCAAGAATTCATGGTAAGAAAATACAGCTAGATCAAGGGTGATAGTCTAAAACGATTTCAAGGATAATGGAACTACGTTGAAGTAGTATAGAACTACGTGAGGAAGCCCGTAGGATTTATGGCAAAGGACTAAACATATACATGGAAAGAAACATACGAGTTGGGAAAACCTACATTAGGTTGACATGGACCATTTCATGACATTGGGCAAGGGACATTTTGTAGCTAACACATGATACGGGTTGGGATACTAGTACCGAAGGTGCAGGGCAAATATACTTGATAGGACCTTGGGGTGTATTACTCGATAGAACCGTGGGAGGTTATACTCGATAGAACCTTGGGATGTTATACTTGACGCATAGTGACCGTAGTTTATCTCTATACAGTAGTTCATCCTGTTACCTTAGTTTAGCTTGTCTATCTTGTCATCATCCTTATGTTTACTTTCAGTTTATGCATGTCATGTTACCTTTACCTGTTTTTATGCTGGAAGTAGATAGGACTTACCATTCTTTATGACTGACCCCGTTTCTTTCGCCTCTTTGTCTTTCGTTTCCCCCTCCCCAGGTTTTCAGGGAGGAAATACTGTTATTTAGCTCGGACTTCTTCTGCTTTAAGGTCATCATGTATGGCTTGGATTTTTCTTGGCTATGACTACTTTACCGTTTTACTTAGGGAATATTTTATGACTGTGGTTTTATGCTTCTTTAACTATTGCAAGACAGGTTTCCAATGTAATGGCTTTTAAAGGCATTTTGATGTAAAAGGCTTTAGACCTTGTAATTTTATGAGGTAATGAAATTTGGTTTTTCCTTCTGCTGTTTTATATGTTCTGTCTTGTAATATTTCTGTGCATGTTTACCTTGACAACGCCCCTCCAAAGCTAGTGCATTCTCTTATGAGTGACCCTGGAGGAGGTGGGGTGTTACATTTGGTATCAGAGTAGAAGGTTACCAGACTGGGCAAAAGTTTTAAAACCTTCTGAAAACTATTTGAAAACCGTTTACAAAGAAGCATTTTTCAAGGAAAGTTTTATTTTTTAAAAAAGGCTATTCCCCAAAGGCCATTAGCCTTATCCTTTGTTTCCTTGATTGAATCTCTTTTCCTTTCTTTCCTCCACAAGTAGTAACAGTGGTTTGAACTGCGACTGATCTTTTTTCTAACTACGTCAGTGTTTTCGGTACAATGGAGGCAGTTCTCGAGAGACTTGTTACCGTGTTATAAGAAAGGATAGTAAGAACAAGGATAAAGGATACAGGCTTAAGAACAAGCAACTGGTTGGTATGGCTCAATCCACAAAGGAGGAAAAGGGTGAATGATAAAACCCATTACAAGAGAGAGTATCTTTAGTAGGATAAAAAGGGAAAGATAGTCAAAGTATTATGAGACGAGGACAAGATCATCGAGAGGGCAATTGTATGCTCTCACTGTTAGCGTACCTAAGGAGGATGGTAACGTTTCTGTGAAAGGTTTAGTTTTTCTTCTCTATCATCCCGTCAGGACTTTGTTTAGATCACCGCATCATTTAAGTCTGTTTCGATAGTTGAGTCTCTGCACCTTCGTACTAGCATAGTAGAGGATCCCATTTTTTTCTCAAATCTTGTTGAGGAATCGGTCCATTTATTCATGACTTGTTTGGATTGGAGGACGCCTATGACTTTTGGGAATAATGCTTATGCTTTTAAGCTATGGGTTGAATTCTAGGAATGGAGTGGTTATCCAGTAAGGGTGCCATTCTCCGTTTTGAAAGGAGGGTAGTTAGGCTCTTGACTTGGCCCGGTAATACCCTCGAAGTCTCGTGTAACCTTTAGGGTTCTGTCATGATTGGTTACCTAGAATCTCTTGATGCATTTGTTGGTAATCCGTTCGAGTAGAGTTCGCCACTAAGGCGGATGGTTCATTTCGCTTGTGCATGAGTTAAGGGAATCACTCTAGTAAGTACACTTGGTAACATGGTTGGCATCTGTTTGTTTTCAAAAGATAAGTTCTTCTACGTGGAATGCCGTAGAGCGAGTAAACGACATCCATGATTCACTAGTGAATTTTGGAGATCTTACATGAAACCATGAGTGCACGGATATGGTTGAGCCAAGTATACTAAAGGGAGAATAAGTAAAAGTGGAACGAGAGGCGACAATGAAGTGAGTTCCAGCCCATATTTGGAAATAGGAGTTAAGAGGCCACGAAAATCATGAAGTTAAAGATGGTCAAAGCACAATAGAATTAAGCTCAAGGAAATGCGACTTAGAAGATTGAAGATAAGATACGCGCATCATATCTCTTTTTAAGAGCATATTCTTGATCCCTGTTTTCCTGTAGAGCTTACCCGCATGCTATCTTTTATGCATATCCTCTCGATCCTATTCTCGATCTTATTTCTGTTGCAAACTCCATAGGGGGTATGGCTCATCGGTTAATAATAATACATGTCAAGGTTTGAAGGTGTCCGTTAGGTTGACTAAACCTTTTGGGCTTTATAGGACATGGGTTGGGTTTAGAAAGGGATTTCTTGTAATCTAAAAGGAGTTTATCTTGCTTATCTTCTCGGTCCTATCTTGAGGACCTTAGGTAGAACCCTGTGGATGTAAACATGTATTTGAAATCATGTTATGATTGATATGGTTGCAAGTGGTTGCTCGTGGATGCGCGAATACACACTAGGCACTAGATCGGTTCAGTCACATTTCATATTTCATATGTATACGTGTTTATGCTTGTTTATGGATGAATTTGAATGTGTTATCATGTGAATATTGCATATAGATGAATGGTTGTGGACACATATAGTGTTTATGTGACTAGGACAATTTGCATACATGTGGATTCATGGCACTAAACATATTTTGCATTTAGAAGATCAATCAGGCCTGATCATTTGCATTAGATAAGGAACATATACACACACTTTCTGCATATGTTCATACAGCATTAGAAATCTCTTAAGGACAATTTTTACTTGTGGATGATGTTTTGAGTAGATGGATGATGGATGGTAGGATACGTTCTTCCTAACTTAGAGATTTCGGGGACGAAATCCTTAAAATAGGGGAGAATGTAACAACCCGAATTTTAATAACGTGTTAAGACAAGAATCGAGGCAGAATTAAATTATAAAATAAGAATCAAGCAAAACGGGTTGTGCCGTTGTGTTCGTCTCGGAATTCTGGTTGGAAACGAGTCCGAAATTTCGTAAATCGGAGTACGTATGACCGAGATATGGCCTCTAGAAGTTTCACGAAAAATCAGAAAACGAAAACAGACTTTCAAAATTCGAATTTAGCCCCAAAAGGACTGGGCGGGAAAATTTCCCGCCCAGCCCCAGGTCGACTGGGGAGTCGACCCCCCAGGGACCAGGTCGACTGCCCATTTGACCTGGGTGTCGACCAGGGAGTTGACTTCCCTGGTCGGACCAGGTCGGCCTGGGTGCTCCTGCCGGGGCTTATGGTATGGTTTTTGGGCCTGTGACGATTTTTGATGGCTCAGATCTAAACTAGGGTTAATCTAAGGCCCTAAACTTGTCCTAACTCCTACAAAAACACCCTAAGACCTAGCCTAATTCACTAAAAACCATCCTAACAACTAAGTGCTGCCCAAATGTCTCTTGATCATGGCCTCCATCTTCAAAACTCAGGGGCTTAAGCATACAAACTTGATTCAAGAAAAAGGAGCAAGCTTTCTACATCAAATTAAGGAAGTAGAGAATCATCTCAACACCGTTCTACGACAAATGCTTTCTCATAATTCTCTAGCCATGCTTTGTAAGTTCTATCTACTTTTAGATCGAAACGGTAGTTCTAATGTTGACATGGAATAAAATGAGATGAGACCTAAGTATGCTAGTCTATGTGAATCTAGTCTTGCCTCTCTCTTGAACCTATGATTTTTGGGCTATTTCTTAGTGATTAAATCATGCCACTCATGTTGTATTTGACTTAGTTTATCATGCAAGATTTAATCTTGACTTGTGGAAATGTTGGCATGAATCCTTAGAACAATTTGGCTTGTGGAAAATTCATATGAACTTGACTTGGGGCTTATGCATATAAAAGAACCTAAACCCCTCATGACCATTTACATGCCTATGATGATGAACCTAGTGTTATGCTATCATACATGCTTGAGGCCAATCCTTTTATGCTATCATACATGTTTGAGGCCAATCCCTTTATGCTATCATACATGATTTGAGGCCAATATGTTGTCATATTATTCCTACTATGTTGACTCGCTTTCACTTGCGTTGGGAATACGCCTTGGGTAGTTTAGGAAAATGTGAGATGGGCTATGAAATTTAACAAGAATTAAGTAATGGGACAATGGGCACAAGTGTAAAACGTGGACTTTGTCGTAGCCTAAATTTGACATGAACATGATAAGTAGGAAAACATGAAAGTGACCAACTCAAGGTTGGGTTGAGTTTGTAGCATAAATCTGCCCGGAACCGCCCGGCAAATCCAGTAGCTACAGACAATATGACCCAATGTGAGAAGTTGGTCATATCGCGCTCAAAACCCGAGGTTAGACTAGGTTGTGGTGTAAAGCTGCCCGGACCCGCCCGGCGTAACCAGTAACCACAACAAAGTCAAATGTGAGAGGTTGGGGTACATTAATCTACTTAATGCCACATGATAAGGTAAAGTTAGTTGACTAATGGCACTTAACCAATATGACATGAATGGGTAGGTTAAGTAAGACCGGACTTGATTACTTAAAGACACTTAACCATATAACATGATTAGCGGATGGGTTAGTTTAACATAAATGGGTTGATAACACCCGACTGGGATAACTCGATGCATGGTAGAGTTAAGTAAACCCGCAAGAATGATACTTAACCAATTATAAATACGACTAGTGGACGGGGTTAAGTTAACCTACACTTAACCAATCCGACTCGATAATTTAATGGGGTTAAGTTAACTTACACTTAACCAATCTGACTTGATGATTTGATAGGGTTAAGTCACGAACCTCTTAAATATACTTAACCAATCCGACTCGATAATTTAATGGGGTTAAGTTAACCTACACTTAACCAATTTTACTCGGTAGTTTGATGAGGTTAAGACAACCTATACTTAACCAATCTGAAACGGTAAATTTGATAGGGTTAAGTTAATCCATACTTAACCAATCTGACACGATGATCTAGGGATAAGTCATGAACGTCTTGATATACTTAACCAACTTGATACATGGTTTGTAGGGCTAAGCCTTGAACTTTAATACTTAGCCAATTTTGACATGATTCGTAGGCGGGGTAAGACATGAACTCGAATGACAACACTTAACCAATTAGACAAAACCCTAGTTCAGGGGAATAAGTAGAAAATCGTAGTTAATAATCATAACGGGAAGGGAAACTATGTGATAAACCTTAGTTAAGGATAACTAAGTAATAATTCTTTGTCAGAAAAATTGGACCAGTTCACAGATAGATGAGTAACCTGATACGGTAGGTCATCGTTTAAAACGAAACACACGAGGAGGAGCGAATGTTTATCTGACTTAGATAAAGGCTCCAGCGAACAGGGTGATGAAGCGGTAGCTTCAGGGGACGTGAGGGTACTCTTGGTATCCCTCTGTGAGGTTGCAGATGATCCTCCTCGGCTCACAGAGGTTAAGGTCTACGGTAGAAGAACCAAGGGTATGCCTTGGTTGCTATGCGAGCAAACTAAAGACTGGAGTGGATTAGCGTGGAGTCGGCGATATCTAGTTTAGCCCTGTGATAGCACGTCGTCGACTACCTACCATTTTTAGTCAATCGTGTACGTATGCTGAAAGGCAGAGAACTCCCAACAGACCATATACTTGCTATCTAGTTATGGGTGAGGTTGGCCATTAGGAAAGTGGGGCATGGATGGCCGGAGTATAGTTCTCGTGCATGATTTTCTTGGATTGCCTTTCAGTAGTTGAGGGAGGGGTCAGGTGGGACCATAACCACCGGTAGAAAAACAGACCTTAATATCTGCATCGGCAGATAACCTAAAGCTCCCGACCGAGTCCTGTATTTCTTGATTAGCCCTGGCACAAGACTCGGATGGCACATTGAGATACATGTGCATCTAGACATGGAAAAACGATTCACGATACATACGTGGGAAAAAGGGCGTGGTTGACGGGTAGTGTAATCCCTAGCAGTCCTAGGTGGCTAAAACCCAAACCGAGTTACGAAAACGTCTAGTAGGTAGCGTAATCCCTAGTGGTCCTAGGTGGCATAAATCCTAGCCGAACATTCAAGAATTCATGGTAAGAAAATACAGCTAGATCAAGGGTGATGGTCCAAAACGATTTCAAGGATAATGGAACTACGTTGAAGTAGTATAGAACTACGTGAGGAAGCCCGTAGGATTTACGGCAAAGGACTAAACATATACATGGAAAGAAATATACGAGTTAGGAAAACCTACATTAGGTTGACATAGACCATTTCATGACATTGGGCAAGGGACATTTTGTAGCTAACACATGACACGGGTTGGGATACTAGTACCGAAGGTGCAGGGCAAATATACTTGATAGAACCTTGGGGTGTATTACTCGATAGAACCTTGGGAGGTTATACTCGATAGAACCTTGGGATGTTATACTTGACGCATAGTGACCGTAGTTTATCTCTATACAGTAGTTCATCCTGTTACCTTAGTTTAGCTTGTCTATCTTGTCATCATCCTTATGTTTACTTTCAGTTTATGCATGCCATGTTACCTTTACCTGTTTTTATGCTGGAAGTAGATAGGACTTACCATTCTTTATGACTGACCCCGTTTCTTTCGCCCCCCCCCCCCCCCCCAGGTTTTCAGGGAGGAAATATTGTTATTTAGCTCGGACTTCTTCTGCTTCAAGGTCATCATGTATGGCTTGGATTTTTCTTGGCTATGGCTACTTTACCATTTTACTTGGGGAATATTTTATGACTGTGGTTTAATGCTTCTTTAACTATTGCAAGACATGTTTCCAATGTAATGGCTTTTAAAGGCATTTTGATGTAAAAGGCTTTAGACCTTGTAATTTTATGAGGTAATGAAATTTGGTTTTTCCTTCCGCTGTTTTATATGTTCTATCTTGTAATATTTCTGTGCATGTTTACCTTGACAACGCCCCTCCAAAGCTAGTGCATTCTCTTGTGAGTGACCCTGGCGGAGGTGGGGTGTTACAATTTACATACATAACTAAGATTGTTGTTGTAACCCATTGGTTGACGCATGTGAATTACTTTAGACCATAGATGGTCTTTGTTGACAGTGGGTATAGCAAGTATGGATGTCTTTGCATTAACAACTTTAAAGGTTGTTTTCAGATACTTATTTTTGTAAGGATAAACTCTTTCATTAAACACTATATGCCTGCTAATATAAATTCTTCCTGTTTTATCTATACATTTGTATCCTTTTTGGTTATTATAGTAACCTAGAAAGGTACATTGCTTAGATCTGAAGTTTAATTTATTAGAATTATATGGCCTTAAATATGGAAAACATAGGCATCCAATTTTTTTAGGTTGTGATAGTCTGGTTTAATATTAAATAGTTTTTCAAATGGGGTTGAACCCTTCAGTACAGCAGTTGGTTGTCTATTAATAAGATACACTGCTGTGCTGAAGGCCTCTGGCCAAAATTTTAAGGGTAAACTAGCTTGAGCTAGAAGTGTTAAACCAGATTCTACTATGTGCCTATGTTTTCTTTCAACAAGACCATTCTGTTCAGAGGTATAAGGGCATGTAATTCTATGAATGATACCTTTTTGCTGAAAATAATTAGATAAACTTTTGAACTCACTGCTCCCATCTGATTGCACAGTTCGTATCAAGTAAAGGCATCAATGAAACATAATATTTGAAGCCAGAGTCAGAGTAAATAGGAGCAGGACTCCATAGGTCTGTGGCAATCAATTGTAGTGGCTCAGTGTATTAAGTTCATGAATCACTGAAGGGTAACTTATGACTCTTACCCATTTGACAATACTTGCACATATAAGGCAAATTTATAGGATCAAATTTCACTTTATTATCATTCAGAATTTTGACAACACTTTTAGTACTTGGGTGACCAAACTTATAGTTATTCAGATTACAATTCATACTTTGATTCACTTCATCACAAGTACCATTTTGGCCTTTAGCATAATTAAATTTGTATAGGCCATGATCGAGATCACCTTGTAAAAGGATATCTTTAGTTAAAATATCTTTAACAAGACAAACTTTTGGCAAAAATTCAAAGTAGACACTGTTATCATTAGCAAATTGTGATACACTAATTAAATTTTTAGTGATCTTTAGCACTCTAAGTAAATTGTGTAGATAGAGTTGTTTTTTGCGTGTGATATATGCATTACCAATATGAGAATTATTAATTTTCTTACCATTACCCATGGAAACAGATTTGTTACCTTTATACTCCTTGCATCCTAGATTTATGTTGTCAAGATTGTGAGTAATATGATTTGTTGCTCCAGAATCGGGGTACCAGTCATCATCTTGAATTTGATCAATAGTTGCTGCTTCATTTTGATTATTGCTTCTTTGAGAAATGTTGGTATCTTGATTTGCTTGCGCTATATTTGCATTTGGGTTACCATTGTTGTTTTGTCCTTGATTTCCAGAGTAATTGCTGTTATATCTAAAATAACATTTTAGTGCAGTGTGTCCTATTTTCTCACAGATCTGACATTTGGGTCTATTATTATTATTCCATCAACCTCTACCCCTTCGTCTGTTGGGTCCACCACCTCTTTGGTATGAATTTTCAGCTTTATTATTGCTTATCTGACTCTTAGGTTTAAACCCAACAACTAGATTAGCATTTTAAGATGTTTCATGCATTCTTTTGCTACTTATTCTTGCCTCATGAGACAATAAAATTGAATGAACCTCATCAATAGGTGGAGCAGTCTTTTGAGATGTTATAACAGCAACCACAGTTTCATATTCATCATTTAATCCATTCATTAAGTATAGAACCTGATCTGAATTTTGAACAGCATTCCCTGTGGCAATAAGAAGATCACACAATCTCTTGACGTTTGAAATATATTCCCGCATGCTAAGATTTTCCATTCTAATATTCTGTAACTGTCTCTTGTAATGTAGAACTTTGGCCGATGATTGATTGTTAAATTCTTTTTCAATAGTTGTCCATATATCATTTGATGAGTTGCATCCAATTACAAGAGGTAATAAATTTGCACTTATAGATGAAAGTAACCAAGAACTTATTAACCTGCCCCATCTATGATAATGAACATAATCTTCATTTGCCACAGTTCGATTATCTTGATCAGTGATGAATTTTGTTGGTATAGGTGTAGTACCATAAATGTAACCTTCTACACCATATCCTTGAACTTCTGTTTCTATCTGAAGTCTCCGTAGCATATAATTGTCTTCTTCTAGGTGAATAGTAATAAGTTGACTCTTAAGACTGATGATGTTCTTGACAAACTGTTTTGCAAGTATTGGATTTAGACCATTAGGACTGATTCCAGAATTGGATTCAGATACTCTTGACTCATCTCCCAATTTTGTCAACAATCAGAATGGAGATACCGAAGAAATTGATTTTAAGCTATAAACTTGAATGCCAGAGAGTGACTGGAAATACAAGATTCAGAAAATTCAGGTATGAGCTACTAGAAAAGAATGATGATGAGGTAAGAATTTATTTAAGTAAACCCTGAATAATATTCTGGCACAGCTTTAGTTGATTTTGAAGAATTTCTTGGTTTTCTTGAACTCTTTTCGGTGGCCAAAGTGCACAGTATGTAGAAATACTGTGCAAATGAGCAGATGCAACCTAATTCTTTGGAATTACAGGAACGACACTGATTGATTGCACCATATTTCACTCTCAAATGAGAGTTTGAAACTCAGATGAGAGAATTCCCATATGATGAAATTTTTTTGATGGAAAATACTCACTCAACAACATAGTGAGTAATTTGATAATGCCGCTAGGCAAATTTTGGCTCTGATACCAAATTAAAGTTTGATGAAATCTTGTTAGAGATTGAATGCAGAATTTGCAGAATAGAAGAGGATTGATCAATTGATAATAAAACTGTACAAACGATGGCTATATAAAGCCATATTACAGTGGAGCATATTATTGAGCTGCAGCCCATTTATATAGTGCGGAAGTGAAAAAGAAATGGGTAAAACATGCCCATTCTATTGTATAAAGTATATAACATTTATATTATCTCGGCTGATGTAAACGTAATTCATTTCCATATTTTATCGAAGGCCCAGTCTAATGGATTATTATCAATGAATTTGCTTCAAAAGGAATAGAAGTCCATTCATTGGACTTGAATCGTGGTCAGGGACAACTCATTCTACAAAATAACTCACATGTAATCAATGTTGCTATGTACATTTTATTTCTAAGTGATTTCTTGAGTGGAAAAAGTTTATAATTCAATGGAAACTGAAATGTGTTGGACAACTGGATTTCAAGAACTAACCGGTAAGTGTAGTCTGGTATCAATGTGAATGGAGTCCATTAACTCAACACATCACAAATAAACTGCTATGTGTAGACAACTCGCTTGTGATAGAAAACAACCGATATGTTTTCTCTTTCTCCTTTTAGAACTTACCTATTATTGATTGGAAAGTCAATAATGGAACCATTGCCCAAAACGACATAAAAATATGTTCTTTTTAGGACCACGGGATGAGTCAAAATAGTAAGAAAAGGCAGTAGAGCTGTTGATATGTTAATTCTTGGTTATGTCCTATGCAATGGTTCATACTTTGTACAATTTTGGAAAGAAAAGTCAAGCTCGCCAACAGAATTCAATCTTGAAAGTCAAACTTAGGGTGTGTCTGAGGGCAACGATAGCGAGGTATTTTAGCAGGGAATACGTTTGGCGCTTTAAGCGGACCATTTTATTTTTATTTTTAATTTAATCAATTAATGATTTGAACATAACAACGTCATTAATGTAGAATAACATAGTTAACCAAACATAACAGTCCATTAAATAATAACAATACAGAAAGTGATAAAATGTAGAAATACAAAGAAGTACAAATCTATCAGTGCAAACCTGATGCAACAAGATTGTACCTTATCTTATCTTGACATATTGTCATATCAGCGGTGCCTAGATAGTGTTGAGCCGGTGCAAGTATTTCCTATGTTTCTTAAGTTAGTATATTCCTCAGCATACTCATCTGGAATAAGATCTGGATCATCGTCATACGCCATAAAATCTGGATCACCCATGTTGTATTTGTGTATATAATTGTGTATAGCCATTGTAGCAACAACCGATTTTACTTGAGTTTCGAATGCATACATTGGCATATTTCTAAGTATGACCATTGGCATATTTCTAAGTATGACAATTTTTTTCCATATTCCAAAAGTTCTCTCAATTTCCATACGTAAACTCGAATGGTATAAATTATATTTTTCATTATTCAACTTTGGTTGATTTGTGGTCAAACGAAACTGTGGAATGTGATATCTAACATTACGGGATGGTGGTATATACCCAATAGTTAATAATAAACTCGAATCCACTGCATAATATCGTCCAACAGGAGGATGAGAAAAATTGCAATTTCTGTCATCTACTATAGAATTAAAAATCCGATTTTCATGCGCATTACCTTCCCAACCAGTTGTAGCATATGCAAACAGTAAATTGAACAAGCATGTAGCTAAAATATTATGTGTAGGGAATCCTTCTCGTCCTGTATATGAAACAACACGATCTTAAGGTAAGTGTGCTGTTACTTATATATCGTCGATGACACCAACATAGTTTTTAAAGTAAGGGTAGTAATGGTTATCATTTCCAATTTTAGCTGGAATTGTGTTAAATTGAGTCTCAGCAGGCTTTATAATGTCTGTAGATAATAATTGAACGACATTCAAAACAACATGAAAACAAAGAGAGATTGTGCTACATTACAATTGAAATCTTTCAGCCAATTTTCTATTCGAAATAGCTGTAGGTATAGTTTACAAAAATATGCCAACAGCTTCTCAAACACTAACGATTTCCGATGCAACCAAACCATAACTTTCCATTCTATCACATTAAGAAAGAAAACAAAGCCGTTTCATATGAAAATTCCTTTGATACCGATGTTGATGACTGCTTAATGTATCGCTTACTCACATTGAACTAGCATATTCTGACATGTGCATATGATGACCTCTTTCATTACATCTTTCACGTAAATACGCTCCATTTAGAGCGATATATTCCATATCTTCAGAATCTGAATTGTCTGCGTCTAGGAACGAACCTGTCATTGAAAATAAACGTTGAATTGGAAAATAGAGAGGAGAGGAGAGTAGAAGAAGAAGGCTGTTTAGAAGAGAAATGAAGTGGGGGGTTAATATAGACGTAACAACTCAGAATTTCTGAAACAATTTAATTTTTTATTTTAGCTATTTTAATGGGTTTTGAATATTTAAAATGATTTATTTTAAATAATAACGACTAAAAATTTGTTTAAATCGAAATTAGAATGTATAAATTTATTTTAGTTATAAAACGAGCCTAAAATGGCGTGGTAGTTTGAAAATTCCATTTTAAATTTCAATTGAATGTATAAGATTCAAAAAAATTTGATTTCAGTGAAACAAGAAACGTTAGGATCTAATTAACTTTATCTTTCTAATGAATGTAAGAAATTGAGATTTCACTTTATAAATTGTAAATTATGTACAGTTTAAAATTTAAAATAGTCGCTATAGAATATATATTTAAATATATATATATATATATATATATATTAATATTAATATTATATATAGCCCTTAAAAATACCCATTTTGCAAACATTCTCTGTTTTCGACGAAACCATTTTTGTTGGATCCGAAATGTCAAATTATAGTCAGGCTTAAAATTTCATAATTTTTGGAATTAATATGCGAGTGTGGTGAATTTAAATGCCTGTTTAGTTTTAATTGTAAATTTAATTGACTAGAAAAAGGGCATTTTTCAAGCGATC
This sequence comes from Allium sativum, assembly GCA_030737875.1. NCBI lineage: Eukaryota > Viridiplantae > Streptophyta > Magnoliopsida > Asparagales > Amaryllidaceae > Allium > Allium sativum. The sequence continues at coordinate 276,911,921 of CM060926.1, read as the reverse complement.
TCCAAATTCGACGAAATTAATTTTGTTAGGACCGCATCATCAAAACATAGCTAGATTTAAATCTCCATAATTTTTGGAGTTAGTACGTGGCCCCGGTAAATTAAAATGTACGTTGGAATTCAATATAGAATGTTATATTAATTTTAATTCTGATAAAAAATGATCAATACAGTCAAATTGGCTTTTTTCCATTGTGTCCGGAATGGGGGTATTTGGTTAGGAACGACAGTCGTTGGGTTTTATTTGGAGTTCAGATAGATAAACATGTACTTTTGAAATTAAAATAATTAATATATGTATATATATATATATATATATATATATATATCATCCTAGAATTTCGCAAACCCTAATTTCATTCTAACAGAACCCCCATCACTACGAAGTCGACACCCTAAATCATCCCAATTTCAAACCCAAAAATCTCCCAATCCACTATGAATTAAAACGTGAATCGAAAACAAAAATGAAAGACGATTTTCTGATCTTCAAGTTGATATGGTTGTGATCGAAGATAGTGCAGTGTGGAGATCAGATTTTGGCCAGAAAAGCACCGGCTTTTGGTATGTTTTTCAGTGCAGGGGGGCCGTCGAGTTTGCCCAACCTCCAGGCGTCGTAGGAGCAGCTTGAGGCGTTTTAGGTGGGAGGTTCTGATCAGGCTCTGAGGCGTCAAAGTGACGAGCGACGACGGCTTTGGGAAGTCGAGAAAAAGGGGCAACGGTTTTCAGAAGGAAGAAAGGGTTTAACATATGTAATTAGTTTTAATTAATTAATTAATGTAATTAATGTTTAAAATCGTGTAACTCTTTCATGTGATATCAGAATTTAGTGAAAGAAGTTGCGTTGGATTCGCAACGACGAACTCTATAACATGGGACTGACCAGGAAGGAAACGGAGCAAAACGGATTTTCAGCTAAATTAAACGCGCGTTTAATTTATTTTGAAAATAAAATCATCAGATAAAGAATGGTGGAGTGGAAATCAAAGTGAGAATTCTCTCACTAAAATATTTGTTTAATTATTTATTTTGTAACTGAATATATGAATTATCAGTGTTGATTTTTATCTGTTGTATGTGACGCTGCTTGAGTTCAACACATGAACTATTCATGACTCATTTGCACAAGAAGCATTGTTTGAATACACGACACTCATACTTCAAACAATGTGGATAGACACTTTATGGTTGTTGAAATGAGATATAAATATCCATTTATTATTTGAATAGTAAATTTCATTACTTGTCTAAGTAAAATTGGTTACAAAAATAATTCGAATCGAATTAGAACTGGTTAAATTTATTAACCAGTGACAAATTTGAATCGACTGTTATTGTTTGGAAACCCCACACGTGTCCGGGGATGACAATTAATTCACATCTCCCTTGGATTTGACTGTATGTAAACCGATTGATTAACAGAGTGTTATCAGTGTTATTTAATTATTTAATGCTCATACAGTTGTCAATTGCACTCTGGATGTGAAATGACTGTTTAATAGTTGTTTATCACTATTCTTGAATACATGCAATGTATGAAATCCATATAACAGAAATTATATGGTAATTGATTGAGTCTGATTCCAATTCAGAATATGAACGAATATTTTAAAATAATATTCAGGGAAGAATTAAAATAGGATTTTGATGTCTAATTTTGGATGAACATGAAAATATTGAAATGTGAAGCCGAATTGAGTAGGTAATGCCATTTTAACTCGAATGGAATTTTCTGTCGATTTTATTCATTTTATAATGAATACTGAAAAGAATTGATTTCAAAATATGATATTTTGAAAATATTATCATTTTAATATTATAATGATATAGAATATTCAATTTTGATTTAAAATTGAAATCATTTTAAAATGAATTTATAAATGATTTATAAATATGTTTTATATAGAAATCGACGAAATATATTATATTTATTTAAATGGTTTGAATAGAACGCGCAAGCAGCGACCGTTCGTGAATTTCAACCACTGACTCCAAATTGATGTAACGGGAGATCCGACCGTTGGATTCTCCTAAAATCAGAACCGTTGGATTCGTATTGAAAAGATATTTCCAATGAATATAAGACATTTAAATTTGAACGGTTGGATTTTAAAATATGTCCAAATCAATTTTGAAAAAGGTCAATATGGATGCAGTTCGGTGGCTGTTATTGGAAACCGACTGCGAGGGCCTTAATAAAATTATTAAAAATATGGAAAAATCATGTAAAATCATAATGAATGATTTGCAAAGATTTTGGATGAAAAATTCCAAGTTTGAAAAGATAAAAATATATTTTTATCGAAATGAACTAGTTAATAACTAAAATAATGATCTAATTATTTTTAGAAATAATAAATTGGATTGAAAAAATGGGTTTTAAAATAACCAGAGTTCTCCAATTCATAAATTAGAACGGATTCGAATGTAAATAATCTTTGGAGTATTTCAATACTGGATTTCGTAATTATACGGATATTGTTGAGGAATTTGGAAAGATATAGATATCGTTATTCCCAATACGATATCTGTTGGTTTCAGAATTTGATATTGAATATAAGCCGATATTAATTTCTATTCAGAGCCTTGTATTTAATGTCAAATTGGATTTTGGGTTTGTCATGAATGGTGTCTTTATTAACACTGTTCTTAAACCCCGTTGAGAAAATAATAAGTCTTTTAACCAAGATTTAATGAAGTTTTCCAATTAATAAATATAATTGGAATTAAATTAAAGTTGATTTTGGGTTGATTGTGAAAAATGTTTCAAACAACATTAGTTCTTGAATCCGATTAACGGTGAAGTTAAGATTTGGAATACATAAATCTTTATTCTAAGACTTAATGGAAATTTTCCAAAGTAAAGTTTTGCAATTTAATAAAAGAAATTGGAATTGAATGGAATTCGATTTATTAATAACGGAGATGATCTTCTATGAAGGAAGACCATGACTATTTATGGAATTTAAATGGCCTTGCCATTTTTCCGTTTGTAGTATTAGTATGATACGGAAGTTTATATCGATTACGTACTATTATAAATTCCGTGAAAGTTCTATTTTAATGAAATAGGATTTTGGGTTTATCGTGAATAATTTTTTAAATGACGTTTGTTCTTTAACCCAAGTAAAGATAGGATTTATTTCCTAAAATTTGGATAATCATTAAGTAATGATTTTTAGGATTAAAAATGAACTAGAGTTTTAATGAATCTTTAAGTAGATTAAAAATGAGAATGGAATAAGTAAATTTATCGAATTCATTAAATGATCGAGAATGAAGTACCACCAGTTTTACTCCAAGCGATAGTTAAATCTTTAATTAGATTTGAACGTGAAATGGCAGTTAATTTTACCGATAGCACCATGGTTGTTAGATATGGAGTACTACCAATTTTGCTTCATGGGATGAATAGGTTGAGATTGGGATTAGGATTAATGAATGATTACTTCGGTAAGGCTCGATAATCCTGACTAGTTAATAAACCTTAATTGGGTTTAGAATTGTTAAAGGATAAAATAAATTCTTTTGAAATTGATATCTGAAGGAAGATTAAAGAATAAGTTTAAAAGAAGTTATCTTTGATAAAAGTAATGGGAACCTTTCCCCTTAGATGTGAATATTTGAATAAAAGAATATTCTGAGTGTATGATATGTTTATATAGCACTTGATTATTGATTATAAAATACGCGGGTTATTCGGAAAGACCGGGTTTATCCCAATCTAAATAACTGATACGATGAATAAAAGTCGACGATGAAGACGGTGGTTAAAGACCGAAGATCTTCACATCGTATGGATTATTACTGATGTCTTGATTGGGTTGTACTCCCAAGACAAGGTAATAAGTGGTGGTCATCCAGACGTACTTGGAGATCGACCGGATATGCGAGGGCCTCTCTCCTGTATTGGATATATGGGACGAGGAATAAGGTGTCTCCGGTTTCATTCAGACCCAGAACGGACTAGCAAATGGATGGTATGTCTGACATTATATTCCTTTATACTGTATTCGTTGATCTCTGCTAAATATATATCTATTTGGTGGCAGAGAATTTATTCTATTGCTTAACACCCTTCTTTTGAGACGTACGAGCTTAGAGGTTATATATTAGTGGAAATCAGTGGTACGGTATGGATTTACAATGTGGCATGCTAAGATGCAAATGATCAAGGCTTTTGCTGAAAAGAAGTGTCTTGCGGTTGATAATCAAAGCACAGCTTTAAATAGCATAGCTTTGTGTATAGCGTTAATTCGCGAGCCTCACACCCGGTATGAGTCCAAAACGGGATAGTGATTGCAGGGAGTGCACGACGTTTTTTTCTAGCTAGGAGTGGTGTCATGGTATGGAGCCCAAACGTTTTTACTTATGTGGATGATGGAATAAGGTGTCTCAGATATTGAGTCTCTAATGGTTCAGAGATTGGTCCGATAGGACCGGGAAACGTGTGTTCAGGAATAACCTATCCACTAAAGTAAGTGTGGACTAGCCCTGAAGATCCAAGGGCTCGCCAGCGTCCGAGCCCTGAGGCGTTTGCTAGAGTGTCTTGAATCGGTGAGGAGCCATACCTTGCCTCGATTCATAGATGGTATCCGATTTCCAATATGACGCTTTTCGGTTTAGTTGTAAACCTATATGGAGACATAGTAGGATGGGGTACTATGCCGTCTGTGATTGATACATTTATATTTTAAGTTGTTTTAGCACTATGCACTTATAGTAATATCAAAATGATTTATTTTAAAGCGTATCAAGCATGTTTGGCTATTATAAGTTAAAACTCTATTCTCCGGCTTGCGTTGTATTGTGTGATGGGACCTGAGTCTTATAATAGCTTCATTTTTCAAAAAGCATTGCGTTGTTTATAAATTGTTTATTTTAGAGTATTCATGGGAGTAAACCCGTTCCGTGACCTGCGCTGTAGTCCTGTGATTTACTTTATTTTAAAGTAAAGTTTAAAAACTGTTTTAGTTCTCACACCAGTCCCATGACTGACACGGAGTTTATTGTTTCTACCTAAACTCTGGGTGCCGTATTTTCCACACGGGCAGCTAGTAGTTTTGGTTTTCGCAGATATTTCTTTTCCCAGGATCCTAGATTATAGCTGGGGTAATATTCGGAAAGATTTGTATCTGTGTATTTCATTCAGTTGTGGTAGTTGATGTTTTCCGCTACGCATTATATTTATGTATATATTTTCCGCTGTTTTGTAATTTGTAAATCTCTTATATTTATTTTTCCGTTGTATATTATTTATTTGAACTCTGATATATTCTTGTACTATGATGTAAATTTTTGTAACAACAATGAGATGCTCTCATGTTTGTGTTCTGATGCGTTGTGTTCTCAAAACAATCCGGGCTCCACCGTCTCTTTGGGATCGCGGAAGATTAGGTCGTCTCAGTTGGTATCAGAGCTTTGGTTTAGCAAGATCGAGAACAAGGAACATTAGAACCAAAAAAAAAGAATTCATCAGAGATAGGATTAGTAACATCCTATAAGAATAACTCGTTAGAGCTAGGGCAAGTAATGCCTTACAATGAGTTTGAAGAGTAAAATTTAAAAAACGAATTTGATTTTCAAAATTATGTCTTATTATACGTATTTGTGTATTTTATTTTGATTTTGGACTATCAAGTATAAGTAGATTTTGCATATACGTCTGATCCATGTGTATTCGTAGCCTCAAATATACTGGATAGATATAGAATCACGCCATAGTCGCCTGGAGATGATTCTGATGATAGCTCAAGCATCATCAACATTTATTTTCGAGTTTCGAAAGTGGGATATCTACATATTTCCAATTGAATGGTGTGAGAACCAAAGCTTAGTTAGATTCTGTTGTTTATGATTTGGCATTGAAAATATGATTTTTGAATATATAAAAATTATATATATTTGAAAAAGTTAATTAACTAATTGATTGCTGGGTGTGATGAGTGATTATTAGTATAGCTAATAAAAATATTGGAATGATAAAACCAATATGAGGATGAATTTTAAGTTAAACCAAACCAAATATAATATAGAGCTGAATAGAAAATTTAGTTCGAATTGGATTTAGATATTAGATAGATATGTACATATATATACATGCTGAGCAGGTTATGGATTCACTGTTGAGTAGAGAAATATATTGCGTGCCCAATAGACAAGTGCACCTTAATGAGTTGGTTGCGCAATTTTATTTATTATATAAACTACTGTAAATGTTTTTGGATGCATTGTGATGGTTGTTCTGTGTGAGATTAAAAACATACGCCATAGGATAGCAACAAGTAAATTATGAACTACACCGCACAACACACTACATGAAGACAACATATCATATCATATTCAATATAAGCATTTGGTGCTTATATAACGAGGTTTGAATTTCCATACGGGAGAGATGCTTGTATGGCGAGGACTGAATTACAGATTGAACAAAAGACTGATTATGGACTTAATAAAGGTGCTCGAAGAAGGATTTAATAAAAACCCTACACATGTCTGGAGATGACAAAAATTCGCGTCTCTCTTGTTTTTAATTAAGGCACATGGATTATTTTATTTCCAACATTGGGGCAAGGTATGAGATTTCAAATTTTTACACGTCTCCCTTGGGCATAGATAGGTCACAAAAATTATATATGCTTTTCATTGATTTATTGGGTGCATAATATGGCCCAATAAATTTTTCCAACCCTCCCCGCACAAAGGAGGTTATGGCGAAATTTTTTGAAAATTTAAGTTGTTAGCCAAATTTTTGAGAAATTAGAAAGTTCTTAGAAACTGAAAAGTTGAAGAACTCAAGCCAGAATGAAAGTTTAGTTGGTTAATTAAACAACTTTCAACTCCATTCCTTTTTTAGGATGAAAAGATTTTAAGTGGGGGAGATTGTAACAACCAGGAATTTCTGAACCAATTTAATTTTTTGTATTTTAGCTATTTTAATGGGTTTTGAATATTTAAAATGATTTATTTTAAATAATAACAACTAAAAATTTATTTAAATCAAAGTTAGAAAGTATAAATTTATTTTATTATAAAACGAGCCTGAAATGACGCGGTGGTTTGAAAATTCCATTTTAAATTTTAATTGAATGTATAAGATTCAAAATAAATCAGATTTCAATGAAACAAGAAACATTAGGATCAAATTAACTATATCTTTCTAATGAATGTAAGAAATTGAGATTTCACTCTATAAATTGTAAGTTATGTCCAGTTTAAATTTAAAATAGTCGCTATGGAATATATATATATATTAATATTATATATAGCCCTTAAAATAGCCATTTTGCAAACGATCTCTGTTTTTTGAAGAAACCACTTTTGTTGAATCCGAAATATCAAATTATAGTCAGGTTTGAAATTTCATAAATTTTTGAATTAATATGTGAGCATGGTGAATTTAAATGCCTGTTCAGTTTTAATTGTAAATTTAATCGACTAAAAAAGGGAATTTTTCAAACAATCTCCAAATTCAATGAAATTAATTTTGTTAGGACCGTATCATCAAAACATAGCTAGATTTTAAATTTCCATAATTTTTGGAGTTAGTATGTGGCCCCGGTAAATTAAAATGTATGTTGGGATTCAATATAGAACGTTGTATAAATTTATATTTTAATTTTGACAAAAATTGATCAAAACAGTCGAATTGGCTTATGAAACATATTCCATTGTGTCCAGAATGGGGGTATTTGGTTAGGAACGACGGTCGTTGGGTTTGATTTGGAGTTCAGATAGATAAACATGTATTTTTGAAATTAAAATAATATATAAGTATGTATATATATATATATATATATCATCCTAGAATTTCGCAAACCCTGATTTCATTCCAACAGAACCACCACCACTTTGAAACCGACGCCTCGAATCATCCCAATTTCAAACCCAAAAATCTCCCAATCCACTATGAATTAAAACGTGAATCCAAAATAAAAATGAAAGAGGATTTTCTGATCTTCAAGTTGATATAGTTGTGATCGAAGATGGTGGGGTATGGAGATCGGATTTTGGCCAGAAAAGCACTGGCTTTGGGCATATATTTTCAATGTAGGGAGGCCACCGAGTTTGTCCAACCCCCAGGCATCGGTGGAGCAGCTCGAGGCGTTTCAGTATCAGGCTCTAAGGCGTCGAAGTGATGAGCGACAACGGCTTTGGGAAGTCGAGAAAAGGGGTGATGGGTTTCAAAAGGAAGAAAGGTTCTAATAGATGTAATTAGTTTTAATTATAATTAATTAACGTAATTAATGTATAAAATTGTGTAACTGTGATGACCCGCCCCGCACCAGCCGACATTTCCAATGAAAATGTGCTGTACCAATGCCCGATTAGCACAGGACGGTAGCTAAAGAAAGGAAAAGAAAGGAATTTGAAGTAACAAGGAACCTGTAGAATGTCTCACATCGCATGGAATAAAATATAATAATAACATACTTGACATAAAGCAGGCGAGACAGTGCATAAGCTGAAAACTAAACCATAATCATCATAGCAGCGGAAATCCAAAATACAGCTTATGATCCATAACCATTATTACAACTTCAAAATACTATCTCTAAAGCAAAAGAAAGGAAAGGTACACTACTAATGTCCAATGCAGTGACCATCAACAACACAGAGAGAATATACGTAGATAATACGTAGGAGCCTCCTTCTCGTCTCCGGATCAGCTACTCGTGCGTAACCAGCTAACCTGTCTCTAGTCTGCTCGTTTAGGAGCACCCAGAGTAATAAGAAGAGGCATAAAACTCTAGGTCAGACAAAAGTCTGGTATGAGTGATAAGCAGCAAAAAAGAACAATAACACGTATACTAAACCATCCTAAACCTGGACCTACAACCAAAGAGTTAGCACAACATACCGTACGATACTCTAAGGTGCCACTAACATATAGTGTAAAGGATACGGGGGTGGGGGTGTGCATATCATAGTGATGGAAAATAATCAAGCATAGCAACCATCCTCACATCTCTCACTCAATGCGTAAAGCATACGATATCCACCGCTTTGATCACCCAATACTTTGTTACGATCACTCTGCCCCATGGAGTAGTGACGGCTCCACTGCACTGATTCGTAACCACTAATACTTTGCTATGTCCACTCTGCCTCATGGAGTCATGATAACTCCATTGCACTGGCTCATAGCCATGCTACGATCACTCTGCCCCATGAAGTAATAACTACCCCACTGCACTGATTCGTAGCCTAATATTCGTCTTTCGGTGGTGACTCAAAGTTATGGATGTCGATAACTCCTTAGCACACGTCCCGCAGCAAAGTCCAACTCATGAAGTTTAACTCGTTGGTTCCCAACTGGATCCCGGGTTCTTCTTCCCATTTGGACTACCTTTGCATCTCGGGTTTTGGTCTCCTCCTGGTCGTGATCTCCAATCGGTTCGGTTCGCGATGCCCTTCTGGTTCGTGAGTGATAATCACTCTTATTTGAGTCGTGCCATCTTCTCTAAGTCGGATCGGTTCGTAGAAGGTCCTCCGAGTCGGGTCGTGAGTCTCTTTGGATCGGGGTCCTCCATTTTCTCATGGTCGAGTCTTCATCGGTTCGGTTCGTGGCCACAAAGAGGTTCGGAGTCCTAGACGTGAGCAGGTTCGGTTCGAAGAAGACACTTCACGAGCAGGTTTGGGGATGGCATCGGTTCGGGCTCCTTCTCCAGGTCATATGCAAACGACTCATGACACACATCATGCGAGCGGGTCGGAGATGGTTTCATCTCGTGACACATGCTTCACGAGTGGAGTTGGTTCGGAGAGGGGGCGATCTGATTCGGTTCTGCACAAATTCCTGCAACTTTCCAGCGATTGTTTTACGCCACACAACGGCGTTTACGACCATTCTAACTATTATACGCAATCACAAAGCATACCATACAGTCATAGCAACACATAGAATTGGCCACAAACACCAAAGAAACAACTTGATATGTTAAAATGGATCAAACATACCCAAAACCCATATTTTCCCCTTAATCATGTTTAACAATAACTAATGTTAGGATTAGCAAAAAATAACCAAATCAACCCAAATTTCTAACAAAGGCCTAAAACAGTGTTTTGAAATTTATAAATATTTTTCCAGAGTTTAATCATGTTTAAATTCGCTAATTAACACTAATTACCCTTAATTACCAATAATTAGTGTAAAAACAAGGCTAATCACTCACCTTAGCCACAAACAAAACTCTCAAAACTGAAACTCCGCTTATTTGGGGCGATCTACAACGTCTAACAACAGCTTTAACTCTGAAATGGTGCTATTTCTCCTTGATTTGATGTTGCTAAGCTTAATCCTTGATTAAACGGTGACTAGAGATGATTCTAGATGTTGGAGACCATTGTTAGGGTTTCTATGATGTATGTGGCGGCTGGAAAATGAGTAAAAATTGAAATCCCTAACCCTAACAGCCCTTAAGTACCCTAAATCCCGAAATCCCCCAATAGGCCAAGCTGCTAATTGCCCGGTTAAGCCCAATTAAGCTGTTTTTTACCCTCTAAACATTAATTCAGCCATATCTCCCAAATGGTAAGTTCGTTTGGCTAATGTGACCACTCTACGGAAAGGTAACCCATCATCCGAATCTAATGAAAGTGGTTTTAGGTCAAAACTCCTAACCAATCAAAAGTTATGGCCAAAACCAGATCAACTAGGGTCAAAACGGTCATTTAAAAATCGGCAAAAATTATGAACATGGGAAATAACTCCAATAGTCGTCTCCCAAAGTTTCATGACCATACGACTTCGTATGTGAGAGAAATAAATATTCTACGATCCTTCGATGCGTAAATACGAGTCGTATCTGTAACTCTTTCATGTGATATGGGAATTTAGTGAAAAAAGTTGCGTTGGATTCGCAACAATGAACCCTACAACATGGGCCTGACCAGAAAGGAAACATAGCAAATTGGATTTTCTGCTAAATTAAAAGTGCGTTTAATTTAGTTTGAAAATAAAATCATCAGATAAAGAATAGCGGAGTGGAAACCAAAGTGAGAATTCTCTCACTAAAATATTTGTACAGTTATTTATTTTATAACTGAATATATGAATTGCCAGTGTTGATTTTTTATCTATTGTATGTGACGTTGCTTGAGTTCAACACGTGAACTATTCACGACTCATTTGCACAAGAAGCGTTGTTTAAATGTAAGACACTAGTATTTCAAACAATGTGGATAGACACTTTGTGGTTGTTGAAATAAGATATAAATATCCATTTATTATTTGAACAGTAAATTTTCTTTACTTGTCTAAGTAAAATTGGTTAATTAGAAAAATAATTCGAATTGAATTAGAATTGGCTAAATTTATTAACTAATGACTAATTTGAATCGACGGTTGTTGTTTGGAAACCCCACACGGGTCTGGGGATGATAATTAATTCACATCTCCCTTGGATTTGACTGTATGTCAACTGATTGATTGACAGACTATTATTAGCGTTATTTAATTTTTTAATGCTCATACAATTGTCAATTGCGCTCTTGATGTGAATTGACTGCTTAATAGTTGTTTATCACTATTTTTGAATACATGCGATGCATGGAATCCAAATAACTAAAATTATATGGTAATTGATAGAGTCTGATTCCAATTCAGAATATGAACAAATATTTTAAAATAATATTTAGTGAAGAATTAAAATATGATTTTGATGTCCAATTTTGGGTGAACACGAAAATATTGAAATGTGAAGCCGAGTTGAGTAGTTAAATGTCATTTTAACTTGAACGGAATTTTCTACCGATTTTATTCATTTTATAATGAATACTGAAAAGAATTGATTTCAAAATAAGATATTTTGAAAATATTATCATTTTAATATTATAATGATATAGAATATTCAATTTTGATTTTAAATTGAAATCAAAGTTGAAATCATTTTAAAATGAATTTATAAACAATTTATAAAATACGTTTTAAATAGAAATCAATGAAATATATTATATATATATTTAAATGGTTTGAATAGAACGTGGCACACAACGACCGTTCGTGAATTTCAACCACTGACTCCAAATTGATGTAACGGGAGATCCGACCGCCGGATTCTCCTAAAACCGGAACCGTTCGGTTCGTATAAAAAAGATCTTTCCAATGAATATAAGAGATACAAATTTGAATGGTTGGATTTTAAAATATGTCCAAATAAATTTTGAAAAAGTTCGTTATGGATGCAGTTCGGTGGCCGTTGTTGGAAACTGACTACGAGGGCCTTAATAAAATTATTAAAAAAATAAAAAAATCATGTAAAATCATAATGAATGACTTGCAAAGATTTTGGATGAAAAATTTCAAGTTTGAAAAGTTTAAAATATATTTTTATCGAAATGAACTAGTTAATAACTAGAATAATAATCCAATTATTTTTAGAAATAATAAATTGGATTGAAAAAATGGGTTTTAAAATAACCAGAGTTTTCCAATTCATTAATTGGAATGGATTCGAATGGAAATAATCTTTGGAATATTTCGATACTAGATTCCGTAATTATACGGATATTGTTGAGGAATTTGGAAGATACAGATATCGTTATTCCCAATACGATATCCGTTGGTTTCAGAATTTGATATTTGAATACAAGCAGATATTAATTTCAATTTCTATTCAGAGCCTTGTATTTAATGTCAAATTGGATTTTGGGTTTGTCATGAATGGTTTCTTTATTAACACTGTTCTCAAACCCCATTGAGAAAATAATAAATCTTTTAACCAAGATTTAATGAAGTTTTCCAATTAATAAATATAATTGGAATTAAATGGAAGTTGATTTTGGGTTGATTGTGAACAATGTTTTAAACAACATTAGTTCTTAAACCCAATTAATAGTGAAGTTAAGATTTGGAATTTATAAATCTTTATTCTAACATTTAATGGAAATTTTCCAAAATAAAGTTTTCCAATTTAATGAAAGAAATTGGAATTGAATGGAATTCGATTTATTAATAGCTGAGATTAGCTTCTGTGAAGGAAGGCAATTACTATTTATTGAATTTAAAAGGCCTTGCCGTTATTCTGTTTAGAGTATTAGTATGATATGGAAATTTATACCGATTATAAACTATTATGAATTCCGTGAAAGTTCCATTTTAATGGAAGAGGATTTTGGGTTTATTGTGAATAATGTTTTAAACGACATTTATTCTTTAACCCAAGTAAAGAAAGGATTTATTTCCTAAAATTTGGATAATCATTAAGTAATGATTTTTGGGATTAAAAATGAACTAGAGTTTTAATGATTAAAAATGAGAATGGAATAATTAAATATATCGAGTTCATAAAATGATCGAGAATGGAGTATCACCAGTTTTATTCTAGGCGATAGTTAAATCTTCAATTAGATTTGAACGTGAAATGGTAGTTAAATTTACCGATAGCACCGTGGGTGTTAGATATGGAGTACTAACAGTTTTGCTCCATGGGATGAATAGGTTGGGATTAGGATTAATAAATGATTACTTCTGTAAGGTTTGATAATCCCGACTAGTTAATAAACCTTAATTGGGTTTAGAATTGCTAAAGGATAAAATTGAATCTTTTGAAATTGATATCCAAAGAAAGATTAAAAAATAAGTTTAAAAGAACTTATCTTTAATAAAATTAATGGGAAGCTTTCCCCTAAGATGTGAATATTTGAATAGAAGAATATTCTAAATTGGAATGAGGCATATGATGTGTTTTTATAACACTTGATTATTGATTATAAAATACGCGAGTTATTCGAAAAGACCGAGTTTATCCCATTTTGAATAACTGATACGACGACTAAAAGTCGACGATGAAGAGGGTGGTTGAAGACCAGAGATCTTCACATCGTATGGATGATTATTGATGTATTGATTGGGCAGTACACCCAAGACAAGGTAATAAGTGGTGATTGTCCTGACGTACTTGGAGATCGACCGGATATGCAAGGGCCTCTCTCATGTATTGGATATATGCGACGAGGAATAATGTGTCTTCGGTTACGTTCAGACCCAGCACGGACATGCAAATAGATGGTATGCCTGCCATTGTATTCCTTTATACTGTATTCATTGATCTCTACTAAATATATATTTTTTTGGTGGTGGAGAATTTATTCTCTTGCTTAACACCCTTCTCTGAGACGTACGAGCTTAGAGTTTATATATTGGTGGAAATCAGTGGTACGGTATGGATTGACAATGTGGCATGCTAAGATGCAAATGATCAAGGCTTTTGTTGAAAAGCAGAGTATTGTGGTTGATGATCAAAGCACGGATTTAAATAGCATAGCTTTGTGTATAGTGTTAATTCACGAGCCTCACACCCGATATGAGTCAAAAACGGGATAGTGACTGCAGGAGTGCACGACGTTTCTTTCTAGCTAGGTGTGGTGTCAATTTATGGAACTCAGAAATTTTTACTTATGTGGATGATGGAATGAGGCGCCTCGGATATTGAGTCTCTTATGGCTTAGAGATAGGTCCGATAGGACCGAGAAACGTGTGTTTAGGAATAACCAATCCACTAAAGTAAGTGTGGACCGACCCTGAAGATCCAAGGGCTCGCTAACGTCCGAGACCAGAGGCATTTGCTAGAGTGTCTCGAATCGGAGAGGAGCCATCCCTTGCCTCGACTCATAGATGGAATCCAATTTCCAATATGACACTTTTTGGTTTTAATTGTAAACATATATGGCGACATAGTAGAATGGGGTACTAAGTCGTCTATGATTGATACATTTATATTTGAAGTTGTTTTGACACTATGCACTTATGGTAATATCAAAATGATTTGTTTTAAAGCGTATCAAGCACGTTTGGCTATTATAAGGTAAAAGTCTATCCTCCGGCTTGTGTTGCATTTTGTGATGGGACCTGAGTCTTATAATAGCTTCATTTTTCAAAAAGCATTGTGTTATTTATAAATTGTTTATTTTAGAGTATTCATGGGAATAAACCCGTTCCGTGACCTGCGGCATGGTCCAATGATTTACTTTATTTTAAAGTAAAGTTTAGAAACTGTTTTAGTTCTCACACCAGTCCCATGACTGAATCAGAGTTTATTGTTTCTACCTAAACTCTGGGTGCCCATATTTTCTACACGGGCAGCTAGTAGTTTTGGTTTTTGCAGATATTTCTTTTCCCAGGATCCTGGATTACAGCTGGAGCTATATTCAGAAAGCTTTGTATCTGTGTATTTCATTCAGTTGTGGTAGTTAATGTTTTCCGCTGCGCATTATATTTATGTATATATTTTCCGCTGTTTTGTAATTTGTAAATCTCTGATATTTATTTTTCCGTTGTATATTATTTATTTGAACTCTGATATATACTTGTACTCTGATGTAAATTGTTTTAATAGAAATGAGATGTTCTCATGTTTATGTTCTGATGCGTCGTGTTCTCAAAACAATCCGGGCTTCTCCGTTTCTTTGGGGATCGGGGAAGTCTAGGTCATCTCAATAGAAGAGAGGAGAGATGGGAGAGATTGCCCAATGGCTTAAAAAGGAGCCGTTGTGTTAGCGGTCTGAAATGGACCGTTAACAAACGGACGCGTTCGTTTTGGACCTCCGAACGCAGCCTTATTCCTTTTGGCATTGATTTCAATCTAATATCAATTGAATATGCTTAATGTCAATTCCAATGTTGCTTGTTCGAATCTCAGTCAAAATCAACCAAATCTGAGAATTTCCAAACTCAACAACTACAAAATCGAAATCACCAACATGTCATCTCTTTTATCCAACCTACCAATTTCTAATTTGATCGAAAATAAGAGCATAATCGAGGAAAAATCAAAACAAGGTTTAAAGTTAAAGGATCAGATCTGATTATTATTAGCATGGATGTGGGCAGCGTGGTTCATTCAAAACTTTGGCCTTAGCTTAAGGAGTCAACGACAGGTGCTGGCAGCTGAGAATGTGGATGGTGGGATTATGGCTAGAAGTTGAATCGGCTGAGAAGAGAGGTTTAAGCCATGTCAGATAACGAAATATAAATGCAAAGCAAGAAGGAATAAATAAAAGAATTGTAGACTTAAGGAAAAAATAAATAGAAGATTTGTAGATTAAAAAACGTTCTGAGTCCAAGAACCAAGTCATATGTGCTTTCATGAATTGACTGGAAACTTGCACACATGATATCCTTCTTATTCAAAGATACTAAGAAATTTTTAACTCAAAATTTCATAGTTATCATGGACACTGATGACTGGAATAAGATAACTTAGACATGCAATTGATAAGTTGAAAGATAACTCCTTAAAATCGCTCGATGTAATCAATGAAATTTCTCAGGATAAAAATTCAAAGATAACTTATTCCAAAGTGTATCTAGTTTATAAAGAAGACGTACTTTAAGGAGAAAAGTTAACCTACTTTTTACCTTAAAAGGAGTCTAAACGAGTTAGAATGTAAACATTATGCCAGAGCGACTCAAACCATGACCACATTGCTCAAAATAGAATGTGAAAAGACCATAAGAAGGTTGAGTCAAAAGTACCTCAAGTTTATGAGTCAATACCGAGTCATGGACTTTGGCTCGGTACTAAGTCACATTGGTTTGGTGTAAGTAATCTACACCACTTATATCCTGACCCATTTAATCTTTTAAGCCTACTCAACAAGTTCTGTGGTAGTCCAGATTGTTTAGCATAAGTATATGATGTCTCATCCGACTTAAGTTGTTATTCAATCCAACCCGAGTTTGAAATGATATTAGTATAAATCAATAAAGTACAAAATTATACATGTACCAACATAATGAAGTAAGAAGATCACCTAAGAGATATCATCCAGAGAAAACTCAAGTCTATGAGTTGGTACCAAGTCAGGCCATGACTCGGTACCAAGTCATAGTTTTAACTGAAATCACCTTTAACTCCTTAGCATGACTTTGATCCAACAACGCAAACTTTCTAGTGCTGAAGATCTGGTCTAATTTGACAGCAAACTCTTAAAAATACCGGGTCACCTTCAACATAAATGGGATATTGAAATTGGTAACCTACACGCTACAGAATCATTCTTCAAGCTTCTTCTCCCATACGGAAGACACCAAAGAGATTAGTATGGCCCTCAGTCATTTTCTGTACACATAACTCTTCCTAATTCAATCAATCTATAATTGAAAGATTTATAATGGACAATCAGTGAACAAAGACCATAAAAGTGGACACAAGCTTCACTAACAGCCAAAAACACTATAAAGGTCTTCTCTCTTCTCCTATTTTCTTTTTTATTTTATTGATTTATCGATTGTCCATATTCTGTAGTTGAATCAATCTAAATAACCTCAAAATTGGTGTTATTATTCCTACTAGGTGTTAATTCCATTTTTGGGATTAATGACCTCTATGCTTTAATTTTTGCTGAGTATACCCTTTTTGAAACTAGAATTTTCCTTTTACATTATTGCTTAATAAAAATTGAGCAATAAGAAAACACACCATACGAAAACCACCTATCCGAAATTTTAATTTTCCCACCATGTTGCGTGATCATTCTACATATCACACACTTCGACTGCATGATTTTCCACAAATCAGTTCAGGAGATTTTTTGCGAGTTATACATTTCTAGGCAAATTAAAACTAAAAAAGTTTAAAAGTAATTTTTTTCACTTTAGTTTCGTTATACTTTTATTATCATGATCATCATTCTTTAATTTAAATGGAAGATATAAAATTTCCTAAAGTTATATTATTATGGTTTATTGAGTAAGAAAAAGAACAAGGAAAGCATGCAAAAAAAAAAATGATTGAATGACATAATGTCAAATATGTCCTTAGACTTTTTAACTTTTGGGTTTACTTATCAACTTTTCGTATCAAAATAGAATTATCCTTTACATCAATGTGAAAAAACTTTGGACGTTATAATATATGGGGATTCATGTTTTTCTTTCTTAGATGAGAAAATGATAGTACAATAGTAAAGTGAATATGAAAGATGTAAATTAAGAATAAAAAAATTAGAGGGTTAAAGCTTATGCAGTTATAACAATTTAGATAAATTAATTTGGGATTTGAAATTCATTGTTTGAAGGATAGAAGGAATTCATAAATACATGATCATAATTGTACAAATATACATATGCATGTATACAAACACACACACATACGCAAAGGTCAATAGTTGAATTACTCTAATATAGCACGAATGGAAATGAATAATAATAGCACGGTATCATAAGTAGCTGGTAAAATTGTAACGGCCCACGGATTTTCTACCTCGAAAATCAACAAAAAACACCATGTCGATCATTCAAGCATCGAAAACACAGGAATGTTATTAGAAAGAAGTTCGAGGGTCAGATAAGAAAGAAAGAAAGTTAGAATAAACGAATAAGAAGAACTAACAACACAACTATTCGCTACAACGGAATTTCTATTAAATTAGAAAACCATCACACGAATATTGAAATAACCGCAAGTGCACGGCGTACTATTGTAATACGTAGTGAGTGCGAGTCGATCCACAGGGAAAGAAGTGATTTCAATTTTATTCAATCGAATTAAGCCAAACTTTGAATTGTTCTAATAAAAACTATGAAACTAGAAACTAAGTTGAGAGCTAAATATGAAATTAGAGAGTAATTTAGAGGTAAATCTAGTCTCACATTTATGTAAGTTGTCAAACATACAATGTATGATCTCAACAAGTGATATAAATGCAATATTTACACCACTTATGATTCTCATGAAAATGAAACTAAAGCAAAACTATTCTAAGTATGGTGTATGAACTATTGGCTAGAACTATAGACCATCAAATTTTGTTCATACTTTCATTTCAAAATCAATAATCACTTAGCAAATATTGATGTAACTTGTGTTTATATTGAATAAGCATAGATCATTTGAAAATGCAACATGACCTATCAAACCCAACTGTATAAACTTACATCCATATTCACTAACATTAAGAACATATTAAAGATCACAAATCATACACTTGTTGAACTTACACAAGGTTAGAGAGCATCATTACCCCTAAATCAAGGGATTAGCCACTCATATGTGTTGTAATATCAACACATGTAAGTTTCAACATTAGTAAACTAAGCAAAATGAAAGAAAAACTAAGTAAAACAAGAAGAGAACTAAACTAAGAACATAAAGTAAATCTAAGCTATGAGCATGAAAGTAAATCTAAGCTATGAACATGAATGTAAAGAGCATAGAAATTAAATTACATTAAAGCAAAGAAGTTACATAAAGAAAATGGCTAAGTAGCCATTAAAATAAAAGAGAGCTATGAACTAAACTAAACTACTAAAGGATAAAAAAAAAGAGGATCCAAGAAAAGGGATGGATAAATGAACATGAAGGGGGTATATATACAAGATCACAAACCCTAAAACCCTAATCACTCATAATGGGAAATCCCCAAAATGACCCTTCATGAAGCTTCTAATCCTCTCTTAACACTAATGAGTCATGTAGGATGCATGAGGCCTTTTGTCTCATTCAATTAGTCTTTAATAAGAAGCTTTAAGAGAAAAAGGTTAATTTGAAAGGTGGGGTCCTCCATGATCATATATGAGAATTATTTCCTCTTCATTCCTTTGTATGCATGAATTTGTGCTCCAAATCTTCATGTGTATGCATTATTTGTGCACCAAAATTCCTATTAGAGACAATAACAAAGAACAAGTAAATGCAATCACAAAATAAAACATGCATAAGTGATCAAATTTTCCCAAAATGAGTGATGATTTTGAAAATATTTAAAATATGGTTTGATCGTACAAAACACCCAAAAATGTTCCTTTATTTATTTAACAAGAATAAATATGTGAATATAAATGTGCAATTTTACGTGCACATCAACAACACAGAGTCTCACAACGCAGCGGAACAAAATATAATATAGAAATAAATCTTTATAGAGAGCTTTGAAATAATACTTACAATCATCATAGTACATCACACATCTGGGTTGTTATAATAATTTGTCCTCATATACAACACACATCGGAATAACCCTAAATATCATACATCTGAACACCTCCAGTTCGTCTCTGGACTTCGCAGCATCTGATAACCTGAACCTGTAAGACCCGGTCTAACCCGAGCATTACAAACGACGGGTCAGTCTGGTGAACAAAAGTGAGAAAAACACACTAAGTTTACAGATATCACACAAGTTGATTTTAAAGTCAAAATCTTTTTGAAAGAAAAGGATAATCATAATACCAAATCCACATATAAATACGGATGGTTTTTACCTTACGATAACCCAAAACATTTTTGAAATCAATATCTTCTATGATATTATAATGTTGTCTAAATACAAATAAATATCAATCTAGTGGAATGCTTGCATCTCACGCTCCACATATATAATATACAATCAAAACCGTAGGCACTTATTGGAGAATGGATTTCCTGGCAAGGTATGGGACCACCATGTAAAGACCCGCAACTTCCCCGTAAAGGAAAGTGTCGGATAGTTCGAGAACAAGCCACAACAGAACGCATACAGAAGAACGTTCCATTGTATATTACAACAATGCATCAGATTACAAGAATATACAGAGTATAAATGAATATTACACAGAAATATCAGAGATTTAAATTACATTTAAATACATAGCAGCGGAAAATAATACAATATACAACTAGAAGTAGATATACGGATACAAAGCTTTCCGGATATCGTTCCAGCTGTAAACCAGGATCCTGTGAGTATAAATCTGCAAAACCAAAACTACTAGCTGCCCGTGTCAAAATAAGGGCACCCAGAGTTTAGGTTAAAACAATAAACTCCAGGTCAGTCATGTGACTGGTGTGAGAACTAAAACAGTTATTAATCTTTATTTTAAAGCTAGGGAAATCAAGGGACCACGCCGTATAACACGGAACGGGTTTCCTCCCAAGAATACCCGTGCATAAAACGAACAGCGCAATGCTAAATAAAGAAAAATGAAGCTGTTATAAGACCCAGGTCCCATCACACAATGCAACGCAGTCGAGGATAGGGTTTTCCCTTATAACAGCCAAAGAATGCTTGATACGTTTAAAACAAATCATTTGATACTATTATAAGTGCATAGTGTATAAAACACTTCAAATCATAAGTATCAATCATAGGCGGCATGAATGGCCCATAACACTATGTCGCCATATATAAGTTTACAATCAAAACCGCAAATGTCGTATTGGAAGTTGGGTTATCATTTATGGTATGAACCGAGGCTAGGGGCAAGATCCTCTACCGATTATTGTAACAACCCGTAAAATGCGAGCCAGTTTGAAATTTTTATTTTGGCGATTTTAGCGAATTTTGAATATTTAAAATAGATTATTTTAAATAATATCGACGAAAAATTTATTTTGAATATAATTTGAACGTATATATTTATATACGTCGTCGTTAGAATATATAATAATTATATATAATTATAAAAGGAATTGAAAATGGCGCGGTAGTTCGAAAATTCGATTTCTAATTTCAAATGAATATACAGAATTCAATATAAGTCAGAATTGAACGAAACAAGAAATATTTGAATCTGTATAACTATATCTTAGTAACGAAGTTGACAAACTGAGATTTCATCTTAGAAATGATAAGATATGTCCAGTTTAAAATTAGAAATAGTCGCTATGGAATTCAGGCCCTTAAAAATGGACATTTTGCAAACGACCTCGGATTTCGATGAAACCAGTTTTGTTGGGTCCGGGATGTTAAGTTATTGCTAGGTTTCAAATTTCATAATTTTTCGAATCAAAATGTGAGCGTGGCAAAGGAAAACGCGTTTGACCAGTTTCAGTTGATTTTAGTCGACTGGAAATTGGCCATTTTTCCAATGGTCTCAGAATTCGATGAAACTAGTTTTGTTAGGACCGTATCGTCAATACGAAGCTAGAAAATATTTTTCTGGAATTTTTAAAGTCCGTATGTGACCCCGGTAATTTGAAATGTACATTTAAAATTGAATATATAGATTTATATTTTAATTTTAAGAGAAACTGATCGTAACGGTCAAATTGGGTTACGAAACATATCCCATTGTGTTCGGAATAGGGGTAATTATCTAGGGGCGACAGTCGTTGGGGTTGATTTGGGGCTCGGATTTGTAAACAAGATATTTTCGAAATAGAATAATATAGAAATAAAATTATAAAAGGATTTCTCAACCCTTGAAAGATGGTCAAACTTGATCCCGTGGTCAACATCTATTTTCAGCGCCCCCAATCCCTTTTTAAACGAACGAAACCAGTCAAACCCTTCCCACTAATTTCTCCCGAACCAAATCGAATTGATTTATGAATCAAAAGCGAAATTGCACATCTAAGGGAGGGCTATTGATTGATTCGGGCATGATATGGAAAGGTGGAGCAAGCAGCTCCATTTTCGAGCTCAACCGGTTGCCGTTCGAAGGCGTTTGCCGCCGCTATGGGGGGGTCCGAGTGCACCATCGTGGACGAAGGAGGTAGGCGTTGGGGCGGGATGTCGAGTGGCACATCCTGATCGATGGTCAACTGTCTCGTGGAGCGTACGGTTGTGGAGGAGGGGATCGACTGAGGGTTTGTGAAACCTGGAGCTGACGAGATAAGAGGACGGCTAGGAAAGGTTCTGACTTTTTTTTTATTTTTTTTTATATATATATTTTTTATTTTTGTTTAAATTATTTAAAGTGTTAAGTAGATAATGATGTATTTAAATTATCTAAATGTTTATACATTGTTTTTATAATTATAAATGAACATTGTTTCTATAAAAATAAAAAAAGAACATGGTTTTTATATAAAGAAAATAAAAACCATGTTCTTTTTTTATTTTTATAGAAACAATGTTCATTTATAATTATAAAAACAATGTATAAACATTTAGATAATTTAAATACATCATTATCTACTTAACACTTTAATTAATTTAAACAAAAATAAAAAATATATATATAAAAAAAAATAAAAAAAAAGTCAGAACCTTTCCTAGCCGTCCTCTTATCTCGTCAGCTCCAGGTTTCACAAACCCTCAGTCGATCCCCTCCTCCACAACCGTACGCTCCACGAGACAGTTGACCATCGATCAGGATGTGCCACTCGACATCCCGCCCCAACGCCTACCTCCTTCGTCCACGATGGTGCACTCGGACCCCCCCATAGCGGCGGCAAACGCCTTCGAACGGCAACCGGTTGAGCTCGAAAATGGAGCTGCTTGCTCCACCTTTCCATATCATGCCCGAATCAATCAATAGCCCTCCCTTAGATGTGCAATTTCGCTTTTGATTCATAAATCAATTCGATTTGGTTCGGGAGAAATTAGTGGGAAGGGTTTGACTGGTTTCGTTCGTTTAAAAAGGGATTGGGGGCGCTGAAAATAGATGTTGACCACGGGATCAAGTTTGACCATCTTTCAAGGGTTGAGAAATCCTTTTATAATTTTATTTCTATATTATTCTATTTCGAAAATATCTTGTTTACAAATCCGAGCCCCAAATCAACCCCAACGACTGTCGCCCCTAGATAATTACCCCTATTCCGAACACAATGGGATATGTTTCGTAACCCAATTCGACAGTTACGATCAGTTTCTCTTAAAATTAAAATATAAATCTATATATTCAATTTTAAATGTACATTTCAAATTACCGGGGTCACATACGGACTTTAAATATTCCAGAAAAATATTTTCTAGCTTCGTATTGACGATACGGTCCTAACAAAACTAGTTTCATCGAATTCTGAGACCATTGGAAAAATGGCCAATTTCCAGTCGACTAAAATCAACTGAAACTGGTCAAACGCGTTTTCCTTTGCCACGCTCACATTTTGATTCGAAAAATTATGAAATTTGAAACCTAGCAATAACTTAACATCCCGGACCCAACAAAACTGGTTTCATCGAAATCCGAGGTCGTTTGCAAAATGTCCATTTTTAAGGGCCTGAATTCCATAGCGACTATTTCTAATTTTAAACTGGACATATCTTATCATTTCTAAGATGAAATCTCAGTTTGTCAACTTCGTTACTAAGATATAGTTATACAGATTCAAATATTTCTTGTTTCGTTCAATTCTGACTTATATTGAATTCTGTATATTCATTTGAAATTAGAAATCGAATTTTCGAACTACCGCGCCATTTTCAATTCCTTTTATAATTATATATAATTATTATATATTCTAACGACGACGTATATAAATATATACGTTCAAATTATATTCAAAATAAATTTTTCGTCGATATTATTTAAAATAATCTATTTTAAATATTCAAAATTCGCTAAAATCGCCAAAATAAAAATTTCAAACTGGCTCGCATTTTCCGGGTTGTTACACACCATCCCGACAATGTACCTCTGGAGATGAATACATTGGGGTTCAACAAGAACATCTTGCAACCCAGGTTAAACATGACCGCCCCCTCACTTTCTCTTGAGAGTACCGAATATATCATTACCACGGTTGGGGGCCAGCCAACCGAATCGATATCATACATTTAAAAATAAAAAGGGACAACCGAAGGCATTTAATTTCACCAGATCAGGTAATGATATACCCTTTTGATGGGTGCGAACCACATAGCCATGCGACCTACCCGATTTTATGCCATTTCCCGGTTGATGAG
Source organism: Allium sativum (assembly GCA_030737875.1). Lineage (NCBI taxonomy): Eukaryota > Viridiplantae > Streptophyta > Magnoliopsida > Asparagales > Amaryllidaceae > Allium > Allium sativum. Next base: position 276,887,358 of record CM060926.1, on the reverse strand, counting down.
GCTAGAGGTTCAACTTATCCTTTAGAACGGCACATCTCCATCCACTTTGAATGCCACATCATCAGATCCACCAGATATCACTGATTGACGTCCACAAAAATATTCTAGGTGCTAGCTATCACCAATAGAAATACGTTTGAAGAAATCAACGTACGTGATCCCTTTAGAAATACTATGTCAGACACTCATCCATACAAGTCATCTAGGAACAGGATGAACCGAAGCCACTCTCCTACCACATCCTAGGTATCACCCTATAGATCAGTAGCGAGTAGTCCTTGCAATCCGTAGATTCCAATCATGATAGAATCACTGTCGAAATTTCTCTGGCCGCTAAACCAGAGAAATTCAACCAGTGGTTCTTCCGTTTATGAAGATCCACGGTCTTCAATGCTCCATCTTCAATCAACATCTTCCATGTATTTACTGGTCGGAATGGTTTTCGAATATAATTCGATCTAGGTCTTTCTGTACCAACAATCGTATTGCTCAAATGTGATAGTCGGGTATTTAACTATCAAATAAATCATCATGAGAATGAAATGAGTTAACGGATTCAGTATTCGGCATTACTTGGCCTCTTTAATTAAACATTCGTTAATTATATTATCAAAATCTTCCAATGTTTGGAGTTTATCTTTTATTTTTTATTATAAATAAGAATATCCTAACAAAATCATTCCATTCACTTATAAACTTCTTTAAATACAACTTTTGATATTATTTACATAAATCATAACTTATGTTTCCCTCAATCGCTCTCATTTATAAACTAATACCATTCTTGAATAATCGTGAAGTCATTCATGTTGGGGTATTTTATTTACCTCTCAGACCTTGACCAATAACATTCATATCTTCAAAAATGATAGAAGTTTATTAACCGCAGGTTTTCCTTTGAAAACCTTATTTGAATCTCAATAACGTTTATTTAATTAATTATTAAATAAACTATTATTTTACTTCTTTATTAATCTTTGATAATTGTCTCTAGTATTATACTCAAGTTTTGATTCCATTATAAATAGAATCCTTTATAAAATTTCCTTAATATATCTTTTTAAGAATATTCTTCAACTTATTTGCAACAAATATACTATATTTGTTTAAACTGTATATAATTGTCTTTAACAACCTAATATAAATATCTTTACACATGTCATATAATTATCTTTATAAATCTTACCTTTCTATCTTTTACAACTCTTATAATGACATCTCTTACGAATCCTTATATTTATTTGGAACAAACAATTTAACTTATCATCTGTAACAAACGTTTCAGATTTCATTACAAAACCTTTAATTTGTTTTATTTATACTCTTTCCAAATTATTTCGACAACTTATGCATTGTCTAAAATCCTACAGCGGTCTTTCTAAGGATTTGCAGTTATAAATCTAATAGTTTAATTTGTTATGTGTAATAATTGTTACACATTCATTTTTCAAAACTCTTACCTCATTTACAAATCCCATTTATAAATTATTATCGACGACTGATATTTTCGATTACATTTAACTCTTAACTTCCATTTACAAAATCATTGTAAATCATTTACGACGACATATTCGTTGCCATTTCCAAAATATTTTACTTTACTTATACTCTGGCTTTTAAATAAATCTCACTTCGTTAACCATTCCAAACTTCGTAATATCACATTCTGAACCTCAGAATAATCCTTACTTAACCATTTCATACCATTTCCCAATTTTTCGATTTCCTTTTCTAACTTCAAATATTAAGTAATACTTGATTTAAGCTTTCAGATTCGCTAAAAATTCCTTTTATAATTTCATTATAAAAACTCGGGTTTGATAATAAAACTCGTTCATAACTCCTTTCACAACTCAATTCGATTCATTTCACTTTGATCACTTTTTAAATGAATTTCAATTAAAAAGTAATCTCTTAAATTATTATTAATTAAAATAATATTTTACTTCAGTCATTAACTACAGTATTAGTAGTTAATTTCTTTATTAACTAGAATAAATAGTAAATTCACTTTTTGAAATCTTATTAAAATTAAAACAAATATTCGTTATACTATTTTATTAAATTAATTGAAAATAAATTAATTTAATATTCAATCCCAGCGGTTGACTTAGCCAACTCAATACACGATTAATCCATTTATCGATCCCAATTAGTTCTCACTTTAAATTAATTAATAATATAATTAATTTAAATAATTCCATTTAATTGTTTTAAAAAAAAAAAATTATCAATCCTTAACCGTTGAGTTAAGTTCAGCCCATTTGCTTATAAATCTGATTAATATCAGATTTTACTTTATAATATCATTTAATAATTACTTATAAATTTAAATAATAAATATTTATTTTATTTAAACAAACATTAACTCAAAATAATATATTTAAAAATCTATTTTCAGTTATAAACTAAATTTTATAACTTCATTTCCATCGACTCACTTGACGGTAAATCCATATTTGAAAAATGATTGATTTATAGGCCATATACCGCCAATTACTCAGCCAATATCACCTATCGGTTTAAACAAATCAAATGTTGAATTTCAGATTAACAGTCAACAAATCAAATCAATCATTCAATCGAAACTGTTCATATAATAACAATATGAAAATGAACAACGTTAAATATATTTGAGGAATCCAATTGGATTCCTCCAACCTGTTCTTCCATGCATTCACATATATTATTTCCAATAACATTATTCAATTCAATTTGACCGATCATTTGAATAACAGTAAATAACAGCTATTTAACATCACCCAATTAACAAAACACTTCAAACAATTCAACAATCGAACACGTTTATTTTATAAACGTGACCAATAAGGTAACTTACCTTCATTAGACCAATCGTTAAAATTACGAATTGGTTTTCAATGAAAAGAATGTTTAATTTTAGAAATTCAATCAATATATGAATATGTATTTAATAAACAACAAACAGTCAACCATTGACAAACATAACACACAAACTAAAAACCCAACTTATATAAAATATAAGTGGTAAATACTGTGTGAGTTTAACTCACCTTGATCTGATTTCTTTGTCTAAACAGTCGGTTTTAATTAAATTAAATGAGTGTTTAATTTAATTAAAAATCCAGTTGATTCCAATTTCGTCCATTTCTGTCCCATGACGTAGACATTGTCAAGACGATTCCAGCGTCTCTTGAATCGTCCGATTCTGATAATATATGAGCAAGTTATCAATATCCAAAGTTAATGTAATTAAATTATAATTAAATTCCTAATTTCTATAATTAACCAAATTAATTATATTTATATTTCCTTTTAAACAGTCGATCTTGTTGACTTCCAATTACTGGTCCAATTTGTTTAGAAATGACAACTGTATTCCTTAATTAAATTTTAACTTTACTAATCACCTATTAATAAAATTAACTAACTATAAAACTAATTTATAATCACTTAATTATATTCTTAACCAGGGTTTAAATGGGATAATTACATTAATAACATTTTGGGCGGATTTCTTCTTTTTGTGGCCAGTCCAGTTCCCACTTTAAATTCTGCACAAGATACAATTTTTTTCAATATTAATGATTTAAAGGTTTATATAAATTAATTAATAATTATTTTTAATTTAGTCTGTTAACCTCAATTCCATTTTAACCTAACTGGGCCGAACCCTTCTGGCTCATGTTCCATCGTCCAGAACAACTGCCTGTTTCCTGAATCCTTCTGCAAGCAGTACAACTATTATCATTACATAGTTATGCTTAAATCACTAACTACTTCGTTAATTAAAAATTTAAATTGGTTAATTACTTTACTTAACAAATTTTAACTGGCTGATAGCTCCTTGATTTTCGATATTGTCTCGTCCCTTTTATACTTCGTTGCCATACACACTTTAAACCATGCAACCCTGAACCCTCGACAGCTGGCCTCTTGTTCTTACTGTAACACGCCTTTTCCACCTTTCTTTTATTCAGTCTTCATTCCATCTCATTTCAGTGCAAAGAAAGAACCCATCACAGGCTACGGTGTTCATGAAATTGGAACCAACCCCTTTTGATTTTAACGCCTGCTTGTTCAAAACAATACACCGCATTTGTTCAGATGCCTACTGCTTTGTTTCCATCATTACATTTCGTGAATGCTCCCATTCAGAACTCCAACAGTCTCGTTGCCTCTTCAACATCTCACCGACGCGCCTCCTTCCGCCCACCGGAACATGATCCAGGATCAGCGAATCGAGTGCCTTGGTGTGCTCAACCTCCACCCTAAGCCGCTCGCAGCCCAACGCTTCCAGTCGCCATCAAACGCTCTCCAAACCTCAGCAGTTTCGAGACAAATTCTAATCACATCGTTGCTCAACAACCGATCGCAACCGTTCAGACTCAAGCTCTTGGCAAGCTGATCAGTTTTGATGAAGAACATTTTTTTGTTTTATTTCGCGGATGGGAAGAAAGATTGGTGAAATGGAGAGGAGTTTCTGATCGTTGGTTACATTATGGTGGCGGCTCAGAAGGCTTGACCACGCGCAACTCTTTGACCCAGAATTAGGTTTTATGTTGGCGTTTATATAGAGAGTTAGGATGATTTAAATATTATTTTAATATACATGAAACTTCTATATGAAATTCACCCCAAAACACCTACATATGAACTCCGTTTTGACAAACTAATGTGATCTTAGCATAAAAAAATTATTCCGGACCCGATGGGACATGTTTCGTCGAATTCCGAGGTCGTTTGTGAGAAGTCTATTATAATTATCAATGAAAAATCAAGCATTTAAAATTCCTATAATTACAAAAAAATCAAAAAATATGAAACCTTGACTGTAAAGACCCGTAACTTCCCCGTAAAGGAAAGCGTCGGATAGTTCGAGAACAAGCCACAGCAGAACGCATACAGAAGAACATTTCATTGCATATTACAACAATGCATCAGATTACAAGAATATACAGAGTATAAATGAATATTACACAGAAATATCAGAGATTCAAATTACATTTAAATACATAGCAGCGGAAAATAATACAATGCACAGCTAGAAGAGATATACGGATACAAAGCTTTCCGGATATCATTCCAGCTGTAAACCAGGATCCTGTGAATATAAATCTGCAAAACCAAAACTACTAGCTGCCCATGTCAAAATAAGGGCACCCAGAGTTTAGGTTAAAACAATAAACTCCAGGTCAGTCATGTGACTGGTGTGAGAACTAAAACAATTATTAATCTTTATTTTAAATCGTTAGGTAAATCAAGGGACCACGCCGTATAACACGGAACGGGTTTCCTCCCAAGAATACCAGTGCATAAAGCAAACAGCGCAATGCTAAATAAAGAAAAATGAAGCTGTTATAAGACCCAGGTCCTATCACACAATGCAACGCAAGCCGGGGGATAGGGTTTTCCCTTATAACAGCCAAAGAATGCTTGATACGTTTTAAAACAAATCATTTGATACTATTATAAGTGCATAGTGTATAAAACAACTTCAAATCATAAGTATCAATCATAGGCGGCATGGGTACCATATATCATGTCGCCATACTAGTTCTACAATTAAAACCGCAAATGTCACGTATTTGGAAATTGGATTTCCATCTATGAACCGAGGCAAAAGATAGTCCTCAACCGATTCGAGACGCTCTAGCCCGTGTCTCAGGAACAGCCGCAACTGCCCCTTGGATCGTCAGGGCCGGTCCACACGGAGTGGATTATTATGCCTGAACAATACGTCTCCCCGCCCTATGGGGCGTAAACGAGCCAACTAAATGACTCCATCGGTTCGAGAACGACCGATCAATCCGAGGCGCCTCGCAACAGCAACAACCACATAAGTCAAACTCGTCAGGGCGTGTAAAACCACTGACGCCACTTCTAGCTAGAAAGAAACGCAAGTCCTCCCTGATGTCCTCTCCCGTTTTTGGTTCATACCGGGTGTGAAACTCGCGAAGTAAACGTTACACAAAGCTACGCCACGAAGGCCGTGCTTCGATCATCAACCACAAGACTTTGCTTTTCAACAGAAGCCTCGATCAATTTGCATCTTAGCATGCCACACAGGCAAACCACTCTATGCAACCGATATCAGTCACACAGAATGAAATCCAATGTCAGACACACAGTCCATTTACAAGTCCGTCCTGGGTCTGAACGAAACCGGAGGCACCTAGTACCCCGCATATCCATCGATCTCCAAGTACGTCTGGACGATCACTAACTGTTTCCATCTTCTTGGGTGTACAGCCCAATCAAGATCATCAGTAATTACCCAAACGACGTGAAGACTTCTGGTCTTCGACCGCCGTCTTCATCTTCGACTTATCGTCGTATCAGTTATTCAGAATGGGGTAAACCCGGTCTTTCCAAATAACTCGCGTATATTTTAAATAAGTGTTACACAAACACAACATACGCCTCATTCCAATTCATCAGTCACTAACCGTAAATTAATCAAGAGAATAATTTCCCAAATTTTAACCCCGAAGGCCGAAACCAACATCAGATCGATATCCAGAAAACCATTCTGCTTGGCTAACCGACAGTTAGTTTCTAAATTTCGCATTCATAGGGAAAGGTTCCCATTAATTTTATCAAAGATAAATTCCTTGAATTTATTCTTTAATCTACTTTTGAATTTCGATTCAACTAGTCGGGATTAACGAACCTTACCGAAGTAATCATTTGTTTTAATTTCCCAATCCCCACCTATTCATCCCATGAAGTAAAACTGGTGATACTTCATATCTAACACCACGGTGTTATCGGTAAATTCAATTACCACTTCACGTTCAAATCTAATTAAAGATTCAACTATCGCCTGGAGCAAAACTGGTGATACTCCATTTTCGATCATTTCAATCTAATTAAAGATTCATTAAAACTCCACTTAGTTTTAATCTTCGACTGGGTTAAAGAATCAGTGTCATTTAAAACACAGTTCACGATAAACCCAAAATCACATTCATTAATTATCGGGTTAAAGAACGAGTGTTATTTAAAACACTGTCCACGATAAACCCAAAAATCAATATCAATTCAATTCCAATCAAATATCATTTAATTGGTACACTTCATTAAATCTAAATAAAAAGATTTAATCTTTTCTCAACTGGGTTCAAGAACAGTGTTAGTGAAGACACCATTCACGACAAACCCAAGTCACATTCGATATTCAATACAAGGCTCTGAATAAAAAATATATCGGCTTATATTCAATATCAAATTCTACGACTAACAAATGTCGTATTGGAAATAACGATATAAATATATATCTTTCAAATTTCCATAACAACACCTGTATAATCACGAATTCCAACATCGAAATATTCCGAAGACAATTTCGATTCAAATCCACTCCAATGCAATCATTGGAAATTTTGGTTATTTTCAAAACCCTTTTTAAATTCAATTCATTTACTTAAAAATAAATAGAATTATAATTCTAGTTCAAAACTAGTTCATTTCGATAAAAACCTATTTTTATCTTTTCAAATATGGAGTTTTCATCCCAAATCTTCACAAATCATTTCTTATGATTTTACACAAATTATTACTATTTTTAATAATTTTATCAAGGCCCGTACAGTCGATTTCCATCAACGACCATCGAACTGCACTTACAGCGACCTTTTTCAAATTTGATTTGGACATAATTCCAAATCCAACCGTTAGATTTCTAATTTCTAATATCCGTTAGAAAGCTCTTTTCGATACGAACCCAACGGTTCCGGTTTTAGGAGAATCCGACGGTCGGATCTCCCGTAATGCCCGTTTGAAATAAATGGTCGAAATTCGCGAACTGCCGCGGCGCGGCGCGTTCTATTCAGGCCATTATATTATATATAATATATATAATATATATATTTCGTCGATTTCTATTTAAAACGAATTATATAAACAGTTTTAAATTCGTTTCAAAAGCAATTTCAACTTCCATTTCAATTCAAATCAAAATTGAATTCATCTTTATAAATTCGTTTTAAAATTCATTTCTATTCAATTCAAATTTCAATTCAATTTGAATTCATTTCAATTCGCTTTCAATTCAATTCGAATTCGTTTTCAATTCATTTCGAAATCGTTTTCAATTCAATTCATTTCGAAATCGTTTTCAATTCAATTCATTTCGAAATCGTTTTCAATTCAATTCATTTCGAAATCGTTTTCAATTCAATTCATTTCGAAATCGTTTTCAATTCAATTCATTTCGAAATCGTTTTCAATTCAATTCATTTCGAAATCGTTTTCAATTCAATTCATTTCGAAATCGTTTTCAATTCAATTCATTTCGAAATCGTTTTCAATTCAATTCATTTCGAAATCGTTTTCAATTCAATTCATTTCGAAATCGTTTTCAATTCAATTCATTTCGAAATCGTTTTCAATTCAATTCATTTCGAAATCGTTTTCAATTCAATTCATTTCGAAATCGTTCTCAATTCAATTCATTTCATTTCGAAATCGTTTTCAATTCAATTCATTTCGAAATCGTTTTCAATTCAATTCCTTTCGAAATCGTTTTCAATTCAATTCATTTCGAAATCGTTTTCAATTCAATTCATTTCTTAATATTCATTTTAAAATGAATAAAATCGATATAAATATCGTTCACGTCAAAATGGCGTCAATCTAATCAACACGGCTTCATATATTGATATTTTCAAATATTCCATTTCGAATATTTCTATTTCAAATATTTCTATTTCAAATATTTCTATTTCAAAACTGGAATGAGGCCCAATCAATTACCATATAAAGTTAATTATATGGATTTTCATACAACACATGTATAATAGCATTGAAAAATAATCAACCATCAACCAAAGTGCACTACACTGTATAAGCATCAAATATAGATATCTAACGCTTATAACAGCCTGTCAATCAATCGATCGACATATTTAATCAATCAGGATGAGTGAACTTCAAATTTCATCCCAACACCCGTGTGGGGTTTCAAACAATCAAACACAGATTTTATTTGTGCAGTTGGGCGATGTGTGAAATTTATCGACCCAATCAATATCAGTCAAATCAGTGTATATACAAACAAATCGGCCGATTTGTTTATAACTATTCATTTATTCACATTCACGTTAAAAATTATATTTTTAACGATAAAACATTTTATTTCAACCTATGAATTTCTATTCAATTCATTTACACAATAAAATGATATTTTTATTTTCTAACATATTTTAGAAAATTTCGGCAGCATAACGGCACGATACTAGAAACGGGACAAGGCCTAGCCTTATCCCCGGTCTAGTGAAGGCCCACGCCATTCACACATCAATCAAATTCACCAAACAACCAAATTCAAATCAAATCATATAATTAAGCTATGCAACCAAACAAACAAGTCCATGGTCTGTGGACGGTTGTGTCGGGTGCTACTAAGCACCGTCTGCATCCTAGTACATATATATAATTAGAAAAGAAATTGAAAGGTGAGAAATTCTCACTTATAGCTATCCTAGCTCCACGGCTCTTCATTTGCAGAAGTCTTCGTCGTTTCTCCTTTTTGTCACCTTCGTTGCCCGTATACACTGTATATAAAAAATCACATTTTTATATTCTTTATTATATAAAAATCATATTTTTATCGCTAACTTCATATTGTGAAAATAGAATTTTCATCGCTATTTCATATTTGTAAAAATAGAATTTTCACTTCGTTATTCAATATATAAAATCGAATTTTTACTTCGCTATTCAATATATAAAAATCGAATTTTTACTTCGCTATTCAATATATAAAAATCGAATTTTTACTTCGCTATTCAATATATAAAAATCGAATTTTTATGCCGAAGTTCAATATATAAAAATCATATTTTTATGCCGAAGTTCAATATATAAAAATCATATTTTTATGCCGAAGTTCAATATATAAAAATCATATTTTTATGCCGAAGTTTAATATATAAAAATCATATTTTTATGCCGAAGTTCAATATATAAAAATTCTATTTTTCTACATCGTTATTCCATATATAAAGATTATATTTTTAAACCTCTACTTTGAATATAAAGATTATATTTTTAAGCCGCTAAGATCTAATTTTTATCTCGTCAAAAATCTTATTTTTCCTACAACAAAATTCTAAACTTTTTCTACCTCCTACGAATTCAAAATTCCTTCGAATAAAAATCATATTTTCATGATTAAAAATCAAAGCTTTAAGAGAAAAAGAAAAATCTAATCTTTTTAACCAATAAAAATCAAACCTTTTTATTAATAAAAACTTAACTTTAAAATGATAAAAATCTATAATTTCTACTTATAAAAATCAGTTTTATATACTTAAAAAAAATCAGTTTTATATACTTTAATAAAAATCAGTTTTATATACTTAAAAAAAATCAGTTTAAATCCTTTTATAAAATCAGTTTTAAATCATCTTAAAATCAGAATTTAAAAATATAAAAATCGGTTTTTAATATTTAACAAAATCAGTTTTAAAAACCTTTTCAAAATCAGTTTCAAAATCCTTAAAAAAAATCAATATTTTCAGATTAAAAACAGTAATAAAATAAAATAATAATAAAAAATAAGTAAAGTAAAATAACTTACCTATAACCTGCGAAGGAGGGGGGGAGAAGGGGGTGCTGTCGTGCTCTGCGGTGGTGGCCGGCTCAGTCGAACTCCGGCAGTGGAAAGGGCAGGGTCGTGGGGCGCGGTCTGATTTAGGGTTATGGGTATAGGGGCTTCGCATTTCGAGGAGGAGAGAGTCGCAGAGGGGAGGGGAAGAGGAGATAGGGGTGTCGGTCGGAGGTCAAGGGGAAGGGGCGGCTGCCATCCCCATCGACGGCGGCGCGAGGGGAAGAGGAGGCGAGGTCCATATCGCAAATTTTTTTTTTTTCTGAAATGAACGAGGGGGGGGGGGCGTAAAGATAAAGAGGGGTTGACTTAAATTTTAATTTTAATTTTAATTTATTTCATTTAATTTCAAAAACAACTTTTATTTTCGACCTCAAAACGAGGCCCACCGCCTGTCGTCCATAGCTAATTACCCCCATTCCGAACACAATGGGATATGCCGCGTGGGCTGATTCGACTGTTTGAATCAGTTTCCGTTTAATTTACATTTAAATCATTATATTGAATTTTAAACGTACATTTCAAATTACCGGGGCCACATAATAACCAGAAAAATTCCCGAAAAATATTTTCTAGCTTCGTATTGACGATACGGTCCTAACAAAACTAGTTTCGTCGAATTCTGAGACCGTTGGAAAAATGGCCAATTTCCAGTCGATTAAAATCAACTGAAACTGGTCAAACGCGTTTTCCTTTGCCACGCTCACATATTGATTCGAAAAATTATGAAATTTGAAACCTAGCGATTACTTTACATCACGAACCCAACAAAACTGGTTTCGTCGAAATCCGAGGTCGTTTGCAAAATGTCCATTTTTAAGGGCCTGAATTCCATAGCGACTATTCAGAATTTTCAACTGGACATATCTTTTGATTCCCGATATGAAATCTTGATTTTTCGGATTCGTTGGAAAGATATTCACTATTAGATTCCATTATTTTTGGTTTCACTAAAATCCGGATTGTTTTGCACCCGGAACATTCAATTGAAGTTTGAAATCGAATTATCGAACTACCGCGCCATTTTCAATTCTATTTATAATTATATATAAATATTTATATTCTAACGACGACGTATATAAATATATACGTCGAATTATATTCAAAATAAATTTCTCGTCGATATTATTTAAAATAATTTATTTTAAATAATCAAAATTCGCTAAAATTGGTAAAATAAAAATTTTAAACTGGCCCAGATTTTGCGGGTTATTACAATCTCCCCCACTTAAAAATTTTCGTCCCCGAAAAGGAACAAAGTCGAAAGTGGTTTGATTAATCAGCTCTACGTTCGATCAGGCTTCCATTCTCTAACTCTTTAGTTTCTGAGAATTTTCAAATTTTCAAAAATTTGGCTATCACCCTAAATTTTCGAAAAATTTCGCCATAACCTCCCCTGCACCGGGAGCATCGGGGAATTTCAAATAGCTTCCCCGGTCCTTCAGATCTCAAAAAGAAAAAGAAAAAGCCAAGCGGCTAGCCAATAGGCTCACAAAATCATCATCACCCAAACAAAACAGGAAATTATGTATTAAACATGTACCTATTTGTCGGGCAAACAAATTTTATTCTCTGCTCTAGCCTCCTTGCTATGACCTGTTCAATGATATATATGTATATGCAAGCAAACACATCCAATTTTCAATATAATTCAATATTTGGTTCAACTAGGCTAAACGATTCAAAATTTAGCAAACAAATAAACAAACAACACAAACATCAATCAATTAGTGAATTAGAGTCTCAAATTCATAATTTTGATACATATACTAAAATCATGTTTTAGATGCCAAATCACAACAATAGGCCCTATCTAATTTTGGTTCTCACACCAGTCAATAGGAAATATATAGAAATCTCACTTTCGTCACTCGAATATAAATACTGATAATGTGATCACAATTATCAGCATCATCCCCGGGCGACTAGAGTGTGATTCTATATCTATCCAGTATATTAAAACTTCGAATAGACGCTAGCTAGGCGCATACGCAAAATCTTTATATATTGGACTGTCCTAATCAATATAAATAAATAATCAAATACGATTAAGTGATTTAGATTTTCAAAACAAAAATTGTTTTCATTTTAAAAATATACTCCTCACACTCGTTCTAGGATACTACTGATCCTATCTCTAACGAGTCATTCCATTGGATATTGCTAATCCAATATCTGATGAATTCTCTCGTAGGGTTCTAATGTGTCTTGTTCTCTGAGCTTTGTAAACCAAAGCTCTGATACCACGTGTAAAGACCCGTAACTTCCCCGTAAAGGAAAGCGTCGGATAGTTCGAGAACAAGCCACAGCAGAACGCATACAGAAGAACATTTCATTGCATATTACAACAATGCATCAGATTACAAGAATATACATAGTATAAATGAATATTACACAGAAATATCAGAGATTCAAATTACATTTAAATACATAGCAGCGGAAAATAATACAATGCACAGCTAGAAGAGATATACGGATACAAAGCTTTCCGGATATCATTCCAGCTGTAAACCAGGATCCTGTGAATATAAATCTGCAAAACCAAAACTACTAGCTGCCCGTGTCAAAATAAGGGCACCCAGAGTTTAGGTTAAAACAATAAACTCCAGGTCAGTCATGTGACTGGTGTGAGAACTAAAACAGTTATTAATCTTTATTTTAAATCGTTAGGTAAATCAAGGGACCACGCCGTATAACACGGAACGGGTTTCCTCCCAAGAATACCAGTGCATAAAGCAAACAGCGCAATGCTAAATAAAGAAAAATGAAGCTGTTATAAGACCCAGGTCCTATCACACAATGCAACGCAAGCCGGGGGATAGGGTTTTCCCTTATAACAGCCAAAGAATGCTTGATACGTTTTAAAACAAATCATTTGATACTATTATAAGTGCATAGTGTATAAAACAACTTCAAATCATAAGTATCAATCATAGGCGGCATGGGTACCATATATCATGTCGCCATACTAGTTCTACAATTAAAACCGCAAATGTCACGTATTTGGAAATTGGATTTCCATCTATGAACCGAGGCAAAAGATAGTCCTCAACCGATTCGAGACGCTCTAGCCCGTGTCTCAGGAACAGCCGCAACTGCCCCTTGGATCGTCAGGGCCGGTCCACACGGAGTGGATTATTATGCCTGAACAATACGTCTCCCCGCCCTATGGGGCGTAAACGAGCCAACTAAATGACTCCATCGGTTCGAGAACGACCGATCAATCCGAGGCGCCTCGCAACAGCAACAACCACATAAGTCAAACTCGTCAGGGCGTGTAAAACCACTGACGCCACTTCTAGCTAGAAAGAAACGCAAGTCCTCCCTGATGTCCTCTCCCGTTTTTGGTTCATACCGGGTGTGAAACTCGCGAAGTAAACGTTACACAAAGCTACGCCACGAAGGCCGTGCTTCGATCATCAACCACAAGACTTTGCTTTTCAACAGAAGCCTCGATCAATTTGCATCTTAGCATGCCACACAGGCAAACCACTCTATGCAACCGATATCAGTCACACAGAATGAAATCCAATGTCAGACACACAGTCCATTTACAAGTCCGTCCTGGGTCTGAACGAAACCGGAGGCACCTAGTACCCCGCATATCCATCGATCTCCAAGTACGTCTGGACGATCACTAACTGTTTCCATCTTCTTGGGTGTACAGCCCAATCAAGATCATCAGTAATTACCCAAACGACATGAAGACTTCTGGTCTTCGACCGCCGTCTTCATCTTCGACTTATCGTCGTATCAGTTATTCAGAATGGGGTAAACCCGGTCTTTCCAAATAACTCGCGTATATTTTAAATAAGTGTTACACAAACACAACATACGCCTCATTCCAATTCATCAGTCACTAACCGTAAATTAATCAAGAGAATAATTTCCCAAATATTAACCCCGAAGGCCGAAACCAACATCAGATCGATATCCAGAAAACCATTCTGCTTGGCTAACCGACAGTTAGTTTCTAAATTTCACATTCATAGGGAAAGGTTCCCATTAATTTTATCAAAGATAAATTCCTTGAATTTATTCTTTAATCTACTTTTGAATTTCGATTCAACTAGTCGGGATTAACGAACCTTACCGAAGTAATCATTTGTTTTAATTTCCCAATCCCCACCTATTCATCCCATGAAGTAAAACTGGTGATACTTCATATCTAACACCACGGTGTTCTCGGTAAATTCAATTACCACTTCACGTTCAAATCTAATTAAAGATTCAACTATCGCCTGGAGCAAAACTGGTGATACTCCATTTTCGATCATTTCAATCTAATTAAAGATTCATTAAAACTCCACTTAGTTTTAATCTTCGACTGGGTTAAAGAATCAGTGTCATTTAAAACACAGTTCACGATAAACCCAAAATCACATTCATTAATTATCGGGTTAAAGAACGAGTGTTATTTAAAACACTGTCCACGATAAACCCAAAAATCAATATCAATTCAATTCCAATCAAATATCATTTAATTGGTACAGTTCATTAAATCTAAATAAAAAGATTTAATCTTTTCTCAACTGGGTTCAAGAACAGTGTTAGTGAAGACACCATTCACGACAAACCCAAGTCACATTCGATATTCAATACAAGGCTCTGAATAGAAAATATATCGGCTTATATTCAATATCAAATTCTACGACTAACAAATGTCGTATTGGAAATAACGATATAAATATATATCTTTCAAATTTCCATAACAACACCTGTATAATCACGAATTCCAACATCGAAATATTCCGAAGACAATTTCGATTCAAATCCACTCCAATGCAATCATTGGAAATTTTGGTTATTTTCAAAACCCTTTTTAAATTCAATTCATTTACTTAAAAATAAATAGAATTATAATTCTAGTTCAAAACTAGTTCATTTCGATAAAAACCTATTTTTATCTTTTCAAATATGGAGTTTTCATCCCAAATCTTCACAAATCATTTCTTATGATTTTACACAAATTATTACTATTTTTAATAATTTTATCAAGGCCCGTACAGTCGATTTCCATCAACGACCATCGAACTGCACTTACAGTGACCTTTTTCAAATTTGATTTGGACATAATTCCAAATCCAACCGTTAGATTTCTAATTTCTAATATCCGTTAGAAAGCTCTTTTCGATACGAACCCAACGGTTCCGGTTTTAGGAGAATCCGACGGTCGGATCTCCCGTAATGCCCGTTTGAAATAAATGGTCGAAATTCGCGAACTGCCGCGGCGCGGCGCGTTCTATTCAGGCCATTATATTATATATAATATATATAATATATATATTTCGTCGATTTCTATTTAAAACGAATTATATAAACAGTTTTAAATTCGTTTCAAAAGCAATTTCAACTTCCATTTCAATTCAAATCAAAATTGAATTCATCTTTATAAATTCGTTTTAAAATTCATTTCTATTCAATTCAAATTTCAATTCAATTTGAATTCATTTCAATTCGCTTTCAATTCAATTCGAATTCGTTTTCAATTCATTTCGAAATCGTTTTCAATTCAATTCATTTCGAAATCGTTTTCAATTCAATTCATTTCGAAATCGTTTTCAATTCAATTCATTTCGAAATCGTTTTCAATTCAATTCATTTCGAAATCGTTTTCAATTCAATTCATTTCGAAATCGTTTTCAATTCAGTTCATTTCGAAATCGTTTTCAATTCAATTCATTTCGAAATCGTTTTCAATTCAATTCATTTCGAAATCGTTTTCAATTCAATTCATTTCGAAATCGTTTTCAATTCAATTCATTTCGAAATCGTTTTCAATTCAATTCATTTCGAAATCGTTTTCAATTCAATTCATTTCGAAATCGTTCTCAATTCAATTCATTTCATTTCGAAATCGTTTTCAATTCAATTCATTTCGAAATCGTTTTCAATTAAATTCCTTTCGAAATCGTTTTCAATTCAATTCATTTCGAAATCGTTTTCAATTCAATTCATTTCTTAATATTCATTTTAAAATGAATAAAATCGATATAAATATCGTTCACGTCAAAATGGCGTCAATCTAATCAACACGGCTTCATATATTGATATTTTCAAATATTCCATTTCGAATATTTCTATTTCAAATATTTCTATTTCAAAACTGGAATGAGGCCCAATCAATTACCATATAAAGTTAATTATATGGATTTTCATACAACACATGTATAATAGCATTGAAAAATAATCAACCATCAACCAAAGTGCACTACACTGTATAAGCATCAAATATAGATATCTAACGCTTATAACAGCCTGTCAATCAATCGATCGACATATTTAATCAATCAGGATGAGTGAACTTCAAATTTCATCCCAACACCCGTGTGGGGTTTCAAACAATCAAACACAGATTTTATTTGTGCAGTTGGGCGATGTGTGAAATTTATCGACCTAATCAATATCAGTCAAATCAGTGTATATACAAACAAATCGGCCGATTTGTTTATAACTATTCATTTATTCACATTCACGTTAAAAATTATATTTTTAACGATAAAACATTTTATTTCAACCTATGAATTTCTATTCAATTCATTTACACAATAAAATGATATTTTTATTTTCTAACATATTTTAGAAAATTTCGGCAGCATAACGGCACGATACTAGAAACGGGACAAGGCCTAGCCTTATCCCCGGTCTAGTGAAGGCCCACGCCATTCACACATCAATCAAATTCACCAAACAACCAAATTCAAATCAAATCATATAATTAAGCTATGCAACCAAACAAACAAGTCCATGGTCTGTGGACGGTTGTGTCGGGTGCTACTAAGCACCGTCTGCATCCTAGTACATATATATAATTAGAAAAGAAATTGAAAGGTGAGAAATTCTCACTTATAGCTATCCTAGCTCCACGGCTCTTCATTTGCAGAAGTCTTCGTCGTTTCTCCTTTTTGTCACCTTCGTTGCCCGTATACACTGTATATAAAAAATCACATTTTTATATTCTTTATTATATAAAAATCATATATTTATCGCTAACTTCATATTGTGAAAATAGAATTTTCATCGCTATTTCATATTTGTAAAAATAGAATTTTCACTTCGTTATTCAATATATAAAATCGAATTTTTACTTCGCTATTCAATATATAAAAATCGAATTTTTACTTCGCTATTCAATATATAAAAATCGAATTTTTATGCCGAAGTTCAATATATAAAAATCATATTTTTATGCCGAAGTTCAATATATAAAAATCATATTTTTATGCCGAAGTTCAATATATAAAAATCATATTTTTATGCCGAAGTTCAATATATAAAAATCATATTTTTATGCCGAAGTTCAATATATAAAAATTCTATTTTTCTACATCGTTATTCCATATATAAAGATTATATTTTTAAACCTCTACTTTGAATATAAAGATTATATTTTTAAGCCGCTAAGATCTAATTTTTATCTCGTCAAAAATCTTATTTTTCCTACAACAAAATTCTAAACTTTTTCTACCTCCTACGAATTCAAAATTCCTTCGAATAAAAATCATATTTTCATGATTAAAAATCAAAGCTTTAAGAGAAAAAGAAAAATCTAATCTTTTTAACCAATAAAAATCAAACCTTTTTATTAATAAAAACTTAACTTTAAAATGATAAAAATCTATAATTTCTACTTATAAAAATCAGTTTTATATACTTAAAAAAAATCAGTTTTATATACTTTAATAAAAATCAGTTTTATATACTTAAAAAAAATCAGTTTAAATCCTTTTATAAAATCAGTTTTAAATCATCTTAAAATCAGAATTTAAAAACATAAAAATCGGTTTTTAATATTTAACAAAATCAGTTTTAAAAACCTTTTCAAAATCAGTTTCAAAATCCTTAAAAAAAATCAATATTTTCAGATTAAAAACAGTAATAAAATAAAATAATAATAATAAAAAAGTAAAGTAAAATAACTTACCTATAACCTGCGAAGGAGGGGGGGAAGGGGGTGCTGTCGTGCTCTGCGGTGGTGGCCGGCTCAGTCGAACTCCGGCAGTGGAAAGGGCAGGGTCGTGGGGCGCGGTCTGATTTAGGGTTATGGGTATAGGGGCTTCGCATTTCGAGGAGGAGAGAGTCGCAGAGGGGAGGGGAAGAGGAGATAGGGGTGTCGGTCGGAGGTCAAGGGGAAGGGGCGGCTGCCATCCCCATCGACGGCGGCGCGAGGGGAAGAGGAGGCGAGGTCCATATCGCAAATTTTTTTTTTGTTTTTCTGAAATGAACGAGGGGGGGGGGGGTAAAGATAAAGAGGGGTTGACTTAAATTTTAATTTTAATTTTAATTTATTTATTTCATTTAATTTCAAAAACAACTTTTATTTTCGACCTCAAAATGAGGCCCACCGCCTGTCGTCCATAGCTAATTACCCCCATTCCGAACACAATGGGATATGCCGCGTGGGCTGATTCGACTGTTTGAATCAGTTTCTGTTTAATTTACATTTAAATCATTATATTGAATTTTAAACGTACATTTCAAATTACCGGGGCCACATACTAACCAGAAAAATTCCCGAAAAATATTTTCTAGCTTCGTATTGACGATACGGTCCTAACAAAACTAGTTTCGTCGAATTCTGAGACCGTTGGAAAAATGGCCAATTTCCAGTCGATTAAAATCAACTGAAACTGGTCAAACGCGTTTTCCTTTGCCACGCTCACATATTGATTCGAAAAATTATGAAATTTGAAACCTAGCGATTACTTTACATCACGAACCCAACAAAACTGGTTTCGTCGAAATCCGAGGTCGTTTGCAAAATGTCCATTTTTAAGGGCCTGAATTCCATAGCGACTATTCAGAATTTTCAACTGGACATATCTTTTGATTCCCGATATGAAATCTTGATTTTTCGGATTCGTTGGAAAGATATTCACTATTAGATTCCATTATTTTTGGTTTCACTAAAATCCGGATTGTTTTGCACCCGGTTCATTCAATTGAAGTTTGAAATCGAATTATCGAACTACCGCGCCATTTTCAATTCTATTTATAATTATATATAAATATTTATATTCTAACGACGACGTATATAAATATATACGTCGAATTATATTCAAAATAAATTTCTCGTCGATATTATTTAAAATAATTTATTTTAAATAATCAAAATTCATTAAAATTGCTAAAATAAAAATTTTAAACTGGCCCAGATTTTGCGGGTTATTACATTGACATTCTACTAAACTTTTTCCTAGCGGATCCAATGAATCTTGTTTCGTTAAGTTTGAAGTTCGTTTGGCTAGCCGTTTGTTCGTTTAAAGTTACCCATGTCTAAATTGTCTAAACAATTAAATAGAAACAGAGACGTTTTTGGCCACCGAAGTCGCATACGACATCCGTTTGCCACAAAATTTGATTTTCTTACAAGAATTTAACGATATGGTTCCAATGAAATTAATTTCACTGAAAACAGAGACTGTTTGAAAAATGGCTATTTTTAACGCTATAGAAATGTCGAATAAATATTAATTAAATTCCAAAATAATTCAATAAAATAAAAATAAATTATTTTTATCAAATATATCCAAATAGAATATATATAAAACTCCCAATATAAATTATATAACTCAATATTGTCGACTTTGGGTTAAACGATTTAAATTTCCCTATTAAATATATTAAATAAACGTTATATTTTATTAACGATTTCCATAGCGACTATTTTAAATTTTGATTTGGACATAACTAACAATCTATAACACGAAATCTGGATTTTTCTCTTCCATATGAAAATTATCATCAACAAGATCCCAACGTTTCTTATTTCACAAAAAATCCGACTTATATCGGATCCTGTACATCCAGTTAAAGTTCAAAATTCAATATTACGAACTGCAACGCCATTTCGAGCTCGATTTATATTATAAATAAATTTAACATTTAAACTTCTTTTTAAATAACCGAATTCGATATTAAATCGATTAATATACAAATATAATATTTAAAATAATAAATTAAATTAAATATTCAGCTACCAAAATATGGTACATTACATTCTTCCCCCCTTAATGGAATTTCGTCCCCGAAATTACTAAAGTAAGAAAATTGTCATAAACCCCATTTTTTTAAAAATCAATTTCTTAAAAATCGAAAACCAATTCAATATTGTTGATAAAACTTTTCAAAAATATCGAAAATATTCTAACACTTTAAATTCCCGGAGAAATACGGCAGAGTGTCCCCTATATGGAGTGACATCTGCGATATCGCAGGAACAAATAATATATATACATCGACCCACACGGTCGGAAGAAAAAAATTCAAAACCCAAAATTTATATTTTCGCGTAGGCGTACCTTTTACAAGCGCTATTGAGCATATTTGCTCGATATATTTCGATCTATGCAACCAAAATTAATCCTCATATCCTCTTGACACCTGTACTTAACTCAATATAACATGTAAGTAAACAATACATGTAATTCTCCAATAATATTCATTAATTAACCAGTGTAATTATGCAGATTACCAAAATCAAACATGGAAACAACACTTCATTTTAAAGGTATATATATAGGGGATAATCATTCAGTTTAAATTCATATGTAGTTTCATTCCATTTTATAATACTGGAATTCAGTTTCAATTCACCCATCTTCTTATTAAACGTTTGATGAATTATATTTACTCCAGCAATCAACAACCCATGCACAATCAACTTAATCCAATCAATTGAATTTACATTCAATATTACTATTTACTTCGGGTTTCACATATATAAACATCAATCAATTAATATCCGATTGAATTCCATTTAATTATTATCCATTATATTCCAAATTCCAAATTAATTATTTAATTTCAATACCATTCTTAATTTAATTTCACTTAACCAAATAAAATTCCAATTCAAATTTTTATTTCAATTCGAATTCCATTCAAATTAATTAACACACAATATCTCAATAATTTGAAAAAAAAAAAAAATTTATTTCTATACAAAAATACAATTTAGGCAAAATTATTTCATTTACCCTTTTTAAAATAATATTGTATCCATTACTAGTTCAATGCTTCTCAACACTTGAATTGATCAAATAACACAATACAGAACACTTGTATATAAAATTTTCAAATACGATCTCATATATATATACACTCAACTCGATCTAAAGTATTACTAACCTCATCTCTATCGAGTTATACCACACAACCAAGGTTATTCCTAAACCAATAGCTCTGATACCAATGTAACGGCCCATGGATTTTCGACCTCGAAAATCAACACAAAAACACCATGTCGATCATTCAAGCATCGAAAACACATGAACGTTATTATAAAAAAGTTAGAGGGTGAGATAAGAAAGAAAGTTAAAATAGACGAATAAGATGAACTAACAACACAACACAGAGTCTCACATCACAGTGGAACAAAATATATTATAGAAATAAATCTTTATAGAAAGCTTTGAAATAATACTTAAAGTCATCAGAGTACAGCACACATCTAGACAATTATAATAACTTGTCCTCGTATACAACACACATCGGAATAACACTAAATATCATACGTCTGAACACCTCCAGTTCGTCGACTTCGCAGTATCCGGTAACCTAAACCTGTACGACCCATCCAACCCAAGCATTACAAACGACGGGTCAGTCTGGTGAACCAGAGTGCGAAAAATACACTAAGTTTATAAGTATCACACAAGTTGATTTTAAAGTCAAAATCTTTTTGAAAGAAAAGGATAATCGTAAGAACAAATCCACACATAAATACAGACGGTTTCTACCTTACGATAACTCAAAATGTTTTTGAAATCAATATCTTCTCTGATATTTTAATAGTGTCTAAATACAAATAAATATCAATCTAGCGGAACACTCGCATCTCACACTCCACATATATAATATACAATCAAAACCGCGTGCACTTGTTGGAGAATGGATTTTCTGGAAAGGTATGGGAGCACCTTCCCGACAATGTACCTTTGGAGATGAATACATTGGGGTTCAACAAGAACATCTTGCAACCCAGGCTAAACATGATCGAACCCTCAATTTTTCTTTAGAGTACCGAATATATCATTACCACGGTTAGGGGCCAGCCAACCGAACCGATAGCATACATATAAAAATAAAAAGGGACAACCTAAGGCATTTTATTTCACTAGATCAGGTAATGATATACCCTTTCGATAGTTGCAATCCACATAGCCATGCGACCTACCATATTTTATGCCATTTACCGATTGACGAGGCTAGAGGTTTAGCTTATCCTTTAGAACGTCACATCTCCATCCACTTTTAATGCCACATCATCAGATCCGCTAGATCTCACTAACTGACGTCCACAAAAATATTCTAAGTGCAAGCTATCACGACCAGAAATACGTTTGAAGTAATCAACGTACATGATCCCTTTGGAAATACTCTGTTAGACACTCGTCTATATAAGTCATCCAAGAACAGGATGAATCGAAGGCACTCTCTTACCACATTCTAGGTATCACCCTATAGATCGGTAGAGAGTAGTCCTTGAAATCCGTAGATTCCAATCACGATAGAATCAAAGTCGAAATATCTCTGGCCGCTAAACCATAGAAATTCAACCAGTGGTTCTTCTGCTTATGAAGATCCACGGTCTTCAATGCTCCATCATCAATCAACATCTTCCACGTATTTGCTGGTCGGAATGGTTTTTGAATATAATTCGATACTGGTCTTTCCGCACCAATAATCGTATTGTTCAGATTTGATAGTCGGTTATTTAACTATCAAATAAATTATCATGAGAATGAAATGAGTTAACTGATTCAGTAATAGACATTACTTGGCCTCTTTAATTAAAATCCATTAATTATATTATTAAAATCTTCCAATATTTGGATTTTATCTTTTACTTCTTATTATATAAGAATATCCTAACACAAACATTCCATTCACTTATAAACTTCTTTGAATACAGCTTTTGATATTATTTACAGAAATCATAACTTATGTTTCCCTCAATTGCTCTCATTTATAAACTAATACCATTTTTGTATAATCGTGAAGTCGTTCATGTTGGGGTATTTTATTTACCTCTCAGACCTTGACCAATAACATTCATATCTTCAGAATAGATAGAAGTTCATTAACCACACGTTTTCCTTTGAAAACCTTATTTCAATCTCGATAACGTTTATTTAATTATTATTAAATAAACCATTATTTACTTCTTTATTAATCTATGATAATCCTCTCTAGTATTATACTAGAGTTTTGATTCCATTATAAATAGAATCCTTTATAAAATTTCCTTAACATCTCTTTTTAAAAATATTCTTCAACTTATTTGCAACAAATATACTATATTGGTTTTTAAATCATATATAATTGTCTTTAACAATCTAATATAAATATCTTTACACATCTCATATAATTATCTTTATAAATCTTACCATTCTATCTTTTACAACTCTTATAATGACATCTCTTACGAATCCTCATATTTATTTGGAACAAACAATTCAACTTATCATCTGTAACAAACGTTATAGATTTCATTACAAAACCTTTAGTCTGCTTTATTTATACTCTTTTCAAATCATTGCAACAACTTATGCATTGTCTAAAATCCCATAGCGGTCTTTCTAAGGATCTGCGGTTATAAATCAAATAGTTTAATTTATTATGTGTAACAATTATTACACATTCATTTTTCAAAACTCTTACCTCATTTACAAATCCCAGTTATAAATTATTATCGACAACTAATATTTTCGATTACATTTAACTCTTAACTTCCATTTACAAAATCGTTGTAAATCATTTACGACAACATATTCGTTGCCATTTCCAAAACATTTTACTTAACTTATACTCTGGCTTTTAAATAAATGTCACTTCATTAACCATTCCGAGCTTCGGAATATCACTTTCCGAACCTCAGAATCTTCCTCACTTAACCATTTCACCTTTTTCGATTTCCTTTTCTAACTTCAAATATTAAGTAATATTTGATTTAAGCTTTCAGATTCGCTAAAAATTCCTTTTATAATTTCATTATAAAAACTCGGGTCTGATATTAAAACCCGTTCATAACTCTCTTCATAATTCAGTTCAATTCATTTCACTTCGATCACTTTTTAAATGCATTTCAATTAAAAAGAAATCTCTTAAATTATTATTAATTAAAATAATATTTTACTTCAATCATTAACTATAGTATTAGTAGTTAATTTTTTTATTAACTAGAATAAATAGTAAATTCCCTTTTTAAAATCTTATTAAAATTAAAAATATTCGTTAAACTATTTTATTAAATTAATTCAAAATTAATTAATTTAATAATCAATCCCAGTGGTTGACTTAGCCAACTCAATACACGATTAATCCATTAATCGATCCCAATTAGTTCTCACCTTAAATTAATTAATAATATAATTAATTTAAATAATTCCATTTAATTATTTTTAAAAAAACAATTATCCAATTCTTAACCGTTGGGTTAAGTTCTGCCCATTTTCTTATAAATCAGATTTTACTTTATAATATCATTTAATAATTACATAAAAATTTAAATAATAAATATTTATTTTACTTAAACAAACTTTAATTCAAAATAATATATTTAGAAATCTATTTTCAGTTATAAACTAAATTTTATAACTTCATTTCCATCGATTCACTTGACGGTAAATCCATATTTGAAAAATGATTGATTTATAGGCCATATATCGCCAATTACTCAACCAATATCACCCATTGGTTAAACAAATCAATTGTTGAATTTCAGGTTAACGGCTAACAAATCAAATCAAGCATTCAATCAAAACTGTTCATATAATGACAATATGGAAATAAAAAACATTAAATATATTTGAGGCATCCGGTTGGATTCCTCCAACCTGTTCTTCCTTGCATTCACATATATTATTTCCAATAATATTATTCAACTCAATTTAACTAATCATTTCAATAACAGTAAATAACAGCTATTTAACATCACCCAATCAACAAAACACTTCAAACAATTCAACAATCAAACACATTTATTTTATAAACGTGAACAATAAGGTATGTTACCTTCATTGGGTCCAATCATTAAAATAACGAATTGGTTTACATTGAAATTAAACAATGTTTAATTTTAGAAATTCAATCAATATATGAATATATATTTGACAAACAACAAACAGTCAACCATTGACAAGCATAACACACAAAATAAAAACCCAACTTATATAAAATATAAGTGGGAAATACTGAGTGAGCTTAACTGTAACACCCCACGTCCATTAATGTCACTCACGAAGAGAATGCATTAACTTCCATGGAGGTTATAAGTGAATATAGAACAGAAAAATTACAACAAGACACATAGTAAATAGTACTTGGAAATCTAAAAGTTCATTTTATTGCAGCGGAAATTAAACATGTTTGTTACATCATAAAACCATAGATCATAACCAAGTACAATATCCATCTTCATAAAAACAAAATACATAATCCCATTACATAAATAGCCATTAAAAAGATAACAAGCTGGACTTTACTTCAACGGTCCAAGCTTTCCAAAGAGAGATGTAGCAATTCAATCAAACTCCACTAGAGATGGGCCCAACCTGAGGACCTGGAGGGGGAAAAAGGATAGAAATAGAGGGGGTCAGACATAAAGTCTGGCGAGTATGATAATTCTACCAATACTATTATCAAAATAACTAGACTAAGGCATAAGCTGGACGACAAATAAATGTCTATGAACTCTTAGGAAGATAAAGATAGCATTTGAGATAATGTTAAAGATAACGGTAAAGGCACACCTAATTACTAACGAATGATTACTACACTGCACTGCTTACACTGCACCACACCAGTCACCCTATTGTTTGATCCCACTTGCTTCACACAGAAACTTTATAAATAGCCTTACGTACCCCTAGCTGACTACATAGGTGTCGTCTGCCCCTATCTCCACTAGGTGTACCCCACTACCCACTTTCGATCGGCTCCCTACTCGTAGATACCCATGCTGGCCCCACAGTGGGGTGTATCACTCCCCTAAAGTGGCAACCCGATACAACTTGAGAATGCATGGCTTATACCTACATGATGCAACAACGTCTTACCTACCAGCCCAGGTCCACACACGCATATGAAACCCGTTGGACTTGCATTGCCACCGCTCCCCGTTTTGGCCTCTTACAGTCAAACCCAGCATGCGTGTCCCGTCCTCGACTTGGGTCGAGCCCACAAAGATACGTTTGGGATACTGGTCGAAATGGGCCCCCACAAGCTACCCACCTAAGCTTGTCACTAGTATATCCCACTTAACCCTCTTAGTCATGTTCATTTACATGTGTGTTTGGTTAAGTCTTACTAATCGTATTTCACATGCCACTAAGGGCACCCCCTAGATTCCTCGTGCCACCCAAGGCACCTACTCAACCCCCATGTCCCACTTTACATGTTTATCTGGTTAAGTATTTCTTAATTCATTTAGGCCATAACCTCATAAAGACCTCTCACATTAGACTGGCATTTATGGCAGCTGGATTTGCCGGGCGGGTCCGGGCAGTCTTACACCATAAAAGAGTTTAACCTCGTGTCTTTACAACTGTTATGCTTTAGTTTAGGCCTAGTACCTCTCACATTGGGCTGACATTTGTGACCAATAGATTTGCCGGGCGGGTCCGGGCAGGTTTACGTCACAAACGAGTCCAACCTCGTGTCCTAAGCATTGATTAACACTTAAAATCTTTTACCCCCGTTTTAATAATCCCCTATTTAAATTATTAATTAATTCAACTTTTAATGATGTCCATAATTGACTCGATTATGGCCATCCACTTATGGCATGCAAAATCATATCAATTGCACCCTAACTTTTTAATATTAAATCCTTAATATTACCCCTACCCCACGTTTATACGTTCGCTTATTCAACGCATAATATAGGCTAGACTTGTATAGTCTAACACCTAGCACAAAGATAAATTATCACAACATATAGACAATTAAAATAAATCTAATCATAATAGGGGTGAAACTTGCATAAACTACACATGTTAAGGATCAAAAGGTGTCAACTTGTTAAATGTCTCAATTTACATGATATGATCATAGCCTAAATCTATACA
Organism: Allium sativum; assembly: GCA_030737875.1. Taxonomy (NCBI): domain Eukaryota; kingdom Viridiplantae; phylum Streptophyta; class Magnoliopsida; order Asparagales; family Amaryllidaceae; genus Allium; species Allium sativum. The sequence continues at coordinate 276,859,695 of CM060926.1, read as the reverse complement.
TAAACTTGCATATGGGGTTTTTAGGCAACATAATGATGGTGTGAACTAGCATAGGATATCACATATGTCATATCATAATTCTAAATGTCATAATAGATGTCTTGGCATATGTTCATAACTTTTCTAATCAATCTAACTTGCATATGTGACTTGTCATATAGATCAACATAACCCAAACATGATGATTTAATTAATATGAACTAACTAGCATAGATGGTAACATCATGGCCTTTTTAGCATGTATGATTCATCACAACTTAGCATAGAAACTTTCAACATACATAACATCATCATAGCATGATTTACAACATATAAGATATCATCATCACATAACATTGGATTTACAATATACATGATAGCAAAAGGGGTTTACAACAACATATATGATAATTCACATCATCTACTCATAATCCATTCATAACTCAACCTAATTAAAATGATAATAATCTTGTTAAGATCATCATACTCACAATTTAGAGAAGAAAAGAGAGAGTTTTGCTTTGCTTTAGGGTTGCGAGAATTAGAATTGAATTTGCTTTTCTTCTTTCTTAGTTGGCGACGTGTAACAACCCGCAATTTAGGGCCAATTTAAAATTTTTATTTTAAATAATTTTGTTAAGAAAATGAGTCAGAAATTAAAAATTCTATTTTTATTTAAATTATTTTATTAATAATGGCTAAAATATTAAGTTTATTATTTTAATTCTATTCTGAACTTAAAATTCATGGTAATTCCAAATTTTAATTTCCAACTTTGAGAAATTATATAAAATTAGTTTTAAATCGAAGTTGGACGAACCAAGAAACACTAGTGACATTCATTTCATATGTAAAGTTATTTCACATTAATTGCAGCCTTATAGCCTTTCCTTTAAAGCCAAAATCATGATGCTTATTTTCTCTTACAACTTTTGAATTCTTAGTTCTTAAACTAACATCCCTTTTTCTCTCCTTTTATTGTCTCTCTCCAAAAGCAAATCTACTCCATGTGTGTATATTTAATTATTTTTGCATGAACATTGAATAGTTTGGTCTAAAATATTAGGTGGACTCTAAATAAATTATGAAAAAGAGGTCATTATGTTATAATATGTAGTGTAGGGTAAACATATCATCATGTTACAATCTTTCATTGTTAGATTAAAAGAAAAAAAATTGTTGTCTTTAAATACTTCCCTTTTCTATCCAAAGTGTGACTATCGTTAATTAATAAAATTTTAAAATATTAACGGCTGCATTCGTTTACAATGACCTCCCCTCTTCATGGTTGCAACATTCATTCATTTCCTTAATTTTCATTCTATTAATTCCTTTCCTTACCTACATTCATGCATCTTATTACATTGGCTTGTTATCACTTCTTATGTCTTCATCCCTTTAATTTCCTTTCCCTTTTTCTTTGTGTCATATACAAACTATCCTTTCACACACACAGATATATATATATATATATATATATATATTATTTCCTTCTACATATATTCTTTCTTACATTATCTATATATATTTGTAGACATTTTCGTTGCCTTATTCTTTTCTGTGCAATTTAATTATGTTCCCTACAATTATGATATTAATGTTTTGAAATTTAAGAAGACGCACAAATTTATAACAATTTACATCAAATAATTTATCATGCATTCATTTTTTTTTCTCTTTCTCTCTTCCTCTTTGTGATTTATTTTTAAATTTTGAATGATACATAATTATTTCCAACTCAACCTCAGTCAGCCACATTTAAATTATTTGTAACTTGCATGTGTTTCCGGTTTTATTCATTTCAATGCATAACCAAAAGCATTTATAGAAGAAAAAAAAGGGAAGGTTTCCTCCTTAATAAAATAAACAAAATTTGAAATCTTATTCAATACGTGTCATTCATTGCGAAAATAATAATAAAGATTGCCGCATGCAAACCATTTATGTCCTTATTTCTTTTATCTTCTCTCTCTTACTTTCATATGCATGTATGCTATAAAATATATATATATATATATATATATATATAAGTTAAACAGAGAAATGATAATTATAAAAGTCTTAAATGCATGCACCATGCATGTTTCAATTATGCCACAAATGTTTCAATTATTCCACAATTCCTTTTTGAAATGTCCACCTAACGTTCCATTCATTTACCATCCAATTTTGTCATTTTATTTTATATATATTCTCCTTATAACATTCAGACCCAAATCCTAGCATTCTTACACAGCCGTCATACCATAAAATGAACGCACGAAAGGCTCTGATTTAAATCTCTATCTTTCTCTCAAAATTCAACAAATCAAAACATGAAATCAAAGAGATCCATGAGCTCCATAATTCCAACGACCATGATCGGAAACAGAGCACGGTGATGATCGATTTTTACCCTACAAACTAGTGGCGTTCGGGTTCGGTTTTGGAAGGGAGGGGGGCCGCGAGTTGCTCCAAACTCCGGCAGGTGATAGGCGACGTCGAGGGCGACGGAGTGGTGGTTCCTAATGATGGCCCGTTCTCCTCTACAGGCGGCGGCAATGGGATTTACAGATCGATGTAGAAGGAGGATTAGTAATGTAATTATAGTTTAATTTTTATTTTAATTATTAAGTAATATAACCAATGTTTAAATTAACGTATCTCCTCCATACGGGAACGGAATTCAATGATTTCAGGTTCGTTAGAATCGAATTGACGAGATCTACAACATGACACCAACTAGAGCGTAAACCGAGCCCTTTGAAAATTCAGCAATTTTGAATGCGATTGACTTCTGAAAACCAATCATGGTGAGAATCTCTGATCTTTACAATATAAATAATCTATTAAATTATTTATTCAATTAAATATCTGCCTGTATGTAATTTTATCTGTGCTATAATGTGATAAAATTTTGGTATTTGATCTGTTTGTATTCTGATGGATTGTGTTGTGTTGTACCGTATAGATCCATGGTTGTAAATCGAGATCTGTATAAATTTGTATTAAAATCGTCGTGTTTGATATGACATAAAATAAATTGGATTTAATTAGGATTATTTTTAAATCCAATTAAAAATTCTGAGTTGATTCCACAAAGAATTATTTTGTTTTAATTTTATTAACAATTTATTTGTTAATAAAAAAGGCACCTGAGAGGATTTACTTTTGTTGAGCAATTTATTGTTTGTAAAAAAATTAAGAATTTGGTTGATATAAGTTTAGTTGTATTTACTTTGCAAATAAAAGGTCAAAGTGAAAACACATCTTATTAACACTATTTTTGTTAATAAAAAGGACAATAGGAAAGTTGCATTTTTAAATTAACACTTTTATCTGTAAGTTTATAAGGCGTATAAAGGATAACATTTTATTTGTTACTTAAAAAGGTTGAACATTATTTGTTAAATGTTAAATATTATTTGTTAATGAAACAAGTTTTAATCTTTATCTTTGTTAATAAAGTAAAGGACAATTTTTAAACATTAAATTTTGTTTACAAAATAAATGACAAAGTTTTTACTCTAATTTTTGTTTTTACTTTCATTTTATTTTCTTAAATAAAATTAAAACATTTAATCGGGTGGGTTTATTTTGTTTACATAATAAAAACAATTTTAACATGTAATTTTGTTTGTAAAATAAAAAGACAAATTTTTGTGTACATAATAAAAAGACCAATTTTTGTTGCATTATAGAAAACAAATTTTTGCTTACATAATGAAAAGGACAAAGTTTTAACATTAAATTTTGTCAACAAAGTTTTAACACAATTTTGTTAGTAAAATAAAAGAACAAAGTTTTAACATTAATTTTGTTAGTAAAATAAAAAGGATAAAGTTTTAACATGAGTTGGGTTACCAAGTTTTTTACATTAACTTTGTTAATAAAAGGACAAGTTTTGACATTAATTTTGTTTACAAATGAAAAGACAATTCTTATGTCATTTTGTTCGTTAAAATAAACAGACAATTCTTATGTGATTTTGTTCATATAAAATAAAAAGACAAAATGTTTATACTATTTTGTCAGCAAAACAAAAGGACAATTTTTATGTTATTTTGTCAACATAAATAAAAGGACAACTTTTATTTTTGTCTTGCCTACGAATCAAGATACCAATTTTTATCCTTTATTTTTGTTAACATAAATGAATGCAAGTTTTATCTTTATTTTTATTTACATAAATAAATGCAAGGTTTATCCTTAATTTTGTTAACCTAATAAAATGCAAGTTTAAATCCTTATTTTCATTTACAAAATAAAATAAGGATGAGACCCTTTATTGAGATTCCTTAAAATTATATACTCCTATGTTGTGTGGTATGGTTGACATGGAAATTACATCGTTGGGTGAATGGAATGGTTAGACAAAAACCATTATTTTGGTTACCTTACTTGACACCAAATTGACATGACAAAATTGATGATGAACCTTATGCGTAGCATTGTGTTAATATATTTAGAGAATAAAGTCTTTCTTTTTATTTGTGTTTCAACATAAATATATATTTAAAATAAAATAAAGTATGCAAATATACATAGAAATTAAGGTCATCTTTTTGGTATTTCTCAATACAAATATGACATAGAAGTAAATTGTGTTCCCAACACAAATATTAACATAGAAATTGAATTACCTTTTTATTTGTGATTTTAACACAAATATAAACATGAAAAGAATAACATTTCTTGATCAATAAAAAAAAATAACATTTCTTGATAAATGTAAAAGAATACACTTTTATCATGTTTGGTTTAAATGAAACAAGATAACATATTTTTATCTGAATATGATTAGTGAATGTTAAAAAAATATTTTTATCAAAATATGATTGGTAGAACAAAATATACATTTTTGTATATTGAAAGTGAATTAGACAAAATACACATTTTTGTATATTAAAAGTGTGTTAAAACCAAATAAGCATTTTGTTAAGATAAAAGATGGTTAAAACAAAATAGACATTTTGTTAAGAAAAAAAATATATATATATATTTATTTACCAATAGGTAAATAAATAAGAAATTATAATGCGTAACCCGAGGTTGGATTGAGTTGTGATGTAAACCTGCCCGGACCCGCCCGGCAGTCCAGTAATCACAACAATACCTATCCAATGTGAGAGGTTAAAGCATATGTAAAATATTTAGTGTAAATAAATAAAACATAGACAAAGGAAGACATATATATTTACATTAGGTAAACAAGAGATTAAATAAATTACATTTTTATATGTAATTAAAAGAATATATTTTACACTGTAAAGAAAATTACATTTTATGTAATTATGATTATAAGAAATAAAATTACATTTTATGTAATTAAGAATAAATAGATTATAAAGAATAAATATGTGAATATGAATTTATTTACATTTTCCTATGTAATTAAAAGGAATAAAAATAATAATTATGTGAATAAGTTTTTATTTACATTTTCTTATGTAAATAAAAAGAAAAAAAATTATATGAAAAGGATTTATTTACATTCTCTTATGTAAATAAAAAGAACCAATTTGTAAATAGTAATTATTTACATTTTCTAGGTAAATGGTAAAAAGAAAGGTTAGAAAAGAATTAACATAAGATATTCTTTTATGTTAAAAAGAAATATTAGAAAAAGGATTAAAGAACTACATTTTTCAATGTAATTAGAAAAGAATTTAAGAATTACACTTTTCAATGTAAAGAAAAGAAACAAAGAAATTTACATTTGTCAAATGTAAATAAAGGATTTAATAAAAGTACATTTCCAATGTAAGTAAAACATATATATATATATATATATATATATATATATAGGTTTTACATTGTAATAAAATTACATTTCTATGTGATTAAGATTTTAAGAACAAATATGTGAATAAGGATTATTTACATTTTCTTATGTAAATAAAAAGGATTAAAAGAATAATTATGTGAATAATATTTATTTACATTTTTTATGTAAATAAATAAGATAAAAGGAAAAGGTACATTTATTTATAATTAGTGTAAATAAATATAGTAAAAGTAAAGGTAAACATTTATTTACAAATAGTGTAAATAAATAAGAAAAGGAATTAGAAACATTTATTTATAAATAATGTAAATAAATAAGATAAAAGAAGTAGAGAAATATTTATTTACATTTAGGTAAATAAATAAGGAAAAGAATAGAAAAACATTTATTTACATTTAGGTAAATAAATAGGAAATAAATTAAAAGGTTATATGAAGAATAATTTATTTACAATTAGAGTAAATAAAATAAGAAAGGTAGTAAAATAAAACAAGAAATATTTTATCGTCATTTTAGATGCGATAAAAGAATACACGATCATAGTTGAAATCGCCAAACGATTTATATTTATTATATATGTGTATATATATATATATATATATATAAATTATAAGTTAAACGAAACGCGCGTGGCAGTTCGCGTATCGGCAATCGTAACTTTAAACAGTTATACCGAAAGAACCGATCGTCGGATTTTCCCAAAACTGGAACCGTTAGGACCACCTTGGGAAGATCTTTCCAACGATATAGACTTCGTCAAAATCCAACGGTTAGATTTCAAGATATGTGTTAATCAAATTTGGTTGAAAACAGCGCCAGGGTCGCCCATTAACCCGAAGCGTCGTTAAATTAATTTAAGCTATTTTTATATAAATAGAAGTAGCGATATGTCGTTATTAAATACCAATAACGATATGAAAGGATTTCAAATTATATATATATGCGAGAATCATTTGAAAAGACCGAGTTCAATCTCATTTCAAATGATTATACGACGTTCTAAGTCGAAGATTTAATGACGGTGATTGAAGACCGACGATCTTCACATCGAATGGATGTGTTGCCACTGAGACCCATGAGAGGAGTAGCTACCTTGAAAGGGCTTCAGTGGTGGCCGTTCGGACGAAGTGTTGATTTGTACGGATTTGACTTTCGCTCAGACCCAGGGCAGAAGTTTATAAATGGAATGTATGTCTGACGTTGTAGTCCTTTATACTACATTCGTTGATCTCTCTCAATATATATCTGTTTGGTGGTTAACACCCTTCTCTGAGACGTACGAGCTTAGAGGTTATATATTGGTAGAAATCAATGGTATAGTATGGGCTGACAATGTGGCATACTAAGATGCATTAATCAAGGCTTTTGTTGAAAAGCAGGCCTTGTGGTTGATGACCAAAGCACAGTCTATTTAGGCATAGCTTTGTGTATATCGTGACTTCGCGAGCCTCACAGCCCGGTAGAGTCTAAAACGGGAGAAGGGAACGCAGGGAGTGCACACGTTGCTTTCTAGCTAGAGTGGTGCCAGGGACCTACCAGCGCTGGCATTTATTCATTGTGGTTGTTGGATTTTCGAGGCCTCGGGTTTATGCGGTCGCCACTGGCCGTAGTATAGGTCCAAAAGGACGGGGAACGTGTGTTCAGGCATAACCAATCCACAAAAGTAAGTGTGGACCGGCCCTGCAGGATCCAAGGGTTGGACAGAGTACCAATCCTGGGGCATTGCTAGAGTGTCTCGAATCGGTAAGGATCTCCTCCCTAGCCTTGACTCAGATGGAAACCCAAATTTCCAATACGACATCACGCGGTTTTGATTGTATACCTATATATGGCGACATAGTGGGATGGGGCACTCATGCCGTCTAGAATTGATACATTTACTTTGATGTATTTCAAATTGGTTGCACACTATTATTATATAATACCGTGTCTACCGTATCAAGCATCTTTTGATCATTATAAGGTAAAACCCTATCCTCCGGTTTGTGTTGCATTGTGTGATGGGACTTGGGTCTTATAATGGTTTCATTTTTCTAAAAAGCATTGCGTTATTTTGACGATTTACTTTAGTCATGCACTGGCAATCAATAGGAGAAAACCCGTTCCGCGAAAGTGGCGTGGTCCTGTGATTAGCCTTATTATATTATATAGGTTAAGTAGAATTCTCACACCAGTCCCATGACTGACCTGTAGTTTGTCCACTGGCAAACTCGGGTGCCCATATTTTCCACACGGGCAGTCGAGTAGCTATTTTTTGCAGATATATTAAGCAGGATTCTGGGTTGAAGCTTAAAGCTGTGTCGAGAGATAGAGAGTCTTCCGCTGTGTTCTTCCGTTGCAGTATATTACATTTTTTTGTATTTATCTTCCGCTGTAAATTTTATTTCAATGTACTCTGATATATTCTGTACTTTGATGTAACATTATTGTAATGTAATAAAAGTCTGCTGTTATTGTTCTGATGTATTGTATTCCCAAAGTTAACGTATGCGAGTTTTGAACGGTCTTGGTCGATTTTGCGATCGATTAAGGTCGGGAAAAATCCGGGTCGTTACAGTTGGTATCAGAGCTCTGGTTAGCTCAAATCTTTGGGGTACAACTCGTTAGAACTAAACAAAAGGCTCATCAGAGATTGGATTAGTAATGTGCAATAAGAATACTCATTAGAGATAGGATCAGCAGTATCCTAGAATGAGAATACTCATTAGAGATAGGGTTAGTAATGCCCTAGAATGAGTTCAGAGTGATAAGCTTATAATTAAAGTATTTTGATTATATATATAATCCTATTCTAGAAAATATGATTTTTAAATATATAAAAGTATATATATTTGATAAGTTAGCCAACAAATGAAATTAATAATATTAAAATTTATTTAGTTAATTTAACTACCTCTAGCTTAGTTCCTTTTCGAGGACGAAAAGATTTTTAAGTGGGGGAGACTGTAACAACCCGCAATTTAGGGCCAATTTAAAATTTTTATTTTAAATAATTTTGTTAAGAAAATGAGTCAGAAATTAAAAATTCTATTTTTATTTAAATTATTTTATTAATAATGGCTGAAATATTAAGTTTATTATTTTAATTCTATTCTGAACTTAAAATTCATGGTAATTCCAAATTTTAATTTCCAACTTTGAGAAATTATATAAAATTAGTTTTAAATCGAAGTTGGACGAACCAAGAAATACTAGTGACATTCATTTCATATGTAAAGTTATTTCACATTAATTGCAGCCTTATAGCCTTTCCTTTAAAGCCAAAATCATGATGCTTATTTTCTCTTACAACTTTTGAATTCTTAGTTCTTAAACTAACATCCCTTTTTCTCTCCTTTTATTGTCTCTCTCCAAAAGCAAATCTACTCCATGTGTGTATATTTAATTATTTTTGCATGAACATTGAATAGGTTGGTCTAAAATATTAGGTGGACTCTAAATAAATTATGAAAAAGAGGTCATTATGTTATAATATGTAGTGTTGGGTAAACATATCATCATGTTACAATCTTTCATTGTTAGATTAAAAGAAAAAAAAATGTTGTCTTTAAATACTTCCCTTTTCTATCCAAAGTGTGACTATCGTTAATTAATAAAATTTTAAAATATTAACGGCTGCATTCGTTTACAATGACCTCCCCTCTTCATGGTTGCAACATTCATTCATTTCCTTAATTTTCATTCTATTAATTCCTTTCCTTACCTACATTCATGCATCTTATTGCATTGGCTTGTTATCACTTCTTATGTCTTCATCCCTTTAATTTCCTTTCCCTTTTTCTTTGTGTCATATACAAACTATCCTTTCACACACACAGATATATATATATATATATATATTATTTCCTTCTACATATATTCTTTCTTACATTATCTATATATATTTGTAGACATTTTCGTTGCCTTATTCTTTTCTGTGCAATTTAATTATGTTCCCTACAATTATGATATTAATGTTTTGAAATTTAAGAAGACGCACAAATTTATAACAATTTACATCAAATAATTTATCATGCATTCATTTTTTTTCTCTTTCTCTCTTCCTCTTTGTGATTTATTTTTAAATTTTGAATGATACATAATTATTTCCAACTCAACCTCAGTCAGCCACATTTAAATTATTTGTAACTTGCATGTGTTTCCAGTTTTATTCATTTCAATGCGTAACCAAAAGCATTTATAGAAGAAAAAAAAGGGAAGGTTTCCTCCTTAATAAAATAAACAAAATTTGAAATCTTATTCAATACGTGTCATTCATTGCGAAAATAATAATAAAGATTGCCGCATGCAAACCATTTTTGTCCTTATTTCTTTTATCTTCTCTCTCTTACTTTCATATGCATGTATGCTATAAAATATATATATATATATATATATATATATATATATATAAGTTAAACAGAGAAATGATAATTATAAAAGTCTTAAATGCATGCACCATGCATGTTTCAATTATGCCACAAATGTTTCAATTATTCCACAATTCCTTTTTGAAATGTCCACCTAACGTTCCATTCATTTACCATCCAATTTTGTCATTTTATTTTATATATATATATTCTCCTTATAACATTCAGACCCAAATCCTAGCATTCTTACACAGCCGTCATACCATAAAATGAACGCACGAAAGGCTCTGATTTAAATCTCTATCTTTCTCTCAAAATTCAACAAATCAAAACATGAAATCAAAGAGATCCATGAGCTCTATAATTCCAACGACCATGATCGGAAACAGAGCACGGTGATGATCGATTTTTCCCCTACAAACTAGTGGCGTTCGGGTTCGGTTTTGGAAGGGAGGGGGGCCGCGAGTTGCTCCAAACTCCGGCAGGTGATAGGCGACGTCGAGGGCGACGGAGTGGTGGTTCCTAATGATGGCCCGTTCTCCTCTACAGGCGGCGGCAATGGGATTTACAGATCGATGTAGAAGGAGGATTAGTAATGTAATTATAGTTTAATTTTTATTTTAATTATTAAGTAATATAACCAATGTTTAAATTAACGTATCTCCTCCATACGGGAACGGAATTCAATGATTTCAGGTTCGTTAGAATCGAATTGACGAGATCTACAACATGACACCAACTAGAGCGTAAACCGAGCCCTTTGAAAATTCAGCAATTTTGAATGCGATTGACTTCTGAAAACCAATCATGGTGAGAATCTCTGATCTTTACAATATAAATAATCTATTAAATTATTTATTCAATTAAATATCTGCCTGTATGTAATTTTATCTGTACTATAATGTGATAAAATTTTGGTATTTGATCTGTTTGTATTCTGATGGATTGTGTTGTGTTGTACCGTATAGATCCATGGTTGTAAATCGAGATCTGTATAAATTTGTATTAAAATCGTCGTGTTTGATATGACATAAAATAAATTGGATTTAATTAGGATTATTTTTAAATCCAATTAAAAATTCTGAGTTGATTCCACAAAGAATTATTTTGTTTTAATTTTATTAACAATTTATTTGTTAATAAAAAAGGCACCTGAGAGGATTTACTTTTGTTGAGCAATTTATTGTTTGTAAAAAAAGTAAGAATTTGGTTGATATAAGTTTAGTTGTATTTACTTTGCAAATAAAAGGTCAAAGTGAAAACACATCTTATTAACACTATTTTTGTTAATAAAAAGGACAATAGGAAAGTTGCATTTTTAAATTAACACTTTTATCTGTAAGTTTATAAGGCATATAAATGATAACATTTTATTTGTTACTTAAAAAGGTTGAACATTATTTGTTAAATGTTAAATATTATTTGTTAATGAAACAAGTTTTAATCTTTATCTTTGTTAATAAAGTAAAGGACAATTTTTAAACATTAAATTTTGTTTACAAAATAAATGACAAAGTTTTTACTCTAATTTTTGTTTTTGCTTTCATTTTATTTTCTTAAATAAAATTAAAACATTTAATCGGGTTGGTTTATTTTGTTTACATAATAAAAACAATTTTAACATGTAATTTTGTTTGTAAAATAAAAAGACAAATTTTTGTGTACATAATAAAAAGACCAATTTTTGTTGCATAATAGAAAACAAATTTTTGCTTACATAATGAAAAGGACAAAGTTTTAACATTAAATTTTGTCAACAAAGTTTTAACACAATTTTGTTAGTAAAATAAAAGAACAAAGTTTTAACATTAATTTTGTTAGTAAAATAAAAAGGATAAAGTTTTAACATGAGTTGGGTTACCAAGTTTTTTACATTAACTTTGTTAATAAAAGGACAAGTTTTGACATTAATTTTGTTTACAAATGAAAAGACAATTCTTATGTCATTTTGTTCGTTAAAATAAACAGACAATTCTTATGTGATTTTGTTCATATAAAATAAAAAGACAAAATGTTTATACTATTTTGTCAGCAAAACAAAAGGACAATTTTTATGTTATTTTGTCAACATAAATAAAAGGACAACTTTTATTTTTGTCTTGCCTACGAATCAAGATACCAATTTTTATCCTTTATTTTTGTTAACATAAATGAATGCAAGTTTTATCTTTATTTTTATTTACATAAATAAATGCAAGGTTTATCCTTAATTTTGTTAACCTAATAAAATGCAAGTTTAAATCCTTATTTTCATTTACAAAATAAAATAAGGATGAGACCCTTTATTGAGATTCCTTAAAATTATATACTCCTATGTTGTGTGGTATGGTTGACATGGAAATTACATCGTTGGGTGAATGAAATGGTTAGACAAAAACCATTATTTTGGTTACCTTACTTGACACCAAATTGACATGACAAAATTGATGATGAACCTTATGCGTAGCATTGTGTTAATATATTTAGAGAATAAAGTCTTTCTTTTTATTTGTGTTTCAACATAAATATATATTTAAAATAAAATAAAGTATGCAAATATACATAGAAATTAAGGTCATCTTTTTGGTATTTCTCAATACAAATATGACATAGAAGTAAATTGTGTTCCCAACACAAATATTAACATAGAAATTGAATTACCTTTTTATTTGTGATTTTAACACAAATATAAACATGAAAAGAATAACATTTCTTGATCAATGAAAAAGAATAACATTTCTTGATAAATGTAAAAGAATACACTTTTATCATGTTTGGTTTAAATGAAACAAGATAACATATTTTTATCTGAATATGATTAGTGAATGTTAAAAAAATATTTTTATCAAAATATGATTGGTAGAACAAAATATACATTTTTGTATATTGAAAGTGAATTAGACAAAATACACATTTTTGTATATTAAAAGTGTGTTAAAACCAAATAAGCATTTTGTTAAGATAAAAGATGGTTAAAACAAAATAGACATTTTGTTAAGAAAAATATATATATATATATATATATATATATATATATATTTACCAATAGGTAAATAAATAAGAAATTATAATGCGTAACCCGAGGTTGGATTGAGTTGTGATGTAAACCTGCCCGGACCCGCCCGGCTGTCCAGTAATCACAACAATACCTATCTAATGTGAGAGGTTAAAGCATATGTAAAATATTTAGTGTAAATAAATAAAACATAGACAAAGGAAGACATATATATTTACATTAGGTAAACAAGAGATTAAATAAATTACATTTTTATATGTAATTAAAAGAATATATTTTACACTGTAAAGAAAATTACATTTTATGTAATTATGATTATAAGAAATAAAATTACATTTTATGTAATTAAGAATAAATAGATTATAAAGAATAAATATGTGAATAAGAATTTATTTACATTTTCCTATGTAATTAAAAGGAATAAAAATAATAATTATGTGAATAAGTTTTTATTTACATTTTCTTATGTAAATAAACAGAAAAAAAAAGAAAAAAAATTATATGAAAAGGATTTATTTACATTCTCTTATGTAAATAAAAAGAACCAATTTGTAAATAGTAATTATTTACATTTTCTAGGTAAATGGTAAAAAGAAAGGTTAGAAAAGAATTAACATAAGATATTCTTTTATGTTAAAAAGAAATATTAGAAAAAGGATTAAAGAACTACATTTTTCAATGTAATTAGAAAAGAATTTAAGAATTACACTTTTCAATGTAAAGAAAAGAAACAAAGAAATTTACATTTGTCAAATGTAAATAAAGGATTTAATAAAAGTACATTTCCAATGTAAGTAAAACATATATATATATATATATATATATATATATATATATAGGTTTTACATTGTAATAAAATTACATTTCTATGTGATTAAGATTTTAAGAACAAATATGTGAATAAGGACTATTTACATTTTCCTATGTAAATAAAAAGGATTAAAAGAATAATTATGTGAATAATATTTATTTACATTTTTTATGTAAATAAATAAGATAAAAGGAAAAGGTACATTTATTTATAATTAGTGTAAATAAATATAGTAAAAGTAAAGGTAAACATTTATTTACAAATAGTGTAAATAAATAAGAAAAGGAATTAGAAACATTTATTTATAAATAATGTAAATAAATAAGATAAAAGAAGCAGAGAAATATTTATTTACATTTAGGTAAATAAATAAGGAAAAGAATAGAAAAACATTTATTTACATTTAGGTAAATAAATAGGAAATAAATTAAAAGGTTATATAAAGCATAATTTATTTACAATTAGAGTAAATAAAATAAGAAAGGTAGTAAAATAAAACAAGAAATATTTTATCGTCATTTTAGATGCGATAAAAGAATACACGATCATAGTTGAAATCGCCAAACGATTTATATTTATTATATATGTATATATATATATATATATATATATATATAAATTATAAGTTAAACGAAACGCGCGCGGCAGTTCGCGTATCGGCAATCGTAACTTTAAACAGTTATACCGAAAAAACCGATCGTCGGATTTTCCCAAAACTGGAACCGTTAGGACCACCTTGGGAAGATCTTTCCAACGATATAGACTTCGTCAAAATCCAACGGTTAGATTTCAAGATATGTGTTAATCAAATTTGGTTGAAAACAGCGCCAGGGTCGCCCATTAACCCGAAGCGTCGTTAAATTAATTTAAGCTATTTTTATATAAATAGAAGTAGCGATATGTCGTTATTAAATACCAATAACGATATGAAAGGATTTCAAATTATATATATATGCGAGAATCATTTGAAAAGACCGAGTTCAATCTCATTTCAAATGATTATACGACGTTCTAAGTCGAAGATTTAAAGACGGTGATTGAAGACCGACGATCTTCACATCGAATGGATGTGTTGCCACTGAGACCCATGAGAGGAGTAGCTACCTTGAAAGGGCTTCAGTGGTGGCTGTTCGGACGAAGTGTTGATTTGTACGGATTTGACTTTCGCTCAGACCCAGGGCATATGTTTATAAATGGAATGTATGTCTGACGTTGTAGTCCTTTATACTACATTCGTTGATCTCTCTCAATATATATCTGTTTGGTGGTTAACACCCTTCTCTGAGACGTACGAGCTTAGAGGTTATATATTGGTAGAAATCAATGGTATAGTATGGGCTGACAATGTGGCATACTAAGATGCATTAATCAAGGCTTTTGTTGAAAAGCAGGCCTTGTGGTTGATGATCAAAGCACAGTCTATTTAGGCATAGCTTTGTGTATATCGTGACTTCGCGAGCCTCACAGCCCGGTAGAGTCTAAAACGGGAGAAGGGAACGCAAGGAGTGCACACGTTGCTTTCTAGCTAGAGTGGTGCCAGGGACCTACCAGCGCTGGCATTTATTCATTGTGGTTGTTGGATTTTCGAGGCCTCGGGTTTATCCGGTCGCCACTGGCCGTAGTATAGGTCCAAAAGGACGGGGAACGTGTGTTCAGGCATAACCAATCCACAAAAGTAAGTGTGGACCGGCCCTGCAGGATCCAAGGGTTGGACAGAGTACCAATCCTGGGGCATTGCTAGAGTGTCTCGAATCGGTAAGGATCTCCTCCCTAGCCTTGACTCAGATGGAAACCCAAATTTCCAATACGACATCACGCGGTTTTGATTGTATACCTATATATGGCAACATAGTGGGATGGGGCACTCATGCCGTCTAGAATTGATACATTTACTTTGATGTATTTCAAATTGGTTGCACACTATTATTATATAATACCGTGTCTATCGTATCAAGCATCTTTTGATCATTATAAGGTAAAATCCTATCCTCCGGTTTGTGTTGCATTGTATGATGGGACTTGGGTCTTATAATGGTTTCATTTTTCTAAAGAGCATTGCGTTATTTTGACGATTTACTTTAGTCATGCACTGGCAATCCATAGGAGAAAACCCGTTCAGCGAAAGTGGCGTGGTCCTGTGATTAGCCTTATTATATTATATAGGTTAAGTAGAATTCTCACACCAGTCCCATGACTGACCTGTAGTTTGTCCACTGGCAAACTCGGGTGCCCATATTTTCCACACGGGCAGTCGAGTAGCTATTTTTTGCAGATATATTAAGCAGGATTCTGGGTTGAAGCTTAAAGCTGTGTCCAGAGATAGAGAGTCTTCCGCTGTGTTCTTCCGTTGCAGTATATTACATTTTTTTGTATTTATCTTCCGCTGTAAATTTTATTTCAATGTACTCTGATATATTCTGTACTCTGATGTAACATTATTGTAATGTAATAAAAGTCTGCTGTTATTGTTCTGATGTATTGTATTCCCAAAGTTAACGTATGCGAGTTTTGAACGGTCTTGGTCGATTTTGCGATCGATTAAGGTCGGGAAAAATCCGGGTCGTTACACGGCGACTCCATTGATTTCCATGGCGACGGTAACTATTCTATTTTAATTAGATTTAGGGTTAGCATTAGGATGTATTTATAGGTGTAGGAAGTTATTTAGGACCATTAGATTAACCCTAAACCATGAGAACCAATCAAATGCAAAATCTGCATTTGAGCGAATCGGCCCACGGGTTGACAGCCAAACACCCTGGATTAACCCCTAGTCGACCCAGCAAGGCTTGGGTCGACCTCAAAAATGGGCCGGTTCGGTTATTTCCCCTCCCAATTCGCTGTTTTGAACTTTTTCTCATATTTATTTATTTAATTTTTAATTTATATATATATATATATATCAATATATATATTTCTTTGCGCAACCCATTTCACTTAATTCTTTTCTAAAAATTAAGTATACTTTAATTTGTGAATTTTAATGTTATAAAATTACGGGGTGTTACATTCTCCCCTCCTTAAAGGATTTCGTCCCCGAAATCTCCAAGTCAAGAAGAATGTATATCCTACCATCTAATCGTCCATCTACTCAACCATCAAACACCAGCATCCATTGTCCTTAAAAGACTTCTAATGCTTTAATGTTTATATGCACAGTGTGTGTATATGTCCATATCTAATGCAAAATTAGGCGGTCTACTGATTCAGTCGACCTCCTTAGTACAATTCAATATAGTGCCATGCGTCCAATATGTATGTAAAAGATTCCTAATGATACATATTAATTCTATATGCGTGCACAACCATCCACCCGAATGCAGCAACTATATGATAATACAACCATTATACATCCATTTTACTAAATACATCCATATATATGCAATATGCAATATGAAGTGACTGAGCTGATCTAGTGCCTAATAGTGTGTGTATATGCATCCACGGGCAACCACTAGCAAACACTTGCATCCACTTTGCATCCACCATACATAACATGTCTCAAACACATGTTTCAACCATAGGATTATCCTAACTAAAGGTCAAAGATACTAGCGAGAGGATATACTAAAGATAAGATAAGTACAAGCTAAGCGATAAGGGAGAAATTAAAGGACATACCCTCAAAAAGAAAAGGGTATCATGAACGCATCTTCTCTTCCGTCTCCCAAGTAGCGTTGCTCTCATCATCTCCCCATTGCACTTTGACTAGTCTGACCTCTCGATTCCTCAACCTCTTGATCTCCGACCCAAGAATGCGCGTAGGAGCTCGTCGAATTGTCGCATCACGCTCTATCTCCACCTCTCTAAGCAAGCTCGGCTCTACCACTTCCGCGGTCTCGTGCAAGCACTTCCTCAAATGTGACACATGGAATACGTCATGTACACGACTAAGTCTCTCGGGAAACTCCACTCTATACGCCATCCGTCCAATCCTCTCCTTAATAGGAAACGACCCTACAAACCTTGGTGTTAATTTCCCAACGGACCCAAAGCGAACAACGTTTCGTAATGGAGACACTTTGACAAAGACCATGTCACCAACTTCAAACTCGAGATCTGTCCTCCTCTTATCCGCATAAGATTTCTGCCTATCTTGCGCTGCTTTCATCCTCCTTTGAATCAGGTCGATCTTTTCCGAAGTCTCCCTAATCATATCGGGCCCAAGTAAGATCTTATCCGTAGATTCCCATCAACATGTAGGTGAACGATAAGGTCGTCCATAAAGAGCTTCGAATGGTGCCATACCGATGCTGGACTGAAAGCTGTTATTATATGCGGACTCCACCAATGGAAGATGCTCTTCCCACGTACCCCCAAAGTCTAGGATACATAGCCTCAACAGATCCTCTAGAATGCGATTCACCCTCTCGGTCTGGCCGTCCGTCTGAGGATGATATGCGGTGCTCAAACATAACTGAGTCCCTACCGCCTCTTGTAAGCTTCTCCAAAATTCGCTAGCGAAAATAGGATCGCGGTCGCTCACTATGCTAGAAGGAACACCGTGCAAACGAACTATTTCTCGTACATATACATAAGCTAACCATGGAGCAGTCCTCTTACTCTTCACGGGAATGAAATGGGCGCTCTTAGTAAGTCTATCTACAATAACCCAAATTCCCGTATTACCCTTCCTCGATCGCGGTAATCCATCCACAAAATCCATCGAGACACTCTCCCACTTCCATAGTGGAACCTCCAATGGGTGAAGCAACCCACCGCGTTTCTTTTGCTCCGCTTTTACTTGTTGGCATACCAAGCATCTAGCGACATACTCGGCCACGTCTTTCTTCATGCCGGCCCAAAAGTAAACTCTCTTCATGTCTTTGTACATCTTGTCCCCGCCGGGATGAATAGTCATCTTCGAATGATGTGCTTCGTCAAGAATAGTCTTCCTTAGGTCATCGTCTTTTGGTACACAAAGTCTACCGTCCCTACGTAACCAACCCTTATCATCTAGGGTATACCTACAGAGATGGCTTGATGACTCCCCTCCTTTGAGTTTTTCTACTAACTCAACCAACTGCGGGTCGTCTCGCTGTGCCTCGCCAATCCGTCCCAAAAGCGTAGGTCTGACCTCCAAGGATGCTAGCAAACCGGGTACGAAGTCAACGGAAGGTCTAAAGTCAAACACCGAAATGAATTCTAAACTTTTCCACTCAACAAACAAAGGACTTAAGGATAATCTTTTTCTACTTAAGGCATCGGCCACCACGTTACCCTTGCCAGGGGTATATGCTATCTCAAAGTCGTAGGACGCTAAGAACTCCATCCACCTTTGCTGCCTTAAGTTCAAGTCCTTTTGAGAGAATAGGTATTTTAAAGATATGTGGTCAGTGAATAGTTCGAATTTTTCGCCAAGAAGATAATGACGCCAAGACTTAAGCGCGAAAACAATAGCGGCCAACTCTAGGTCATGTGTGGGGTAATTCTTCTCATGCGCTCTCAACTGCCTTCCACCATAGGCTATTACCCTACCCTCTTGCATTAAGACTGCGCCTAGTCCTGTCCCACAAGCGTCAGTATAAACGGTAAACGGCTTACTCCCGTCTGGCAATATTAAGACTGGGGCTGAAGTCAAAGCTCTTTTCAAACGTTGGAACGCATCATCACAATCTACGTCCCATGTGAAAGCTAGGTTCTTCTTCGTCAAGCGTGTCAATGGAGCTGATATCTTTGCGAAGTCTTTGATAAACTTCCTATAGTAGCCAGCCAACCCCAAGAAACTTCTCACTTTGGTAGCATTATTAGGAACCTTCCAATCTTTGATGGCCACCACCTTCGCGGGATCTACAGCTATTCCTTCTTTGGAAACCACGTATCCTAAGAACCGTACTTCCTTCCTCCAAAAGTGACACTTAGAAAATTTAGCTTTAAGCTTATGCACTCGAAGAGTCTCCAACACTTCCCTAAGATGTAGGGCATGCTCTTCTTCATCCTTAGAAAAGATCAAGATGTCATCTACAAAGACTACCACAAATTTGTTAAGGTACTCCCTAAACACCATACTCATCAAATCAACAAAATATGCGGGGGCGTTCGTCAAACCGAAGGGCATCACTAGCCATTCATAGAAACCGTCCGGAGTCCTAAAGGCAGTCTTGTCAATGCTATCCTCAGCCACTCTCAACTGATGGAAACCAGTGCCTAAGTCCAACTGCGAAAACACTGAGGCGCCAACTAACTGATCGAAGAGATCGTCAATCCTCGGCAGTGGGTGTCTGTTCTTCTTAGTAAGCTTATTAAGTTCTCTATGGTCCACACAAAGTCTAAGGGACCCAACCGCCTTCATGGCAAATACTACTGGAGCACCCCACTCCGATATACTTCGTCTTATGAACCCCTTCTCAAGCAACTCCTTCACTTGCTTACCGAGTTCCCTCCTTTCACGTGGAGCCATGTGGTGTACTGGCAAAGATACTGGTTTCGCATTATCCACAAGATATATTTGAAAATCTATCTCCCGCTTCGGAGGCATGCCCTTCACCTCCTCAAACACATCCAAATATTCTCGGACCACTCTAACTGATCGTAGATTTTCCTCAGACGCGTCAAGCAATTCTAGATAACTTAGCATAACCGAATTTATGGGATTACAAAAGATTTCGAGAGTGTTGCCAAGGCGAGTCACGAGCCTAACTACTCTCCTTTCACAATCAAGAACGGCCCCATTTCTGGATAACCAATCCATTCCTAAAATTAGCCCATAGCCCGTGAAGCCCAACACATAAGCATCACATCTAAATTCAACGCTAAGTATGGAAATTTTCAAATCCAAACACATCATAGACAAATAAGCTAAGCCCCCAATTGGATTCGAAACAACTAAGGGATCCTCTACTAAACGGTGTTTAAGTGCAGTGATTCAACTAATGATGTAGAGATAAACGAATGTGATGCGCCCGAATCGAATAAGGTACGGACAGGATGATCAAACAAAAAAACTAAGCTTTAAACAGAAATGGTTCTACCTCGTTCTTGCAACGGTGGGACCGCGAGAGCCTGAACTTGTCCCCTTGCCTGCCCTGGTGCCAAAAGAGCCTGCATTTGTCCTCCCGAGGTAGCTCCTGCCCTCTGCCCCTTCTTTGGGCAGTCCTTCACTAAATGTCCTGCATCGCCACAATGAAAACAGCCTGTCTTCTTTTTCTTTCGGCAATCCTTGCTGAGATGGCCTGGTGTCCCACAGTTAAAACATTTCTTCTTTCCCTTGCCGTTATTGTCTTTACAACCCTTCTTGTTTTGCTGTTGTGGTTTCTTCCGATCCCCCTTCTTCTCGGGTGCCTTATCAGCTTTAGCGCTTTTCTCCTCATGCATAAGCGCCATTTCTACTAACTTCTCAAAGGTGGCCCCCATCGAGATGTGGGTCATAGCCAACCCTTGCAATGGTTCATTCAAGCCATTCACGAACCTTAGAGCCTTCTTCTCCGGCGTGTTTACTAAGTCCAAGCCAAACCTTGCTAACTGATTAAATTTATTGACATATTCTTTCACTGATGAGCTTCCTTGCTTCAATGTCAAGAACCTTTCCATATATAGATTTTCTTCCGCCCTTGAGAGAAACTTCGCCTCGAACCTACGTCTGAAATCCGTGCAAGAGTCAACAGGACGCTCCCTATTAGTGACCTACCACCAAAACGAGGCCTCTCCCTTCATCAACTATGATGCTAATCGAACTCTCCTCCCTTCTTCTACTTCAAAGATTTCTAGCCATTCTTCCACATCCTTAAGCCAATCTCTAGCTTCCACAAACATTTTTGACCCTTGAAATGGTTTTCCACACATAGCCTTGAATTCCTTGCACGTCTTTGCAAAAGTATCTACGCGAGGAGGAGGAGGAGGAGGAACGGGTGCAACTGGTGATGGAGGAACATTGGCTGGACCTGCAGCAGCCCTAGCCTCTAATAACCTCCTATACCATCCTGGTATCGTTACACCGTCGGGTAGATTAAGATCTTCGGCCATTCTGAAACGAAAAAGGAAAGATTCAGAATGGAGAATTCGAAAGATAAATATATGGGCTATTGGGGATTATGTTTTTTTTTTCTTAAAAACTTTTCTATTTAAATTTCTCATTAAAACATGTTTTTGAAAACACTTCTTCCAAAAATAACTATTTTTCTAAAGTATTTTTGTCTGTTCTTGTAACCTTAAGCTCTGATACCACGTGTAACACCCCACGTCCATTAATGTCACTCACGAAGGGAATGCATTAACTTCCATGGAGGTTATAAGTGAATATAGAACAGAAAAATTACAACAAGACAGATAGTAAATAGTACTTGGAAATCTAAAACTTCATTTTATTGCAGCGGAAATTGAACATGTTTGTTACATCATAAAACCATAGATCATAACCAAGTACAATATCCATCTTCATAAAAATAAAATACATAATCCCATTACATAAATATCCATTAAAAAGATAACGAGCTGGACTTTACTTCAACGGTCCAAGCTTTCCAAAGAGAGATGAAGCAATTCAATCAAACTCCACTAGAGCTGGACCCAACCCGAGGACCTGGAGGGGGAAAAGGATAGAAATAGAGGGGGTCAGACATAAAGTCTGGCGAGTATGATAATTCTAACAATACTATTATCAAAATAACTAGACTAAGGCATAAGATGGAAGACAAGTAAATGTCTATGAACTCTTAGGAAGATAAAGATAGCGTTTAAGATAACGTTAAAGATAACGGTAAAGGCACACCTAATTACTAACGAATGATTACTACACTGCACCGCACATTACTACACTACACCACACCAGTCACCCTATTGTTTGATCCCACTTGCTTCACACAGAAACTTTATAAATAGCCTTACATACCCCTAGCTAACTACATAGGTGTTGTCTGCCCTATCTCCACTAGGTGTACCCCACTACCCACTTTCGATCGGCTCCCTACTCGTAGATACCCGTGCTGGCCCCACAGTGGGGTGTATCACTCCCCTAAAGTGGCAACCCGATACAACTTGAGAATGCACGGCTTATACCTACACGATGCAACAACGTCTTACCTACCAGCCCGGGTCCACACACACATATGAAACCCGTTGGACTTACGTTGCCACCGCTCCCCATTTTAGCCTCTTACAGTCAAACCCAGCATGCGTGTCCCGTCCTCGACTTGGGTCGAGCCCACAAAGATACGTTTGGGATACTGGTCGAAATGGGCCCCCACAAGCTACCCACCTAAGCTTGTCACTAGTATATCCTACTTAACCCTCTTAGTCATGTTCATTTACATGTGTGTTTGGTTAAGTCTTACTAATCATATTTCACATGCCACTAAGGGCACCCCCTAGATTCCTCGTGCCACCCAAGGCACCTACTTAACCCCCATGTCCCACTTTACTTGTTTATCTGGTTAAGTATTTCTTAATTCATTCAGGCCATAACCTCATAAAGACCTCTCACATTAGACTGGCATTTATGGCAGCTGGATTTGCCGGGCGGGTCCGGGCAGTCTAACACCATAAAAGAGTCTAACCTCGTGTCTTTATAACTGTTATGCTTTAGTTTAGGCCTAGGACCTCTCACATTGGGCTGACATTTGTGACCACTGGATTTGTCGGGCGGGTTCGGGCAGGTTTACGTCACAAACGAGTCCAACCTCGTGTCCTAAGCATTGATTAACACTTAAAATCTTTTACCCCCGTTTTAATAATCCCCTATTTAAATTATTAATTAATTCAACTTTTAATGATGTCCATAATTGACTCGATTATGGCCATCCACTTATGGCATGCAAAATCATATCAATTGCACCCCAACTTTTTAATATTAAATCCTTAATATTACCCCTACCCCACGTTTATACGTTCGCTTATTCAACGCATAATATAGGCTAGACTTGTATAGTCTAACACCTAGCACAAAGATAAATTATCACAACATATAGACAATTAAAATAAATCTAATCATAATAGGGGTGAAACTTGCATAAACTACACATGTTAAGGATCAAAAGGTGTCAACTTGTTAAATGTCTCAATTTACATGATATGATCATAGCCTAAATCTATACATAAACTTGCATATGGGGTTTTTAGGCAACATAATGATGGTGTGAACTAGCATAGGATATCACATATGTCATATCATAATTCTAAATGTCATAATAGATGTCTTGGCATATGTTCATAACTTTTCTAATCAATCTAACTTGCATATGTGACTTGTCATATAGATCAACATAACCCAAACATGATGATTTAATTAATATGAACTAACTAGCATAGATGGTAACATCATGGCCTTTTTAGCATGTATGATTCATCACAACTTAGCATAGAAACTTTCAACATACATAACATCATCATAGCATGATTTACAACATATAAGATATCATCATCACATAACATTGGATTTACAATATACATGATAGCAAAAGGGGTTTACAACAACATATATGATAATTTACATCATCTATTCATAATCCATTCATAACTCAACCTAATTAAAATGATAATAATCTTGTTAAGATCATCATACTCACAATTTAGAGAAGAAAAGAGAGAGTTTTGCTTTGCTTTAGGGTTAAGAGAATTAGAATTGAATTTGCTTTTCTTCTTTCTTAGTTGGCGGCGGCTCCATTGATTTCCATGGCGATGGTAACTATTCTATTTTAATTAGGTTTAGGGTTAGCATTAGGATGTATTTATAGGTGTAGGAAGTTATTTAGGACCATTAGATTAACCCTGAACCATGAGAACCAATCAAATGCAAAATCTGCATTTGAGCGAATCGGCCCACGGGTTGACAGCCAAACATCTGGATTAACCCCTAGTCGACCCAGCAGGGCTCGGGTCGACCTCAAAAATGGGCCGGTTCGGTTATTTCCCCTCCCAATTCGCTGTTTTGAACTTTTTCGCATATTTATTTATTTATTTTTTAATTTTTATATATATATATATCAATAAATATATATTTCTCTGCGCAACCCATTTCACTTAATTCTTTTCTAAAAATTAAGTATACTTTAATTGGTGAATTTTAATGTTATAAAATTACGGGGTGTTACATTAACTCACCTTAATCTGATTTCGTTGTCTAAACAGTTGGCTTTAATTAAATTAAACAAGTGTTTAATTTAATCAAAAATCCAGTTGATTACAATTGCGTCCATTTCTGTTCCATGACGTAGACATTGTCAAGACGATTCCAGCGTCTCTTGAATCGTCCAATTATGATAATACATGAGCAAGTTATCAGTATTCAAAGTTAATATAATAAAATTATAATTAAATTCTTAATTTCTATAATTAACCAAATTAATTAAGTTTATATTTCCTTTTAAATAGTTGATCCTTGTTGACTTCCAATTACTGGTCTAATTTGTTTAGAAATGACAACTGTATTCCTTAATTAAATTTTAACTTCACTAATCACCTATTAATAAAATTAACTAACTACAAAACTAATTTCTAATCACTTAATTAAATTCTTAACCAGGGTTTAAATGGGATAATTACATTAATAACATTTTGGGTGGATTTCTTCTTTCTGTAGCCAGTCCAGTTCCCACTTTAACTTCTGCACAAGATACAATTTTTTTGAATATAATTATTCTCTAATTTAGTTTGTTAACCTCAATTCCATTTTAACCTAATTGGGCCGAACACTTATGGCTCATGTTCCATCGTCCAAAACAACTGCCTATTTCCTGAATCCTTCTGCAAGCAGTACAACTATTATCATTACATAGTTACACTTAAATCACTAACTACTTTGTTAATTAGAAATTTAAATTTGTTAATTACTTTAATTAACAAATTTTAACTCGTCGATATCTCCTTGATTCGCGATATTGTCTCATCCATTTTATACTTCGTTGTCATACACACTTTAAACCACGCAACCCTGAACCCTCGACTGCCAGCCGCTTGTTCTTACTATAACACGCCTTTGCCACCTTTCTTTTATTCGGTCTTCATTCCATCTTGTTTCAGTGAAAAGGAAGAAACCATCACAGGCTTCGGCGTTCAGGAAATTGGAACCAACCCCTTTTGATTTTTATGCCTGCTTGTTCAAAACAATACACCCCATTTGTTCAGATGTCCACTGCTTTGTTCCCATCATTCCAGTTCGTGACTGCTCCCATTCGAAACTCCAACAGTCCCGCTGCCTCATCAACATCTCACCGACGCGCCTCCTTCCGCCTACCGGAACATGATCCAAGATCATTGAATCGAGCGCCTTGGTGTGCTCGACCTCCACTCTAAGCCGCTCGCAGCCCAACGCTTCCGGTCGCCATCGAATGCTCTCCAAACCTCAGCAGTTTCAAGACAAATTCTAGACACATCGTTGCTCAACAACCGATCACAGCCGTTCAGACTCAAGCTCTTGTCGAGCTAATCAGTTTTAATGAAGAACATGTTTTTTATTTCCCGGATGGGAAGAAAGATTGGTGAAATGGAGAGGAGTTTCTGATCATTGGTAACAATATGCTGGCGGCTCAGAAGGCTTGACCATGCGCAACTCTTTGACCCAGAATTAGGTTTTACGTTGGTGTTTATATAGAGAGTTGGGATGATATAAGTATTATTTTAATATACATGAAACTAATGTGTGAAATTCACCCCAAAACACCTACATACTTCCTCCTTTTTTTTACAAACTAATGTAGTCGTAGCATAAAAAAATTATTCCAGACCTAATGGGACAGGTTTCGTCGAATTCCGAGGTCGTTTGCGAAAAGTCCTTTATAATTATCAACGAAAAATCAAGCGTTTAAAATTCCTATTATTACCAAAAAAATCCAAAAAATATGATACCTTAGCATTCTACTAAACCTCTTCCTAACGGATCTAATGAATCTTGTTTCGTTAAATTTGGAGTTTGTTTGGCCAGTCGTCTATTCGTTTAAAGTTACCCATGTCTAAATTGTCTAATCAATTAAATAGAAATAGAGATGTTTTTGGCCACTGAAGTCACATACGACATCCATTTTCCACGAAATTTGATTTTCTTACAATAATTTAACGATACGGTTCCAATGAAACTAATTTCACCGAAAACGGAGACTGTTTGAAAAATGGTATTTTTAACGCTATAAAAATATCGAATAAATATTAATTAAATTCCAAAATAATTCAATAAAACAAAAATAAAATATTTTTATCATATATATCCAAACAGAATATATATACAACTCCCAATATAAATTATACAACTCAATATTGTCGACTTTGAGTTAAACGACTTAAATTTCCCTATTAAATATATTAAATAAACGTTATATTTTAATAAAGATTTCCATAGCGACTATTTTAAATTTTGATTCAGACATAACTAACAATCTGGAACACGAAATGTGGATTTTTCTCTTCCATATGAAAATTATCATCAAAAAGATCCACGTTTCTTGTTTCACAGGAATCCGACTTATATTGGATCCTGTACATCCAGTTAAAGTTCAAAATTCAATATTATGAACTACAGTGCCATTTGGAGCTCGATTTATATTATAAATAAATTTAATGTTTAAACTTCATTTTAAATAACCGAATTCGATATTAAATCGATTAATATTCCAAATATAATATTTAAAATAATAAATTAAATTAAATATTCAGCTACCAAAATACGGGACATTACAAAAATTAGCTGCCACACTACAATAAAATTCCCTTTTTTACAACTTGCAACACTAGTCATAACAATGGACTAGTGATCGTTGTAACATTAATAAACCTAGTACAACTACCAATGGTTGTTGTAAATATCTGTGGTAATGAAAGTCTTTTGCAGGTGTAAGGATTCTTTGTAGTGGGGCCATTCAAAATTGCTTCTGGCAGTTGTAATAAATATATTTGCAACTCTATTTTCGACTGCTATAATAGATGTCTTTTACAACTATTTTCCCCCTTATTGAAAAATAACAAAATAAAAAAATAAAGCATTGGCTTAACAATTATATATATTATACTAATAACTTCTAAAAGAAAAAAAATGAATTACACACTCGCATCATATGTATATATTATAGAATTATATAAAATGAAATTTACAATTATATGCAAGAATAACCTTATTAATAGTAACTTCTCTCTATATCTGTCAAACTGATTAGTTAGGATCATAATGGGTTGGGTAAATTTTGACCCAGCCTATCGTAAATTTTGATCAAACCTGTTTATGGCCCATTTATTTTGATTCATTTAAAATAGTGATTAGTCTAACTCAACTTATTTGATAAGTCAGTTACCCATATAAGTACAATTTTTATACACCATGGAGAATTAGATTATTCATTCATAAGTTGAAGTATCATAATATTCCACATTGTCCATAATTCAGGCAGAAATTCATTGGTCAAAGTCTTGCTTGATTTTGAGCTTGTACGAAAAGGTTATTGTAGTTTGAATAAAAAAATATGTCTACTTCGTAGGTGGAGTTTAAATATGGAAATATAGCACGTGATTGTGTAAGTACATTTCATATGTACTAAGAAGTATAATGTATGTTCACAACATAAAGTGTTTGAGTTTATATATTATCTGTATTCTAGGTGGAAGTTCACTGGTTTAAGCTAGTTTATTTCCAGTTAGTACGAAGAAGTTATTGAAATTTTTACTTAAGTAGAGTTCTAAGATTTAGCATGTTATTTTCTAAATGCAACAATTAGTCATCATAAAGAACTGCAATGTGCATTCATAAGACCAAATATCCAAGTGATTCATACTACCTGTAATTTAGGCAAGAAGTCACTGGTCGAATTCTCACTTGATACCTAGTTCGAATGAAAAAAGTTATAGAAATTTTAACAAAAATATAACGGTTCCTTCATAGACGGAATTAAACTATGAAGATATAGCATGTTATTTTCCATGTAAAACTATTATACACAATAAAGAACTACAATGTGCATGCACAAGTTGAAGTATCTAGGTGTTCTATATTGTTCTTAACTTAGATGGGAGTTCATATGTCAAAATCTCACGTGATTTCTAACTAGTATAAAGAAGTTATTGCATTTTAAATTAAAAAAATAGATTCTACCTATAAAAAGTTCAATTATAATGATGCGGCCTTGTGTTTTTTAATTTGTTAGTCAGTATTGAGAATTACAGTATGCATTCACGTGATGAAGTATCCGAGTATTCTTTATTGTCTACAATTTTGATGGAAGTTCATTGGTCGAAATTTTGCTTGATTTCATGTTAGTATAAAGGAGTTATTATAAACTTAACTAGGGATTTATTTTGTTATTTGTTAAGTATATCCATTAACCATCATGTAGAACTATAACATGCATTCATGATATGAAATATTAGAGTAAGAATATTTCAATATTTCAAAATTCTTAACTTTGAATATTTGAATTTTAAGTTTTTAATAAATGGATGAATGTATTATCTGTCTAAAATAAGTTGTCCCATTAATGACCCATGTAATAAATTCATTAAATGTCTGACGCAATACAAACTGTATGCTGGGAAAATGAGTTGAGTTGATTCACAGTCTGATGGGTCAATTTCCGTTAAAAGAATGGCATAAAACACAGCCAAAAAAAATTCATTGAATCTTATTTGTATACATATCTAAGCCCCGATTATTCGGCTCTATAATACTGAAACAGGGCAACAACTATGGAAGCAACAACCCGCATATAGACTTCTAGCAGCCCATACTAAGTTCTAAGCTTTGTTCTATAGAAGCATGAAAACATGCATTGAAAACCACATATCAATGGTATGAGCGTATATGTCAGTACTACACCCACAAATGTGTTATGTAACGATGGTCGAAACTATAAGACCAAAATTTGGTACTAACACCCAAATGCGGTATGAAGTCCTCACAATCTCAAATCTTAGATCACATAATGCAGAAAATAGTAAATAACAGGAGACACACGAGGTTTTTATAGTCGTTCGGCTCAAACCAAGCCTACGTCCACTTTATGGTTTCTTAAATCCAAAGAAATTACAAGTACAATGCCTTCTTACAATTCGTAAGATTCGTTTACATACAACATCCTTGTATTTCAATGAAGAAGAGGAGAATAGAAAGTGATTTTATACACGAAATCCTCGTGTTGGATCGATGTAGATGATGCACAATGTCCTTATGTTATCTGCAATGGAGGTCGAGAGTTAGAGTGGCCAAACATCCTTTTAAAATGCCATGCAGTGGTGTATTTAAAGCCGATTTTGGGTAGCGGGTTGGATGCTACATGGCACGCATCCCAAGAATCCCAAAATAAAGTGGAAGTAGTGGAGAAATCCTCCCCAAGTCGTGCTATGCTAAGTGGAGTCAGATCCTGACTAATAGGAGGAAGTTATGCCATAGGAATAAGTCAAAGCTGTTGTGCTGGATTCGTCATAGGCGGGTCGGGTCCCCCCTGCCCAATCTGATCTAATGCCTTCAAACTGATGATAAAGTGCTCTTCAGAGCCACTGGTGCAAGGCAGGTCGGTTCCTCCTGTCCGACCCAAACCGATGCGGCGGTGCGATGGTACCATGTTCATGTAAGTGCTGGGATTGGTCCAGGCGGGTCGGCTCTCCTATCCGACCTATATCATTCGATCCGACCCGTGGGGTCGTGTGCTACATGTCCATGAATTTCTGTTCTACACGGGTTCACGGAAACGGGCATAACTATCAAACCGTAAGTCCGTTTTGGCCAAACTAAAGTTGTAGGGGTACAAGAGTTATTGAGTAAAGCACCGTAATTGATTTTTTCGGGCCCAAAAGAGGTAATCTGTTAGGAGTTTCGGGTTGTTTTATGTTTGTGATGCGGCTTCAACCAAATCACTTTCTGATTGCTGACGATGTTCTTGATACTTGAGCATGTTGCTAACCAGAACGGTTTTAACCAAAAAGCGTGTCAACAGAAACAAAGTCCCCTCCTTCCGTATAGGTTGCGTGTAACGACCCGTATTTTGGCCATCAAATATTTGATTTAATTTATTATTTTAAATATTATATTTGGAATATTAATGGATTTTAATATTTAATTCGTTATTTAAAAACGAAGTTTGAACGATAATTTATTTATAATATAAAACGAGCTCGAAATCGCGCGGCGGTTCATAATATGAAGTTTTGAACTGCAATTGAGTATACAGAATCCATTTTTAGTCAGATTTCTGGGAAACGAGAAACGTTGAAACTGTATTGATTATAATTTTCATATGAAAGAGAAAAATCCAGATTTCGTGTTATAATTTGTTAGTTATGGCCAAATCAAATTTTGAAATAGTCGTTATGGAAATCGTTATAAAAATATATGCGCTAAAATAACCATCTTGCAAACGGACTCTGATTTCGACGAAATCAGTTTCATTGTAATCATATCGTTAAATTATTGTACGGTGTTGAATGGCGTGGCAAACCAATGTCGTATGTGACCACGGCAGCCGTAAACGCCCATTCAATTTCTATAGCGCGTAATTAATTTAATAAAAAGTTATTTGGGTATAACTTTAATAGACGATCGAATAGGGCCGCGAAACCAATTCCGTTGAGTTCATATCGTCGATTAGAGTCAGGATAGGTATATAGTTTGTTATTTTTGGAGACCATGTAATTTGGTGTCCAAAATGACATTGTGGTGTGCGTGAAAAATAGCCTACCGGGAAAACAGTATCGGAATGCGACGAAACTAGTGCCGTTGGGTTCGTATTGAAGAATTATTATACGATTTCAAAGTTTCAAGTTGTTCGGATTTATCTAGTGATCGTGAAAAATTCGAACGCGTGTTTATTTCTGGTTTTATAAAGGAATTTTTTCAAATAATGTCGGAATTCGACGAAACTTATCCCATTGGGTCCGGAATACCTATTTATGCTAAGAATAGTTTTTTTTATCAGTAAACAGAAATTATTTGTGCTGGTTTTTATCAATTACTTTACGGCGAAGTTTCAAAAACAATATTATATTAATTGGGATGCCTAATAAATACCAATTCTTCCATTGTTTAACCCAAGTCATAACGTATTCTCGTGGTTAACGAGTAAATAGAGCCGCAACTCCACTGGAATCAACGAACGAAAACTCACAACCCATTTCACCATTTTCTTTCCGATCTGGTAACTAAATCCGAACTCCTCTAAATACAAAGGTCTCGACCTACACGTGATCCTTCAAATGACCAGTCATGATTTTGTTTTGATCATCGTGGAGGCCAGGAACCTAGCAGGAAGCCGTCGGCATTTTGGTATGACTGCAGGCGGAGGAAAGCACCAGGGATGTGGTCGAGGAGGCTGGGGCGGTTGTCTCGATAACTTTGGATCATCCTTTGATGGACGGGGTTCGACGCAGCTGCTCGATGGAGTAGCAGACATGGCAGAGGGTCTTTGAACGCAAGAATAGTAATAACGAAGGGACTTGAACCAAAAAGGAGAAGGGACAAAAGTTTTGGTCAGCCGTGATTCTCCTGCGGTTATCTAACGTAATTAACATATCTTTAGTTAATTAAGGGATGTGTTTAACTTAATTAAGGAATTTTATAATTAATTTAGTCTTGTTTGAAATCAGAAACCGTTCGTGGATTTTGGGGTTGAAGAGCAACAGTTCGAAACCGGAAAAGGGACGTGGTGGATTCGCAAAGTGGAGATGCTGAGTTTTGAAGAGCAGTTTCGAAACAAAGGACGTGAAACCAGAATTCAAAACCAAAACGACCTGGGACCATGATACCTGGAACGAGATCAGTAAAGTAAGGATTGGGTGGTAGTGATTGTGTGTTAAGCTAAAATTTAATAATAATATTAGTTAATAGTCGTATATTTATAATAACTTAAACCGGTGTAGGTAAAATCCGGTGAAGCAATATACAAGATTAAGCAGAAGGGGAGTCGGCAGTAGAAAACAAGATGGAGTGTTGGGACTGTTTTCTTTTGCCTAAGAGTCAACATAAGTAATTAAGTTAAAAATTTAATTAAATTACTTAATTTATTTTTAAATTATTAACTAAATGGTTTAACTCATGACAGGTTTACTAAAGCAACAGTGAAGTGGAGAATTAGTCAGCCGTGTCTTGATAATGTAATTAATATAACTGACTTAATTAATTAGTTTATTAAATTAAGTGATTTAAGATTTGTTAGAAAATAAAATCGTATGTATTAAAATGATAATAACCCATTCAATTATTATCAGAAGCGGACAAACCGGATGCCACCAGATGCCGTCAGAATCGCATTGGCAATCACTATGTTATGGAACAGAAATGGGCACAACTGGAATCTTACAGTAAATTAAATGACTGTTTAATTTAACTGTAACGGACCGTTTTAGAAAATAATCGGAATCAAGGTGAGTTAAACTCACTCAGAATTTTTCCCATTTGTATTTTATATAAATTGGGTTTTTATTTTGTTTGCTCTGCTCGCTAATGATTGACTGTTTGCTGGTTATATATTTATTTATTGATTTAACTAATGAAATTAAATCGTCGGTTAATTTCAGTGAAATATCAAATCGTTATTTTAACGAATTGGACCCAATGAAGGTAACTTACCTCGTTGGTCATATTTATAAAATAAACGTGTTTTTGTTTGAATTGTGTGAACTGATA
The DNA here is from genome assembly GCA_030737875.1 of Allium sativum. Lineage (NCBI taxonomy): Eukaryota > Viridiplantae > Streptophyta > Magnoliopsida > Asparagales > Amaryllidaceae > Allium > Allium sativum. The sequence continues at coordinate 276,826,269 of CM060926.1, read as the reverse complement.
AAAAGTTTTGTTAGTTGGTTGATATAAAATAGTTGCTATTTACTATTATATATCAGTTAAATGGAATGGAATGATCTGGTTTGTGATAACCGTTTTGAATACAGGGAAGAACAGTTTGGAGGGATCCAATGGGATTCCTCAAATAGATTATTTATTTTCGTATTATTATATATGAATTGTCGTGATGGGGTAATTGATTTTAGTGATGATCATCAATTGAAAAAGTAAACTTGTGTTGTGTTTTAACCAATGGGCTATATTGGTCGAGTAGTCGGCAGTAAATGGCCTATAAGTAAATTGTTTTATTTATATTGATTTACCGTCAGGTGAATTGATAGACTTGAAGTTATAATATTTATTTAATAACTAAAGATAGATTTTGAATATATATATTTTTTGAATAAAAGTTTATGAAAAGAGGAAATAAATAAATATTTTATTTAAGACTTTGATTTATTATAAATTGATTTTATAAAGCAACTTCTGATGTTAATCAGATTTATAAACGTATGAATAAAAAATTAACCTAACCATTAAATTTGGAAAATTGGTTATTAAGAATCAATTAAATGGAATTATTTAAATTAATTATATTATTAATTAATTTAAAGTGGGAACGAATTTGAATGGGTTAACTAATTAACCGTGCCTTTAGTTGACTAAGTCAACCATTGTAATTGGAATTGATTTTGAATTAACTCGATTTAAATTAACCCAATAAAATAGTTTAATGAATATTGTTTTAATTTTAATAAGATCTTTAGAAAAGGAACTAATATTTATTTAGTAAATAAAGGAATTAACTACGGAAATAGTTAACTATCAAAGTGAATTATTATTTTAATTGATAATAATTTAAGGAAATGCTTTTTAATTGAAATTTCATTCAAAAAGTACTCGAAATAGTAAATGAAATCCAATGGAAAGAGGAAAGGAGTTTATGAACAGGTTTTGTTTTAAAACCTGAGTTTTTATAACAAAATTATAAAAGGAATATTTAAGTGAATATTCTAACTTAAGATAAATGTTACTTAATTGTTTGAATTAAGTAAAAGGAGATTTAGATAAAAGGGTTTTATGATAAACCAGGATTATATAAACGAGGTTTAAGGTGTTGTATCGTTAATTCTAAATTAACGTTATTTAAGAGTGCAATTAAGTAAAAGTGGAGAATTGAAATAGGATTCAAAAGTGGGATATGGTTGAGTGGATTTGGAAAGAAATTAGTGAAAATGAAGTTAGGAAAAGAAGTGAGTCGTAGGACTTGGTAACCAAATTTGAATTATAAAATGTGTTGGTTCAAAGAGATAGGGGTTAAAAAGTGGTGTCTAATAAAGAAGTTACTTAATTGAATTAAGTAATAATGGTATATTAAAAAGAGATTTCCAAATGGTAATAAGGTTTACTAAACCGTATGTTGAATTAAATAGTTAAATGGAATTTGAATCGATTTAGAATGAAATAATGGGTTTTTGGATTACAACTTGTATCTATCTGAAGATATGAACGTTGTTGATCAAGGTCTGAGAGGTAATTAAAATACCCCAACTTGAACGACTCCAGGATTATCTGAAGATAATATTAGTTGAAATGGTAAAGGAGGTTAGTGAAATTTATTATTTCATTAGAGAAATAATAACGCAACATTTTTGGTGAAAATTTGGTATATGTATATATATAAAGGATTCAAAAGTAAAAAGGGAAATAAAAGAGAATTGCGGGAAAGTTATAATGACATTTTCGAGTTAGAAGGAAATGTAAAAGATGAGCATTATTCTATAAGAATAAGAGTGGAGTATTGTTTCAAGAAATGAAATAAAAGATATTTCGTAACATTGTTTTACGAGTAATGAACTGAATTGGTTTCCCAATATTAGGCAATTAATATGGATATTGTTTCGGAAGTGAAAATAGAAATCTCGATATATATATAGAATTTTCTTAAGTAGTAAAATGAATTTGTTTAAAGAATAAATCTTATTTTAAATAAGAAACGGGAAGCTATATTTATAATATCGAAGTACTTAAGAGTTTTAAATTTACATTAGTTTTAATTAAAAGGCCATGTGATGCTGAATACTGAACCAGTGAACTCATTGGATTGTCATGATTGAAATACTGTATATTTTGATAGTTAAATCAATGATTATCAAATCTGTCCAATATGATTGTTGGTATGGAAAGACCGGGATCGAATATATTCGAAAACCATTCCGACCAACAAATACGTGAAGATATCAGGAGATGATCGAGATGGAACATCGAAGACTGTAGAATTTCATAAATGGAAGAACCACTAAATTTCTCTGCCTTGCAAGCAGAGATAAGTGGTGATTTTGTCGTGGTTGGAATCTACGGATTTCAAGGACTACTCGCTACTGATCTGTACGGTGATTCCTTGGATGCAGTAGGAGAGTGTTTTCGGTTCATCCTGTTCCTGAATGACTTGTATGGACGAATGTCTGTTAGAGTATTTCCAAAAGAATTACGTACGTTGATTTATTCAAACGTACCATAGTTGGTGGTTGAGGACGACGGTTCTCTTAGCTTAACCACTAGGGTATTTTTATGAACATCAATTAGTGATATATGGCGGATCTGACAATGTGGCATTCAAAGTGAATGGTGGCCAAGTGTTGTTAAGGAAATTCAAACCTCAAGCCTCACAACCAGGAAATGACAAAAATCGGGCAGACAACATGGCTATGTGGGTCGCTCTCATTAGGGTGTATAATCACCTATCTAGAGGAAATCCATTTCATTCTTTAATCTATTTCGATGCTATCCCTTTTCGGGAAACGGTGGGTCGCACCCAACCATTGGTGATATACATTTGCTAAACTCAAGCGAAATGAGTGGTCGGTCATGTGGGGGCCAGCTTGCAAGACATTCTTGTTGAACCAGTGTATTCGCCTCTAGAGATACACTATCGGTAGGTAGTCCCATACCTTGTCATAGTCGGAATCCAAATCTCCAATAAGCGTCCGCGGTTTTGATTGTATACTATATATGTGGAGCATGAGATGAAAGCGTTCCACTAGATTGCTACTTACTTGTATTTAGAAATTATTATAATATCAGAAAGGATTTTGATTTCAAAAATGTTTTGGGTTATTGTAAGGTAAAAACCGTCCGTACTTATGTGTGGATTTGGTCTTACAATTATCCTTTTCTTTCAGAAAGATTTTAACTTTAAAATCAGGTTGTGTGATACCCTTAAACTTTGCAAGTTTATACTCACTCTGGTTCACCAGACTGACCCAGTGTTTTGTAAATGCTCGGCTTAGCCCGGGGTGTACAGGTTCAGGTTATCGAATGTTGTGAAGAGACGAGCTGGAAGAGTTCAGACATATGATATTATATAACTACTATTCTGATGTGTGTTGTATAAGAGGACAAGTTATTATAATTGTCCAGATGTGTGTTGTACTCTGATATTGTAAGTTTTGTTTAAAGCTTTCAATAAAGATTTATTTCTGTATTATATTTTATTCTGCTGCGATGTGAGACTCTAATTATGTTGTGTTGGTTCTTCTTCTTCTTCTTTTATTATTATATTTCTTTTTTTTCTTATCTCACCCTCTAAATTCTTTCAAATACTATCCAGTGTTTTTGGTGTTTGGAAGGTCAGTATGAGTTCCAGTAAAGGAATTTATGTCGATTTCCGGGGCCGAAAATCCTTGGGTTGTTACAGTGGTATCAGAGCTGGTTGCTTAATTGGTACGGATGATAGGAGGTTCTCGCTTTGCGTTAGGTGGCGAACGGGAGACTCTTACCCCTACATCTCCAGACAATGTGGGTTGGTCGAGTCGTGAGGCTGGCCGTAAAAGCAGTTCTGAGGTACCAATGTATGCCACGTTGGGATATTATCCTGCTGCTTGGGGGTTGAGCGATGGTTGAAAAGCCTACCGAAATCGTCGGGTCGTTACAGTGGTATCAGAGCTATTGGTTTAGTGATAACCTTGGCTCTGTGGTGTAACTCGATAGAGATGGGGTTAGTAATACCCTAGATTGAGTATGATTATATATATGAGAGCGCGTATTTGTAATTTGATATTAAAATTATTTTTGCCCAATTTATTTTATGAGACAACCCCGAACCCCGTACTGACGGTGGCAAGGGTAATCTTTGGAATATAACACAGAAACAGATAATAGCAGTACAGAAATTAATAAATACACCAGATAATGCACAATAGAATATACTGGATAAACTTAATCATCAAAGTTACACAGTATACAGGATCATACTTAGTACAAATACAGTTCAACTATACATAAATGTCTACAGCGGAAACAAACATAATATGTGCAACAGGAACTTAACAACATAAAAAGAGATAAATGATAGAATCCATCTTCAGCTCCAGCTATCCAGAGAAAGCCAGCTAAAACCTGAATACAAGGCTGCCCGTGTAGAAAAAGGGGCACCCAAGTTTGAAAGTGAAACAAACTACGAGTCAGTCATGGGACTGGAACGAGAAATCTACTTAACACATCATACAATTGGCTAATCATAGAACCACGCCGCTTTCGCGGAACGGGTTTACTCCATTGGATTGCCAGTGCTTGAAAACAAATCATTCTTTTAAACATCGAAATGCTTTTTATAAAAATGAAGCCATTATAAGACTCAGTTCCCATCACACAATGCAACGCAAACCGAAGGATAGAGTTTTTACCTTATAATGGCCAAGATATGCTTGATACGAATAAAACAAAATAATTTGATATTATTACTCGTGTTTATACGTTTCAAAGACAATTTCAAATCATAAGTATCAATCATAGACGGCATTAATGCCCCTTACCACTATATCGCCATATATAGGTATACAATCAAAATCGCACAGTCACGTATTTTGAAATTGGATTTCCGTCATGAACCAAGGCAAAAGATAGTCCTTACCGAATTCGAGACTGTAACACCCCGCAAATTCTATAACTGTGAAATTCACAAATTAAAGTATAATTAATCTGAAATCAAAGAACTAAGGGAAACGGGATACGCCATTGCGTTCGTCTCGGAAAAATACGCGAAATAGAGTCCGAGTTTTCGAAAAATGGAGTCCGTATGAAGAAGATATGGCCTTCGGAAGTTTTGAATTAAATTTAAAATTCAAACAGAATAAAATAATTAAAAATCGGGCCCAGTGGGCCAGGGCGGATAAACACCCGCCTAGGCCCCCCAGGTCGACTGGGCTGTCGACCTGGGCTACCCATGTCGACAGGGCTGTCGACAGCCCTGTCGACAGGGGTGTCGACCTGGTCGAGCCCAGTCAACCTGGCTGGCCAGGCCTGTGTTTGGTCGAATTTCTGTGGTCTGCTTTGTCATTAGGGCTAGGTGGCGGGTTCTAATTGGTCTCTCTATCTAATGAATGGCTACGATCTAACCTAGCAACATCAATGGTCCTAATCAATTCCTAACCTCTATATAAACAACCCTAGACTAAACCCTAATCTATTCATTCAAAATTAAGAACATAGCCGCCATGTTGCTAAGGAACGACTAAGAGTAGCCGCCGACTAGAGAGAGAATTAGAAAGAAAGTTCTAAAGCCTAAAGCAATTCAAGCAACCTAAAGCCAATCAATTCAACAAAGGAATCATATCTCTTAATTAGAAAATTCGCCGCAACCATTGTAAGTAGAGTATTACTTTGGTATGAATAAACAACTGTATTGATTTGTATGCTTGAATTGGGATAATAAAGTAGTTCATATTTGTGCAAAATTATGTTATTCATTATAAAGAACTACATGCGGTAGTTCTATGCAAGTATACGTTTGGAATATTGCGCAAATTATGTAATCTATGTAGAAGCTACATGTATGTAATTGATTGAAATTCATGCGAGTTTGGGGCTTTGTTATTATGCCATCATGATGTATATTTTTGTGCATAAATCATTTTGCAAGTAATTGAAACAAGTTTGGTTGTTATAGTTCCTATGAAACTATGTTGGAATTTTGACACCATAATCCATGTATTAAGTCATGCTTTTGCAAAACTTATGAATATGGCTAGGCTATGAATGATATTTGGCATAATTGAAATCTATGATTAAGTCTATCTTGTTTAAAAGAATTATATGATGACATATGTGAGACATGGCTAGGTTAGACTCAAAAATCCCTTTTTTGCAAGTTTAAAGCAAACACCATGAATAGGAATATTTATGCATAAGTATATTTGAACCATCGTTATGTGATTAGACTTAAACCATGATTAAGTTGAACTATGCTTTTGTGTTAGTAACAAAGTATCCCCTTTGTAAACATATAGAAACCTTATGAACATGACTTGTTTATGTTTATGCCATGAACAAATTTAACTTTACTTATGCCATGCTTATGTTTGGCATTATGCCATGTTTATGCTAAAAGTATTTATGCCATGCTTATGTTTGACATTATGCTATGCTTATGCTAGGAATATTTATGACATGCTTATGTTTGACATTATGCCTAAATAAGAATATAGGTTCATGTTGTAGTTAAACCTATGCAAGTTCACATGCTTTGATTCATGTCACCTATGTTACCACTATGCAAGTACACCAATTTCTATTTTGTATTTCCAACGTCGTATTGCAAGTTCACGCGCTCACCTTCCCCTCTTTGTGTATACGCCATAAGCCTCCCCTTTTCGCATGGCTAAATTGGGCTTTAAAAGGCTAAGCCCAATATATATAAACGGACGTGTAAAACGGGGGAAAATAACGTTGGGTTAAAAAATTAATTAATGAATGAAAATATAAAAAGAAGGGCCCAAGTTCAAGTATGGGTTGGGCCCGTGATTGGTGTAACCTTTACACCATTAACTTAATAATGGGCCGCAAATATTTACATATAAGAAATAAAGAAGAATGACAAGATATGTAAATGTAGAGCATACGATGTGTTTAACCCGAGGTTGGATTGAGTTGTGATGTAAACCTGCCCGGAACCGCCCGGCTGTCCAGTAGTCACAACAATACCTATCCAATGTGGGAGGTTAAACATGGAGCCCAATAAGGACCCGAGGTTAGACTGAGTTGTGGCGTAAGACTGCCCAGAACCAACCGGCAACAGGCAGCCACAATAATACCTGTCTAATGTGAGAGGTCAGGGCCTTAATAAGACAATTAAGGCTGAGTCAGGATTGTTAGGATTAAGTGGACTAAAGACTTAATCAAAATGGAACATGCTAAACTAAACGGACTGGTGGGGGTTAGGTTAGAAACACTTAACCAACTTAGCATGTTGGCTAGAGATAGAAAACCTAGTAACGGGGGATCCTTTTCAGCAGTAACCCTAAAAGGTGTATCATGATACCCTGAAACTAGGCAGGGTGGGGCACGATTACTGGGCTGATTATAAGAGGTCAAATCGACGGCGGTGGTGTAGCAGTGTAGGTTCTAACGGAGTGCGGGCGTGCACACACTCCGGCGCAGAAAAAAAAAGCACTGGACACCAGTAGCATACCTGTGCACTCTAAGGTTGTGTCGGGTTGCCACTATGGGACTTGATACACCCCATGGTGGGACCAGCATAGGTAACTACGACATCGGGGGCCGTAAGACACATGTAACTATGCGAGTAGGAGCCGATCATCATAGAATGGATCACATCACCCTGATTATGGGGTGCCAGTTGGGAACTAGTTAAATGGGTTCAGAGATTAACATGGGGTACGATAGTATATTCGACCCTAGACAACTTAACTAAGTTTAAAGTACCTTTCCACTTCTTGTTTATACTTATCATACCCAGTTCTTTATTCATAGACAAAATAGTACTAGACTTACTCAGGCTTTATGTCTGACTCTATTTTTCTTTCGTCTTCTTTCTTCCATTCCCCCCCCCCCAGGTCCTCAAGGAGGGAACACAGCAGCTTGACCAACCTCAACATCCAGCTTGAAGAAGAGAAATGTATTGCTTGGACTTTCCTGTTTTGAACTATGGCTTTGGACAATCCACTATGGGGCTTTTGCAGTTTATCCATGTTTTATTTATGCTTCTTTAAATAATGTACTCAAGACAGATTATGAAAGTGTTATGTTTTTGGAAAGGATGTTGTTGTAACACGTATTTGACTTTATGAAATAAAAGTTTGTTGTTCTTCCGCTGTTTACAAATATGTGTTCTTATATCTGTCTTGTATATCTGTGACTTGTACTTATAAACCTCCACCAAAATTAGGGCATTCCCTTTGAGAGTGACCCTAACGGAGGTGGGGTGTTTCACTTGGTATCAGAGCATAGGTTTACCAGATAAGATAAAAAGTTTTGAAAAATTATTTTCAAAAAGGAAATTTAAAGAAGCATTTTTAAAAGAAAAATATTATTTTATTTTTAAAAGGCAGAAAGCTCTCAAGGGAAGAAAGAGGGTTTGCAGCCTAAGAAGACTGACTTTAAGAAGGGCGGGAAAGGCAACAAAGGTGGATGGAGTTTCTTGCCTCGTACGATTTCGAAATCTCCTACACTCCGGGCAAAGGCAACGTAGTAGCAGACGCGTTGAGCGAAAGAAATTGACCCTAAGCCCGTTGTTTGTTGAAAGACAAAGCCTAGAGTTTATAGCCAGCTTTGACTTTAGCCCCTCCTCCGATTTCGTACCAGGCTTGCTTGCATCTCTCGAAGTGCGCCCAACTTTAGTAGATTCAGTAGGGGCAGCACAACGCGAAGACCCTCAGCTTGTAGAAATGATTGATAGGCTGACTAGGGATGAGACTTCAAGTCACCTCAACAGATACTCCATTGACGATAAAGGTTTACTAAGGCGAGACGGAAGACTATGCGTCCCACAGACAAAAGATTTAGTAAAGAAGGTTCTCGAGGAAGCACATCACTCCAAGATGACGATACACCCAGGCGGAGATAAAATGTACAAAGATATAAAAAGGACTTTCTTCTGGAACGGCATGAAAAAGGACGTGGCAGAATTCGTTTCTAAGTGTATGGTGTGCCAACAGGTTAAAGCGGAACAGAAAAAGCCTGGCGGACTACTACATCCTCTGGAGGTCCCGCAGTGGAAGTGGGATAGTATCTCAATGGACTTTATCGATGGGCTGCCTAGGTCTAGGAGAGGCAACAGTAGCATTTGGGTAATAGTGGATAGGCTTACTAAAAGCGCCCACTTTTTACCTGTCAAAAGTAAAAGAACTGCCTCATCCCTAGCATCACTTTACCTCAAGGAAATTGTTCGACTCCATGGAATACCATCTAGCATTGTTAGTGACCGAGACCCCATCTTCACCAGCGAATTTTGGCGGAGTCTGCAAGAAGCAGTAGGAACGCAGTTACGCTTGAGCACAGCCTATCATCCCCAAACCGACGGCCAAACAGAGAGAGTGAACAGAGTTTTGGAAGACCTTTTAAGGCTATGCGTCCTCGACTTCGGAGGGACATGGGAAGACCACCTTCCTTTGGTGGAATTTGCCTACAACAACAGCTATCAAGCAACCATAGGAATGGCGCCCTTCGAAGCTTTATATGGAAGACCGTGCCGATCGCCCACTTGTTGGTGGGAGTCTACTGATAAGCTTATACTTGGACCAGACATGATCCGAGAGACTTCAGAGAAAGTGGACTTAATACGAAGAAGGATGAAGATGGCCCAAGACAGACAAAAGTCCTACGCCGACATGAGGAGGACCGACCTTGAATTTGAAGTTGGAGACAGAGTTTTTCTCAAGGTATCACCGCTAAGGAACGTTGTTCGTTTTGGAACCACAGGAAAGCTAGCACCAAGGTTCGTAGGGCCATTCCCTATTATCGAGAAAATTGGGAAAATGGCCTATAGATTAGAGCTACCCGAGAAGTTGGCTGGAGTCCACAACGTTTTTCACGTTTCACATCTGCGAAAATGTCTACATGAGTCAGCTGAAGTGGTAGAGCCAAATATCCTCGAAGAGGCCGAAGTGGAACGCGAAGCAACCATAAGAAGAGTTCCAACCCGCATCTTAGGAACGGAAGTGAAGAAGCTACGCAACCACGAAGTCAAGCTCGTCAAAGTTCAGTGGAGCGACGCCGAGGGAGACGCGACTTGGGAAACTGAAGCTAGAATACGCACTGCCTACCCTTTTCTGTTCGAGGGTACATCCTTGATCTTTCTTTTTCCTTAAGTTGCGCTTTTATCTATCTTTTTAGGCATATTTCCTCGACCGTATCTTTTAGGTAGAAACTCTTTGGATGGAAACATGTAATTGAAACATGTTATGTATGAATGGTTGCAAGTGGTTGCAAGTGATTGCTAGTGGTTGCTCGTGGTTGCATATACACACACAATCTAGGTTTTAGATCGGCTCAGTCACTTCATATTGCATATGCATATATGTTTGCATTCGTATGTGATTGAACTTTAATGTGTTGTCATGTGGATGCTGCATTTGTATTGAATGATTGTGCACTCATGTAGAATCAAGAATAGGAAAATTTGCATACATAATGGATTCATGGCACTTACATAATTCGCATTAAGGAGGTCAACTAAATCAGTAGACCGCCTGATTTTGCATTAGATAAGTACATGTACACACACACTTTGCATATGATCATGAAGCATTAGAAGTCTTTTAAGGACAATGGATGCTCGTGTTTGATGGATGAGTAGATGGATGATTGGATGTTAGGATATACATTCCTCCTAACTTGAAGATTTCGGGGACGAAATCCTTTTAAGTGGGGGAGAATGTAACACCCCGCAAATTCTATAACTGTGAAATTCACAAATTAAAGTATAATTAATCTGAAATCAAAGAACTAAGGGAAACGGGATACGCCATTGCGTTCGTCTCGGAAAAATACGCGAAATAGAGTCCGAGTTTTCGAAAAACGGAGTCCGTATGAAGAAGATATGGCCTTCGGAAGTTTTGAATTAAATTTAAAATTCAAACAGAATAAAATAATTAAAAATCGGGCCCAGTGGGCCAGGGCGGATAAACACCCGCCTAGGCCCCCCAGGTCGACTGGGCTGTCGACCTGGGCTACCCATGTCGACAGGGCTGTCGACAGCCCTGTCGACAGGGGTGTCGACCTGGTCGAGCCCAGTCAACCTGGCTGGCCAGGTCTGTGTTTTGTCGAATTTCTGTGGTCTGCTTTGTCATTAGGGCTAGGTGGCGGGTTCTAATTGGTCTCTCTATCTAATGAATGGCTACGATCTAACCTAGCAACATCAATGGTCCTAATCAATTCCTAACCTCTATATAAACAACCCTAGACTAAACCCTAATCTATTCATTCAAAATTAAGAACATAGCCGCCATGTTGCTGAGGAACGACTAAGAGTAGCCGCCGACTAGAGAGAGAATTAGAAAGAAAGTTCTAAAGCCTAAAGCAATTCAAGCAACCTAAAGCCAATCAATTCAACAAAGGAATCATATCTCTTAATTAGAAAATTCGCCGCAACCATTGTAAGTAGAGTATTACTTTGGTATGAATAAACAACTGTATTGATTTGTATGCTTGAATTGGGATAATAAAGTAGTTCATATTTGTGCTAAATTATGTTATTCATTATAAAGAACTACATGCGGTAGTTCTATGCAAGTATACGTTTGGAATATTGCGCAAATTATGTAATCTATGTAGAAGCTACATGTATGTAATTGATTGAAATTCATGCGAGTTTGGGGCTTTGTTATTATGCCATCATGATGTATATTTTTGTGCATAAATCATTTTGCAAGTAATTGAAACAAGTTTGGTTGTTATAGTTCGTATGAAACTATGTTGGAATTTTGACACCATAATCCATGTATTAAGTCATGCTTTTGCAAAACTTATGAATATGGCTAGGCTATGAATGATATTTGGCATAATTGAAATCTATGATTAAGTCTATCTTGTTTAAAAGAATTATATGATGACATATGTGAGACATGGCTAGGTTAGACTCAAAAATCCCTTTTTTGAAAGTTTAAAGCAAACACCATGATTAGGAATATTTATGCATAAGTATATTTGAACCATCGTTATGTGATTAGACTTAAACCATGATTAAGTTGAACTATGCTTTTGTGTTAGTAACAAAGTATCCCCTTTGTAAACATATAGAAACCTTATGAACATGACTTGTTTATGTTTATGCCATGAACAAATTTAACTTTACTTATGCCATGCTTATGTTTGGCATTATGCCGTGTTTATGCTAAAAGTATTTATGCCATGCTTATGTTTGACATTATGCTATGCTTATGCTAGGAATATTTATGACATGCTTATGTTTGACATTATGCCTAAATAAGAATATAGGTTCATGTTGTAGTTAAACCTATGCAAGTTCACATGCTTTGATTCATGTCACCTATGTTACCACTATGCAAGTACACCAATTTCTATTTTGTATTTCCAACGTCGTATTGCAAGTTCACGCGCTCACCTTCCCCTCTTTGTGTATACGCCATAAGCCTCCCCTTTTCGCATGGCTAAATTGGGCTTTAAAAGTCTAAGCCCAATATATATAAACGGACGTGTAAAACGGGGGAAAATAACGTTGGGTTAAAAAATTAATTAATGAATGAAAATATAAAATAGAAGGGCCCAAGTTCAAGTATAGGTTGGGCCCGTGATTGGTGTAACCTTTACACCATTAACTTAATAATGGGCCGCAAATATTTACATATAAGAAATAAAGAAGAATAACAAGATATGTAAATGTAGAGCATACGATGTGTTTAACCCGAGGTTGGATTGAGTTGTGATGTAAACCTGCCCGGAACCGCCCGGCTGTCCAGTAGTCACAACAATACCTATCCAATGTGGGAGGTTAAACATGGAGCCCAATAAGGACCCGAGGTTAGACTGAGTTGTGGCGTAAGACTGCCCAGAACCAACCGGCAACAGGCAGCCACAACAATACCTGTCTAATGTGAGAGGTCAGGGCCTTAATAAGACAATTAAGGCTGAGTCAGGATTGTTAGGATTAAGTGGACTAAGGACTTAATCAAAATGGAACATGCTAAACTAAACGGACTGGTGGGGGTTAGGTTAGAAACACTTAACCAACTTAGCATGTTGGCTAGAGATAGAAAACCTAGTAACGGGGGATCCTTTTCAGCAGTAACCCTAAAAGGTGTATCATGATACCCTGAAACTAGGCAGGGTGGGGCACGATTACTGGGCTGATTATAAGAGGTCAAATCGACGGCGGTGGTGTAGCAGTGTAGGTTCTAACGGAGTGCGGGCGTGCACACACTCCGGCGCAGGAAAAAAAAGCACTGGACACCAGTAGCATACCTGTGCACTCTAAGGTTGTGTCGGGTTGCCACTATGGGACTTGATACACCCCATGGTGGGACCAGCATAGGTAACTACGACATCGGGGGCCGTAAGACACATGTAACTATGCGAGTAGGAGCCGATCATCATAGAATGGATCACATCACCCTGATTATGGGGTGCCAGTTGGGAACTAGTTAAATGGGTTCAGAGATTAACATGGGGTACGATAGTATATTCGACCCTAGACAACTTAACTAAGTTTAAAGTACCTTTCCACTTCTTGTTTATACTTATCATACCCAGTTCTTTATTCATAGACAAAATAGTACTAGACTTACTCAGGCTTTATGTCTGACTCTATTTTTCTTTCGTCTTCTTTCTTCCGTTTCCCCCCCCCCCCCCCCCCCCGCCCAGGTCCTCATGGAGGGAACACAGCAGCTTGACCAACCTCAACATCCAGCTTGAAGAAGAGAAATGTATTGCTTGGACTTTCCTATTTTGAACTATGGCTTTGGACAATCCACTATGGGGCTTTTGCAGTTTATCCATGTTTTATTTATGCTTCTTTAAATAATGTACTCAAGACAGATTATGAAAGTGTTATGTTTTTGGAAAGGATGTTGTTGTAACACGTATTTGACTTTATGAAATAAAAGTTTGTTGTTCTTCCGCTGTTTACAAATATGTGTTCTTATATCTGTCTTGTATATCTGTGACTTGTACTTATAAACCTCCACCAAAATTAGGGCATTCCCTTTGAGAGTGACCCTAACGGAGGTGGGGTGTTTCAGAGACTGTCTAGCCCGAGTCTTAGGCACATCCGCAACCGTACCTTGGATCGTCAGGGTCGGTCCACACGGAGTGGATTATAATGCCTGAACAATGCGTTTCTCCGCCCTTTGGGGCGTAAATGAGCCAACGAATGACTCCATCGGTCCCGGATCGACCGATATAACCGAGGTGCCTCGCAATAGTAACAACCACATAAGTCAAACTCGTCAGGGCATGTAAAACCACTGACACCACTTCTAGCTAGAAAGAAAATGCACATCCCCCCTGAGGTCCTCTCCCGTTTCTGGTTCATACCGGGGTATGAGCCTCGCGAATTCACGTTATACACAAAGCTACGCCACACAGGTGGTGCTTTGATCATCGCCACAAGACTTTGCTTTTCAACAGAAGCCTTGATCACTGCGTCTTAGCATGCCACACAGGCAATTCACACCATACAACTGATGGCATCAATCACACGGAATAAATTCCAATGTCAGACATACCGTCCATTTGCAAGTCCATTCTGGGTCTAAACGAAACTGGAGGCACTATATACCTCGCAAACCCTTCGATCTCCATGTACGCCTGGACGATCACCACTCATTATCCATATTTCGGGATGCCTCCCAATCAGGACATCAGTTACCATCCAAACGAGGTGAAGATCTTCGGTCTTCGACCACCGTCTTCATCTTCGATTTCTTATCGTCGATTCCGTTATTCAGAATGAGATAAACCCGGTCTTTCTGAGCAACTCGCTTATACAATAAACAAGTGCAACACAAACACACATACGCATCATTTCAATTCATTAGTCGCTAACCGTAAATCAGTAAGAGAACGATTTCCCAAATATTAACTCCGAAGGCCGAAACCAACATCAGATCAACACCCAAGAAACCATTCGACTTAGCCAACCTTCAGTTAGTTTCTAAATTTTCACATCCATATCGCTTATAATATTTTATAACGATTTATCGCTATTTTTATTTATTTTAAAATAGCTAATTTATTCATAACGACGCTTCGGGCCATAACGCGGCCATGGTGCTGTTTTTCTTCAGATTTGATTTACACATATCTGAAAATCTAACAGTTGGATCTTCAGAAAATTTACATCATTAGAAAGACCTTTTCAAAACGAATACAACGGTTCCAGTTTCGGGAAAATCCGACGGTCGGATCTCCCGGTATAATCATTTGATGTTTCGATTTCAAAATACGAACTACAACGTCGTTATTCGATTTAATATAATTATATATATATATATATATAATCGATTCTGGCGCTGTTTTTCTTCAGATTTGAATTAAACATTCCAGACAATCCAACCATTGGATTTTTACAAAGTTGGTGCCGTTGGAAAGATATTTCCAAAGCGAACCCAACGGTGGCGGTTTCGGGAACATCCGATGGTCGGATCTCCCGCACTAATCGTTTGAAATCATGGTTTCAAAATACGAACTGCAGCTTCGTTATTCAATATTTTTCAATTCTATTTATATATATATATTGATTCTTCGATTTCAAAGCTATATTTTTTTCATACATTTGATAAAAATGATATTTTTTCGATGCTTCACTATTTTTAACAATTCATGTATATAGTGAAAATGTGATTTTTATTGTAAAACGATTTATTTCAAAACCCGACTATTTTATATAGTCAATATAGGTGATAAAAATAGGATTTTTTTTATTATAAAACAATTTATTTCAAAACAAGATTATTTTATATAGTTCATATTGATGATAAAAATAGGATTTTTATTATAAAACAATTTCTTTCAAAATATGAATACCATTCAACACATGAATTTCAATTCAACAAATGAATTTCGATTCAACACATGAAGGTTTTCTATAGTTTATATATATATATATAAAGGTGGTTTTTATATTTAAAACTATTTATTCAAAACACGAATACTATTCAACACATGAATTTCTATTCAACGAATGAATTTCAATTCAACACATGAAGATTTTCTATAGTTTATATATATAGATAAAAAGGTGATTTTTATATTTAAAACACGAATACCATTCAACACATGAATTTCTATTCAACGAATGAATTTCAATTCAACACATGAAGATTTTCTATAGTTCATATATATAGATAAAAAGGTGATTTTTATATTTAAAACACGAATAACATTCAACACATGAATTTCTATTCAGCGAATGAATTTCTATTCAACACACGAATATTGTTTCAACACATGAAAATAATTCTAACACATGAATATTATTCAAAATTTTGGCAGCATAACGGCAGGGTAGTTAAAACCGGGGTCGTCCCTAGTACGGCTCCTTGCTCTATCTTAAAGCCTCGCAGCTTTTGACAATGGGGAATCATGCATCTAGTTCGCACGCAGGCGGCATGTATATTTTTCTCCATTTCCACAAACTAATCCTATGTGGTTTCAACCAAATATTTCTCAACCACAAACGGGTATTTTTAAACCACAATCAATCAATTTCAACAACAAACAATTATAATCAACCATTCGCTATCAACCAATTTTCACACCAATCACAGTCAATAAATATCGTCCATGGTTTGTGGACGAGGGGCGTGTATATATATATAAGCATTTCAATTCTATTCAACACATATATAATTTTTACAATGCATATATAACTTATATATCGAACGTACAACTTATACAACGCTTATGGTGTACAACGCTTGTATAACTCATACATCGACTATATAAGTTATACATTGTCGTTTTCCATTTCGTTTATAATTTAGAAATCTCACTTTGGGTTCCACTCCACCAAAAATAGCAGAAGGATCAGAAAAATATGCGGTCTCTTCTAGAATATAAAAGACGTCCACACGAGTCCACCGTCTCTTGTTCCACTGAATTTCGTCAACAAACGAAAAAAATATGAATTTTACAGTGAAATTTAAAACCGTAGCGCTTTTAAGTGCTATTAAAACAGTTTTAATATTATCATCCGTTACCTTTCTGAAATCTTCGAATCTAGGTTTTCGATTTTTACCCAAACCGTTGCTCGCTGTTCCGATCAGGTTGCTGCACCTTGTAAGCGGTCGGAGGGCGCCCAGATCGACGGTGGAGCGGCCTACTCCGGTGGTCGGAGCTGACGTCGCCGAGCGATGGAAGTTCGAAACTTTCGAACCCGATTCCTCCCCCAATTCTGAACGAAAAAATTCAAACTATATATGGATTTGAAGGTGGAGAGGAGATCTACAGTTTCTTCAACTGGAGGGAAGGCTATAGATGCATGGATTTGGAGGAATCGAGGAGAGAAGGGAGGAGTGTATTTCCGCCGTGCGTCGACGGTATGTCGGGGAGAGAGAATCTAAGTTGGCCCAATGATTTTTTTTTATATTTATAAATTTTCAAAAATTCGAAAATACCCCTTATCTCATACGAACTCCAATCCAAACCCAACGACTGTCGTCCCTAGCTAAATACCCCCATTCCGAACACAATGGGATATGTTTCGTAGGCCCATTCGACTGTTTCAGTCAGTTTTCATTTAGATAAAAATATAAAACATTCAATATTTGATTTGAACGTACATTTCAATTTGTCGGGGCCACATACTGATTCGAAAAATTCCAGAAAAATAAATCTAGCTATGTTTTGACGATACGGTCCCAACAAAACTAGTATCGTTGAATTCTGAGACCGTTTGAAAAATGGCCCATTTCTGGTCGATCCAATTTAACTGAAATGGACCAAACACATTTTCTTTTGCTATGCTCACATACTAGCTTCAAAAATTATGAGATTTGAAACCTAGCAATAACTTCACATCCCGGATCCAACAAAAGTGGTTTCGTCGAATTCCGAGGTCGTTTGCAAAATGTCTATTTTCATGGGCTATATAAATTCTGTAGCGACCTTTCTTAAAATTCATTTGGCCATAACTTTTGACTCCAGCTATGAAACTTCGATTTTTTAGATTCTTTAGAAAGATATTCACTAACGGATTTAAATATTTTTGGTTTCACTCAAATCCGTTTTGTTTTGCACCCGGTACAGTCAGTCAAAGTTTGAATTCAAATTTTGAAACTACCGCGCCATTTCAGGCCTTGTTTATAATTAGAATTAATTATATTCGTTTTCAAATGTCGATTCAAACTTATTTTTCATCGTTATTATTTTAAATATTTAAAATCCACTAGAATAGCCAATTTAAAATTTTTAAATTGGTTTAGGTTTTCCGGGTCGTTACATTTTATAAATAATAAAAGTAAGGATTTTCACAAATTATTATAATATGGGCAATTAATTGGATTTGCTAATGTTGGTTGGGCTGATATGTTTGGATTGTGCTGTGGGTTGCTTGAATATAAATCTGAAATGGATAGACTTGGTTAAAAACCAATATAAAAAAATAAGTTGGATAATCAATCCAAATTTAATAAACCTGAAAGGATAATTAAAGAAATAAATGGATGATGTGGATGTTTTGAATTTAATTAACATTGTTTTGATGACTAATGAGTTCAGTGAAGTTAAGAACAGGTGAAGACAAGCAAATTCAGCTTTAAAATCCATCCAAGAGAAATTTTGGAGTTGATTGAACTCAGTTTGAATAGAGATGCATAATAACTAAGCAAGCTCGAATATAAAATATTGTATGTTGCATCATAGCGCTCGCAAAAAGGTAAGCCTACGCAAAATATGAAATTTTGGTTTTTATTTGGGTTTTGAGATTGGATTTTGATTTTTCCGACCCTGTTGGTCGATGTATATATATTTATTTAACATGCGATATTGTAGATGTCCTTCGTACAGGGGAGACTCTGCCAAAAAATTTCCAAAATTTAAGGTGTTAGAAATTTTTTGTACATTTTTGGAAATTCTTTTATTTGGAATAAATTGGTTTTAAAACCAATTAGATTAGTTTTGGAAATAAAAATTGAGTTTTAAATTTATTATTTTTGTAAAGATAACGGGTTTGTAACGTTCTTTCTTATCTTAGCAATTTCGAGGACGAAATTATTTTAGGGGGGAAGAATGTAACAATCCGTATTTTGGCCATCAAATATTTAATTTAATTTATTATTTTAAATATTATATTTGGAATATTAATGGATTTTAATATTTAATTCGTTATGTAAAAACGAAGTTTGAACGATAATTTATTTATAATATAAAATGAGCTCAAAATCGCGCGGCGGTTCGTAATATGGAGTTTTGAACTTCAACCGAGTATACAAAATTCATTTTTAGTAGGATTTCTGTGAAACGAGAAACGTTGAAACCGTATTGATTATAATTTTCATATAAAAGAGGAAAATCCAGATTTCGTGTTATAATTTGTTATTTATGGCCAAATCAAATTTTGAAATAGTCGCTATGGAAATCGTTATTAAAATATACGCGTTAAAATAGCCATTTTGCAAATGGACTCTGATTTTGTTGATATCAGTTTCAATGGAACCGTATCATTAAATTATTTTACGGTGTTGAATGGCGTGGCAAACCAATGTCGTATGTGACCACGATAGCCGTAAACGGTCGTTCAATTTCTATAGCGCGTAATTAATTTAATAAAGAGTTATTGGGTAAAACTTGAACAGATGATCGAATAGGGCCATGAAACTAGTTCAGTTGAGTTCGTATCGTCGATTAGAGTTAGGATAGTATATAGTTTGTTATTTTTTGGAGACCATGTAATTTGGTGTCCAAAATGGCATTGCGGTGTGTGTGAAAATAGCCTACCGCAGTCTCAGAATGCTACGAAACTAGTGCCGTTGTGTTTGTATTGAAAATTTATTATAGGATTTCAAAGTTACAAGTTGATCGGATTTATCTAGTGATCGTGAAAAATTCAAACGCGTGTTTATTTCTGGTTTTATAAAGGAAATTTTTTCAATCAATGTCGGAATTCGACGAAGCTTGTCCCATTGGGTCCGGAATGCCTTTTTATGCTAAGAAAAGTTTTTTATCAGTAAACAGAAATCATTTGTGCTGGTTTTTATCAATTACCTTACGGTGAAGTTTCAAAAACAATATTATATTAATTGGGATGCCTTATAAATACCAACTCTTCCATTGTTTAACCCTAGTCAAAACGTATTCTCGTGGTCAATGAGTAAATAGAGCCGCCACTCCACTGGAATCAACGAACGAAAACTCATAACCCATTTCACCATTTTCTTTCCGATCTGGTAACTGAATCTGAACTCCTCCAAATACAAAAGTCTCGAGCTACACGAGATCCTTCAAATGACCGGTCATGATTTTGTTCTGATCATCGAGGAGGCCAGAGAAGGAAGCCACCGGCGTTTTGGTATGACCGCAGGCGGAGGAAAGAACCAGGGAGGTCGCGAGTTGGGTCAGTGATCGAGGAGGCTGGGGCGGTTGTCTCGATAACTTTGGATCATCCTCTGATGGCCGGGGTTCGGCGCAGCTGCTCGATGGAGTAGCAGACATGGTGGAGGGTCTTTGAACGCAAGAACAGTAATAACGAAGGGACCTGAACCAAAAAGGAGAAGGGACAAAAGCTTTGGTCAGCCGTGATTCTCCTGCGGTTATCAAACGTAATTAACATATCTATAGTTAATTAAGGAATGTGTTTAACTTAATTAAGGAATTTTATAATTAATTTAGTCTTGTTTGAAATCAGAAACCGTTCGTGGATTTTGGGGTTGAAGAGCAAAAGTTCGAAACCGAAAAGGGGACGTGGTGGATTTGCAAAGTGGAGATGCTGAGTGTTGAAGAGCAGTTTCGAAACAAAGGACGTGAAACTAGAATTCAAAACCAAAACGGCCTGGGATGATGATACCTGGAACGAGATCAGTAAAGTAAGGATTGGGCGGTAGTGATTGTGTATTAAGCTAAAATTTAATAATAATATTAGTTAATAGTCGTATATTTATAATAACTTAATCCAGTGTAGGTAAATTCCGGTGAAGCAATATACAAGATTAAGCAGAAGGGGAGTCGGCAGTAGAAAACAAGATGGAGTATTGGGACTGTTTTCTTTTGCGTAAGAGTCAACATAAGTAATTAAGTTAAAACATTTAATTAAATTACTTAATTTAGTTTTAAATTATTAACTAAATGGTTTAAATCGTGATAGGTTTACTAAAGCAACAGCGAAGTGGAGAATTAGTCAGCCGTGTCTTGATAATGTAATTAATATAACTGACTTAATTAATTAGTTTATTAAATTAAGTGATTTAAGATTTGTTAGAAACTAAAATCGTATGTATTAAAATGATAATAACCCATTCAATTATTATCAGAAGCGGACAAACCGGATGGCACCAGATGCAGTCAGAATCGCCTTGACAACCACTATGTTATGGAACATAAATGGGCACAACTGGAATCTTACAGTAAATTAAATGACTATTTAATTTAACTGTAACGGACCGTTTTAGAAAATAATCGGAATCAAGGTGAGTTAAACTCACTCAGAATTTTTCCTATTTATATTTTATATAAATTGGGTTTTTATTTGTGTGCTTTGCTCGCTAATGATTGACTGTTTGCTAGTTATATATTTATTTATTGATTTAACTAATTAAATTAAACCATCGGTTAATTTCAGTGAAATATCAAATCGTTATTTTAACGAATTGGACCCAATGAAGGTAACTTACCTCGTTGGTCACGTTTATAAAATAAACATGTTTTTGTTTGAATTGTGTGAACTGATGAAAATGTTTTGTTGGTTGGTTGATATAAAATAGTTGATATTTACTATTATATGTCAGTTAAATGGAATGGAATGATCTGGTTTGTGATAACCGTTTTGAATACAGGGAAAAATAGGTTGGAGGTATCCAACGGGATTCCTCAAATAGATTATTTATTTTCATATTATTATATATGAACTGTCGTGGTGGGATAATTGATTTTAGTGACGATCATCGACTGAAAAGTCAACTTGTGTTGAGTTTTAACCAATGGGCTATATTGGTCGAGTAGTATGTAGTAAATGGCCTATAAGTAAATTGTTTTATTTATATTGATTTACCGTCAAGTGAATTGATAGACTTGAAGTTATAAAATTTATTTCATAACTAAAGATAGATTTTGAATATATATTATTTTGAATAAAAGTTTATGAAAAGAGGAAATAAATAAATATTTTATTTAAGACTTTGATTTATTATAAATCGATTTTATAAAGCAACTTCTGATGTTAATCAGATTTATAAACGTGTGAATAAAAAATTAACCTAACCATTAAATTTGGAAAATTGGTTATTAAGAATTAATTAAATGGAATTATTTAAATTAATTATATTATTAATTAATTTAAAGTGGATACAAATTGGAATGGGTTAACTAAATAACCGTGCCTTGAGTTGACTAAGTAAACCATTGTAATTGGAATTGATTTTGAATTAACTCAATTTGAATTAACCCAATAAAATAGTTTAGTGAATATTGTTTTAATTTTAATAAGATCTTTAGAAAAGGAATTAATATTCATTTAGTAAATAAAGTAATTAACTACGGAAATAGTTAACTATCGAAGTGAATTATTATTTTAATTGATAATAATTTGGAGAAATACTTTTCAATTGAAATTTCATTTAAAAAGTATTCTAAATAGGAAATGAAATCCAATGGAAAGAAGAAAGGAGTTTATGAACAGGTTTTGTTTTAAAACCTGAGTTTTTATAACAAAATTATAAAAGGGATATTTAAACGAATATTCTAACTTAAGATAAATGTTACTTAATTGTTTGAATTAAGTAAAAGGAGATTTAGATAAAAGGGTTTTATGATAAACCAGGATTATATAAAAGAGGTTTGAGGTGTTATATCATTAATTCTAAATTAACGTTATTTAAGAGTGCGATTAAGTAAAAGTGGAGAATTGAAATAGGATTCCAAAGTGGGAAATGGTTGAGTGGATTTGGAAAGAAATTAGTGAAAAATGAAGTTTGGAAAAGAAGTGAGTCGTAGGACTTGGTAACCCAATATGAATTATAAAATGAGTTGGTTCAAAGAGATAGGGGTTAAAAAGTGGTGTGTTATAAAGAAGTTACTTAATTGAATTAAATAATAAAGGTATATTAAAAAGAGATTTTCAAAATGGTAATAAGGTTTATTAAACCATATGTTGAATGAGATAGTTAAATGGAATTTGAATCGATTTAGAATGAAATAATGGGTTTTTGGATTACAACTTGTATCTATCTGAAGATATGAACGTTGTTGATCAAGGTCTGAGAGGTAATTAAAATACCCCAACTTGAACGACTCCAGGATTATCTGAAGATAATATTAGTTGTAATGGTAAAGGAGGTTAGTGAAATTTATTATTTCATTAGACAAATAATCACGCAACATTTTTTGTGAAAATTTGGTCTTTGTATATATATATGTATAAAGGATTCCAAAGTAAAAAGGGAAATAAAAGAGAATTGCGAGAAAGTTATAATGACATTTTCGAGTTAGAAGGAATTGTAAAAGATGAGCTTTATTCTATAAGAATAAGCGTGGAGTATTGTTTCAAGAAATGAAATAAAAGATATTTCGTAACGTTGTTTTACGAGTAATGAACTGAATTGGTTTCCCAATATTAGACAATAAATGTGGATATTGTTTTGGAAGTGAATATAGAAATCTGGATATATATAGAATTTTCTTAAGTAGTAAAATGAATTTGTTAAAAGAAAAAATCATATTTTAAATAAGAAACGAGAATCTATATTTATAATATCGAAGTACTTAAGAGTTTTAAATTTATATTTGTTTTAATTAAAAGGCTAAGTGATGTTGAATACTGAACCAGTGAACTCATTGGATTGTCATGGAAAGACCGGGATCGAATATATTTGAAAACCATTCCGACCAACAAATACGTGAAGATATTACAAGATGATCGAGATGGAGCATCGAAGACCGTAGAATTTCATAAATGGAAGAACCACTAAATTTCTTTGCCTTGCAAGCAGAGATAAGTTATGATTCTGACGTGGTTGGAATCTACGGATTTCAAGGACTACGCGCTACTGATCTGTAGGGTGATTCCATGGATGTAGTAGGAGAGTGCCTTCGGTTCATCCTGTTCCTGGATGACTTGTATGGACGAATGTCTGACAGATTATTTCCAAAGGAATTACGTACGTTGATTTCTTCAAACGTACCATAGTTGGTGGCGAAGGACGACGGTTCTCTTAGCTTAACCACTAGGGTATTTTTGTGAACATCAATTAGTGGTATCTGGCGGATCTGACGATGTGGCATTCAAAGTGAATGGTGGCCAAGTGTTGTAAAGGAAATTCAAACCTCAAGCCCCACAACCAGGAAATGACAAAAATCGGGTCGGCAGCATGGCTATGTGGGTCGCTCCTATTAGGGTGTATAATCACCTATCTAGAGGAAATCCATTTCATTCTTTAATCTATTTCGATGCTGTCCCTTTTCAGGAAACAGTGGGTCGCACCCAACCGTTGGTGATATACATTCGATACACTCAAGCTAAATGAGTGGTCGATCATGTGAGGGCCGGGTTGCAAGACGTTCTTTTTGAACCCAGTGTATTCGCCTCTAGAGATACACTATCGGTAGGTGGTCCCATACCTTGTCATAGTCGGATTCCAATTCTCCAATAAGCGCCCGCGGTTTTGACTGTATACTATATATGTGGAGCGTGAGATGCAAGCGTTCCACTAGATTTCTATTCACTTGTATTTAGACATTATTATAATATCAGAAAGGATTTTGATTTCAAAAATGTTTTGGGTTATCGTAAGGTAAAAACCGTCAGTATTTATGTGTGGATTTGGTCTTATGATTATACTTTTCTTTCAGAAAGATTTTAACTTTAAAATCAGGTTGTGTGATACCCTCAAACTGTGCAAGTTTTTACTCACTCTGGTTCACCAGACTGACCCGGTGTTTTGTAAATGCTCGGGTTAGCCCGGGGTGTACAGGTTCAGGTTATCGAATGTTGTGAAGAGACGAGCTAGAAGTGTTCAAACGTATGATATTATATAACTACTATTTCGATGTGTGATGTATATGAGGACAAGTTATTATAACTGTCCAGATGTGTATTGTCCTCTGATATTGTAAGTTTAATTTAAAGCTTTCAATAAAGATTTATTTCTGTATTATATTTGTTCTGCTGCCATGTGAGACTCTGATTATGTTGTGTTGGTTCTTCTTCTTCTTCTATTCTTATATTTCTTTTTTTTCTTTTCTCACCCTCTAAATTCTTTCAAATACTATCCAGTGTTTTCGGTGTTTGGAAGGTCGACATGAGTTCCGATAAAGGAATTTATGTCGATTTCCGGGGCCGAAAATCCTTAGGTCGTTACATTGCACGCATATGAGTTGGCACACACATCCTTATAACAAAAGGAACCCCTGATATTACATGCCTACCAACTCATATTTGTACTCCACTCCTTCAATTTATTCAGTGATGTAGGACAATTTATTCAAATCGTCGTTCCTACCTTAACAATATGCGAGGCAATCCTAATATTCCTCCATTGCCTTGCATCCTACGAGTATATTTTGAGAGCACTGCCTTGCCTGTATGACCAATTCCATAACCTGACCCTGATAACACTGTTATGTAAAGACGATCGGAACAAACCCCCCTTCTGCATAGAATGCACGCATATGAGTTAGCACACACGTCCTTGTAACAAAAAGAATCCCTGATGTTGCATGCCTACCAACTCGTATTTGTACTTCTTTCCTTCAATTTATTCCTTGATATAGAACTATTTATTCAAACCATCATTCCTAACTTAACAACATGCAAGACAATCCTAACAACATGTTGCAAGTAAGACACACAAAGATATTTACAAGAAAAAAACAACAATACACAACTGAAATTCATATGAAGTAACTTAAGAAGGTTAATAATTATGCGTTGCACCCTTATCTACACATCGACTGGCATTCTAACTGTTGCAGAAGGGCTCTACAGACTTATGACACCTATAGCAATAATTGTTAATAATTTCTAACCATTGTACGTATTACAGTTTTTCATCAAAAGTAGTAAATGAGAGATCCTACAGACCACTTTCAATATCATGAGCATAGGCAAACGGCCTTAGAGATTAAGAGACAATATTAAAACTTGAGGATTGGATAGATCTATGTTCACTACTTACTGAAATTATAACCTCCATTTATAATCTTTAATGATAACAGTCATCATCTTTACATTCACATCGTGTTTACATCATAGACTCGTTATAATATGAACATATTCCTATGTAACGTAGGCAAATGTACAACGTATAGTGGATTACCCATACCGAATTATCTAGCTCCTTGTTATAAATTCAAGTGACTATCCATCTTAAAAATGTGTCGATTACCCATCCCGCATAAATTATCATATGGATTGTCCATTTCTTACCATTTGAACTAATCATTCTCTGTACTTTATTCATTTCAATCATGCGGACTACTATGTTTCAATTATTTTAAATTGATGTGGACTATCCTTCACAAAACCTATAGTCTTCATAGAATTACTGTGAATCGGGTATTGACCAAAGATCATCTATCTAAGATACCATGTGGACTATCTATCATATATTCTATAGTTTTCCTAGGATAGTTATAAACACGTTCATTCCCGTTAATTTCGTAATTTAGTCTTGTACCCTGGGAATCAACCTACGTCTACTTGTTTTCCCAATTAGGTTGTTACTCTTTTAATTTAATGTATATCAAATTTGTGTCCCCAATTATTAGTGTTAACGATACACAAGCATGTGTCAGTATATAAAACTTTAGTGTTGACCCGATTTTTTACAATGCTGCCACGTTTTGGATTTTTGGCTATTAAAGTGCTCAAGACTTTAGCATGAACTTGGAAGCTTGTTTGAAGCAACTGAGTTCACGAAAACTTGGAGTTTGAATGGGAAAATTTTGGACCAATATGAATCCAAAAGCCTCAGGTTAGTATTCTTCCATATGCCATAACTGGTATTCTTGCATTTCATCTCGGATTAGTATCACTTTGCTACATCTGATCGGTATGCGCAAACTCCTTGTATCGGTATAACGCAACCACCACAGATCGACATACTCCATTGCTTGAGCCAGATCGTCATAAAGGAAAAGGAATAGGTTTAGCATAACACTATGGCATCTTTGGATTTGGGCATGGCAAATTGGGTCAAAGCATAACAAGGCTAAGGCATATCCCTCACCCTAAATCGGTATGCTGAAATCGATACGGATTCGGATCCAGATTGGTACCGATCCAAGGTAATATGGATGGTCAATCTAGATTCGATTACTCTGGACATAGTTTTATCGTGATTCTATTTTTACTCCTACTATTCTGTTCAATGCGAGGATTGCAACTGCTATAAATAGGCATGGGCTTGGGCATTTTATGGGATCCTTTTGTGTACTCATATGTTGGAACTTTGTCATTGCCTACGCTCATTTTCTTTATTCAAAATTTCTGTAATCCAAACATATTATATGTGTAATCGTACAGTATAAATAATAAATATTACCTCACAGTGGATGTAGGCACGATTTGCCGAACCACCATAAATCTCTGTGTTCATTTACATTTACACAGTTGGTGATTACTTTGTTTTTGGATTTATTTCATTGTTTTTTGATCATTATTTGACACTCGGGTGTTGCATTCGATTGACCAAAATCAACATCAAATTTTCTATTGAGGATTGCAACAACTATAAATAGGCATGAACTTAGTCATTTTAGGAGGTTCTTTTGGCACTCATACGCATGGACCCTGCTTTTGGCAACACTCACTTTCTTTTCTCTACGTTTGTGTAATCAAAATGGACTATATTTGTAATCGTACAATATCAGTAATAAAGATTATCTCACAGTGGATGTAGGCATGATTGTTAGACCGCCATGAATTTTTGTTTATTTATGTTTACACAACTTGAGATTTCTCTATGGATGGACTTATTTCATTATTCTGTGATTATTACTTAACACCCAGGTATTGAATCTAGTTAACCGAAATCAACGTCAACATTTTGGTGTGTCAGGTAGGAGTAACTACCTTTGGATTGGGGTCTGCTGTGGAATTTGGATCGCTCTAGGATTCAGCTAAGGTGAAAATAAATAATATTGATGAAACCACTTAGGATGTTGGCACTGGACTTGACGAGGCTTCCTCTGCTGGAAACCCCTCTATCTATCTAGAAGAGATGGATGGAGTGATCAAGGAACCGCTATCATGCATTAAACAGTAGGAAGGACTCCTTAGACGACAAGAGGAGATGATGAACATTTTTCTCTTATGGATGGATGAACTCAAAAGGCCAATATGCCAAGGAATGGCTTTTGGGGATGGACCCAGTGGAGCGCAGGATGAAGAGCAGGGCTCGGGCGCACCACCACGAACTTACCCCGAATCGATACCAAAGCAGTTCCATCAAAGGGAAACTCCCTCAATAATCATGGCATGGCTCACGATGCATTGGCTTGAATGGATATTTTGGAGGCTTGGATCAAGAATATGCACGTGTGGAATTGGATGATGGAACATCTTTTGCAGCTCTTTAAATTCAGTTCACACCCGAGACCGCGCCTTGGATCGAGATCGACCCGGATGCCAACGTCATGGAACGACGTACAACCTCTTCTGGACTAAACACCGAAGGAACCGATGTAGGCTTAAATGATTGGCAATAGCTTTTTAGCAATGGATATTAGATCATGGATGTGTTTCTATGATTTTCTCAAGACAAGGTGTCTCATCTGGGTATGAACATCGTTAATCTTATCTCCATCACTCGCGTTATACGAAATTCGCTAAACCTACCAGACTTCAAGTTTCCAGTATTGAAGGCATACGATGGTAGGAAGGAATGTAATGTCCATTTTATGTGCTACATGTGTTATATGGAAGTGTTATCGGCATTGGACACCATTAGACAAAGCGCTTCCTACTTTACCTTACAAATATTTCTACCGTAAGGTTTACGCAATAGGAATCAGAATCAATCAATAACTGGAATACTTTAGTTAAATGATTTATGTAATAGTTCAGGGTCCACATATCTCGATCTAAGAATATCATGACCCTAATAACAATTATGCAAGGGATCGGAGAGACTCTGCGTTCTTTTCTGGAAAGGTTTAAGGTGATAGACGCGTGTCTGACCGACTAGACCTGTTTGTCGTTCTCATGGTTGTCATCTCTTTAATGTTGGGAAATCAAACTTTATGATCTCACTGGAAAAGGACCCGCCGAGAGACTTTAGCAAATTTTATTTTAAAGTAGACGAATTTCTATAGGAAGAGGATGCAAGAGCTAACAAAGAAACTCTTGAGGCATACATGGCTATGGATGGAGGGTTGTCTGGATCTGGCCAAGGAAAGGATGAAGGCCAAGGAAAAGCCTCAACTGGAAATCATCGGAATGTATAGTAATAGAGAGAACCTAAGTCTCTTCGTATATAGAGCTCAGCGCTTCATTGGATAGCACCTACCAAGATATTCATGAAACATCTCCATTTAGAAAGCCTCCCAGGAGGTAGCCAATCCAAAGGGAATAGAAATCTGGTAAGCACCATTTATTCCATGATTTAAATACTCACAATACAATTGATTGTCGGCACTTGCGAGATATGGTTAAGGAGCACGTCAGACATGGAGAGCTGGCACAATATGTCAGATGTAGGACTATAATAGCGGAACAGGTTCAACTGCCTGCTACCCTTTCGAATAGGAACGAGATAGGACCCCGCTCTTGTGGGTTAATCCTCAACTAATTTGGAACTCTCTAGATTTGGATTTTTTGGATATTGGTTTTCCATATTTTTGGTTCTGATGGCTACGCGGATCTTTCCATGTATGGGATCAAGATTTAATCCCTATACATGCTCTGTATGTTACAGTAAACCATCCACCTTTTAGACAATAAAATTGTAATAAAAAACGACTAAGTTAGTCCACTCACGTGCGGGATTAGGGTTTAATCCCTAAGTGTGCTCTGTACCCGGCAATAAACCATTAGGTTTTCTTTTGGATTTATAATAACTTGTAATTTTCAAACTTTAATTAAATTACTTCGGTTGTAAGGATTATGCTTGTGAAGTATGGAATAGGAAATTAGAACCTCAAACTTTAATAAACCATTCCTTAGGTATGGATTATGCTTAAGAAGAGCCGAGTTATTTGTCAGGATTTGGCAAGCTTGCTCAGTCAAGACTAATGTATGAATTATACTTGATTGAATTTGAATTGTTTTTTCAGGATTTGGAAAAGCAATACACTTGGTTTTTTCCAAGTATGGATTTATACCTACATTGGCTAGGCCTAGAAAGGCTGTAGATTTCAGATATGGATTTTGGATTAGATAATTTGGATTTTGGATTTTTATTTTATTTTATCGGATTTCTATGTTTTTTTGGATATTCGAATTTCTTGGATTTAAATTTGGATTTCTAAAAATTTGGATTTGGTCCTCTTTTATAATATGATATGGACTGAACATGGGATTCTATTGGCTTTAGGACTTAGCTTTCTTTGGATTTTGGATCTATATTAATATGATCCAGTGCGATCATGGATTTCTGGATTTTTGGTCTTTCGGCTATTGGATTTCTATTTGGACTTCTCTCGAATCACAACTTTTGGATTTATAAATTTTTGGATCATCCAAAACACATCTTCAATGGAAAGACATGTTTTCAAGAGCAAGTGTTGACCCTACTTCTTACAAGTTCATCACACTTTGGATTTCTAGCTATTAGAGTGCTTAGGACTTAAGCATGGACTTAGAAGAACTTGGAAAATCATGATTGACGCAACATAGTTCATAGAAACTTGGAGTATGGATAGGAAAATTTCATACCAGTACAAATACAAGAACCTCGAGTTCGTACTTTTCCCTATTCTCGATCGATATTCTTGAATTTTAACTCAAACTAGTATCACTTTGCTATGTTAGAACGATATGCGCAAACTCCTTTGGATCGGCATAGCGCACCCGTTTTGGATCGGCATATATCGTTACTTACTCTGGATCGGTATAAAGGAAAAGGAATGGGATTAGCATAATATTATGGCATCTTCAGGTGGACATGGCACTTTGGAGCAATGCAAATCAAGGCTAAGGCATACCCTTCACCCCATATTGGTATGCCCAGGTAGGTACCATTTTGGATCTGGATCAGTACTGATTCGAGGCAATATGAATGGTCGATCCATATTCGAGCTCTCTGAACTTGGTCATATTGTGATCCTATTTTACTCCTACTATTCTAGTCGATTCGAGGGTTGCAGCAACTATAAATAGGCATGGAGTTGGACATTTTAGGGATCAGCTTAAAAAAGCTTAGATAAATAAGAAATGAAATATGTCAAAATCAGAAGTGTACATAAAATAATCAACGAAGAAAAAAAGAGATATAAATAAACTGAATGATTTACAGTAACAAAACAAATTACTGAAATAGACTGAAGCAGGGGTAGAAGCAGTAATCAGATATACAAGAATTATTTACAGAAACATTAAAATATGTAAATTACTAAAGAAATTAACAACTGTTATACTGTCCAAATAATCCCCAAATTATGCTAATCTTGTAATCAAAGAAAATACTCACTGAATTATGCAATCTGATAGGCCCTAGTAGGAATTCTCTACATATAAATATTCTCGAATCTTATGTATACAAAAAAACTAAATCTCATGACTCCATTAAATTTTTATAGGAAAATGTTTTGTATGGTGGAGGCAGAGAATGGAGTAGGGAGAAATAGGGTTAGGTTGGAGCTATATTTATAATGGAGCTAGGGAGCCCAAGATCATTAGATATTAGGTTATTAATTTAGTCCATCAGATCAGAAGAACGCTCTAGAAATTGGCCGAATGATCCAAAATTCGTTGGAAGTAACATGCGTAAAAACCACGCACATTACAAGGGATGGGTCGACCCATCCCTCGGGTATGTCGACCCAAGGGTTGAATGTAACACCCCACCTCCATTAAGGTCACTTGCAAAGGGAATGCCTTAACTTCAGTGGAGCGTTTTAAGTGAATATAGAATAGAAAATCATAACAAGACAGATCTAAAGCAGCACTTGAAAATTTAAAACTTTATTTATTGCAGCAGAAGGTAAATATGTTTGGTTACATCATCAAAAACCATAAACCAAAGTCAAGTACATAACATCCATCTTGATAAAACAAAGTACATAATCCCACTACTACAAGTAGCCATAAAGAAAATGATAGGCTGAACTTTACTTCGGCAATCCAAATCCAAGTGCTCCCAAAGAGATCCCAATCAAGCTCCACTAGTACTAGTCCCACCCTTAGAACCTGGGGGGGGGGGAAGGAAGAAAAGAGGTGGAAACAAAGGGGGTCAGACATAAAGTCTGGCGAGTGCAATAACTCTAACAACATAATTATTAAAGCAATATGATAAGATTTTAGCTGTAGAATACGGTAATGACTGTGTGAACCACATGGGTATGGCAAGGCAATCAAGAGAAATAGAGATAACGTAAATGGCGCTTCCTAATCGATATAGGATAATTACTATAATCTACCGTACTGTACCATACTGTACTTTACTAACACTAACTGCACCCCTACTATTCACTCTAGAATTTTGATCCCTCTTGGCTAAATAGAACGATGATAGCTTCGTGTACTACTAGATGTACCCACTATCCTCCATGTTTGACTGTATATCTCTAGTTGCTATCATAGGTACCCAGCGTGTACCTATCCCCACTAGATGTACCCCCTTCAATAAGTAATAATGGTAATTATATGTACTCCTAGCTGACGTCATAGGTGTCGCCTGCTCCTATCTCCACTAGGTGTACCCCCTTAATAATTATTAATAATAATGGTAGCTTCGTGTACCGCTAGCTGACTACATAGGTGTCGTCTGCTCCTATCTCCACTAGGTGTACCCACTACCCTGCCCCATTCGATCGGCTCCCTAACTCGTAGATACCCGTGCTGGCCCCACAGTGGGGTGTATCACTCCCCAAAGTGGCAACCCGATATCATCAACGATGCACGGCTTATACCTACACGATGCAACAACGTCTTACCTACCAGCCCAGGTCCACACACGCATATGAACCCATTGGACTTGCGTTGCCACCGCTAACCCGGTTTGGCCTCTTACAGTCAAGCCCAATATGCGTGTCCCGTCCTCGACTTGGGTCGAGCTCACAAAGATACAAATGGGTTATTGGTTGAAATGGGCCCCCATTACTTGACACAAGCTATTCACCTAAGCTTGGTCCCCTCTAGTACATCCCACTTAACCCACTTCTTATTCATGTTTCAATTACATGTTTTAAATTTAGTTAAGGGTTTCCATTAGTAATTCCACATGCCACCCAAGGCACCCACTTAACCCCTATGTCCCACTTACATGTTTTACCTTGGTTAAGTGTTACTAATCGTATTTCCTCAAGCCACCCAAGATAGCCACTAGATTCCACATGCCACCCAAGGCACCCACTTAACCCCCTCATGTCTCACTACATGTTTATCTGGTTAAGTGTTTCTTAATTCATTAAGACCGTAACCTCATAAATACCTCCCACATTAGACTGACATTTGTGGCAGCTGGATTTGCCAGGCGTGTCCGGGCAGTCTTACACCACAAAAGTGCCTAACCTCGTGTCTTTACAATTGTTACGTATTTAATTTATGCCTAAGACCTCTCATATTAGACTGGAATTTGTGGCAGCTTGATTTGCCGGGCGGGTCCGGGCAGTCTTACACCACAAAAGAGCCTAACCTCGTGTCTTAGACGATTAATTACTCCTAATTAATCGTTCCCCAATTTGAATTACTTTCCCTATTCAAATTATCAATCAATTCCAAATTTAACGATGTCCATAATTGACTCAATTATGTCCATCCATTTATGGTATGTAAAATGATACCCATTTTCACCACAATTATATTTTATGCCTTTTAAGGCATTTATGCTCATCTATTTATGGTATATAAATTATACCAATTTCATTACTAATTAATTTTATTCCTTAAAATTAATTACATGCCTTTTTAGGAAACTACATGACAAATTCACAATATGTGTATATCCAGTATTATCCCTATCGTACCCCCGTCATTCGTTCGCTTAACATGACATATACATATTAGACTAACGAATAGTCTAATACTAAAAAAAGGGAATAAACGTCACAAAGTCACATACACACAATAATAGATCTAATTTGCATCTAACTTGCAATTAAGAATTACAACATACTCGCATAGTCTTCGTATTAACAAGGATCCAAAAATCATAGATCTAAAAAAAGTGTGAACTTGCATGTATGAACATAGTTATACACCCAACTAGCCTAGGTAATTATCACAAACTTACATAAACTATGTATGTCGTCAACCTAAACATAAAGGTGTCATCTTGCATAACTATGGATTTAATAAAGGTGTTAACTTGAGTAAACTATGGATCCACATAAAGGTGTAAACTTGCATAACTATGCATGTCATAGTTTCAACATAAAAATGTCAACTTGAATATGGATCTAAACTTTAAAGGTGTGAACTTTGTATATATATGAATCCAATTATCACTTAAACTTGCATATGAACATAATACCTATACGAAATAACATATGTTCCACATCCATATTCGCATAAAAACTAATGTTATAAACCTAGGTGATTGGATTATAAAAAGGGATTCGTTGACACAAGTTAACATCATGAGCTACTAGCATATATTTTAGATCCAAACTTACATAACATCATATAACTTGCATACAACTTGTGTGATCCTATTAACTTGCATAACATCATATGTACAACTTGCATAATCATATTAACTTGCATAACATCATACATGAAACTTGCATAACATCATATATAAAACTTGCATAACATCATATGTGAAACTTGCATAACATCATATATAAAACTTGCATAACATTATATGTGAAACTTGCATAACATCATATATAAAACTTGCATAATCATATTAACTTGCATAACATCATATGTGAAACTTGCATAATCATATTAACTTGCATAACATCATACATGAAACTTTCATAACATCATATATAAAACTTTCATAACATCATATAATATGAATCAAGTTAACATACATGATTAAGCATATGAATTAGATTCACAACCACAACTTATAATCCAACGTATATCACATCATAATTGATTTAGCAACTATTTTGTTAAAGTGATCGAACTCACAACTAAAAAGCAGTCTTGAGTTCTGAATTCTGATTTCTGGAGTTGTATTAGCTCTCCTTTGAAGAAGATTCGTTGTTAGGGTTGAGTAGAACTGATTTGATTTGATGTTCTTCCTCTTTAATTTGGTGGCGGCTGCTCTAGGGTTCAAGACAACAACATGACGGCCATAGTTTCAGTTTTAATTCTGATTTAGGGTTTGAGTCTATAGGTCTTTTTATAGAGTTTTGAATTAATTTAAGCCGTCGGGTGATCTTAGGGTTAATCAAAACCACTCATTCAAGATAGGGTGACAAGTCAGCCCTAATGACTCTGCAAAGAGTCAGAAAGGACTCATCAATGAGTCAGAACATGGGTCAGACTGAACCAGAAGGCTGTGCAGGTTTTCTCTCGGCCTGGGCGCACTTGGGAAGTGCACCAATGTAAATTTGTACTGGCGCACTTCCCAAGTGTGCCAGTGCAATAATAGTTTTTTTTCATCTTTTTGCCACCAATCTTCGTTCGTCCATAAGTCCTTCATCCAGTACCCGTTTCCCGCAAACTCGGACTCTATTTCAGCCAGAATTCCGAGACGAACACAATGGCGCAAACGCATACGAATAATTCTCACGTCTGAGATTAATTATTCTTTATTTTAGTTAATTTGATTATTCAAAAATCCGGGGTGTTACATTCTCCCCTCCTTAAAGGATTTCGCCCCCGAAATCTCCAAGTTAAGGAGAATGCATATCCTACCATCCAAACAACCATCTACTCAACCATCAAACACGGGCATCCATTGTCCTTATAAAATTTCTAATGCTGTATGAACATATGCAAGAAGTGTGTGTATATGTTCCTTACCTAATGCAAAATCAGGCGGTCTACTTATTCAGTTGACCTCCTTAATGCAAACCATGATAGTGCCATGCATCCATTATG
Source organism: Allium sativum (assembly GCA_030737875.1). NCBI lineage: Eukaryota > Viridiplantae > Streptophyta > Magnoliopsida > Asparagales > Amaryllidaceae > Allium > Allium sativum. Next base: position 276,790,208 of record CM060926.1, on the reverse strand, counting down.
TATGCGAAAGAACCTTATCGATACATATTATTTCTACATGTGTGCACAACCATTCACCAAAATGCAACATCCATATGATGGTACAATCATTATACATCCATTAGTTAAATATGTACACACATTTATATGCAATATGCAACATGAAGTGACTGGGCCGATCTAGTGCCTAAAGTGTGTGTATATGCATCCACGAGCAACCACTAGCAAACACTTGCATCCACGTGCATCCATCATACATAACATGTCTCAAACACATGTTTTAACCATAGGACTATCCTATCTAAAGGTCAAAGACACTAGCGAGAGGACATACTAAAGATAAGATAAGTACAAGGTAAGCGATAAAGGAGAAATTAAAAGACATACCCTCAAAAGGAAAAGGGTATAATGAACGCATCTTCTCTTCTGTCTCCCAAGTAGCGTTGCTTTCATCATCTCCCTATTGCACTTTGACTAGTTTGACCTCTCGATTCCTTAACTTCTTAATCTCTTGCTCAAGAATGCGCGTAGGAGCTCGTCGAATCGTCGCATCACGCTCGATCTCCACCTCTCTAAGCAAACTCGGCTCTACCACTTCCGCGGTCTCGTGCAAGCACTTCTTCAAATTTGATACATGGAATACGTCGTGTACGCCACTAAGTCTCTCGGGCAACTCCACTCTATACGCCTTCTGCCCAATCCTTTCCTTAATAGGAAACGACCCTACGAACCTTGGTGTTAACTTCCCAACGGACCCAAAGCGAACGACGTTCCGTAATAGAGACACCTTGACAAAGACCATGTACCCAACATAACACTCAAGATCTGACCTCCTCTTGTCCGCATAAGATTTCTGTCTATCTTGCGCCGTCTTCATCCTCCTTTGAATCAAATCGATCTTTTCCGAAGTCTCTCTAATCATATCGGGTCCAAGCATGATCTTGTCTGTAGACTCCCACCAACATGTAGGCGAACGACACGGCCGTCCATAAAGAGCCTCGAACGGTGCCATGCCAATGCTAGACTGAAAGCTATTATTATATGCGAACTCCACCAACGGAAGATGTTCCTCCCATGTACCCCCAAAATATAAGACACACAACCTCAACAAGTCCTCTAGAATATGATTCACCCTCTCGGTTTGGCCGTCCGTCTGAGAATGATATGTGGTGCTCAAACATAACTGAGTCCCTACCGCCTCTTGTAAGCTCTTCCAAAATTCGCTAGTGAAAATAGGATCACGGTCGCTCACTATGCTAGAAGGAACACCGTGCAAACGAACTATCTCTCGAACGTATGCGGAGGCTAACCATGGAGCAGTCCTCTTACTCTTTACGGAAATGAAATAGGCGCTCTTAGTAAGTCTGTCTACCACGACCCAAATCCCTGTATTACCCATCCTCGATCTTGGTAATCGGTCAACAAAGTCCATCGGGCTTCTTTTGCTCTGCTTTTACTTCTTGGCACACCAAGCATCTAGCGATAAACTCGGCCACATCCCTCTTCATACCGGCCCAAAAGTAAACTCGTCTCATGTCCATGTACATCTTGTCCCCGCCGGGATGGATGGTCATCTTCGAACGATGGGCATCATCAAGAATGGTCTTCCTTAAATTCTCGCCCTGTGGTACACAAAGTCTACCGTCCCTACGCAACCAACCCTTATCATCTAGGTTACACCTACTTAGGTGGCTTGATGACTCCCCTCTTATGAGCTTCTCTACTAACTCCATCAACTGTGGGTCATCACGCTGTGCCTCTCCAACCCATCCCAAAAGCGTAGGTCTGACCTCAAGGACGCTAGCAAACTGGGTACAAAATCAATGGATGGTCTAAAGTCAAACGTAGAGATGAACTCTAAACTTCACCGCTCAACAAACAACGGACTCAAGGATAACCTTTTTCTACTTAAGGCATATGCCACCACGTAACCCTTGCCAGGGGTATATGCTGTCTCGAAATCGTAGGACGCCAAGAACTCCATCCACCATAACATATCACCCTTCCCTAGAGACCACATGCCCTAAAATCCTCACTTCTTTCCTCCAAAAATGGTATTTTGGATAACTTAGCTTTAAGCTGGTGCACTTGTAGGGTCCCTAAGCTTTTCCTAAGATGTAGGGCATGCTCTTCTCTACTTCTAGAGAAAACCAGGATATTATCCCATGCAAAATTGTCACAACTATCCATCTCTCACACAGATCATCCTAGTCGAACTCGACATCCCCCAAGTGCAAGCCCCAAAGGCCTAAACCAATATCAGACAAACACCCAAGGGATACCTCCTTCGAATTCAGATGACCTACGTGAGATGATACTAGTAAGAAGGCCAACCAATTGAGCACTTGACCGACTCTGGCTGTCCTTTCCAGTCTTGCTCCAAAACCACCGCTGATTACATAACTGGCTTTGCTTAATCTATTAAGCACATACGAAAACTTATTTCGCGCCTCTGGGTAAACCCCGCACTTTATCAACGACGTCTCCATACTCACGGACCACACAAACGGACTCCCAATCATCGTTGAATGCATCAGAAGATTCTAGGCAGCTAAGCATCACTGAACCCCTAGGGTCACAAGAAATATGAGGGTCTTTCCATAACGAATCAATAGTCTAACTACCCTCCTTTCACAATCTAGGATGGCATCCCGCCTGGCTAGCCAATCCACCCCTAGAATCAAATTATAGCCTGTGAAACCAAGGACGAAGGCGTTGCATTCAAATCCAACGCCCAAGATAGACACTCTCAAATCCCGACAAACCATTGAAGGATGAGCCGAACCACCAACAGGATTTGAGACTAGGATGGGATTCTTAACTAGACTAGTATTTAGGTGTAGTGTTTCAACTAACGAAGCAGATACTAACGAGTATGAAGCTCCAGAATCAAACAAAGTTCAAACAGGATGATAAAGAAAACCAAATTTCAACCTAGACGGTCCTACCCGCATCAGGTATACCAGCCGTGAGGGAATACAACTACCCTCCAGAAGATCTTGTACTTTATCCTTGCCTCCTTGGACAATCCTAAGGTGTCCTATTTCTCCAAAACAACTAGCCTTCTACTTCACATTCTCCATTCGTGTCCTCCTACCAAGATGAGGTTTCGTCCTTTGTTAACCAAACGGCCATTTGAACCTTCCTCCCATCGTCTATCTTAAAGGTACCAACATGCCCTCCACTTCCTTAGACTAACTTCTAGCCCAACAAACGTCTAAGTCCCTTGAAGTGGTTTTCCGTCCTTCGTACGGAAGTCCTTATTTATCTTAGAAAAAGCATCTATACGCGGAGGGGGAAAAACTAAAAAAGAGAAAGAGGAAGAGATTCAAAATGGAGAATCGAAGGAAGGATATATGGATCTTGGGGATTATGTTCTTAAAATAAACCTTTCTTTCAAAAATACTCTTCTACAAACATATTTTTGAAAGTATTCTTTATAAAAATTCTTTTGAAAAATAGTTTTTCAAAATATCTTATCTGTTCTGGTAACCTTCGGCTCTGATACCACGTGTAACACCCCACCTCCATTAAGGTCACTCGCAAAGGGAATGCCTTAACTTCAGTGGAGCGTTTTAACTGAATATAGAACAGAAAATCACAACAAGACAGATATAAAGCAGTACTTGAAAATATAAAACTTTATTTATTGCAGCAGAAGGTAAATATGTTTGGTTACATCATCAAAAACCATAAACCAAATTCAAGTACATAACATCAATCTTGATAAAACAAAGTACATAATCCCACTACTACAAGTAGCCATAAAGAAAATGATAGACTGAACTTTATTTCGGCAATCCAAATCCAAGTGCTCCCAAAGTGATCCCAATCAAGCTCCATTAGTACTAGTCACACCCTTAGAACCGGGGGGGGGGGGGGGTGATGGAAGAAAAGAGGTGGAAACAAAGGGGGTCAGACATAAAGTCTGGCGAGTGCGATAACTCTAACAACATAATTATTAAAGCAATATGATAAGATATAAGCTGGAGAATAAGGTAATGACTGTGTGAACCACATGGGTATGTCAAGGCAACCAAGAGAAACAGAGATAACGTAAATGGCGCTTCCTAATCGATATAGGATAAATACTATACTCTACCGTACTGTACCATACTATACTGTACTAACACTAACTACACCCCTACTAGTCACTCTAGAATTTTGATCCCTCTTGGCTAAATAGAACGATGATAGCTTCGTGTACTACTAGATGTACCCACTATCCTCCATGTTTGACTGTATATCTCTAGTTTCTATCATAAATACCCAGCGTGTACCTATCCCCCTAGATGTACCCCCTTCAATAAGTAATAATGGTAATTCTATGTACTCCTAGCTGACGTCATAGGTGTCGCCTGCTCCTATCTCCACTAGGTGTACCCCCTTAATAATTATTAATAATAATGGTAGCTTCGTGTACCCCTAGCTGACTACATAGGTGTCGTCTTCTCCTATCTCCACTAGGTGTACCCACTACCCTGCCCCATTCGATCGGCTCCCTAACTCGTAGATACCCGTGCTGGCCCCACAGTGGGGTGTATCACTCCCCAATGTGGCAACCCGATACCATCAATGATGCACGGCTTATACCTACACGATGCAACAACGTCTTACCTACCAGCCCGGGTCCACACACGCATATGAACCCGTTGGACTTGCGTTGCCACCGCTAACCCGGTTTGGCCTCTTACAGTCAAGCCCAGTATGTGTGACCCGTCCTCGACTTGGGTCGAGCTCACAAAGATACAAATAGGTTACTGGTTGAAACGGGCCCTCATTACTTGACACAAGCTATCCACCTAAGCTTGGTCCCCTCTAGTACATCCCACTTAACCCACTTCTTATTCATGTTTCAATTACATGTTTTAAATTTGGTTAAGGGTTTCCATTAGTAATTCCACATGCCCCCCAAGGCACCCACTTAACCCCTATGTCCCACTTACATGTTTTACCTTGGTTAAGTGTTACTAATCGTATTTCCTCATGCCACCCAAGGCACCCACTAGATTCCATATGCCACCCAAGGCACCCACTTAACCCCCTCATGTCCCACTACATGTTTATCTGGTTAAGTGTTTCTTAATTCATTCATACCGTAACCTCATAAAGACCTCTCACATTATACTGGCATTTGTGGCAGTTGGATTTGCCGGGCAGGTCCGGGCAGTCTTACACCACAAAAGGGCCTAACCTCGTGTCTTTACAATTGTTACGTATTTAATTTTTTCCTAAGACCTCTGACATTAGACTGGCATTTGTGGCAGCTGGATTTGCCGGGCGGGTCCGGGCAGTCTTACACCACAAAGGAGCCTAACCTCGTGTCTTAGACGATTAATTACTCCGAATTAATTGTTCCCCAATTTGAATTACTTTCCCTATTCAAATTATCAATCAATTCCAAATTTAACGATGTCCATAATTGACTCAATTATGTCCATCCATTTATGGTATGTAAAATCATACCCGTTTTCACCACAATTATATTTTATGCCTTTTAAGGCATTTATGCTCATCTATTTGTGGTATATAAATAGTACCAATTTCATTACTAATTAATTTTATTCCTTAAAATTAATTACATGCCTTTTTAGGCCATTACATCACAAATTCACAATATTTGTATATCCAGTATTATCCCCATCGTACCCCCATCATTCGTTCGCTTAACATGACATATACATATTAGACTAACGAATAGTCTAATAATAAAAAAGGGAATAAACGTCACAAAGTCACATACACACAATAATAGATCTAATTTGCATCTAACTTGCAATTAAGAATTACAACATACTCGCATAGTCTTTGTATTAACAAGGATCCAAAAATCATAGATCTAAAAAAAGTGTGAACTAGCTTGTATGAACATAGTTTTACACCCAACTAGCCTAGGTAATTATCACAAACTTACATAAACTATGTATGTCGTCAACCTAAACATAAAGGTATCATCTTGCATAACTTTGGATCCAAACTATGGATCCACATAAATGTGTAAACTTGCATAACTATGCATGTCATAGTTTCAACATAAAAATGTCAACTTGAATATGGATCTAAACTTTAAAGGTGTGAAATTGTATATATATGAATCCAATTATCACTTAAACTTGCATATGAACATAATACCTATACGAACTAGCATATGTTCCACATCCATATTCGCATAAAAACTAATGTTATAAACCTAGGTAATTGGATTATAAAAAGGGATTCATTGACACAAGTTAACATCATGAACTACTAGCATAAATTTTAGATCCAAACTTACATAACATCATATAACTTGCATACAAATTGTGTGATCCTATTAACTTGCATAACATCATATGTACAACTTGCATAATCATATTAACTTGCATAACATCATACATTAAAGTTGCATAACATCATATATAAAACTTGCATAACATCATATGTGAAACTTGCATAACATCATATATAAAACTTGCATAACATCATATGTGAAACTTGCATAACATCATATATAAAACTTGCATAATCATATTAACTTGCATAACATCATATGTGAAACTTGCATAATCATATTAACTTGCATAACATCATACATAAAACTTGCATAACATCATACGTAAAACTTTCATAACATCATATAATATGAATCAAGTTAACATACATGATTAAGCATATGAATTAGATTCACAACCACAACTTATAATCCAACGTATATCATATCATAATTGATTTAGACTTTATTTTGTTAAAGTGATCGAACTCACAACTCAAAAGCAGTCTTGAGTTCTAAAATCTGATTTCTGGAGTTGTATTAGCTCTCCTTTGAAGAAGATTCGTTGTTACGGTTGAGTAGAACTGATTTGATTTGCTGTTCTTCCTCTTTAATTTGATGGCGGCTACTCTAGTGTTCAAGACAACAGCATGACTGCCATAGTTTCAGTTTTAATTCTGATTTAGGGTTTGAGTCTATGGGTCTTTTTATAGAGTTTTGAATTAATTTAAGCCGTTGGATGATCTTAGGGTTAATCGAAACCACTCAGTCAAGATCGGGTGACAAGTTAGCCCTAATGACTCAGCAAAGAGTCAGAAAGGACTCATCAATGAGTCAGAACATGGGTCAGACTGAACCAGAAGGCTATGCAGGTTTTCTCTCGGCCTGGGCGCACTTGGGAAGTGCACCAATGTAAATTTGTACTGGCGCACTTCCCAAGTGCACCAGTGCAATAATATTTTTTTTCTTTTTGCCACCAATCTTGGTTCGTCCATAACTCCTTCATCCGGTACCCGTTTCTTGCAAACTCAGACTCTATTTCCACCAGAATTCCGAGACGAACACAATGGCGCAACCCCATCCCCATAATTCTCACGTCTGAGATTAATTATTCTTTATTTTAGTTAATTTGATTATTCAAAAATCCGGGGTGTTACATTGACCCACCTTGAACGTGGGTCGACCTAGGTGTCGAGCACTTCGGGGATGGGTCGTCCCACATCTTACGTGATTTTTGAATGATTTATTTATTTTAAATTTCGAATTTGAATTTCAAACTTCTTTCCTTTATAACTTCTTTGTTTTAAGTCCATTTTCACAAACCAAATGTCTGTCTTAACCAGAATTCTATAACTGACCCAATGGCGCAATCCCCACTGCCCAATTCCCATTCTTTCTAATCAACAATTATTTTATTAATCATTTGTTTGAATTGCTTTATTAAAACTTTGGGTTGTTACAAAAACTCTTTATTACGATTTCAAAATATAAGTGCAGCTGTAATCCGACACTTCCCCCTAAAATGATATTTTATGCGTATTTCGAGATCGTTTTTACCACTAATTGTTTCAAACTTGATAAATAACAATCTATATACTTTCTATTCACATAATGAACTATCCTGACTCAATAAAACTAATCTTGAGTGTTGATTCAATCATTTGTGCGAAATTCCATTTTGGGTTCGTCTATCACTTAACTAACGATCAATATTTAAATAAAATATTTAAAAATTCAATCGTTAAAGTACTGGTCGTTACCTAAAAGGTCACACGAAGCATAGAGGAAATAAATTCTATATCTTAATTATTGATGATTATTTTATATACTATTATGTATGTCTAATGAAATCAAAATATGAAGCCTTTTATAAATTTAAAACTTATGAGGATGAAGTCGAAATGCAGTCATAACTTAAAATAAAAGTAAGACACTATGATCTTCATACTGAATATTTCTCAAATGACTTTACATCATTTTATGGAAAAAAAAAAGGATTAATTCCTTAATGTATTGCTCCTTATACTCCTCAGCAAAATGGAGTCGTAAAAAAAGACATTAATAAAAATGGTTAATGTTATGCTAATTGGTTTAAATTTACCCTAATGCCCTATGATGTTGTGCTATTTTATGTGCATGGTATATTATAAATAGGGTTCCTTTGAAGAAGAAGAAGAAGAAGAAGAAGAATATATCTCTTTACGAAATATGGTCTAAATAAAAACTTAGCCGGCCATGACTTAAAGTTTGGAGATAGAACATTCAAGTGTGAAATCATATATTATTCTATTAACAACATAACCTATCATTCCTGAATAATTTTAAAGTAACTGGGTTAGTATATGTAGACTTCTTTGAAACAAGTATATAGCCCAAATTCACTAGAATCCACCGACATCATCAAGTTTACAACATGCTAGAAGTAATGGTAACAATGATGAGGATTATACCTCTTATCAAAGCAACAAGAATTTTTCTGCCCTTGAAGAGGATATTGTTCAAAGCAAAAGAAAACACCAATAAAAACCAACAGCGGCTCAAGTACAATAGACAACCCACAATATGAAGAATACAATAACCCTGGCAGGCAGACGAATCCGCGAAAGACACACGCCAAGGACAGGGAGAAGATGACGTCTCAACAACTATATTACGGACGGTCAAAGAGCAAGAAACATGCCCTCTGAAGTAGACCACAGGCCTTTGCTTTTTATATAGTAGGCAATATTTGTCAATAGGTCAAGTTGGTTGGGTTAGGGTTGGGATAAAATGACCCATTTAATAACCAGGTTGACCCAACCCGTTTATAAATTAACCGGAACCCAACTTGACCCAACCCGAACCTGACCCGACACAACCCATTGACAACCCTACTATAGACTATGGTATATGTTATAATGGATATCCTGTTGTGGTAGAAGGGTATAGTGCTGTTGTGTAGAATCTAAGTCTATGTCTCAGACCAGGTGACTTTTCACATTAGAGGTATCTCGGTGCTCCAAGAACAAAGTCTTTATTTGGACTCAACAATCAAAACTGATTGTGTTAGTAGATGCAAGCAAGTAGGTGGAGTATCTTAGAAATCAATAAATAAAACCCCTTTATGGAAAAAAGCCATCGCTAGAATATTTGATTAACTTTGATAATCAAGATACGATATATAATATTTCTAATATAATATATAATAGAAAAATCTATACATGTAAGTCTTAGACGAATGATAAGACAATTACTCAAAAGAGGTGTAGTTAATGTTTATTACGTAGAAACGAATAAAAAATTGCCTGACTCATTTAATAAGAGTCTTCCAAATGCTTTGGTTTTTATAAAATCGAAAGAAATAAGGAAACAACCTACGAATGAAGGTTGATCGTCCTTAATATAAACACAATTTATGTCTTAAAAAGGATACATAAAGTCCAATGGGTGTTGATGGGTTAAAAGAATGATTCCGGAACACTCGAACTAAATGTTCGTCATCAGTGTTTGATTTTGTATGAAAAAGGCTGGATAAAAACACCTTAAGAAACTTACTTATAAGAGTATAAAAGCCAGGTCATTTTCTAGGAAAGTAAGAACCGCTTTCTGAAGTAGACTCATGAACTCGGGATATGAGCTATGATCGTTAATATGTTGAACATACAAAACACTCCATATATGGTAATCAATATGCATAACTATCTACTACTATCACAAGGGGTTCTTAGTTGATGATTTGTTCACCGTAAACCTCGATAGAACTTCGAGCAGTTTATACTTGTGATGGTTTAAATCCAAAAGATACCTATCACTTATGTATTTATTTTTTACGATAATGCAATTTTTGATCTTGAAACTACATTGGTTGGATCCCACTCAACTGCTCAAATGATGCATCCTTCCCTTTTATTTATTTTTATTATTTAAAAAAGGAAAATTGTTGTATAATTTCAAAATAGTTTTAGGTGTTGGGGTTTTTTTAAAAAAAGGCGAAGAAGAAGGAAAGATAGTCCCGCACTAGAGAATATTAGGACCAATATTTGTTTAAATATAGTTCCTAAAGAGAATATTGAACTCCCTAATATTTGTTTTATTGCGATGAATGGGGTCTTGCATGACAAACAAATGCACGCCACCGCCATCCATCCGTCTGACTGACCAAACCAAAGCAGATCGGGTGGGGATGGGCCATGTCTTGGTTCAGGTTTGGGTTAAATTAATTATTTTTGAATAGAATTACTCTAGTTAAATAGGAAAATTTTAACCATTAACAAGTCAAGCATTTAATTTTAGATTTCTATAAATTATGGGGGATATGATTGTTGCAAACACAACTATTCTAGCAAACCGATTCACGTATTTTTACCATTCATAAAAGGTGAGAGATGCAACTGTCACAAACAAACAGGCACGTCTTTTCAATAGCTGTAAATAGCTTCGTGTCGACCGGCTTTGTGGGGAGGTGGGATGTTTCTTGTCTACGGATGCAGCTAGTCTGTTCTGCAATTGGTGCGGCAATCGAGAAACCTTAGTTAGATGCTGATGAGCTCTTAGAGTATGGTGTTCATCGTTTTAGGCTTTCCTTTGGGTTCCCAGTTAGATATGGCTTATTTCTTTGTCTTCGTTTGATGAGTTGTTTATTTTTCGTGGTAATCTTAGGTTCGCTGCACCCATAGTTAACGGGTGTGTGGTTGATGGATTGTCTCTTTCCCCGTTTTCTGTTAGTTCTTTTGAAGTGTGTATGGCATTGAGTGTTGTGGCCCCTTGCATTTTCTTTGTGTTTCTTACCCTTTATGGTCGGTGGTGCATTGTTGTGCATTGGTTTTCGATTTGTGGCATTATTTGCGTGGTAGGACTTATGCATCATCCCTTTTCATTTCGGCATTAATGGCACGCTCGTCTCTTTGCAATTATAGTTTTGGTCTAACTTAAATTCCTAGCTCATAGTGGGAACCGCCCTTTAGCTTTTTGGTTGGTACACCGTTTCAATGCTGGCATCGGTCTCCTTCTTTTTCTCGGTGGGCCCCTGGGCTGCAATGTTTGTGTTCTTGTGGGTCCTATTTTTTTTCATCCAGTTCATATTTTTCACTACAAATCTGTCTATGATTTTTTAGTGATCTTGGGTTCCTTCTTTTGTTTATGGCTAGTTGGTTGGGTTATTTTCCGTATTGTCTAGTCATCCGTGGTTTGGATCTTCGGCTGTGGGCATATAGATGTCAATTTTGCTGATATTTACATGGTTACCACCGAAGGACCACTGACTAGTGCGGATCGGTTGCTTAGGGAGTTTTTTTTTAGAGAATTTAGTTTTCCTCTTACTTTCCACATTCACCGGTTTTTATGCCCCATCGCTTGTAGGATGCTCTTCTCGGTGCGGGATTGTCAACCTGATGACTACTTGACCTTAGGAGGGTCCTCACGTTATGGTGAAACGCATATCCATGGCATTATACATGTTTATCTTCTTCTTCGTTTTTGACATCGCATTTTTTCGTTTCTTCAACTATGTCAACTTCTACCTCTTATTTGCATTCGATACCTCTTCTTAATACGGTCATGATTTCAATCATTATTGATCAACTGTCTTGACTTACAAAGATCTCACATTATATTAGATTAGATGCCTTGTCCTCTATCTCCTTTTCCTCATCGGCCTCTATAGTGTATTCTCAGGGGCATTCATCCAGTTGATCATCGGATTCTTCTACCCTATCTTCTTGTGGGAGACAGTTAGGTCTACTTGACATACCCTCTATCTTATCTGATCGTGTTTCTGTATTGCCGTTCATGGTTTTTCCCAATTTTTTTACCTTGTGCTGCTTTGATTTTTTCTGTTATTTTTCTCTCTATTTTTTGTTTATTGGGATGGAGAATGTTTTTTTTGGAACATCCGGGTAACGATTGTTGTCTTGCGCATCTTAAACGCATCGTCAAGAAACACTCCATCTGATTGGTGCACTACAGGATTCATTCGTGGGTTCTGAGGTGCTCTCCAACATTGTCCTTTCTCTTTGTTTCGAGGGTGGCTTACCCAACATTTCCAACAAGATTTGGATGTTATGGGTCAAAGACGTCTCTGTGCGTCTTCTCTTTGATTCGGCTCAACTACTGTCAGTTGAGTGTTCGTTTTCTTCTTTTCCTTCCCCTTTCCTTTTTCCCACAATCTATGCCAGATGCGATTGCATCAAGCGTTTGTGCTTGTGGAATGATATTTTGTTTCTTTCTAACCTAGTCTTTGAGGCTTCAGTCATCGAAGGAGATTTCAACATAGTGTGGTGCCAGATGGATAAGTGTGGAAGATCCTCTTGTTGGAACTAGATTAACCCTAGAAGGGGTGATGAATAGGGTTTATTATATTTTTTACAAGATATTAAAAATATGACAAAACAAATTGCAGTAGAGAAAATAAATGCAAAAAGTAAATAACACAGATTTTACCCAGCTTCGGCAAACCATGCCTACTGCTGCATTCCCCAAGGTTTTTACTAGAATTAAAATAATATATACGCTTACAAAATCCCTATAAACCCACGACACCCGCTACCAACTGTTCTAATCCTACGCTCAAAACCCTATATTGATCTTTATCCCCAAAATCAAATTTTTCCCAAATTACAAACCCGTAACTCGTAAACCCTAGTTATAAATCCTACAACTAGACACCCCTAGTTTTATAGAAAAACTAGAAAAACAAATGCAATGTTGTGTAAAAAATAAAAACAAAGCAGTTAAATAAAACGACAAGAAAAATCCCCCTTTGTAAATAAAATAGCTGGCCATTCATTTTTTTGTTGTAGCTTCAAAAACAATGTCGGCCGGTCCAAAAAATTGTTGAATAACGAGATTTTGATCGATGCCAATGAATGAAGCTACTATGGGAATCAAATCATAAAGATAAGGTTATATATATATATGTGTACATTGAGTCGTGTTAGAATTACGTTAAAATCTATCCTCAAGTATGCACGAATGTGCTAATCAAGTTATTTATATATATATGTGTGTGTGTGTGTGTGTGTGTATGATTAAAACCTTAAAAAGCCAAAAATGTGCAGAAATTGGCCTACCAGTCGACTGGTAGGAAATAGACCAGTCAACTGGTCAAGCTATTTCTGCACATAACAGCTAGTTTCAAAAAATTTATATAAATATTTTAATTTTACCAGTCAACTGATGATTTTTAACCAGTCGACTGATTCGACTCAGAAACTATTTTCTGAAGAGTCGCCATTCTTTATGAAGAGATTCCTCTTCATTAATCAAAGGAAATGGACATGACTTTTTATGGAAACTATTCATGAAGGATTGCTACTCTTTTACCGTTATATTAACAAGTTTAATCATGTTTTACAATCATCTAATCTATCCGAATTTTACTGATTTTTCTGATCATCATTCTACTCTCTCCATTTACATTCTTTGCAATTAAAAGCTCTCTAATTCAAATATTTGTTGAATCCGTGAATCAATTTAATTTCGTTTGATTCAACAAGAAATATTCTTCCTTGAATCTTCGCATTCGAAGCACATACTCGAGGATCATATTACATGAAGGTTGTACTTAAAATATTGGCTATCCGTGTTGATTAATTAACACAAATCAGAAGTCAAACAGTTGTAATTGTTGAAGACCTGTGTAGTTGCTCAAGCGAGAGGCATTCTTGTTGGGGCTCGGGTGTACTGACCTATTCCTCCAGGTTAAGAGAGGGCGTTGTTAATGAATTCCGAAGAGGAGCTTCGTGAATGGACGCAGGGCGGGAAGTCCAAACCAGTATAAAAATTCCTGGTGTCACTTTACTTTCCGCATTTACTTTGATTGTGATATATCTCCGTAGCTTAGATTTTGTTTGACTATTGCATATCATTTTGCTAGCATATCACATATATTTCCGCTATATCCGTATAAGATCCTTTTAGTCGTACATATCGAATCTTTTCAATTGGTATCAGAGCAAGGCCATCATATAACCGTAAAACCGTTATTTGATGCATTAACATTATGGATAGTAATACTAGCATTAGCAATAACACCGGATATTCTGAAGGCCAATCAACTGCTAGACCACCCTTCTTTAATGGCATGAACTATAGTTACTGGGCTACTCGAATGAGAATATACATGCAAGCTAATAGCTATGATGCATGAAATATTACTCAAAAAGAGTATACACTACCTACTACTGCATGCAGTGAATGGTCAAATATTGAGAAAAATGAAGCTATTGCAAATGCTAAGGCCATGAATATGCTACATTATGCTCTAGATAGAAATGAGTTCAATCAGATTTGTATGTGCAACACTGCATATGAAATCTGGAGAACACTTAAGATTACTCATGAAGGCACTAACAAAGTTAAAAAGAGTAAAATATCTATGCTCAAGAATCAGTTTAAAAATTTAAGATGAATGAGAACGAATCCATAAATGATATGCATTCACGTTTTCAAAATATTTGTCATTCTTTTTTAGGACTAAGAGAAAAATATTCCGACTTTGACACAGTTTCAAAAATCTTGAATTCTTTAGTCGATGAATGGAAGAGAAAAGTATTAGCAATCGAACAAGCTAATGATCTATCTGCCATGAAACAGGAAGAATTAATCGGTAATCTAATGTCCTATGAAGTGAATTTGCAGGCCAAGAAAGCATAGGTACAAGGTAACAAAAATTTAGCTCTCCATGCAGAAAAAGAAGATTCCGATTCAGATGAAGAAGATATAACATTTGTTGCTAAGAATTTTAGAAAAATTCAAAAATACAGAAAGAGTCAAAGAAAAAATATAAAGAAGAATTCATCAAAAGAAACTGATCCGGATTTAGTAGAATGTTTCAACTGTCACAAGACCGGACACTGTCAAAAAAACTATATAGAGCTAAAGAGAAATCGCAAAAATGAAAAATCAAAGAAACGAGCTTTTTTAGTCACTTGGGACAACTCGGATTCATCTTCTAAAAGTGATAGTGACGGCGATAGTGAGCAAGCAAATGTGTGCTTTATGCTTAAAGACAACGATGTAAGTGATTTTACTTTTGATGAATTAGTAGAAATTAATACGGAAATCTTAGAATCTAGGAAAATGTTTAAAAGAAAATTCAAACAAGCTAACGAAGATAAAAACAAAGCCGAATTTGAGAGAGACCTTTTGAAAGATGAAAAAGAAATCTTAGAAGAAGAAATTAGAAAATTACAAGATTCTCTTTCAAAGGCAAATTCTCAAATTTCTTTGTTGAGTCAAGAAATTGAAATTCAAAAGAATAAAAATGATTTACTGGCTTCTGAAAATCATAATTTAAATAATAAAGTTAAAATTATAGAATTAGAAAACTCTAGTTTAAAAACTAAGTTAGAAAATATTTCAAAAAATGTAAATAATTTTAACAAGGGTAGAGAGAATTTATCTAAGATTTTAGAGAATTCTTAATCGGTTTTTAATAAAAAAGGACTTGGATATGATAATAAAATAAATTCAAAAAGGAAATCCAATTTAAAAAATTCTAATATTAAAGCGAAAAATTCTAGTAGTAAATTAAATACTTCTACTAAGAAGAATTATTCGGATAATATTAGTATATGGATTTCAAAGACAAATAATATTCTTATTAGGAATAAATATATTAAAAACTTTTTAGATTCTGTTCATTATAATAGTAATTATTTTTTCAAAAAGGAACCTAAGCCCTCTTGGGTTTGGCTTCTTAAGACTTAACCCTTAGGACCCTAATGGAGGAAGTGGGTACCAATGAAATTTTTGATTTGTTTTTTGCAGGTCCCACTTGACAAAAACAGAGGAAAATGGATACTAGACAGTGGTTGCTCAAAACATATGACAAGAGATAAAGAAATGCTATCAAATATCACTTACATAAAAGGAGGTACTGTCACATTTGGAGATAATTCCAAAAGATACATCATCGACAAAGGCGATGTGAGCAATTACGGTATATCTAATACACCTCTTATTTAGGATGTTTTATTAGTTAAGAATTTAAACACAATTTATGAAGTATAAGTCAATTGTGTGATAAAGGTTTTAAAATAACATTTTCTGAAAATAAATGTAGTATATTTGATTCAAATCAAAATCTTATTTTTGAAGGAAATTGAGACAAAAATATTTATATTTTAAATATGGAAATTAATAATAATCCGAGCATGTGTTTATTAGCCAAAGATAATGATCCTTGGTTATGGCACAAACGATTTTGTCATATTAATTTTAAAACAATAAAAAAATTATCTAAAAATGATCTTGTAAGAGGATTACCAAAAATAAAATTCAAAACTGAAAATTTATGCGATGCTTGTCAACCCGGAAAGTTAATAAAATCCTCTTTTAAATCTAAAAAGGTTATATCAACCTTAAAAACACTTGAATTACTACACATGGATTTATTCGTACCAACTCAAGTTCAGTCCATAAATCATAGTAGATATGTGTTTGTAATTGTTGATGATTTTTCAAGATACACTTGGACTATGTTTTTAAAGAATAAAGGTGATACTTTTGATATCTTTAAGAATTTCGTCAAACAAATTTAAAATTTAACAAATTTTAAAATAAAGAACATACAAGGTGATCATGGAGGAGAATGATTTATTTTGTCAAAAGAAAGGAATTTTTCATTTCCTAGAACTGCACAACAAAATGGATTTGTAGAACGTAAGAATAGAACTTTGCAAGAATGTGCAAAAACATTATTAAACGGAAGTACACTACCAAAACATTCTTGGGCTAAAGCAGTTGCAACAGCATGTTATGTTTTGAATCGTGTATCCATTCGACCTCTTACTAAAAATACTACATACGAGCTTCTTACTGGTAGAAAACCAAATATATCATATTTTAAAGTTTTTGGATCAAAATGTTTCATTTTAAATACAAAAGATCAACTTGAAAATTTTGATTCAAAATCTGGTAAAGGAATATTCTTAGGATATTCTGAACAAAGCAAGGTTTATCATATTTTTAATAAAAGAACCAGTAAAATAGAAGAATCACTTCATGTTTCGTTTGATGAAAATTCTATTAAAAATTCTTTAAAAACAGATATTACAATAAATAACTCTTCTTATGATGATGATTTAATAATATATAGAGAAGATGAAAAATTGTTCATAACAACATAGGGAATAATACTACAAAAACTCAATATAATATTAATAAACAAAATATTCCTTTTAATGAAGTCAGATCTCCACCACGAATTTTACGAAATCATCCAACACAAAATATTATTGAAGAAATAACTTCAAATGTTAGAATAAGAAGTCAACTTAATTTGGTAAGTAATGTAGCCTTCTTGTCAAATATCGAACCCAAAAATCCTAAAGAAGCATGAACATATGAAAATTGGATAATTGCCATGCAAGAAGAATTAAACCAGTTTGAACGTAATGAAGTCTGGGAACTAGTTCCAAGACCAAGTGATCAAACTATCATTGGAACAAAATGGGTTTACAAAAACAAAGCAGATGAATTGGGAAACATCGCTAGAAATAAAGCTAGACTTGCTGCACATAGTTACAATCAAGAAGAAGGCATAGATTTTGAAGAAACCTTTGCTCCAGTTGCACGACTAGAAGCAATTTGAATATTATTAGCATATGCTTATCATCATAACTTTAAATTATATCAGATGGATGTTAAAAGCGCTTTCTTAACTGGCTACATTAAAGAACGAGTATATGTTGAATAATCTCCACTATTCGCACATGAAAAATATCCTGATCATGTTTATAAACTGAAAAATGCGTTATATGGTCTGAAACAAGCACCTCGTGCATGGTATGAACGTCTCAAAACTTACTTGTTAGATTCAGGATTTCAAATTGGAAAGGTTGATCAACCACCTTTTATCAAGAAAGACCGTAAAGATATTCTAATAGTTCAAATATATGTAGATAACATTATTTTTGGATCTAAAAATGATCAATTATGCCAAGAATTTTCAAAAATAATGACCAATGGATTTAAAATGTCACACATGGGAGAACTATCCTACTTTCTGGTTTTACAAATTAAGCAATTATCTGATGGAATTTTTATTAATCAAGAAAAATATTGTATTAATTTAATAAAACGTTTTGGAATGGAAAACACGTCAATTAGACCTACACCAATGAGTACATTGACACATTTAGATAAAGATGAAAATGGTAAAAGTGTCGATCAAAAGTTATATCGAAGCATGATAGGTTCACTTTTATATTTAACAACAAGTAGACCGGATATTATGATGAGTGTTTGATTATGTGCCAGGTTTCAAGCTAATCCGAAAGAGTCACATTTAAGAGTCGTTAAACCAATATTACGATATTTAAGTAGTAACAAAGACTTTGAACTCTTCTATCCAAAAGTATGTTCCTTTGAATTAGTTTCATATAGCGATGTCGATCTTGGAGGATCACGAGTGGATCGTAAAATTACAAGTGGAACATGTCACTTTATTGGTAAATCGCTTATATCTTGATTTAGCAAGAAGCAAAATTGTGTTTCACTATCAACATGCGAAGCTGAATACATATCTGCCACACTAGCTTGTGCTCAGGTATTATATATGCAGCAAACACTGAAAGATTTCAATGTAAATTTGTCAAATTCCATAATCAATTATTATAATACAAGCGCAATAAATTTATCTAAGAATCCGGTAAACCATTCCAGAACTAAACATATTAATATCATACATCACTTCTTAAGAGATAATATTGAAAAACAAACAATTAATTTAGAATTTGTTAACTCAGAAAATAAAATTGCAAATATCTTTACTAAACCCCTTTTAGACAATTCTTTCATTAAACTCCGACGAGAACTAGGAATTGTATCATTCAAAGATCTCTAAAGAAAGTTCTTCGGTAATCATATGCTTATAATGTCTTAATCTCTTTTTAATCGATGACAAAGGGGAGAAATATCTCTCATGGTACCTATGTTATATACCATTTCTATGTTTCCATGCTATTATATTTTTCATATTATTGGAAAATTGTGCTAACATTTGTGAATGCAGGAATTAAATGGTAAGGATATAATTATGAACTAAAAAATTTGTGTAGAAATTCAGAGGAGCTATACATTCAGGGGGAGAAAATCCAGAGTGTTGTCATCAATCAAAAGGGGGGAGAATGTTGAATAACAAGATTTTGATCGATGCCAACGAACGAAACTACTATGGGAATCGAATCATAAAGATAAGGTTTTATATATATGTGTACATTGAGTGGCGTTAGAATTATGTTAAAATCTATCCTCAAGTATACATGAATGTGCTAATCAAGTTATATACATATATATATGATTAAAACCTTAAAAAGCCAGAAATGTGCAGAAGCTGGCCTACCAATCGACTGGTAGGAAATAGACCAGTTGACTGGTCAAGCTATTTCTGCACATAACGGCTAGTTTCAAAATTTTATATAAATATTTTAATTCTACTAGTCAACTAATGATTTTTAACTAGTCGACTGATTCGACCCAAAAACTATTTTCTGAAGAGTCACCATTCTTCATGAAGAGATTCCTCTTCACTAATCAAAGGAAATGGACATAACTTTTTATGGAAACTATTCATGAAGGATTGCTGCTCTTATACCATTATATAAAAAGTTTAATCATGTTTTACAATCACCTAATCTATCCGATTTTTATAGATTTTTCTGATCATCATTCTACTCTCTCCATTTACATTCTTTGCAATTAAAAGCTCTCCAATTCAAATACTTGTTGAATCTGTGAATATATTTAATATCATTTGATTCAACAAGAAATATTCTTCCTTAAATCTTCGCATTCGAAGCACATACTCGAGGATCAGATTATAGGAAGGTTGTACTTAAAATATTGGCTATCCATGTTGATTCAAGAACACAAATCAGAAGTCAAACACTTGTAATTGCTGAAGACCTGTGTAGTTGCTCAAGCGAGAGGCATCCTTGTTGGGGCTCGGGTGTACTGACCTATTCCTTCGGGTTAAGAGAGGGCGTTGTTAGTGAATTCCGAAGAGAAGCTTTGGGACTAGATGTAGGGCGGGAAGTCCGAACCAGTATAAAAATTCCTGGTGTCACTTTACTTTACTTTCCGCATTTACTTTGATTGTGAAATATATCCGTAGCTTAGATTTTGTTTGACTATTGCATATCATTTAGCTAGCATATCACATATGTTTCCGCTATATCCATACAAGATCCTTTAAGTCATACATATCGACTCTTTTCAAAAATTAGGGTTTTTCAATTTCCCAAATTAATTCATGATTTTTACTGCTCTCTAATTTCATTCTTTGAAGCTTCGGTTCGTAGTTGCTCCTGATCGATTGATTTCGCTTATGATCGAAAATTAGTGTGAGTATTTCTAACTAAAAAATGTTTGCTTTCGATTTTTTTTTCCTTAATTTTTGATGCTAATGTCGATGATGAATCTGGTGTATAAATAGGGTATAGAAACCCATAATTCATTCTCTGATTTCCTTGATTTCTTAGTCTGATGATTTGTGTGTTGCGTGATTACTGACTTGCTTGATTAAATTGGCTTTGACTTTTTAATTGAATTTCGGAATGATTTTGAACATGTGAAATACAAACTTGTTGATTTCTGGAAATCTTTGAATTGATTCATCAACTAAAATGATGCTTGCGTGAATTCTACCTTGTCATGAATCCCCTGTAAATTTCTAAAACCAAATCAGTATGTTTCTTGCCTAAAACTGTTTTCGATGCATTGATGTATTCTTGCCAAATATGTACTTGCCGAATAATCTTAAATTGATAATTGCCCAAAATTATTTGCCAATATTAATACCATTCAAAAAACTGGAAACAATTAAAAACTGCATGCCAAATTTGTTCATGTGTAATCTGGAAATATTTGGTTGAGATTATCCACTTGCCAAATAAATTGTCCCACTATGTGTTTGTGATATGATTTGTAAAATTCGATTTCCCACAAATAACACATGCCATCAAAGAAGTTTTAAAAACTTTATTCGATTTTCATCCATGTTGCTCGAAAGATTTATGACCTAATTTGAATTGATATTTTCTTCATGCGTTCGAGCTTGTGCCTATATATTCCCATGCACATAGATTTGTATATTACTGTACCATATATATATACACACACTTCTGGAAATAAAAAAACTTTGGTGATATCTGTACTCGAGTTTTTTTATTAATGCTTGCACCACCTTTCTTGTGCATGTTATGTCACTTGAATCATGTATGCTAAAAATGTTCCATTTGTTTGAACCAGAAAATAATAAAAAACTTTCTTTCTTACTGAAATTTCCTCGACCATTTGCATTGTCATACGTGACTGGACATGTTCTTTTCAGCACATATATTTGGTTCATTCATTTGGAACTTGTGTCTTGTTTCACCATTAGTTTGATTCGCATGAAAATTGTGTTGGAATGCTTGAGGTTGCACTGTATTATTGTGTATGCCATTTTGCCCCTTTATTGAGTTGACTGCCATGCTCTAGTTTTGTGCATGCACAAGTATTTGTGCATGTTGCTGAGTAGTTCCCAGTAGCCATTTTGTGGTGCCATTCAGTTGTATCAGCCTTTTGCCTGTGCTTTATCATCAATGTATGCATCTTCACTTGTTCTTGTGAAGGTAGTTTTTCCATTGTGTATATTGTGAGAAGCTTGGCAATTTCCCATGACCATGTTGCTTTGTACGTTGTTTGTACCTTGTTGGTTGATGGCCCATGTATCATTATTGTGTCCTTCTCTTTAAATTTTTTTGCACAAAAATGTTTTGTGCACATCTTTGTCGCTGAACCATATTTATATATTTATGCTTGTATACTTTGAGGTTGAATATATATGATGCACTTTTACTTGCATGATGTTTCACTTTGGCTTGAATTGTTTTGTCTTGAGCAAGTCAGTTGAGTTGCCAACTATGCAGTTGCACTCTACTATGTTCAGTGCAAACATATGCGTGGTTGGCCTCCTGAGATTTTATGTGTTTGTTGCATGTTGAGACCACTATGCTTGCTGCACCATGCAACAATGCTTTGTGATTTAATTATTCATGGCTTTGAGGGTTCCCTGACTTTGATTCCCACATGTTGACTTACCTATGTGCATGTACCCACATACGTACATATGTATATATACATAGATGTATATATATATATGTGTTTGTATTTTGTGTGTTTTCATTCCTTATATTTGTTACTTGTGTGTTCATGGATACTAGCAGCATTCCTATGTTGTCAAGCTTCACCTGAACACATCATTCTTGATATATTTGTCCCTTGCTGTTTCAATGATTGACCATATTGCCCCTGCACAAAATATATGTGTATATACATACACATGTATGTGTATACATGTATTGTGCATGTGTAGAATATATATATATATATATAAGCACTAGAGACATTGTCTACCTTGTGGTATTTACAGTGAATCACAGTGAATATCACAAACTGTCCAGACATAGATGGATGAATATACATATCAGACCAAGTCAAAAAATATGATGAGAAACACATCAAAATTCCAGAGCAAATAAATTTTAAAGTAAAATTATATCTACTAGAATTTAAAATTATTTTGTTCGAGTTTACTATATGCTTCTGTGACAGGTAAACAGGTGATTGGACCGACTGTGAAGATAGAAGTGAGTGTCAATGAGTGAATAGGTGATAGAGTTGAGTGAATCAGAAAATATTTGTACAACTGAGTGATTGAGTGTTGTATTGATGAACTGATGTAACAAATGAAACTGAATGTGAAATTGAATTGTAATATATTAGTGAAATGAACAAATAGTGGAGTTGTAAGATTGTACTATTGAAATGTTTGAAATTAAATATTATATTTCAATAAAATACTGTTTGAGTACTTAAATTCTTGTGCAGTAGTATTCTATTTAAATATAAATATTTAATTTTGTCTGTGATGTAGAAGAATAGTACAATTGCAAACACATTTATAATAATATATATGTTTGTTATCATCAAACAAAAATCATATAATTGTTATATACAACCCCTCTATAAACTGTGTGGAGATTGAATGTTTCAATTCTTTCATCATCGAATTGGGTATGTTGGATGTGTCTTTTGTTGGTTATGCCTCTACTTGGTGTAGTAAACAGGAGAGCACTGGTCGAATCCTCTCCAGTCTCGACCGGTTTTTTGGTTCAAAGGGGTAGTTTAACTTTCTATTTTTCTACTCAGTGGCTCGCCTTCATCGCTCTAACTTGGACCATGCTCTATTGATACTACATTGTTCTCCTTTTGCTTTAACGGGACCGTCTTCGTTATGTTTCAATCCATGTAGAGATCTCATCACACCTTCTTTCATGCTGTGGAGGAATCTTGGTCTTCCCTAGCAATAGGTAGCCCTATAATTGTTTTCTCGCTCAAGCTCAAACGTCTCAAAATCTTGTCTAAAGGATTGGAATTCTCAGGTTATCAAGAACATCTTTGATAGAGTTTGAATGGTGGAAGAAATTATTATCTTAGTGGAATAATCTTATGATGCAGATCCTTATGATTCTAATAAGGCGGAATGGGTTCAAGCCCAACTCGCCTTTTCCTCCGAGTTTCGCGTTGAGAATGATTTCCTTCGTCAGGAGTCGAAGAAGCGAGGATCAATTGGATTGACGATGGCGATTCGAACTTGAAATTCTTTCATTCTTCTATTAGAATGAAAAATAATATTCTATCTATTCACCAGAATCTTCGCCCAAACCTTTTCTTGGCCTCCTCCCTTGCGGATGTCGAAGAGACAATCATTTCCCACTTCTAAACCTTATTTCAAAGTCCGTCCATCACTTTATCTGACCCGGTTCTTTTATCTTATATCCCTCGTTTGATTCTTCCTGATGAGTATGTTGTTCTTCGTATCGGTCCCTCTTTTGAGGGGATTCGATCTTGTGTGTTTTTGCTAAGAAAGGATAGTGTAGATGGCTCAAATTGATTCAATGGGTTTTTACTGGAATGTTTGGCTAATCATTCAACGATATTTCAGCTTGGTGATCCATTCTTTCTTCTCGGGTGATATGCTTCCTAAGGGACACCAATCTTGTTCTCATCCCAAAATGTGAGAAACCTCGGTCGTGTGCTAATTTCAGACGAAATAGCTTGTGTAACTCCTCGAACAAGGTCATCCTGAAGGTGTTTTCTTCTAGGCTCACGATTATTCTTGACCGTATTATCTCGTCATCCCAAGCAGATTTTGTCAGAGGATATCTAATCACCAACAATATCCTTCTTGCTCAAGAACTTATCTCCCAATCGATCACAAGATTAGAGGTTCCAATATGGTAATAAAGCTTGATATGGAGAAGGCTTACGATCACATGTTATGGTTATTCATAATCTGGATTCCCCGAGCTTTTGGATCCCTCGAGCCTCTTTTTGATCTTGTTCGGAGGCTCATGTCGAACGGTTGGTTCTCCATTCTTATCAACAGATCAATCATGGTTTTTCTGATTGTGAAGGGTTCTATGTCAAAGAGATCACCTTTCCCCTAAGTTGTTCATCATCGCCGCGAAGGCTTTCGTTCAAGGAGTGCATTCTCTTATGATAGCTGGTTAGATCCATTGATTTAGTATCTCCAGTGATTGTCCTGTGATTTCCTCGTTGTTGTTTTCTGATGACATCATTATTTTTATCAATGGGAACCGACGCTCCATTCATCAGAACCTGTTTTTCTTCATATCTACGAATGGTGCTCGGGATAACTCGTCAAATCTTTGAAAAGTTGCTTCGTTCCAACCAAGTCTATGGACCCAGTAAGGATTTCTTGGATATAATCCTTTTCTGGTTTTAGGATTACCGCTCTTCCTTTGCCTTACCTCGAAATCATTCTTTAAAGAGGTTGCAAGCTCAACTCAACCTCCGATCCTTTGACCGACAAAGTTAGGGGAACATTTTTAGATGGAACTCTTCTCTCATATCCCATGATTGTAGACTTCCCTAGACCTGATCCTTATATAAGAAGGACCTTGCATGGAGCTGGACCGGTTTGATTCAACAGATGGAAGGAGCCATTGAACATAGAGTGAAGGCCTCCCAGCTCTTCCCTGGCTTGATGGTTCGATTCTTAATGGCTTAGCAAGACAACTCGGATTGGTTGATTTATTAGGCAAGTTGAGTTAGATGGGAGAAAGAGGCTTTCTTTATCTACGGGGGGTCTTCTCTAGGTGCGTGACTATGCATATACTTTTCCCATGCATTGGCGTAAGATATTGCTCTATCTTAGGTGCGCATCGGAGGTATTCTTTTGAGTCCTTAGACCGAAGCTTTCTACAGAGGCTCTTCTCCTCCTAGAGCCCTCACATACTCTAGATATTGTGGTTCGAGAGTGTTCTCATAAAGCCAAAATTAGATTGAACCTAGGGATGGTATGTGTCAACTGCTATTTTCCTGGCACCCTATCAATCAGTACCCTCCTGTTACAAATGAGTCTTGCACTTGGTAGAGACTAGGGCACATTTTATTGATGGATTATTATAAGAGGTCCAAATTCTGCAGGTGGGTACGGGCACGTTCCAGTGGAGTCAAGAGCGTGCATAGGTCCGA
Source organism: Allium sativum (assembly GCA_030737875.1). Lineage (NCBI taxonomy): Eukaryota > Viridiplantae > Streptophyta > Magnoliopsida > Asparagales > Amaryllidaceae > Allium > Allium sativum. The sequence continues at coordinate 276,764,452 of CM060926.1, read as the reverse complement.
TGGGGGAAGATAAGACGTCGATTCTTGATTCTCTTGGATCTCATGTTTTGCAGCTATGACACCTACCTCCTCTTTTTTTGTGCTTACCACCACTCTTTGGCTTCGTCTTGTTTCTAGGATAAAAAGACGATGCAAAAAAGGAATCGTTGTGTCTCTTGGGTATCATTTTCCATCCCAGACGCGAGGGCGGTCTAGGGCTACAGAACCCTAGGGACATCTTCAAGGCTTACACTTGTAAGCAATGGGCTAGGTTCCGTACTAACGACTCTCTTTGGGCGTCGTTTCTCTATGCTAAGTATTGGCGCCTTTTGCCATCGGATTTCACTTGGACCCCGTCCTACGCTAGAGAGATGTGGAAACTGATGCAACATATGAAGGCCTTTTCTGACTCTCACGGTCGGGATGACGACTGGAAAGGTGGTCCTTTCTCTCTTAAGGCAGCTTAGAATTCTACTAGGACTTCAGTGAATAGAATTACCGTTTTCTCTTTCATTGGGGACAACTGCATCTCTCATAAGGTTTCCATTCTTATGTGGAAAACCCTTCATGATGGTTTACCACTAGATGTTAATTTAATAAGGATCAATATTCTGCTCGTGTCTCAGTGCACATGTTGCAAAGTAGGAGAATTGGAACCGACTGCTCATTTGTTCTTCACTGGTGAGTGTGTCCATGTTGTCTGGTTTTTCTTTGGGGTTTTAGTAAGTCTTAGGGAAATGCTCATTCCTCGCTTGATTTGCTTCGTTTCTAGTGGGAAGGAAGGGCCAGAAAGGATCTTCGATCAATTATCTTCCAGCTTGTTCCTTGTCTCGTATGTTGACATCTTTCACACTATCAAAAGAAGGTTGTTTTCGATGATTCACCGATGGTGTCGTCTTCCTTCATTGGTAGAGTTAAGGATGATGTCTGGTTTGCATTTTGAGGTAGGCCTTTCATGGGTAATCTCCGCCCTCGCTCTTTAGTGTTAGCTCGTTCTTTCGATCTTACTCTTTTTTTTTAGGCTATGGGATAGGATCTCACTTCTTCTAGTGGTTGTCTAAGGGGATTGGGCAGTTGTCTGGATCATCTTGCTAGTTGATTGCTCCTATTGGGTTTCTTCGTTGATTAGGATTAGAGTTCGTGGTTTTTTAAGAAGGTGGAGTAGGAACTTGGTTTTTTCCTTGTTTTGCATTGCTCAGTGCATACTGGTTTCGGTACTCTTGGTCGCCATTCCTATTGGTTTGGCTCGGGTTGCCTTATGTCTTTTTGTTGGCATGAGTGGGGTTGTTTGTATGTACGCTTTGGTTTTTTTTGTGTGGTTTTCGCCTTCTATCATTGATCCAATTGAGTGTGTAGTACTACCGGTCTATTTTTGTGAGCCACCGGAGAATTGCTATTTACTCTTTTTTGGTATTTATATATACGTAATTTTCCTCAAAAAAATACCTATAAATAGTAATGCCTAGATACTACTGTAGTATAGCTTCTTGTTCTAGAGCTTTGCCAAGTGCTACAAAACACTTTTTTTCCATTGAAAACAATACCAATTTAAAAGTGTTGTTAATTTTGTATTCTTCTTCATTCTATACGCTACTTTTGCATCATCAAAATAATGATCAAAAGAGTGGTTATTGGTTTGATTAAAGGCATACAAACTTTGAATTCTGTTATGCTATTTAAAGGCTTCATTTATTTCTAAAGTCAATTGCTTAAGAACCCATTTGTTTCTATTGGATTGAACTATTGTCTGAAAGAATCTACAAAGTAGATTCTTGAGGTCAGAGGTGCAAATTTTTCTCATCCTTACACTCGAGTCATCAATCAATATATCCAACATAACCTATGGTAGAGCTAATAATTACTACATTGGACCGTGAATTGATTGCACCAGCTTCCATTGTGTTTACAAAACATTCGTTTTCACTATGCTGCAAATGAATGGATGAACAATTAACTAGACTTAGCTCATGGGAAATATTTGAAAACTAAAACTGCAGGCTTAATGGTTTCAGCTTGAAAAATGAAGAAATTAAACCTGATAATAAATAAACCATTAAAAGAAAACCTAGCAGTTCCAATGACAATATAGCCCTACTGTACTTGTTTTTTTTTAAAATCCCCCCTTTCTATTTGTTGCTGCTATGACCACCAACTACGTCGTTTTGGTTTTGGAACTCAAAATAGTCACTACAAATACACGTAGAACGAAGCAGCATGGATAAGGGAATAGGCAACCAAAATGCACTCCTTAAAAGAAATTGTTAGTCGTTAAGAGAGATCGCTGAGATTTCAAGGCGAGGTTGAGAAAGATTGTTGAGATTTTGAAGGTTACATTGAGTATGGATGATTGAAAGAGAGGAAAATTAGTAGGGATGTCAATGGATACTTTCGGATATTGATAGTACTATATCTATATCCGAAATCATTTTCGGATATCGGATATCCGTATCCATGGATATCGGATAATTATCCTATCCAACAATGATCGATAAATCAAGAAATATAAATGAATTTTTTTAGTTTAACATAATTGTTTTTTAATTTCATTGATCACAAAAGTGTTAAAAACGAACATATATAATGAAATTAAATTAATTTGAGTATCTAATATACATATAATTTCAATTCCATTATTTAGTAAAGCAATGAATATATCTCATTAATTGTACTAAAATACATATAATTTTGAGCATAATGTTTAAAAAAAATCAAATGGATAATTTTTGGATGCGGATATCTATGTATCTGTATCCGCATCCTTTCTTTGGATATCGGATATTTATCCGTTTTTCAGATACGGATTTCGGATTTTTCGAGTATCCATTGATAATCCTAAAAATTAACGTAGAGCCGTGAATGGAAAGGAGGTAAACATAAAGAATTAAATCCAACTTTTGGGTTGGAGCTAAACTTATGATAAGTGGAGAGCAATTTTTAAGGTGGAGAAAGATTTTTGAGGATTGGAGGGAAAAAATATAACTTTAAAACAAAAAATCATTACTTGTAGCAAAAATAAATTGTACATATAAAGAAGATAATTAAAAGAAAACACTTGCATGTAGATGGATGTAATACCTTTCCTTAATCTATTCAAATTAAAAAAAATTGAATGTTTAATATATTTTTCTCAATTTTTTGAAAACTTCTAAATTTTGATTTTATACCTTATGAATATTCTTAATCTTATTTTTAGAGAATTCAACATTTTTTATTTTTTAAATATTAAAAATAATTATGAATTATAACGATTAAATACTAAACAATATGTATAGAAATTACTTATCAATCGTTAATTAGTATAAATAGTTTAATAATAAATATTAATATTAGTGTTATTTATTAATTCTCGGTTATTTAATAGTAATTGTTAATTATTAGAAATCATTAGTTATTAAATATTAATAACAACTGTTAATTATTAGTTATTAAATATTAACATTATTAATATAGTAATAACTAATTATTAGTAATTATTAAATAATTATTTTTTGTTTTTTATTAATAAAGATTATTTTGTATTTTAAATTAATTATTATGATCTAATAGTAAATATGACTTAATATTAATTTTTTTACTTTTTCAATAATTGATTATTAATTATTACTATTTAAGTATAATTTTTAATTAATATTACAACGGGAATATAAAAATGGTCGTAATAGGCATTTATTACAAATGATATGAAAGATTATTTTTTCAATAATTGATTATTAATTATTACTATTTAAGTTAATTTTTAATTAATATTACAACGGGAATATAAAAATGGTTGTAATAGGCATTTATTACAAATGATATGAAAGATTATTAAAAACAAGCATCTATTACAACTGGATTAAAAGAAATGTTGTATTAAGCGTCTTTTTTAACAACTTGTTCAACTCACTGAAAAAAGGTACTTTTAAAATACCTTTATTATAGCTAGTATCTTGTAACTGTTGTGTAAGTGTAATTGTAATAGGGTTCTTTTGTTGTAATTGGGCCGACAGTTCAAATCGTAACTGACCCGTATTATTGCTGTCGGTTCGGTTTGGAGTGTTTGCTTTAAAAAAGGATTCGGTTCGGTTTTCGTTTTATTTGTATAGTTCGATCTGAACGGTTTTCGTATTTTGGTGTGGTTTATGCCTACCCTAACAAATGACTGGATTTGTAATAATATATAGAAGACGTCGTTTACTACAGCTGATGGAGAAGTGATGGTAGCCTTGAGATTGATATACAAAGAAAGTGAGATATACATTTGTACGAAGTGCCAACTTGGCTCGCTATTTGGGGGAATGAGAAAGGGATAAAATGTGTATGGCACACTCCTCACCAATGAAGCAATACGTCAAATGCACTAAAAGTTAAAATTGCCTGTCGCTGCGCCATTGAAATCGAGTATAGTTCTTATAAACTTAAAAAACTGCATGATGCTGATGGTGTTGGCTAACGTTGTGGAGTGTGGAATTCTCACTCTAGTCGTATTTTATTATTTATTATTTTGAGAACAAGAAAGAAAGTTATTCATTTGATGCGTGGAAGGCACACTCTATTTTGAAAATATGAGCAATAGAAGCGTATCAGTTTGAAAGTATGAGCTATATGAATATCCATGCAATAATCATTTAACAGTGTCCTAGACTAAGCTCTGAACTTAGCTTAGTACAAGAAATGCATTCATTAATTTTGGCTAACTTACTAACTTTCGGCTAGAATTGGACATATACAAATAGTTTACAGATTCTATTGGTAGAAGCAAAATTTATCAATTTAACCGGAGGCTTACATTTTTTCCTTCCTTTCACATTACCTGTACTTTTCATTCACCCAAGTTGATTGTATTATTATGTAACCATTATACATAGCCAAAACCGAGTGCATATTAACAGTGTACTGAAAAGGAGATCAGAACTCAAGTGCCATATAGTCGAAAGTAACAGAGAGAATTGTTATACAAGATCTTCTTGCACATTTCGACAATTATTACTATTTACTCTTACAATCACAAAACAAAACACCGAAGAATCATAAATGGTAAACAACAACAAATTATAAGATACAAACAAAAACACCTCCAAGTAAAAATGTAAAAAAAATCAAGAAGAATGCTCGACTTCAAAAGCAACTTCTTCAACCAAGCATTCCATATACCATATGATTCATCGAAGGCTCGCAGCACTTGAAAGATATGAATATACTCTTCTTTTTAGCAACAATAACCGAATTAACCACCTCGTCTTCAGGATGGTACACCGAAAAGCACCTCGAATCCATTCAGATCTTCCATGTCAACCACCGGGTACAAAAACATGCGTGCTCCGTGTGCACTGCGTACCACTAACAGTGCACCTGGTCTCATGTGTTGTGCTAAGTGTTCGATTATTTCTCTCTTTTGCTTCTTCTCCATTCCGACCAATGCTGCTAAAAACACCACATCATACCAAACCCGAGGTTAGATTAATTAAAAGATGAATATGTAAATGGTAAATATGTAAATATGTAAATTAATTAAAAGATGAGAATATGTAAATTACACATAAGCATAAATGGTAAATATGTAAATGTTAATTAAAAGATGAATATGCCTAAGCCGAGGTTAGATTGAGTTACGGTGTTAGACTGCCCGGAACCGTCCGGCATATCCAGCAACCATAACAATACAGATCTAATGTGACATGTTAGCGCATTAAGCCCAAAAATCCGATATTAGATTGAGTTGCGGTGTAAGACTGTCCGGAACCGCCCGGCACATCCAACGACCGCAGCAATGTAGATCTAATGTGAGAGGTTGGTGCTTTAATGAATGAATTAAAGCTAAGAAATAGGCAGGCTAAGAATGATAGAGTTAAGTAAATTAAGGCAACACTTAACCAATACAGCATGTTAACTAAACTGATGGGTGGGGGTTAGGTTAATTTGAGAACACTTAACCATTTTAACATGTTGATTAGGAAACCCTAGTAACGGGAACCCATTTCAGCAGTAACCCACATAGATGTATCATTGTAACGTGAACTAGGCAGGGTGGGGCACGATTACTGGGCTGATTATAAACAGTCAAAATAACGGCGGATGGTGCAGCAGTGTAGGTTCCGACGGAGTATGGACGTGCACGTACTCCGGCATGGACAAATCAGGCACTGGACATCAGTAGTATACACTGTGCATCTTGAATTTGTGTCGGGTTGTCACCATAGGAATTGATACACCCCATGGTGGGACCAGCACATGTATCTACAATCAAGCAGGGCCGAATGATACAAGTCATAAATGCATACGAGTAGAAACCGATCGATAAAGGGGGTCATTTTATCATGAACACATGGTGATAGTTGAAACACTTGTTAGTAGGTGCAGAGAAATAGAAATGAGTGCGATAGTATATTTAGTTTATCTTGCCTTATTTATTGTTATCTTATTTCTAGGGTATTGTAGTAGGTTCAACTTATTCATGTCATGATCATTTTTTATGTTTACATGCTAAATAATCACTGGACTTACCAGACTTATGTCTGACTCATTTTCTTTCACCTTCTATTCTTCCGTTCCCTCCCCCCCCCCCCCTCCAGGTCCGCGGGGAGGGAATACGTCAGCTTAGTGCAGACTTTTTCAAGCTTGAAGAGAGTAGATGTATTGCTTGGATTCTCTTTTCTTGGGCTATGGCTGTGGTTACACTTTTATTAGGGATTTATGCTGCTTTACTTCCGTTTTATGCTTCTTTATGTACTTGGAGATTTAAATCAAGACAGATGTTTTATTGTAATAATTTAGAAGTTGGGTTTTGAGACAATGCTTGTAATGTTTTGACTGAACCACGCTATTTAATATATAATTTCAGTTTCCCGCTGTTTATATGTCTGTCTTGTAAATTACCTGTATCTTTTACCTATAATACTCCACCAAAGTTAATGCATTCCCTTTGTGAGTGACCTTAACGGAGGTGGGGTGTTTACAATTTTTTTGGCAAAAGTTTATTTTATCCAAGCGATAGTAAGCGTCGGTTTGATAAGCAAACCTGATTATATCATATAATTCTGCCGTCTAATTACAATCCATAAACCTAGTATTCTCGCAAAGTGTGTATCGACTTGGTCTTCCATCTCCGATATGTAGTATGTGCGCGCTCAAAGAAGGGAAAAAAAGAGAAGAAAAAAAGAGGAAAATCTAAATAGAATAATGGCAAGGGGTAATCAGCAAGGGATAATCAGTGTTCGTTCAGATTATGAATACTAGTGGTCATATTTACTAGAAATCTGCATGGGATAATCAATTTGAACGGAAAATCTGAAGAACAAGGCTTGCTTTCTCATAATTTTGTATGATATATATCTTATCTATTATTCTGAATTCTCTATTCTCATGGTATTGCACAACCCTTGGTATTGGATCGAATTTTAGACTGTAATTTATTTTTCGTGGGAATTAAAATTTATTTTTTCGATTTGTTTAACCACCATATAGATTACCGATTGTGAATTTCAAACATAAATATCTACGTACTATGATTATGTCACAGTTATATTGATTTAGCTAGTTGTGATGAAACTGTTAAAAAATTTCCTCCCTCTTGTAATATATGGGGAAGATGCTACTGTGCCCGAAATTAGTAAGTCAAAAACTGTGGATCTCAAATTGGAGGGGCGTAATTCAAGGAGGGTGCAAAATCGTAAGATTAATATCATTTTCGCACAAAATGACACCCTGTTTATCGGATGTAATAGAATTTTCGCATATATGGCCATGCGCATATCATGTTTGTTTAAATGACTCAATCATGTTTTTATGTCCATATAGTAATTGCATAACACACTTTTTTTTTTGTTTAGACGACTCTCATGGATTTTTTTTTTTGTTACACAAATATGTGATATTGTTCAGAATGGGAAAATATTACAGAAAAAACACAATCAAAGAGAACCTATATTTTTTTTCTAAAAGGGTCAAATATTTTATAAAGAAGTTACGATAAAGAAGATAAGATATAAGAAACTATCAGAATATATAGAGAAGACATCATACATACATACACATATATACATATACATATACATATACATACATATGTATGTATATATATATATATATATATATATGTATGTATGTATGTATATACACATACAAGCTTCTTAACACGCAATAATAAAAGTTTGTGCTCGTCTAGTCTCCACTTTGTTGATTGCAAAATAATGCTCTAGTTCAACTCAGAATTACTTGAAACCATAGCATGACCAAGGTATCAATAAGTGCCAAAGTTTTTTTTTTTTAATATCCAATCACATTTAAGATTTGGTAATTCTCACAAATAATGGTTTTTAGATAGGCTATTTCCTCTTACAATATTTGTACTTGCAATCTTTTGTAGATACTTGTTTCCCAAAAAGGAATAATTAAGTTAATGATTAATAGAAGGTAACAAATGCGGTGGTGAAGAAGTTGGAATTAGTGGAACGAAATTAAGCTATGTGATTAATAATTAGTAAATTACTATATGAGGTAACAATAAGGACGACAATGGAGCGAGTTTTTAGTTCCCCACACCCACCCGGAGATTTTTGTACCTCGCCCCAGACCCGCCCCGTATACCCGGTGCAGATCTGAAATTTTGCCCCATACCAGGAAATCTGTACGGGTCAAGGTAGACCCGACCCGTCCCAAAACCCGATGAAATCATGTACCGATATACACAAATTTATTTATTTATAGTTTTTTACCACTAAATGATAAAATAAATACAACTAATAATTTGTTTTCAATGATAAGATAATATAGAAAAACGAATTGTACGATAATAGCTCAGAATGTGTGAGTTTGTTATTTTATAATTATCATTAATGCAACTAAATACTATGAAAAAACCATATCTTATTTATTGGAAGTATATAATATTCATGTTATAACCACGTATATGTAAAAGAATTAACAAGTAATCATTATAATTATAAATGAGATTAATGATCTTTCACTAGTGCGAGGTAGGTTAGTCGTGCCCCAAACCCGACCTAACACGTGAACCTTTCAAAGCGTGTCGTGGCTTACCTACCCCCAAAGACTCATTGGGGCTTGTCTAAGCAGGCCAAAAAGCGGCGAGTCAACCGGGTTTGAAATTATTATTATTATTAACTTTTAAAATATCGTATTCTTTAGAATATTTTAAATTCTTTCTCAATTAAAGCTTTATTCTCCTTTTCAAGAGACAAAAATAAAGAATTATTTAAAGAATCTTCTAAAGATGTATTTTTATCTTATAGAACATCAATTTCCTTTAAAAGATTATTGTTTTTGTTTTTTAGCTGCTCATTTTCTTTTTGAAGGAAATCCCTTTAGAAAACAAGCTCTTCTAAGGTATTTTCAAAACATTTAGTTTGTTTTATTAATAAAATGTTTTCCTTTTTTAATTTAGAATTTTCTAGCTCACAGTCTTTTGACTTAGCTAAATAATTGTATTAAGTATATTCAAAGTTTTAAAATCTTTTAATAATTTTTCATGGTCTAACAAAAGATCTTTACATAACGAATCTACACATACCGATTGTGATCTGACTTTATCCATGAGACAATTGTTTGCTTGCTCCTTTGATTCTGCTTTGCCTTGATTAGATTTCTTTATTTCCATTTGTTCTAGGATGTTGTTACGATCTCCAGAATCCCAAGATCTGATACCAAATGAAAAGACTTAATAGGATCGAGTAGTATGGAAATATGTATGATATTAAATGCGGAATTAGATGATATACTAGCTTTGATATATGCAAGTAAATATTTAATGAGATAAATACTTAGAGATGATATCACAGATAAGTAATATGAAAGCTGTAAGCAAAGCTAAGAACATCATGAATTTTTTTTACTGCTTCGAAGCACTGTCCTACGTCCAGTCCCGGACTCTTTCTAGAATTTCAACTAATTAACACCCTCACATAACCTAGAGGAATAGGTTTTACAACACCTGAGCAGCAGAACAAGGACCCAAGCAAATGAACAGGATTTCGCCTCAGTAGCCGAAGAGGACTTCTTGCCCGAGGAGCAGAAGAGGATTTCAACAAATACAAAATTTTGTTTGACAATATATATGTTCTTGATAGCATGTATAAGTCACTATTGAGTACCTTTCCTATAATCTTCTCCTTTATGTATATTTGAAAGCGTATGAAGAATAAAGAAGGGAAATTGATTTAAAATCATAGAGTATTGAATATTTGAGATCACTAGTGAATATTATATAGAAATATTCCAGAATCAAAGAATACTAATATCAGGAAAGTTCAGTAGTAATCGGTGGTTGAAAACAAATGATTCTGAAGTTTATTTATATTAAATAAAAGGTAGAAATCATTTGTAAAAAGGTATGATTAAAATATATGGACATAACTCTTTGATTAAAGAGTTATGCCTCTTTAAAAAGTCGCAACCCTTCAGTTTAGTCGACTAAAATTTGAATTCAACTAGCTAAAAAAGGCTATTATTTGAAAAGGTGTGCACCAAAGTGACAATATTCAGCGGGCTATTTTGTTAAAAAATTGGAATTTGTGCACTGCCTTTATTTTAAACACTACATATATAATGTATATCTTAGGAGATATTTTAACATTGATCTAACTAAATACTGACTCAAATACAACACTAATTTAACAATTTATCCTATCTTCGAATCTTCTTGTATTATAACCATAATCTCTAGTATTTATCTTGCAATAATTTGTAATATATGATATTGTCGATATATAGTTATCATAGTTAAAATATAGCTCGAGAATCGAGGTTCTAACAGCATAGAGTTACACTATAACCACGTTAGGTTGTCCTCCATGGACTATTGATGTTAACAACATGATTCTCATATTCTAGTCATATTTTAGCGAGTAAAGAAATAGCACAAAGTTACACTGTAGCCACATTAAGTTGTCTTGCATGGACTGTTAATCTTGACAACATAATTCTCTTTATTACTGTAGCAATGTTTCAGAGAGTAAAGAAATAGAACGGAATTACACTATAGCCACATTAGGTTGTCTTCCATGGACTGTTGATGTTGGCAACACGATTCTCTTTATTACTTTAGGCATGATTTTTAATTCGAGCAAAGAATTAGCATATAGTTACACTGCAGCCACGAAAGGTTGTCTTTCATGGGTTGTTGATGCAACAACACACTACTCTTTAATACATAGCCATGTATTTTATTTCCAACTACATTGCTTAAACCGTAAATTCTCTGAACAAAATGATGACTCAAAAACATAAAAGAACCACGTACATACTACACTGGTAAGATAAATGTAACACCCCAAAATTTAATACACTATAACCATACTTCAAGATAATAAATTGGGTATTACTTAATTAAAATATTCAGAATTAAGGTACAAACGACATTACCATTGCGTTCATCTCGGAATTCTGGTTCAGATAGACCCCAAGTTGGCGTAAAACGGATAACATATGAAGAAGTCATGTGCATTAGAAGTTTGTATACATATAAGGGGCTTATATATGAATATAATATAAAAATTAATTTCAGAATTTTCAAACTAGATAACTATTTTCAAACGAGATAACCAGAAAAACAGCCGTGAAACCAGACCGTTGTGGGATGACGCACAATTGGCCTGGGTCGACCCATTGGTCGACCCAAAGTTGGTTAGGTCGCCCCTTGGGTCGGTGGGTTGACCCACTAATGATCTGGGCAGATTCATTCTTCGAATCTGGACCGTTTTTCGGACTATATTCGTTATTGACTCAGCACTACTTGTACGGTTGAGATTAAAACCCTAGAATCTAAAGTCTGAGGTTGACTCTGTGAATTTATAAATATGTGGCTTCTCTAATTCCAATACAAACCATTTATTTATATCTTTTGCCTCTATGAAATTATTCTAAAAATATAAACATATAATGGGGGAATGCTGCTGAGGCTTAGATCTACAGAGACAACATTCAGGACTTGTATACATACAACTAAAAGGATTGGATTAAACTTTTCAACGGCATATTGTTATATATATATATATATATGAGATTTAATATCTTCTTCACCAAGACCCACTGTGAGTTCCCTGTCATTTTCAGATTTGATTTCTTAGACTATAACATGACGGTTAAATAAAATTGGGTTAGGATATACAGTGTTTGTAAGATAAATGTTATACATGTTTTTCACTGTTAATCACCTATGCTGTTATGACAAGTAAAACATATGACATTGATGTTGGATAACTAATAAGTTATATGTATTTATCTTCCTTTTCCCATTCTCTATGTTTTATGTTTATTTCCAGTATGCCTATGTGATTTGATTATATTCTCCTTCCCGTTTTCCGTTTTTATTTACGCTAAGCCTAGGCCTTTGGAAGCCTAAGCTATATCCGATTAGAGCGTGCATATAATTGGGGCAATAATGAGTGACATACAAAGAGGAATTTAGGCATATTGTTAAATTCACTACAATAAAATGGGGCTTGCATAGCGTTTGAAAAACGCTATTATATCCTAACGTAGCGTTTCAGAGAACGCCATGTAACGACATGCTATGTTAGACCTTCTACTTTAAATAGCAGTTCAAAAACGCTATGAAAAATTAATTTTACATGGCGTTTGTATTTGCTATTAAACAGAAACGCTATGAAATATACCATCCTATGCTAACTTTCAATAGCAATTGTGTGTATGTTTCTATAGTGTTTGTGGGTATGTTTCTATAACGTTTGTGCATATGTTTCTACAGCGTTGTATTTGTATGTTTTATAGCGTTTATTTGTATGTTTCTATGGCTTTTTTATTCAATAGCGTTTATAAAACGTTATTGTTTATATTATTAATTTATAGACTATTTGTCGTTGTTTTAGCTTTGTTCATGCATATATATACACAGTTAAATATTTTTTAACTGCATATAAATATAACAAATTTTTATAAACAACAAATATATAAATTAATGTATACTATTTCATACATATCATTCAAACAACTTAGTATTTCATACATACTTTTTTATCAACTTTTCCATATCCACACATAGTACATCATACATTTTTCATCAATAAATTATTATAAAATAGAAAAAAATAGATTTAATCTTGTTTTGCTTCTGATATTTTCTTCTTAACATCAATAATGGTGGCCCTGTTAATGTCAAATAAACAATAAAGGCATTAGTAATTGTTATAACATATATTGACAAAGCAAAAGAACCAAACTCCGAAAATCCTGCGTTGTTCATAAATAATTTATTATTGTTGTTAGATAAAGAAATAAATGTGTACAAATAAATGTATACACAACAATGGATTATCTAACTTTCAATAGTAAACAATGCGTACAAATAAATGTATTATATATCCTTGTGTAATAAACAATGCAAACAACTTAGTAAAACTTAACATATAACGATACAAATTCATCTTGCAAGCTGCTAAAAACATAGCATATAACGATACAAATAAACACCTAAAGCTGCTATAAACATACAGATGAAATTTAAAGAAAAGGCTAAATAACGTAAATTTATTCTTGATTGCCTATTTCATATAGGTTGCAATATTTGTAAACGACATGAAAATACAATTATTTACGTAAATGGAAAACTAAAATAAATGACTCATTTAAACAAATATGATTGATACCTAATGTCAGTATAATCCAAATTAAAATTTTCAATTCAATTTGCTACAAATGGCAATAATAACAATCCAATTTCCAATTCAAATTTGAATAGTGCGGCCTTGCACAGTCATGTGCACTTAAGCATGCAAAGACTCCTGCAGTTTTATTTACCGAGTCTCATGCACATGCACCTATAAATTCAATTGGTTGCCACTTAATTCTAATATACCATTCTATCGAATGTTATTTCCACATTCTCAACCGCTAAACAAGTGCAAAATTTTATTTGATATTTGGTATAGATTTTTCATAAACAATTTTTTTCTTCCGTGTGCAAATCTACGCAATTGCTTCAAGATCAACTGAACAGAATTCCAAACAAAACATTGCAACCTCCATAAATATCATGCATTAACGAAGGCAATAACAGAAACTTGGAATTCAATGCAGAAAAACCGAACCAGCTCAACTTGTTCACTAGTATTTTCGTTTAGAAAGATGGCAGATCTAACTAAGAAAAAATAATAAAAATTCTTTACTGGCCTGTGGCTCTAGGGGAGGCATGTGCAGCAGTGTCATCCCAACCAGTAGGTGCAACAGTCTCATCCCACGGAGAAGCTGGTGTAGCAGGTACTATAGGATCTACTTCGGTATCCCATCCATCTACAGGCGCTACACATCACACAATAAGACAACTTCAGTATTACTTCATATTCATTAATTCATATCAAATCAACATTCATCATGAAATAATATCTATATATTCAACGTTTGTATAGAGCAGAGTATTGTTGAAGTTGATCAAAGCTTTTCCAAGTAGCTATTGAAAGCTATTCACCTAGGGAATGAAGTATCTTTTATGAAGGGTTGCATTGACTTCAAAGTTTTTCTTGGGAATATAAAAAATGGAAGGTCGTGTTAAAACTTTAATAAACTAAAAGGATGTATTGCATTAATTACTAAATTTGACTGTCATGTTGTAAGCCTATATATATGGCTCTCTTTTGTAATGAAAGTATGCAATTCAAGCTCTAAATTTATTGGCTTTCTCTTGTTAAAATCATCATTTGGTATCGGAGCCAGAGGGTATTTTAGGAGCTTGATTGAGTGTTTTGTGTGAAGATTAAAACACAGTGTGAGACAATGCAAAACAACAACAATAGTGCTGGTGGCAATGGGAATCAAGTTACCCAGTTGCCTATGTTTAAGGGAGTGAATTATCACTTTTGGAGTCTAAAGATGAAAACATTCTTTAGATCACAAGAGTTGTGGAGCATTGTAGAAGATGGGTTCACGGATGATGCACCGGCTGAACTAAGTCAAGATTTGAGAGACAAGAGAAAGAAGGATGCAAGGGCCCTTTATACTATCCAACAATCTTTGGATGATGAGATCTTTCCAAGAATTGCAGCGGCTTCTACTGCAAAAGAAGCTTGGAGTATTCTTAAGCAAGAATACTTGGGAGACAAAAAGGTGATTGCAGTGAGATTGCAATCTCTTAGAAGGGAGTTTGAGACGTCCCAGATGAAAGAAACGGAGACAGTTCAAGAGTACCTGTCAAGAATTTCAAGTAATGTGCAACAGATGAGGTCTTATGGTGAAGAGATCAAATCTCAACAGGTTGTGAGCAAAGTGCTAAGAAGTCTCACAAACAAATTTGATCATGTTGTCACTGCAATTGAAGAGTCCAAAGACATGGAATCATACACGTTTGATGAACTCATGGGCTCACTTCAAGCTCATGAAGAAAGGCATTCCAAAAGTGATGAAAAGAAAGAGGAGAAAGCTTTTCATGTCAAAGGAGAGTCTTCAAATAAGGAGAAATCAAACCAAAACTCAGCAAGAGGCAGAGGAAGAGGCGGCCATAGAGGCAGGGGCCGTGGAAGAGGCCAATCTGGTGAAGGAAGAGAAGAACCTTCTAAAAGCAAGGGGCCAATCAGATGTTATTATTGTAACAAACCTGGCCACAAGGAAGCTTTTTGCTGGAAAAAGAATGAAGACAAGGAGAAAGGGAAACAGGAGCAAAAGTCAAATTATGTTGAGCAAGAGAATCTGTTTTTAGCTTAACATAGTTGTGACAATGAAAGCAATTCAGTCTGGTATGTGGACAGTGGATGTTCTAACCACATGACCAATTCAAGAAACTTGTTTCAGAATCTTGATGATAGCAAGAAAAGTATTGTAAGGCTTGGAGATGGAAAGCAATTGACAGTGGAAGGTCTTGGTACAGTTGCTTTTCAAACTGAGCAAGGCAAATCAAAGCTTCTGCACAATGTTCAGTATGTACCAAAACTGGCACACAATCTTTTGAGCGTTGGTCAACTGGTATGTGGCGGCTACAGAGTTGTGTTTGAAGATGGCGTCTGTGTGATCAAGGAGAAGCAAAGCAATAAGGCACTAATGAAGATTGCAATGGGAAAGAACAAAGTCTTTCCTTTAAATCTGTCAAACAATTCAGGACGTGCACTCGTGGTGAAAGGAGATGACAGTGCCAAGTTGTGGCATCTCAGGTATGGACATTTAAATGTTCATAGTTTAAAGCATTTGACTACTAAAGAATTGGTGCTTGGATTGCCCAAAATTGGGAATCTAGAATTTTGCGAAGGATGTGTGTATGGCAAACAGGCTCGTGGATCCTTTCCAAGTGGAAATTCTTGGAGAGCTAGTGAATGTTTGGAACTGTTACATGCCGATTTGTGTGGGCCTATGCAAACTGAATCTTTAGGAGGAAGCAGATACTTTCTATTGATTACAGACGATCACAGCAGGATGTCTTGGGTCTATTTTCAGAAGACCAAGTCAGAATCATTTGAGAACTTCAAGAAATTTAAAGCTCTAGTGGAGAAGCAAAGTGGAAAGCAAGTCAAGGCATTGAGAACAGACAGGGGAGGAGAGTTTGTCTCCAACGAATTTGTGCAGTTCTGTGATGATCATGGCATTAGGAGAGAGCTCACTGCACCTTACACACCAGAGCAGAATGGGGTGGCAGAGAGAAAGAACAGGACTGTGGTAGAGATGGCTAGGAGCATGCTAAAGGCTAAGGGGATGCCTAACACATTCTGGAGTGAAGCTGTTGCAACTGCAGTGTATTTGCTCAACATCTCACCTACTAAAGCTGTCAAGAACTCTACACCTTTTGAGGTATGGAGAAATAAAAAGCCTTCTATAAGTCATCTTAGAATTTTTGGATGTATTGCCTATACATTGATTAATTTGAGAACTAAGCTGGATGATAAGGCAGAGAAGTGCATCTTTGTGGGCTACTCAACGCAATCGAAAGCCTACAGGTTGTATAATCCAGTCAGTGGCAAGATCATCATTGGAAGAAATGTTATCTTTGATGAGGAAGCATGTTGGGAGTGGAATGAACCAAGCAAGAGGAGTGTAGCCTTACATAAGTCAATCACACTTGGAGAATTTGATGAACCAGTTGATGTGCCAACACAGCAACTCCTCCAACAACACCTCATGGTTCATCAACATCTTCAAGTAGCCAGAGTTCTTCATCAACTCAGTCCTCATCATCAAGTGAATCTCCTCCACGCCGCGTAAGATCACTTGTTGATATCTATGAAAACTGTGATTTTGCACTTGTAGCTACAGAACCTGCAGGGTTTGATGAAGCAGTATGTCAGAATGAGTGGCAAGATGCAATGACAGAGGAGATTAAGTCAATTCAGAAAAATGAAACATGGGAGTTAGTGAGTTTGCCTCAAAACAAGAAGGCAATTGGTCTAAAATGGGTGTACAAGACTAAATATAATGCAGATGGAAGCATCTCAAAGCACAAAGCACGGCTTGTGGCAAAAGGCTATGCACAACAGGAGGGTATAGACTATGAGGAAACATTCTCACCCGTTGCACGCTTTGAAACAGTGAGAATTGTTTTAGCATTGGCTGCACAATGGAAATTGCAGGTTTTTCAGCTTGATGTGAAGTCAGCATTCCTCAATGGAGAATTGCAGGAAGAAGTCTTTGTGGAACAACCACAGGGATTTGTGAAGAAGGGAGAAGAAGAGAAGGTGTTCAAGCTGAAGAAAGCTCTTTATGGCCTAAAACAGGCACCAAGAGCCTGGTATAGCAGGATTGACTCATTTTTCATTTCAACGGGCTTCAAAAGAAGTGAAAATGAGCCAACAATCTATGTGAAAAGGCAAGGTATGGATGAGTTTATCATAGTTTGTCTCTATGTTGATGACATAATCTATTTCAGTTCTTCAGAAAGCATGCTAAGTAAGTTTAAAGCCTCAATGTTGTCTGAATTTGAGATGACTGATCTTGGAACATTGAAATACTTCCTTGGTTTGGAAGTAAGACAAACAAAAGATGGTATTTTTCTATGTCAAAGAAAGTATGCAGCAGATTTGCTTAAAAGATTTCACATGGATAAATCTGAAGTTGCAAAGACTCCTATGAATGCTAATGAGAAGTTGCAGAAAGTAGATGGCAGTGAGAATGCAGACGAAAGGATTTTTAGAAGTAGTGTGGGAGGTTTGAACTATCTCACACACACTAGACCTGATATTGCCTATTCAGTTAGTGTTGTGTCGAGATATATGCACAATCCAACCAAGCAACACCTGGGAGCTGCAAAAAGAATTCTGAAGTACGTTGCAGGCTCTTTGGATTATGGCATTTGGTATGAAAGTGTGAAGGAGTTCAAGTTGAAAGGATATACAGATAGTGATTGGGCTGGCTGCATTGATGATAGAAAGAGCATGTCAGGATCTGTATTTGATCTTGGTTCTGGTGCTGTGACATGGAGTGCAAAGAAGCAAGATACTGTGGCTCTGTCTTCATCAGAAGCTGAATATATTGCTGTGGGAGCTGCAGCAAAGCAAGCTTTGTGGCTAAAGAAGCTGTTGAAAGACTTGTGCTGTGAGCAACAAGAGGCATTGGAAATTTGGTGTGACAACAAGTCCACTATAGCTATGACAAAGAATCCTGCATTTCATGCAAGGACTAAGCACATTTATGTGCAATACCACTTCATCAGGAATTTGGTAGCTGAAAAGAAGGTTGTCCTGCATTTCTGTGGAACAAATTGTCAAAATGCAGATTTATTCACTAAGGCTCTGAATCAAGTCAAGCATGAACACTTTATGAAGGAAATTGGCATGTGCAAGCTTGGATCAAGGGGAGGTGTTGAAGTTGATCAAAGCTTTTCCAAGTAGCTATTGAAAGCTATTCACCTAGGGAATGAAGTATCTTTTATGAAGGGTTGCATTGACTTCAAAGTTTTTCTTGGGAATATAAAAAATGGAAGGTCGTGTTAAAACTTTAATAAACTAAAAGGATGTATTGCATTAATTACTAAATTTGACTGTCATGTTGTAAGCCTATATATATGGCTCTCTTTTGTAATGAAAGTATGCAATTCAAGCTCTAAATTTATTGGCTTTCTCTTGTTAAAATCATCAAGTATCATGTAATAACAGTATCATTGCTCAAATACGAACTCTTTGTAATATCATTCATGCAACTTTTTGAACAATATAACATAGGCGATTCTTGTTTCAACAAGAGGATGAACTGAGAAATTGATGATATAACATATAACACAAAAGGCTTATGATATTTAAATTCACATAATACTTCAAATTTACGTAGCATTCCAAATAAGATCTTATATAATTTTGTTAGAAAAAAAATATTGTTCAATATTTGGTAAGACTGTGCTATACAATACATTAAAGATAAGTCAACCTCTAAAATTCAACACGTAGCTAAATCTTGGTCATGGTTAGGTCGTACATCCCGCCTCAAATATATTCAAAGTCTGATATTCACCAACAGTTGTCTTTCTTCCAATACAAAATAGCATAACAATCTTAGCTTAATGCTCTGGAAGGCTGCTGTATTCAGTAAATTTATTAACTTTCACGCATATACAAACAGCATTTGTGCAGAACTGTAATGCCTATGCACTTCTGGATTATAGCTTATATAATAGCACAGTCATGTCATATGCATATACAGAAAAATCAATACATGTTAATATGTCATGAAAACCAAATTTTCAAAATATAGCCTATAAAAATATCAAATTCAGAAACTACTTAAAAAGCCAGATGAAGAAAATGTGATACCTTCTTACTCTTCGAAGTTGACCTTCCATTTTATTTAATTGAAATCTTGGATTCAAGTTGCAATTAGACATGAAATGATTTTTTGACTTAAAAAGGCAAAAGGCTGACCAACTTTTCTGAAACTAAACTCAATGAAATCTCGAGGACGAGAACATAACTCTTACTAATCAAAATGTAAATTTTGAGCTTAACTTTAGAAACACAACTGATAAGCTTAATTACAAAATGATTAGCTAGACATTTCTGATTGAGAAGGTTAAATAAATAAAAAATCAAATGTATTTTCTCATGACATGGCAGAGAGATCAATTAAGTCGAGAATCTTGATGAAAACAATTATAATTTATGAAGAGGTAGTAAACCAACCAAGTATTGCTATTGCCAAAAGTGTACTAAGTTATGTAATATATATTAATCAACATGGATATTATTAAATATAAACTATTCCATAAATAAGGCATGATAATAACATGATTACCCTCTAACAATTTTTCGGTTGTTGCTTTCCCTTCTCCCCTAAAAAAAAAAAAAAAAAAAAAAAAAAAAAAAAAAAAAAAAAAAAAATCCTCTTCATTGAACTCCATCATCCCATGTCGCCACTATTTTCTACCTATTTCTGCAAAGATATGGTTCGGTCAGTTAAAAAAAGTCTAAAGACAATCTTACTTCTAGTAACTTAGTCAACTCAGACATTTTACATTCATTTATAGATGAAGTTTCAGAGCATGAATATGTATCTAAAAAGACATGATATGTATCACAAACACATATGACACCTTTGGAAATAAAAATTCTCATATCCATATGTTTCACGATTACCCTATTATACCCACGGTAAGATATGCACCCATGAATATTTCAAACAAAAGCAAAATTACAAAAATAATAAATGTTTCATGGTCAATCCATTAAGTAGCATAGAAAGATCTGGTAGTACTGATAAAACATAACTGACTTATCCCAATTTGCCTACTCAAACAATGGTGGAGAAATGAAAACAACTTAATTCTTTTTTCACTAATATATACCAGAATTAGTACTTGGAATACTCAAAATTCGAAACAAATGGACTGTCTCCATCTTACTGATAAATCTAATAAAGAGGTCTAAAGCAATTCATTTATTCATCTTCACCATTACAGTACAAAGCAGATGACGGCTACAAGAAGAGACAAGTGTTAACCCTAAAGCAACACAAGAGGCCTTTATATATAGGCTAAACATAACACAAAATACAATATTGCCCTTAAGAGAATATTAATTACGTTAACATCCCCCCTCAAACTCATGATGCGACAACAATGAGCATCGAGAGTTTGTCAGTCAAAAAACGGAAACGTGAAGATGACAAAGATTTAGTGAACAAATCTGCAAGTTGCAAGGAGGAAGAGACAAATGGCAACGTCAAAGTGCCATTCTGAAGGTGATGGCGAGTAATATGGCAGTCAATCTCAATATGCTTGGTCCTTTCGTGAAAGACGGAGTTATGAGCAATCTGAATAGCACTTTTATTATCACAGTACAAAGGAGTTGGTCGTTGCAAGAAAACACCCACATCAGCAAGCAACCATCGTAGCCAAACAATTTCACAAGTAGTAGAAGCCATAGCACGATATTCTGCCTCTGTCGAAGACCGAGATATGACGTCCTGCTTCTTACTTTCCCAATCTGCGTCAGAGTAAGCACATAACTCCAAAGATGAGGTAGAAGAAAGCAAAAGAGTCTGAAACTGAGTGCCACGGAGATATCTCAAAATGCGAATAACAGCAGCCCAATGAACTGTAGTAGGAGAAGTAACAAACTGACTGACTATGTGAACAGCATATGCAATGTCAGGACGAGTGATAGTGAGATAAACCAAACTTCCAACAATCGTTCTATAAAGATTAGGATCTGGCAATGGAGATCCATCAGAAATAGAGTATCGAGCATTAAGCTCAATTGGAGTATCAACAGTCTTATTATCTGAGAGATGAGCGCGCTTGAAGATGTCAGAAATATACTTGGATTGAGAAAGAAGATAACCTTTTGGAGAAGAAGCAACTTCAATACCCAAGAAGTAACGAAGGGGACCCAAGTCTTTCATAGCAAAACTTCGAGTCAATTCAGACTTCAACAAGTTAATCCCAGCAACATCATCGCCTGTAATAATCATATCATCAACATAAAGAGAAAGCAAAATTCGACCAGACGAGGTACACTTGACAAACAAAGCGGAATCATGGTTACTTGAGCAAAAACCAAGAGAAGTAATCACAGTAGAGAATTTCTCAAACCAAGCACGGGGAGCCTGTTTGAGACCATAGAGAGCTTTCCTAAGTTTGCAGACTTCACCGGGTTGATGATCAATACCAGGAGGAGGAATCATATAGACTTCTTCATGAAGATCTCCATTCAAAAAGGCATTTTTAACATCCATTTGAGTAATATTCCAGTGACGAACAGAAGCAACTGCAATAAGAGTTCGAACTGTAGTCATTTTTGCAACAGGAGCAAAAGTCTCCTCATAATCCATACCATATTCTTGAGAATAACCTTTAGCAACCAAACGAGCTTTATACCTTTCAATAGATCCATCAGCTTTAGTTTTAATCTTATAGATCCAACGAGAACCAATAGCATGTTTTCCTGCAGGAAGATGTACTAAATCCCATGTATGAGTCTGATGAAGAGCAGTCAGCTCCTCAGCCATAGCACGTTGCCAATGAGGATCACGAACAGCATCTTTGAAAGATGAAGGCTCAGAGAGACAATGTATAGAAGCAAGAAATGAAGAAAATGAACTGGAAAGACAAGAGTATTCAAAATCAGATTGTCTAGTAGAATGACGATTTCTGATAGGATATCGACGTTCACTAGCATCTACTGTCTCAGAAGGTGATTGAGTGGTTGTTGAGTCAATGGAAGTGTGTGGATTTTCAGCAGGAGGTGGCTCATCATCATCAGCAGTGAAAGGATCAATATGAACAAGATCAGACATAGATATATTGTGAGTACGATCAGGAATTGTAAAATAAGGAATATGTTCAAGAAAAACAACATGCCGAGAGACATATAGCTTGTGACTGACTGGATCAAAACAACGATATCCTTTTTGTCCTGCACCATAACCAAGAAAAACACATATAGCAGACCGTGAAGTTAGCTTACTTCGTTGGACATGAGGAAGAAGAACAAAGCATGTGGAACCAAAAACACGAAGAGAGGAATAATCTGGTGGACAACCATACAACTTCTCATAGGGAGACAAGCCAGAATTATGAGAAGTAGGAATTCTATTAATCAAATAAACAGAGGTAAGAGCTGCCTCTCCCCAAAATTCACTTGGAACACTAGCAGACAATAAAAGAGATCTAGCAGTTTCAAGAATATGTCTATGTTTTCTTTCGGCAACCCCATTTTGTTCAGGAGTATCAGTGCAAGAAGTCTGATAAATTGTACCATCTAAAGCAAGCATTTCCTTAAAAGCATGAGAAGTATATTCTCCCCCCAGGTCACATCTAAAACATTTGATAACAACTCCATGCTGAGTTTTAATAAGAGATCGAAACTCATTATAGATGCCAAAAAATTCTGAGCGACATTTCATAAGATAAATCCAACAATAACGAGTGCAGTCATCAATAAAAGAGACATAATAACGAGAGCCTCCCTTTGTAGAAACAGGAGAGGGTCCCCAAACATCAGAATGAATAAGATCAAAAGGTGCAATAGAAAATTTATTACTTTGGGGAAAAGGCAAAGCAGAAAATTTTGCAAGTTTACAACCACTACAATCAGAAATATCATGAGTTTTCAATTCTCCCAAAACTCCAGTAGACGCTAAGAATTGTAATCGAGACTTAGAAACATGACCCAAACGAGAATGCCATAAATAAAACATAGACGATGACGGACTCAAACGAAAAGACGAAACATCCACACCAGGAACAGAAGCTGCAATCTCTGAATTTTTGAGCTGGTCCAATACATAAAGTCCTCCTTCTCTATGGCCGGTCCCAATCACTTTCTGTGACTTTGGATCCTGAACATAACATGCAGAAGAAGAAAAAGAAACCAAGTAGCCATTATCACAAATTTGACCAACAGAAGCAAGGTTTAATGCAAGTTTAGGAATGTGATAGACATTAGATAAGGACAGAGACGGTGTAATGACTGAACCAACACCTTGTACAGGCATAGATGTACCACTAGCACTCATGACAGGCATAGAAAATTTATGAGTCAAGGAAGTGAAAGAGGATAAATTAGGTGACATATGATTTGAAGCGCCTGAATCTAAAATCCAGGCAGAAGAAGATATACCAGAAGAAGATATACTTGATGAATTAGACGACAAACCTTGTTGAGATGTGGCTGCCATAGCATGTGGCTGAGATGCAAGGAATTTCTGAAATTGTTCAATTATTGAAGAATCTAAAGTAGGAGCTGTAAGAGCATTATGAGGGCGAGGAAGAAGAGGAGGTCCATTATGAGGGATTGGTGGTCGAAAATTTTTCAATTGCTGAGGTTGCTGATAGAGCTGCTGCTGCTTTCTTCTCTGTGGACATTGAGATTTCCAATGACCTTTTTGTCTACAAAGACTGCATTCATCACGAGCAACTGGAACATAAGGTCTGACTTGTGAATTTGAATTTGGTCGTGGAGGCACAGCAAAGACTGATGGAGTAGAGACTTCCTTTGCAACAGAAGACTGAAGACGAATTTCCTCTGCTAAAAGTTCACTAACAACAGAATCAACAGAAGGTAGCGGATGACGATGTAGAATAGACCCACGAAGTCCTTCAAATTCGTCACGAAGAGCCATCAAAAACTGTACCAATCTTTGTTCCTCTCTTTGAGCAATATAAGGTCCAAAGGCGCGTAATTCAGCAGATTCTGTGAGCGCTAACTGATCCCACAAGTCTGTCATAACATCATAAAACTCCTGAATACTCATGCTTTTCTGCTGCAGAGCACGAATATCAGACTCCAATTGGTACTGTTTTGCAAAATTAGACTGTGTATACAATCTAGCAAGATGATCCCAAACCTCTTTAGCTGTTTCATATTTTGCTAATTGAGTACCTATCGAGTGCTTGACTGAATTATTAATCCAAGTAATAATTTTAGAATTTGCAATCTCCCACTTGTCAAACAAAGATACATAATTAGCAGCTGTTCTATTCACAGGCTTAACAATGGCACTAGAAATATAACCCCATTTTTGTTTACCTTTCAAAAAAAATTTCATCACATAACTCCAATAAGCATAATTTTTACCATCTAATTGAACACTAATAGCTTGGAGTGAATCATCTCTAACTTCATCCATATTAAAAAAAAATCACAGATCAAATAAAATACTTCGTCTCTGGAAACCAAAAGCAAAAAAAAAACAAACACAGAGAACAAACTCAACTTCGGGTTATGGTCTGGGATCTCAACTTTCAATATCGGGTTCGGGTCTGGGATCTACGTCGGCTCTGGGCTTTGAAATTGGGGTTCGGGTCTGAGTCTTTATCGGATTGAAGCGGAATTGCTGGATTGGGGTGCTTCGGGTTCTGGTCTGGGTTCGGCTTTGGAATTGGGGTTCGGGTCTGATCCTGGAACGGCGGAATTGGGGTTCGGGTCTAATTCTGGGACGGCGGAATTGGGGTGCTTCGGGTCTGGAGCTCCTACAGGTCTGGACGAGATTGGGGACGGGTTGCTGAGAGGTTTGGGGACGCGATTGATGGATTTTCGGATCTGGATATATTGGGCTGTACGGGTCTGGAATTGAGAACGAGAGTGGCAACTTGAGGACGAGATCTGGATTGGAGACGAGATCTGGACGGGTTGCTGAGAAGAAGTTATGGTTGCGGAGAGGTTTGCTGAGAGGATTTTATTGGCTCTGATACCATGATAAATCTAATAAAGAGGTCTAAAGCAATTCATTTATTCATCTTCACCATTACAGTACAAAGCAGATGACGGCTACAAGAAGAGACAAGTGTTAACCCTAAAGCAACACAAGAGGCCTTTATATATAGGCTAAACATAACACAAAATACAATATTGCCCTTAAGAGAATATTAATTACGTTAACACTTACAAATTCAATACTACAAAAGTTCCTTTATTATCAAATGTTGAATGATTGTATATATTTGACAGAGAAGCATAAATCCATAGAAGAAACATTACTTCGAGTTGTTAAAAATAATTTGCTTACTCTAATATTATTCAGTCCCTGAAAACTTCTCAACTTCATTTTTACAGCCACATAATAGATTTCCATGCCTGTAGCATGACTTAAGCACTGGCGTAAATAAATTAAGAACCACAAGAACGAGCAACGGAAAATATATGGTAAAATTTTAGTGCTTGTAGTGCCCGTTTGCGATTTTGGATCTGTGGTTCTCGATTTGCAATTTTGATGAACAATACAAGCGTTATTTGGAGAAGCTGGCCATCACAAACATGGAATATCAATTAACTGTTCCTGCAGTCTGTTTATCAAACCAATCGTTCCCTTTCGTCTACCCTACATACACATCTCCACTGAAATGATGCAGGGTGAACTGCACATGCTGAAAAAGATGTTATGCAGAAGCTCGCCATCATGAACATGAGCATCTCGCCCCAGTTAGGCATACATGAAACCACATAAGGGTACCAGATCCAGAACACTAACACACCCAATATCTCCTGCCATCTGTTCGGCGCTTTTTAATTTGAAGCCAGAAGGAGGATGGACTGAGCGAAGAGGTTGACTCGTTCTATGCACATGACTGGGTAGAAGGTGTAATGGTGGTAGCTGACTAGGAATCTGGAAACCACGTCGAAGCTCATCTTCTTGTCATAGTAGTTGCTACGCAAGCTGCGGAAGAATTGATCAAGGCATTTACCTTTGATATATTCAATTAGTTGGGCAACTGCTTGGTCTAATGCACCGGTAACTGTAACCAGATTCTGCAAAAAATTCCTCTGTTGTTGACTTTTCACCATATACAACATCTGTCACTGCTTTTTCATGTATCGATGGCACCTAAAGCATGTCCGCAGCATATGCCACAGCAGCCCCCTGATTTATTTTCAAATACACATGTTTATTTTATATTATTTGTAGTTTGTGTTAATATCCACAGCATAAGACTCCTTATGCCAAATCAAGTGAAATGTGATGCCGAATTACAATCATTTGCTTTTAGTACAGTGTTCGAATATATACATGCGCTAAAGGAATATCATAGTTCATGTTTGAGTGCCGTGATGTTAATTTCATTACTCGTAATTACATAAGACTCTCGAGGCTAAAATGATGCAATAGTTTCCAAGTATGGATGCATTAATTTATATTATTTAAGGTGAGGACGACTGACAGCTGCAATTTATACAAACACCATAGAGAAGAGACTCTTTTTTATCTCCAAATGTTGATCAGTTTGCCTTAGTGTTTGTCCAGTCATTCAATTTTTATTATATTAATACAAAAACTCACAGTGATGAAGGAATGGTCATGATACAATGGTGTTATGGGGCCAGGAATGTCAATTAGACCTGATCCGACTGAATGACCAAAAATGCAGTCCATGTTTAAGTCGAGTTGTTGACCCAACCGAACCAGAACTCCGGTTCGGTTCAAGTCGGTTCAGATCCGATTGAATAATAGCACCAAAAACGCATAAGTTACAATGTTTCTTGAACAGGTCTATCAGATCGGTCGGTTTTTGTTTGATAACGCCTTTACACTGTTTTTAATCATCCAGACCCAACCTGAAACTGACTAGGTTCAGTTCAAATTTGTCTTCTGAAGCAAGTTCCACAACTCTCGGCTCTAATTGCAAACGTTAACGGGAGCACTACTAGTTGAGACAGATCCACTCATCCATTTCTATGTTATTTGTTTTTCTTTTATCAAGCAGCTTCAGTAATTATACGCAAAAAATAAAAGTCAAAAACTAACTTCCATATCCTTAATTGAGGCTTCGTTTGCCAAAATCACCGCTTCATCTTGTGGATATAAATCAAAATTGAAGGACACTTGATCTATAAAAAATTATACAGACAGACTTAGGTAAACATATGTATAAAAAAGAGTACTTAAAACAAAGAAGGGAAATACAGTCGATAATTCCAGTAAAAGAGTTACGAGCTTCATACACTTACAACAACCTCACTCCCTATAATATCAAATCATTTTGACATAGGAATTTTCATCACGAGCAAATCGTCCTACCAAAGTAATATATGCTGATAGATGGGATCAAATTTGACGATGATAATATTAACAATAAATGACATATAGGTATAAATGACATACCGATAAGAGTACAAAACAGTAAGAATATGTTAATTTGGATGTTCTATATACTTATTAGCATCCTACAAAACTACAGCCAATATCCATTGTTCTGCATTAATACCATGATTGAATTTTTTTAATATCCACTTAAATTTCATGATGGAATAAATTTCATATCTTACCTGTTTGACCACGGAACGTCCACTCTTATCAAGTATACAAAAGAAAAAGAAAGCTTAGCATCTTTCCCCTACCAGGCAGTGCAACTTCTTTCACCTAGAGGATTATAAATTGATTCAGTTTACTTTATTTTGAATATAATGATACAATTCATTTATGTGTAGACTTCGGATAAAAGGGTACTAATGATAACAATAATAATAAATCATAAGAATATTACGTGGTTAGTAAGCTCTCAAAGTGTGGCATTCTAATCCATGTATAATAAGTCTGGACCTCGTCTTTGGGCTATTTCCCTCCTACAGCAAAATCTTCATTTAAGTAATGACCACCAGTATACAAAAGTGAAGAAAACAGATTTTACAAGGCTATGTCGCAGTTGTTTACAATGATATTTCTTGACACTAAAGGAAAAACGTAAGCTTATGTTGAAATAAAAAGCAACACTAGGTACTAAAGAATTGAACAACCACTATACCACTATCTCAGGCTATGAAGGTCACTAAAATAGTAGATTAGAACAGTGGATTTCTAATATATACATAGCTATTCATGTGTTAACTTTGAAGCCCACAAAAAATGCATATGAGTGTGACTTAAAAAGACAAAACACATGTGATTATGAAATTCATGTTTGATTAATTCATGTTCATGTTTGTTTAATCTAATATATATTAATCAAAATCCCACTTTGTGGTATTTAACCAACATGTCATGTAGTATGTTATATACTAGTTAGACTTATATATAAAGTACCTAATTTAATATTTATATATGTATGTATGTATGTATGTATATATAATCATTGATCTATGTATACAGACTGAACCGATTTTGGATTCCTGATTATGTATACAGACCTATAACGACATTGTTAGATAATTAAACATTAAATCATATTTATATCTTATCTATAAAAATATCTATATCTTACATTTAAAACAAATCCTTTATAGAAGAACACTCTAATGCTAAAATATGGCATGCATGCATGTTAATTATTCGAGGTATAAGCCCCAACAATAAGGTGGACACAGAAGATTAGAACACATACACAAAACTAAATGCGTCCACATCAACACTCTCTGGTACGCACCAGCAACACAAACCCAGGACAAACAAATAAAGCATCAAGAATAATACGTGAGGTATCAGCTGAAATGTTCCTCTATGTAATATTAGACATAAGTTCTGGGCTTGTAACATGTGTGTGTTTAGTTGGGCCATACGTTAATTGTTTTGGTCCACTATCACAACTATTTATATTACATTCTCTGTACAATTCAGATGATTAGTTCTACAATACAAAAATCACTCTCTAGCTTTCACTTTTCCTCTGAATTATCAAAACACATCTTCTGCTTGAATCTTTTCTTGGTATCAGAGCGTCATTCTATTGCTTAACAGCAAAATAGATCCTGAATTGCTTTTGTTCCACAATCTTTCACACTGTAATTGGTGTGAATTATCTCTCCTCAGTTAGTTTTCATCATCGGAGAGATAGAAGAGGCATTCTGATCGACAGTGCCTCGCCTACAATTGAAATCAGATCAGTTTCAGAAAATCTGCCGATCTAAATTCAAATCGTGGCTGCATCTGTTTCACAGGCCACCAGTCTTCTTTTTCTTTTCTCTGAATCAAGAAATTTCAAGAAGTAAAGAAAAGAGTTCAAGAAAACAACTGTGCCATTCAGTTATCCTTACTAGAGTGTTTTTCCCTTCAAAGACATTACCTGATTGCCATACAGTTGAATCCAGAACTGTTTTCTCCTCCCTCTCAATCAATTCTTAATTCAGAGTTTGGCCATCAGTTGGTATCTTCATGGTTAATAACAATTCCTCATCGACATCAATTAATGTCTCTGGTCCTCAAGAAGGGACAAGTGCTGCAGACAGGTTAATCAAGACAGTGGTTAGTCCTCAATCTCAACTTATTACAGTACAGCTTGATGAAAACAACTACCTATTATGGAAACTGCAAATCGAAACTGCACTAGATGGCTATGGTCTTGATGGGTACATCATGGGTACAGTAGCCACACCAGCACAGTTCATAACAAATCAAGAAAATCAGGTCATTCCCAATGATGAATATATTAAATTTCATAGGCAAGATAGATTGATTTGTTCATGGCTACTATCTTCCATAAGTGAGAAATTACTATCACAAGTAATAGGTTGTAAAACATCATTCGAAATATGGCAGAATATTGAAAAAGGGTTTAACAACCAATCTTATGCCAAAGTTATGCATTATAAAAGACAATTGCAGAAAATAAGAAAAGAAAACAGTACCATGAGAGAGTACTTGAGTAAGATTAAATCCTCATGTGATATGTTAGAAGCAGCCGGTCAAAAGCTTCCAGAATCTGAGCAGATCCTCATTATCTTGAATGGTTTAAGTGATGAGTATGAAGCCGTAGTAGCTATCATATCATCACAAAGACAATTCTCATCTATGGATGATGTACACTCTATGTTACTGTCACATGAAGCTAGAATAGAAAGCAAGAAAGAACAAGAAAATGACATGAATGTCAATTATGCCGCAACCAGTAATAAAAACAAGAATCAGAATAACGCCAACAGATTTGAACAATCAACTCAGAGAGGTGGTTATTCTAATCGTGGTAGAGGTAGAGGCAGATGGAATAATAATAACAATAGACCCAAATGTCAAATTTGTGAGAAAATTGGGCATACAGCAGGTAAATGCTACTTCAGGTACAACCCCAACTATGGCAATGGTCAAGGTCAAAGCAATCAAAGGGGGTCAAACATTAGTGCTAATGTTGCTCAAGCCCAACCAGACAACAACAATCAGTCAGAAAACTCAAGAAATCAAGGCGAAACAGCCAGAGTTGACCACATTAATGATGATAGTTGGTATCCGGATTCTGGAGCAACAAATCACATTACAAATAATCTTGAAAACCTAAATCTTGGTAGCAGGGAATACAAAGGTAATCAGTCTATCAGTATGGGTAATGGTAAGTGCATCAATATATCTCATATTGGCAATGGCAGCATTAGAGGTAAAAGACAACTATTTTTACATAATTTATTAAGAGTTCCAAAAATCAAGAAGAATTTGATCAGTGTCTCTCAATTTGCTAAAGATAATAACATTTATTTTGAATTTTATCCTAATTATTGTTTGGTTAGAGATATACTGACTAAAGATATTTTGTTGCAGGGTGATGCAGTCAATGGATTATATAAATTTAGGCTTAATGATTGTAATAAATCTGTAGAATTACAACCCTGTTGCAATATTGTCGATAATTCCGAAGTCAGTACTGATGTTAACGATAAACTGACTGTTGACATGTGGCACTGTAAACTAGGTCATCCTAGTTTAAATATAGTAAAGAAAATTCTTCTTGATAATAATATCCCATTTACTGATGTTAAGTTACCTCATATATGCACCTATTGCCAAATGGGAAAGAGTCATAAGTTACCCTTTCCTGAGTCATTAACTTGCTACAAACCATTTGAACTTATTGCTGCTGACATTTGGGGTCCAGCCCCAATAAGTTCGGACTTTGGATATAAATATTATCTATCATTCATTGATGCATGCACTAGATATACATGGTTGTTTTTACTAAAGTCAAAAGCTGAAACCCATAACGCTGTTATTAATTATGTTAGAATGATTGAAAATCAATTCAGTTGCACCATTAAAACCTTTCAATCAGATGGTGGCACTGAGTTCAAACCAATCATTAATTTCTTTCATAAAAAGGGCATAATACATAGAACAACATGTCCTTACACATCAGAACAAAATGGGTTAATTGAGAGAAAACACAGACACATAGTCGAATCTGGTTTAACATTACTTGCACAAGCTTCTCTACCCTTAAAATTTTGGCCAGAGGCATTCAGTTCATCAGTGTATTTAATAAACAGAATGCCCACCAAAGTACTTAATGGAATAAGTCCATTAGAGAAGCTTTATAATATTAAACCAGATTACACTAAACTCAGAATGTATGGTTGTCTATGTTTTCCTTATTTAAGACCATATAATTCCAATAAACTTGATTTTAGATCAAAACCATGTACTTTCATTGGCTATTGTTCTAACCAAAAAGGTTATAAATGCATTGATAATAGTGGTAGAATCTATATCAGTAGGCATGTTGTGTTCAATGAGAACATATTTCCATACAAAGAACTTAATATGAAAACATCAAAGAAAGTTCTCAATCCAAAGATAGCAATACCTGAAGTGCCAAACCTAGGCATCAGTGGGGATAAGGATGATGATTTCATGACTGTTGATGCTCAAAATGATCTGCAACATAGTCCAGGCCACAGTGAACCACCCAACCTCGCCAATGAATCACCTGTTTCAAGCAATAGCGATCAAAGAATGTCAGAAGATGATAACAATACCACAATGAGCAGAAGCAATGCAGCAAGCTCCTCTGGAAATAATGCACAACAAAGAGAAACTGAAAACTTACCATCCAATCCCATTCAACCTCAAACTGGTCACCCAATGATAACAAGAGCCAAGAGTGGCATTTTCAAGCCTAAAACATACTCAGCTGTTGTCATCACTGAAGAACCAGTAAACTATGATCAAGCAGCCAAAGACAATAACTGGAAGAAGGCCATGCAGGAAGAATACGCTGCATTAATAAAAAATAATACATGGGAACTCGTATATCCACCTTCAAATAAAAATATAATTGGTTGTAAATGGACATACAAACTGAAGAAAAACTCTGATGGCTCTATAAATAGACACAAAGCCAGATTAGTGGCAAAGGGATTCACTCAAGAATACGGGTTCGATTTCAATGAAACTTTTTCACCAGTGGTCAAACCATCTACTATCAGACTCATACTTACTGTGGCATTGACAAAAGGGTGGAAAATAAAGCATTTAGATGTCAATAATGCTTTTTTGAATGGTATCTTACAAGAGGAAATATATATGCAACAACCGCAGGGGTTCATACAAAATCCAGATCAAGTTTGCAAATTAAACAAAGCAATTTATGGTCTAAAACAGGCCCCTAGAGTCTGGTTTGAAAGATTAAAGTTTACTCTGGGCACCATGGGATATCACCCAACAAAATCTGATCCCTCTCTCTTTGTTAAATTTAATAATTCATCAACATCATACATACTAATATATGTAGATGATTTACTTGTTACAGGATGCAATGAAGAGGAAATCAGACACCTAACAACATACTTGGACAAACAATTTTCAATCAAAAATTTGGGTGATGTATCATACTTTCTAGGAATTGAAGTTAAAAGAAAGTCAAATTCTGAAATACATCTATGTCAAAAGAAATATATTTCAGAATTGTTGCTCAAGACTAAAATGGATGGTGCTAATTCACAACCTACACCAATGATATCAAATCAACATTTCTCTAAGAACAGGGGAGAAGCCATAATTAATATTAAACAATATAGGAGTGTTGTAGGTGCATTACAATATGCAACTATAACACGACCTGATATTTCATTCAGTGTTAACAAAGTTTCACAATTCATGCAGAATCCTCTCGACGAACACTGGAAGGCCGTAAAGAGAATACTCAGATATCTCAAAGGCACAATTAACTATGGTTTGACCTTAAAGAATAGCAAACATTTCAACATTACAGCATACGCAGATTCAGATTGGGCATCAGATGTGGATGATAGAAGATCAGTGACAGGATATTGCATTTATATTAGTGACAACCTAATCTCATGGTGTTCAAAGAAACAACCAACAATTTCAAGGTCTAGTGCAGAGGCAGAATATAGAAGTTTAGCTAATACTACTGCTGAAATACTGTGGTTACAATCTATGCTCAAAGAACTAAAATTGACTGCTGAAAGGAAACCGATGGTGTGGTGTGACAACCAAAGTGCAATTTACATGTCTGCAAATCCGATACAGCATGCTAGAACAAAGCACATCGAAATCGACATATACTTTGTTCGTGAGCAGGTTCAGAAAGGAAATTTACAGATTAACCACATACCAACTTATTATCAGAGAGCAGACATTTTTACGAAGTCATTATCAGCTAAAAATTTCAATCGACACAGAGATGAACTAAAAATCAAAGAATGATACAACCTGATCTATTGCAGCTCTCGATTCGCTTCCTTATGGGTAGATCTAAAGCTCTCCTTGCTTCTAATGTGTCCTGCGTATTGAATAAAGCTGGAAGCCATCACCTTTCTATCACAAATTCTGTTGCAGCTCTCAATTCGCTTCCACATGAGTAGATCTGAAGCTATCCTACTTCTAATGAGTCATGCGTATTGAATAAAGCTGGAAGCCATCATCTTTCTCTTGCAAGAAAATTAGGGTTCGCCATTACCCTAACCCTAATTTGAAAAGGGGGAAATAAAGCATCAAGAATAATACGTGAGGTATCAGCTGAAATGTTCCTCTATGTAATATTAGACATAAGTTCTGGGCTTGTAACATGTGTGTGTTTAGTTGGGCCATACGTTAATTGTTTTGGTCCACTATCACAACTATTTATATTACATTCTCTGTACAATTCAGATGATTAGTTCTACAATACAAAAATCACTCTCTAGCTTTCACTTTTCCTCTGAATTATCAAAACACATCTTCTGCTTGAATCTTTTCTCAAACGCATGCACATGCCAAGGAGAGCAGCTCCAACGAAAATTTAAAGTGTAGACACATACATACATACATACATACATATATATATATATATATACACACACACACACATACATACATACATATATATATATACATAAATACATGCATACACCCCCCCCCCCCAATGCATGTTTCAGCTCTCTTCCATGAACGTACATGTTGCACATGCGTAAAAACACTCACATACCCTATTATACACACACTACTCAGCAATGAAAACCACAACACCGCATACATAAATATAAATATATATATAAAAACACACATATGTACCCAAATAAGTTCAATTTAGCAAAAAATATGCCTGGAGACATAGAGTATAAATACAAACTTTTACACACATACCGCCAATTAGAAGATTAAACACAATTTAACTTATTTTTTTCTCTTCTTTTACTGTCTTGAATCCACACTTAAAACTCATCATTATCACAACGAAACACGTGCTACTTGTAGCTAAAAATTCTCACTGGTTATGAAGATAGATACATTAAAATTTGGAATTCCTCGTAATTTATTAGATCTCTTTTTTTAAAATTAAAATACTTTTTTCATTGTTAGCTTCAAGAGGAGACTAAAATGAACGTATATAAGTAGCTTGTGTAAATCCCAAAACAAGAGACTAGAAATTCATTTAACTTGAGTTTTGTAGGCTTGGATCTATAAACAAATATATTAAGTAAATTTATAACTTTTCTCTCTTTTACTTATAATCTAAAGGCTATGTAATTCAAATAGGTATAACTTTCAATTTAGAATCACCTTACTACAAATTACCAAGAGATTTATAACTAAAGTGGATCAATTACTAAGGTGATTCCTCACCTTGTTGTATAAATGAGAATTGCATTTTATTTGATAATTCAAAACAAAACATCTTGTTATACAAAAATTTTCTCCTAGTATCCTTAAGGTAAACACATACAGTTCAGGAGGAGGATGCAACCTCTATGGAACACCCATATTGAATAAATTGTTGTTGAAAGTGCTGCAAATTTCTAGAGACTTCTAAAGAATGAAGATGCAACAAATTTCTAGAGAATTCTAAAGAATGAAGATGCAACAAATTTCTAGAGAATTCTAATGATATTAATAAGTTGCCTTATGTATTGTTACTAAATATGTTACAAGATAAATCTGGAATTTTGTATTATAATTAAATAAGTTACTTGATGAATGTAGAATGATCTCTCTAGAGAACTCTAATAATAAACAATTGTAATGAGGTGCCTATAAATATGAGCATGGGCACATTGTAAGGTTGTAGCAAAAAAATCTTCACATCAATAAAATTCTTCCATTACAAAATCTTTTCTCCATTTTCTAATATTCAACTATTACAATTATTCAACTATTTTCCATTACAACTACTACTAA
The DNA here is from genome assembly GCA_030737875.1 of Allium sativum. Classification (NCBI taxonomy): domain Eukaryota; kingdom Viridiplantae; phylum Streptophyta; class Magnoliopsida; order Asparagales; family Amaryllidaceae; genus Allium; species Allium sativum. The sequence goes on along the minus strand of CM060926.1, from coordinate 276,728,308 downwards.
CAAGTGGTATCAGAGCCACTACACTAACAAGTGGTATCAGAGCTACAACCACTAACAAGTGGTATCAGAGCCTCGTTCATTCGCATATTGGGAGAAAAAATTCCAATCATTATAAGCTATGTCATTTCTACTATTTTTTTCGTCGTCATTTGTTCTCACAAAAGAAAACTTTGAAGAATGGTGTGACAAAAAGAAAGAAGAATTGATCTCCAAAGGGCTATGGGAGATCGTTGAAAGTGGCTATAAATGACCAAAAAATATCAAAGTTATGACCGAGGAAGAAAAAGAATCATTTACAAGTTTGAGACGGAAAGATCTTCAAGCTCGTGTTATGATGAGTCAGAACGTCAATGAAGTAACATGGAATCATATTCATAGAGAATATACTGCAAAAGATTCATGGAATGTATTGAAAGAAATATATGAAAAAAATGACATAACTATAATAGAGGAAAACAAGAAGAATAGTGAACTGGAGACTGATATTAAAGCTGAAAAGTTGGGAGTAGAAGAGGAGAAGAAATTCGATAAAGATGAAAGTATACTTGCAGAAGCTACGGATCCTGTTGAAAAAAAGAGCAGTGCAAAACTACGAAGAAGAAGAAGCACCTGCTAAAGGAAAAGTAACTGTTGAAGATATGCAAGTGACTGTAATGAAGAATATTGCATGTTATGTTCATGAGACGATAGTGCAGATCAAAGAAGAAATTAACTTTAAAACTGGACAGGACAGTCCTAAAACTGTAACGGAGGTAATAAGTCTCTCAATTGGTACAAAACACAATACAAAGTCATGGAAAGCGATGGATGCTTGGAAAAAAGAAAAATGAAATTGGGAAGACAGAGTAAGATCTCCGATGCGTAGCTCTACCCGGTTCTCATATGCACCAGGTATAGCTAGAAAATGTACAGTGCATAGGCGTGCACTGCTTAGTAAGTTGATGTCCCCACCAAAGAAGAAGACAAAAAAGAAAATCCAGATAATATCTCTATTTTTACCAAAACATGTAAAATATAAAAATTGGATAGCAATACGAAAGAGTACAAGTACTGTAGGATAGAAGAGCAAGTGGCAGACATTTTCACAAAGGCATTGCCAAGAGCAAGATTTGAGCAACTTCGAACTATGCTTGGAGTATCCGAAATTTGCATCAAGGAGGAGTGTTGAAAGTGCTGCAAATTTCTAGAGACTTCTAAAGAATGAAGATGCAACAAATTTCTAGAGAATTCGAAAGAATGAAGATGCAACAAATTTCTAGAGAATTCTAATGATATTAATAAGTTGCCTTATGTATTGTTATTAAATATGTTACAAGATAAATCTGGAATTTTGTATTATAATTAAATAAGTTACTTGATGAATGTAGAATGTTCTCTCTAGAGAACTCTAACAATAAACAATTGTAATGAGGTGCCTATAAATATGAGCATGGGCACATTGTAAGGTTGTAGCAAAAAAATCTTCACATCAACAAAATTCTTCCATTACAAAATCTTTTCTCCATTTTCAACTATTCAACTATTTCAATTATTCAACTATTTTCCATTATAACAACTACTAACAAGTGGTATCAGAGCCACTACACTAACAAGTGGTATCAGAGCTACAACTACTAACAATTGTACTAATATATATCAAACCCATTACATAGTTATTTACTAATAAATTTAGTATGATTATATGCATCTCAGAAGAAAATGAATTGGTTTAATCAGACATACTTGAGCAAAAGAGAAATAACTATGTATTTTTTATCCTTGAGTCAAGAAATTGGCTGGATGAGTGAACCTATGGTTCACTCGTCAACCATCAATTATATGTTTATGCAGTATCAATTTCAATCTCATTAGAGATACCAACAAAATAAGTGATTTTTATCATATTTTTCAATTGCACAAAAAATTGTAAAATATGTGCAAATTCAATGCAAAAATCAGTCTTATTAAAAATAAATAAACGTCGTCAATAGATCATACCACAATACCTGTTAGAAATATCAAGAAATTTGATAAAATTTAATCATCCAAACCGTGGTTTTCAACTGAGTGAGTTGAGAACAAAGATTAATCCATTTTTCAATAGCAAAACAATGAAAGGTAAATATATATAATTATATATAGTTAATTACATATGTCTGTTAAAACTATAAGAGTATTGTCAAGATTTAAAAGAGTTTTGAAATAAAACTCAGTTGAAATTTTCAGTAAGATGAATTTGATACAGTAGAATGGAGAGTATTATTGACTGAATAAATATTTACAATATGTTTACATAGCCTTATTTATAGGCTTAAACAGAATTGAAAATGTAATAAGCGGCCTGAGTCTACTAATCCTGATTTTGGGCTTGAGTAAATAGGCTTCGACCTTGTAGTATATATTCTCTTTAACAACTGACATATTCATTTGCTCTTTTACCCCCCCTCAAATCGAGATTAGGGTTTTCTTCTTCGTGCTCATTCAAGTGACGATCTGCTGATTTTGATGTGTCTGATCATGTCTTCATAGATGCAAGATCTTCCTTCTTCACTTAATTTGCTTGTTTTCCTTTGGATTTTTGAGCTTTGTTTGTATTGTTGATGTTAGGGTTTACGGCTGAGAAGCTTCTGCCTTCCATGCTTGTATCAGATGGGTGATCTGTGGTGAGCTTTGCATCAACTTTGTGGTGAGTAATTTCAACAACTCTTAACTCATCTTGAAACCTTGTGAAATTCTGAAGTGATAATGCTTTCGTTAGAGTATCAGCACATTGGTGAGTTGCAGGTACATGTCTTACCTCTATGTTTCCTTTGGCTACTTGTTCCCTGACAAAATGTTGATCTATTTCAATATGTTTGGTTCTTGAGTGCAAAATAGGGTTAGATGTCATGTACACTGCACTCTGATTATCACACCATAAGATCGATTTGTCTGTTTTGATGTTTAATTCAGAAAGTAATGATGTGATCCACATTATTTTAGATGTAGCATTAGCCATACTTCTATATTCTGCTTCTGCACTGGATCTAGATATTGTACATTTCTTCTTAGAACACCAAGATACAATGTTGTTTCCCATAAAAATGCAGTATCCAGTCGTAGATTTTCTGCCATCAGGGTCTGATGCCTAGTCTGCATCAGCATACCCAGTTATGTTGTAGTTGTTGCTTGCCATTATATGCAGTCCATAGTTTATTGTAGCCTTTAAGTATCTCAGAATTCTCTTCACGGCTTTCCAGTGATTGTCTAAAGGTGCCTGCATAAATTGACAAACTTTATTGACACTAAACACAATGTCTTGTCTAGTGATAGTTGCATACTGTAAAGCACCAACTACACTTCTATATTGTTTAATGTTACTTATGGGTTCTCCCCTTTGTTTTGAGTAATGTTGGCTGCTAATCATAGGCGTAGGCATTCCCATTGCATTGCTCATTTGAGTCCTTTCGAGTAGTTTAGCTATGTATTTCCTTTGAGATAAAAAGATTTCTGCTGATGATCTCCTTATGACTTCTATTCCCAAAAAATAATTTAGTTGTCCAAGGTCTTTGACAGAGAATTCCTTGTCTAGTCTCTTGACAATTGACTCAATTTCATCTGTATTATTACCTGTCACAACAAGGTCATCAACATATATTAGAACATATATTGTAGAATGTTTGCTAGCTTTTATGAATAGTGAGTTATCTGATTTGGCAGATTGAAATTTCATTGAATACAATGTATTTTTCAATTTGTCAAACCATACTAGTGGGGCATGTTTTAACCCATATATTGCCTTGTTAAGCTTGCAAACATATTCATAGTTTTCACAGTAACCCTGTGGTTGAGTCATATATACATCCTCTTTTAGTATGCCATTGAGAAATGCATTATTGACGTCAAGCTGTCTTAGTGACCATCCTTTATTTATAGCAATGCTGAGTATAATTCTAATTGTAGATGATTTAACTACAGGAGAGAATGTCTCCTTATAGTCAAATCCTTGTTGTTGAGTATATCCCTTTGCAACCAGCCTAGCTTTGTATCTTTTATGCTTCCATCTGAGTTTCTTTTGATTCTATAAGTCCATTTACATCCAGTTATGTTCTTGTCCTTCGGTGGTTTCACTAGACTCGATTTTTATTTTGTATGAGTGCTTGATACTCCTCATTCATAGCTGCTTTCCACTTTGTATCAATCTTTGCTTGATCATAACTTGTTGGTTCTTCTAGTAGGGTGACAGCTGTGAAAAGTTTGGGTTTGAAAATCCCACTTTTTGCTCTTGTTACCATAGGATGTGTGGATGTAGCTTGAGGTACATATACAGGTTGTTCCCCTTGATTCTCACTTTGGTTGCTTCCTTCTTCTGTTTCATTATTTTGATCATCATTAATGCTGTCATTGATGTCATATCTTACAGGTGATTCTCTGTTATGGTCTGAATGTTGATCAGTATCACTAATCAATGGTGCTGATTTGACATTGCCATGCATTGGTTCACTTGCACTTATTATTTCAGAGTACACAGGTATAGATGGTATGGAGACACTTGTGTCATACTCTTTGTTTGTAGTCTTTATACTTTCAGATTGATATCGGAAAATTCTTTCATTAAATACAACATGCCTGCTTATAAAAACTTTCCCATTCTCATCCAGACATTTATATCCCTTTTGATTTTGAGCATAACCTATAAAGGTACATGGCTTTGACCTAAAATCTAGTTTGTGTCTATTATATGGTCCAGCGTATGGGTAATATGGATATCCAAAAGTTTTTAGATAATGATAGTCTGGTTTGACATTCCATAGCTTTTCATGTGGGTTATTCCCTTAAGTACTTTAGTAGGTAGTCTATTTATCAAATACACTGCTGTACTAAAGGATTCCGGCCAAAATTTTAGAGGCATTTTAGCATTAGCGAGGAGTGTCAACCCAGTTTCTACAACATGTCTATGTTTTCTTTCCACTAAACCATTCTCTTCTGATGTATATGGACATGTAATTCTATGAATTATTCCCCTTTTTGCAAAATAGTCTTTTTGTGGTTTGTATTCAGTTCCACCATCTGACTGAAAGATTTTCACATGTGAATTTGTTTGTTTTTCAACTTGTGCTATGAACTGTATAACTATATCACATGTTTCATACTTGCATTTCATAAAATAAATCCATGTATATCTGCAAAATGCATCTACAAATGCTATGTAATATCTGTATCCATAATCTGAACTGATTGGTGCAGGACCCCATAAATCAGTTGCAATTAAATTCAGGGGTTCTGTGTATTCAGATTCAGATGCAATGAAAGGTAATTTATGATTTTTACCCATCTGATAGTATTTACAAACATGGAATGAGTGATTTTGTCAAATTTAACATTGTTTTCAATAAGAATTTGCCTAACAATATCATAACTTGGATGACCGGGTTTATTATGCCACACATTTAATGTACTGCAATGATTTTCATCATTGATATCACTGTGATTACACTGTACATTTTTCTTCATATCACTATTGTAGTGACTGGTAATGAACTTGTATATCCCTTTGGTCTCATTGCCCTGCAATAAAATAACTTTAGTAAGTATGTCCCTGACCAAGCAGTATTTTGGATGAAATTCTAAATACACTTGGTTATCATTTGCAAACTGAGATACACTTAATAGATTCTTTTTAATATCAGGGACTCTTAATAGGTTATTTAATATTAATTGTTTATTGCCATTAATATATCCACTACCAGTATGAGTAATAGAGATTGACTCACCATTTCCTTTGCTAACAGACTTATTACCTTTGTACTCCCTACATCCAGTATTGAGATTCTCCGGATTATTTGTTAGATGGTTTGTAGCTCCTGAATCAGGATACCAGCATTCATCATTTATATGATCAATTCTTGCAATGTCAGATTGTCCTGTATTATCACTCTGATTGCCTTGGTCTGATTGAACATTTGCCACATTTACATTAGGGTTTCTTTGATTTGCATTGACCTGATTTGGGGTAAAACTTTGATTGAACCTAAAGTAACATTTGAATGTTGCGTGTCTAACCCTTTCACAAATTTGACACTTTTGCCTATTTCCAGTGTTATTGTTTCTACGCCTGCTTCTGGCTCGACCACTAAAACCACCTCTTTGTGTTTGATTATTGTTTCTTGCATCCTTGCCTTTGGTGTTGTTAGCATAGTTGATTGATAGATCTGCTCCTTGTGGTTTCTTGCTTTCCAATCTTGCTTCATGAGCTAAGAGCATTGAATGTACCTCTTCTGTTGGTGGTGTTGTTCTCTGAGAGGAAACGATAGCCTCTACAGCTTCATACTCATTTCCTAATCCATGTAGAATAGTCATAACATGTTCAGATTTAGGAACCCTTTGACCAGCAGCCTCCAACTTGTCACATATGCTTTTAATATTTGCAAGATATTCTCTCATATTGTTGTTGTCCTTTCTTGAGCTATGCAATTGTCTTCTATAATGCATGATTTTTGCAGAGGATTAAGAATTGAAGTTCTTTTCAATGTTGTCCCATATTTCATTTGCAGAATTGCACCCTATTACTTGAGATAGTAGATTGTTGCTTATTGATGATAGTAACCATGCACTTATCAGTCTATCTTGTCTATGATATTTTGTATATTCTTCATTTGTTACAAACTTGTTCTCTTGATCTGTCACATGTTTTGCTGGAATTTGCAGGGTGCCATACAAATGTCCCTCTAGTCCATATCCCTCAATGGCAGTTTGTACCTGAAACTTCCATAACAGATAGTTGTTTTCATCGAGCTTGGTTGTAATGAGTTTACTTTTGGGGACTTATCACAGTCTTAACCAGTTGATCAACTGCTGTTGGTGGAGTACAGGAGGATTTGAGGGTGCAGTTGATCCAAGAACAGAACCTTGTGCAGGAGTTGAGTCCACCATGATGAACTCTAAAATGAACAGAAAATTCAGAAATCAGGAACGGTTGAGATTCAAAGCAGGACACCTTCTTGATGCCAAAGATCTTGAATAATACTCAAGTATGTTGTAATCTGTTGCCTATCGGGTGATGACAATTGTCTAGTGACTGGCACTGGTAAGGCAATTTCTTGAGTTGATTTCTTGATTTTATTGGTGGTAGAAGATGATCTTTCTTTGATTTTTCTACTGTCCAGGCTTGAACAGATAAGATTTGATGCAGCCAAATTAAATTTTGGCGAGGCACTGATCTGATGATGAAGGCCAACTCTCAAATGATGAGTTTTCAACTCAGATGAGAGGAATAACCTAGGTGATGATAATTTTCTGATGGGTTAACTTCTTTTTCCACAACAGAAAATTGTTTGATTAATTTGCTGTTAAGATTTCAAGCTCCGATACCATAAAAGAGTTTTGAAATAAAACCCAGTTGAAATTTTCAGTAAGATGAATTTGATACAGTAGAATGGAGAGTATTACTGACTGAATAAATATTTACAATATGTTTACATAGCCTTATTTATAGGCTAAAACAGAATTGAAAATGTAATAAGCGGCTTGGGTCTACTAATCATGATTTTGGGCTTGAATAAATGGGCTTCGGCCTTGTAGTATATATTCTCTTTAACAGCCGACATATTCATTTGCTCTTTTGACATTGAAGCGGTCCAAGTTTAAAGCATGTGTGCGAACTTTGTACAGGAAAGACAATTGTTCAGAGTGAGGTAATATCTATAGCAGATATTGTATTCTATCATTAGGAACATAATAGTTGTACTTTTAAATGCTTAGTCACGTATTTATTTATTTTTTTAGTCATTTATACTTGTAATTTTGTTTTCGAATTTTATGTTATTTCTTATATTAACACTACACAAAAAATAGTGATAAACCATAAATAATTTAAACAACAAAAACAACACAGCTCACATACTATTTCTAAAGTGTCAAATATATAATACAAGTGCATAACTTGTAGTGAAGCATAAATAGAACATAATAGAACAATTAATATCAGAAGCAAAGATAGACTATGAATGAACAATAGCAAGAAAACGAGTTATTCACATATCACATAGTCAGATAATTAAAATTATAGGAAGAACATATAATGCTACCTCTCACGGGAGTTCAGACTGTAGAAGATTGTCTCATTTAGGATAGGTTCTAATCGGAGAAGATTGCTTAGATTTGGGATTAGATTCGACTCATGAGTTGAGCGAGAAAAGAGATTATGGCATCGATTTACCATGGATGATGGTGATTACGTTGTTTTTGCAGTTACAAAAGATGAGGAAGATAACTGCGATTAATGTGTTGAGGTGATATAATGAAAGGAAGAAAGACTAATTGGAAGAAAAAAGGACAAAGCATAAGTTCCTGCACAAATTTCATTTCCTGCTTGTGGTTCATAGAATAGCATTCTAAAATTATTTGTAAAGCCAAATAGCGTTCGAAAACATAGCTCGAACATCAATCTGATATTAATATGCGGGCACGCTATATAATGATGCTATTACAAGCCCGTTTTGTTGTAGTGTATTGTAACTGTTTAACTATAATTTGGGAAAGGAATAATACACACATGTTTCGGCTTGTTGTAAACTGATAAAAAGTGATAATGTGTATATACTTGCTGTAAATCAATAGAAATGGATAATATGCATAAACTTGTAAATATTGTAATTTAAGAACATAGTTGATGAATAATATGCATATGAATTGTACATGTTGGATTTGACTTAATACGGACATTAAGTAAATGACATGTTAGAGTATGGTTGTTCCAGATGTAGTTTAATAGACAGAAACACTGTGGGAATTGTATACATATGGGCAGGTGTTTCGGGAAAGGGTTGTACACACATAATGACATGTAACATTACAACCATGTTTATTAGTAACCCTAAACCTGCTAGGTTAAACATGAGTATTAATAAGCTAAGAGGTCCCTCGTTCTGATGTTGTATCGGGTATCGAGGACTCTTAAATCCTAGTTTTGGGGGCACAAGCTTAGGGGTTTGGCTTGTGTCAATCTGCTGTTTGGAAGCTATATCAGTCAGTATCCCTATTGGTATTTTGTTAGAAGGGCCTCGCACTAGGAAGCGGCTAGTGCACGCTTTACTGAACTGGATACTAAGAAATTCACATAGGGAAGGTGGGTACGGGCGCGTTCCGACAGATTCATAAGCGTGCATGGGTCCAACTAAAAAAAATAAGTCGTTGTAGCACTAGTAAATAGGTTTGTGTTATATAATTGTTATGTTTGGGAGTGATAACCCCTATTGTCGGGGCTAACACAGGGTGTTTACGTAATAGGGAGCCGATTGCATGGGTAGTAATTAGGGTACACCTAATCTTGCTGTTGTGTAATTAGGTTAACTCCTAATCTGGTTATGTAATTAGGGTACGCCTGATCCTACTATTAATCCTGCTGTTAATTCTGATGTTGTGTAATTAGGTTAAATACCTAATCTTGTTATATTAGTAATGGTGTAGACATACCTATTTTAGTGATATAAATGTGAAGCATTACTCGATCATAGTTTACTCTTGTTATTCTTGTCAATCCCGATGTTCTGTTTAGTGTAGTTTTATCTTATATGACACTGTACCTTTCTCATCCAGTCTTATTTGCCTGTCTTGGCATTTCTATTTTATGCATATTTGAAACTCGCTGGAACTCGCCAAAATTTATATCTGACCCTTTTTCCTTTCGCTTCTTTTTTCCTTCCCCCAGGTCCTCAGAGTGCAAGGACTCAAAAGTGACTACGACTTCTCTTACAGCTTGGACTTGGATATCTTGAGATGTACTGTTTGACTTGCTCTCTATTATATTATGGCTTATACCGAGAGATATGATTTTATGTACTCTGATGCATTGTTTTATTATTTGTTTTATGAGATAGATTTAATTTAACTGGTTTTGTTGTAACTTGTTGAGCCTATGTTTTATTTTTAATAATGAAGTTGAAACTTTCTACTACATATTTTGTATATGTCTTGTAAATTTTTTATACTGTTTACCTTTTGCACTTCACAAAACTTAATGCATTCTCTTATGAGTGACATTAACGGATGTAGGTTGTCACATTTGGTATCAGAACTAAAGGTTACAATATCAGAGAAAAAGTTTTTTTTTTCAAAAGCAGTATTTTCAATTTAAATCCGTTTTTTAAAAACATACCCCCTCAAACCATATCGAATATTCTCTCGATCTCTTATTGAATCCTTTTTTCTTTTTAGCATGTCTGGGGCACATAATCTTCCGAGGGCATTCCGCTACCGATGTGGTTCCATAGGTATCTTTAGGCTATGACACCTACCAGAGGTCAAGGAGATTTCCCACCCCCAGTTGCAACCGTTGCTGCTCCACCTCCACAAGTAGATAATTTTTCTAAGTAATGTAAAGACTTCTGCGCTATGGGAGGAAAATCATTCCGTGGTTCCAATAGATTTGTTGAAGCACGGAATTGGCTAAGAGAGATGGAGAACGTGTTTGGGCTTTTTAAGATTGATGACTGAAGGAAGATACAGTTGGCTGCATGGAAATTAAAGGATGAAGCTTCCTACTAGTGGGAGGTAATGCAAGTAAGACAACCAGTAGCTAATTGGGATAATTTCAGACAGAGATTCGAAATGGAATTCTTATCTCTGGCGGAAGAGGGTTTACAAATGGAAAGATTCTTTGATTTAAAGCAAGGGGACATGTCTGTTAAGGATTATGTGAATAAGTTCAATCAGTTGGCGGATTTGGTCTGGACTTGGTGAATACACCCAATAAGAAGGCACTTAAATTTGCGAGAGGGTTTAGTCAACCTCTCCAAGGACTTGCATTTTCTTATATACCGATGGGGACAACGTTTGAAAGGCTGGTTGACGTGGCACCTATGCACAAATATGGCAAGGAGGAGAAAGACAATAAGACTGAGGTGACATAAGTTAAGGACGTGAAACAAAAAAAGGTGGCACAAGAAAGGAAAGCAAAATAAAGAGAAGGGTGGAAAGCCTGACAAGGCTCATATCAAGAAATATATCAAGTGTCATGGTTGCAGAGCTATGAGTCATTTTGTGAAGGACACCAGAAAGACGAAGAAAGCCTGCTCTAATTTTGGACAAGTGGGACACTTCAGTAAGCAATGCCCTAGCAAGCAAAGACAAGGTGCAGGAACTTCTGAACAAGTACATGCTTTAAAGCCTAGTGGACCTGATCAAGGTAGGAAAGTCATGGTTGAAGGTTTGATTTCCCTTTTTGACTATCTTGTTAGAACCCTGTTTGATTCTGGTGCTTCACATTCATTTATATCCAGTTCTATTGTAGACAGTCTATAGCTTAATACTAGTATAATCTCTGATCTTGTAGTAATCTCAAACCCCATTGGAGGATTGGCTCATTTATCCATGATGTGTATGGGTCAGATAATATCTGTCTTGGGCGTCGAGTTTGAATGCGACGCATACATGCTGGGCTTTATAGGATATGGTTTGATTCTAGGCATGGATTGGCTAGCCATGTATGGTGCCATTCTTGGTTGTGAAAAGAGAATAGTCAGATTTCTTACTTGTCATGGTAGAATTCTCGAAATTTCCTATGACCCACAGGGGTTAGTGATGTTGAGTTTTCTAGAATCACTTGATACTTTTTTTGATGATTTAAGATCTTTACCCATAGTCGGACATTATCCAGACATGTTTGATGAGGTTAAGAGTTTACTGCTAAGGCGTGAGATATACTTTTGGATTTATTTGGTAGAGAATGTTAAGCCAGTTGCTCTACTAGTGCGCCACATGGCTCCTACAGAGAGGAAGGAGCTTTAGCAAGTAAGAAGGGGAGCTTTTCTAGAATGGTTTTATTAGGCAAAGCATCTCGGATTTAGGAGCTCTTGTCGTCTTTGTAACTAAGGCGGACGGCTCACTTCGTCTATATGTGAATTATAGGGAGATGGATGAGCTCACCAAAAAGAATAGGCACCCGCTACCAAGGATTGATGACCTGTTTGATCAACTAGTAGGCACATCACTTTTCTTGCAGATGGATTTGCCCATGGGGTTTCATCAGCTGAGGGCGGCAGAGGACAGCAATGATAAGACTGCATTCAAAACTCTAGACGGTTTCTTTGAGTGGTTGGTTATGCCTTTTGGGCTAACCAATGCACCCTCCTATTTTGTGGACTTGATGAGTAGGGTGTTTAGGGAGTTTCTGAACAAGTTAGTGGCAGTCTTTGTGGATGACATTCTGATCTTCTCAAAGAATGAGGAGGAGCATGCCCAGCACTTAGGAGAGGTTTTAAGCTGTAACATCCCACACTTTTCTGCTCCTAGATTTCGACAAAAATTGAAACTCAAACACATCCAAGCATGGAGCGTTTAAATCTGGTACCTACATTAAATGGGCATGAGTAAAATCAGAGTATGATAAAATAACTCGCAGTGAAAACAAAATAGGATAAGTTAGTATTAACTCAAGTAACTACCTTTTTCAAAGTAAGTCACTTTTCCAATACCGAGCATGAGAGAGAACGAGAACCAAAAGCAAAACTTAAACATCTGCGAGAACCCGACCTTCTATAGGAAACCAGGGAGGTTGTAATGAGGAGGGAAGGGTCAGAATAACAAGTTTTGGTGACTAAGAATTGTACAATGCAGACTATAATACATAGATGTATCCCGTTTGGTTCAACCCAAGTTGTATGCCTAACAAGGTTAGTGACTCTAGACTAACCTTGTAGGTGTTTACGCACGACTCTAGTACTCTTCCCAAAGTAGTATTTCCTGAAGTATAATACCGAGATAGAACGCTTATGCATGTATTTGTGACGCCTTTATACTAGAACATGACTAGTTATTTAATCGAGAGTGGACCTCTAATTACGGGGTTTCTATATATGTATGTACCCTCATTCATTATCCTTTATTATTTAATGTCTTACTATCAATGATAGACAGTGTGGATTCTACCTGAGCGCTTAAGACCCTAAATGTGACACCCCGCGTACATTAATGTCACTCTTTATCACAATGCATTAAGTTTCGCGAAGCATTATAGGTAAACAGAAACATAAACATTACAAGACAGATATAAAATAACAGCCGAATTTAAAATTTTAATAAACATAAAACATTGTGGTCCAAAACATAGTTTCATCATAAGTCTGAAATATAGAAAACCCATAACATCAACTTAAATCTTCGGTCTTGTACTAAAATCATCAGAGTATAGTAATAAAAGAAGCATAGCTCCCCATAAATATAGCCATATCAGGGAAGATAGGAAAACAAAGCGGTACATCTAAGCAGCTCCAAGCAGAACGAAAAAGAGAATCCAAATCAAGTCTGAGTATTCCCACCCTGAGAACCTGGGGGGAAACGGAAGAGAGAGAAGAGGAAACAAAATGGGTCAGACATAAAGTCTGCAAAGTCTAGTTACTTTTAGCATATAGATAAGTAAAAGCATCATGACAACAAATAAACTGGATGAGAGAGAGGTAACAGTATCATAAGACACGCATAACAGACTAAGCAGGATAAACAGAATAAACATGGCAAAGTATATTGCACTTCTCAAGTACTTTTCTCTGCACCAATACTAGCATAAAAAGAACAAGATGGTCCCAACAAGAACAAAATGGTAGACTTAGGTGTACTTCTAGTTACAGGTTTTACCCCAACAAGAATAACAGGTAGTCCAACAGAAATGACAGGTGTTACACCCAACAAGAACAACAGGCTCCCAACAGGCAAGACTAGATGTACTCTAATTACTACCCCCAATCGATCGGCTCCCTATCCCGTAGATACCTTGTGTTGGCCCACAGTAGGATGTATCACTTCCTAAAGTGGCAACCCGTTATTTTCAGGATGTGCACAACCATATCTACTAATGTCGTACCATCTTATATTCCCAAGCAAGCATACCCATGCACGCACATGAATTCGATGGAACACGCCGTCAACCCCCCCACCCAAGTGACCTCTTATAATCAGCTCATTAAGCGTGCCCCGACCCCGACCTAGTTCGGAGTACTCGTTTGACACCTATATGGGTTACTGACTGAAACGGGTCCCACACAACAGATGATACAAGCTTCTCTCCTAGGCTTGCATCCTCACTAATAGGATTTTAACAAGTTGTGCCTAACAGTTTAACAAGGTTGCATAACCCCCACATGTAAAACAGGTTAAGTTTTGTCGGATATATATATAGCCCTCCCCCACAAGAGTATCTTAACCCCCACTGATTCAAGCAAGTTCACTTAACCCCTAATCAGTTTAACAGGTTCATGTAACCCTCCACAAATTTAAATAGGTTAAGTATTACAGGTTAACAAGTTATCCATTTATGGCCTATTAATGGACTAGACCTCTCACACTAAGTCTACTACTTTTGGATGCTGGATATGCTGGGCGGTTCCGGGTAGACTTCTACCACAATTCGGACTTAACCTCGTGTCTTAGCACCGTTACGTGTATATTTATGCACTCGATCCCTCATATTAGACTAACCACTTATGGACGTTGGATTTGTCGGGCGATTCAAGGCAGACTTCTACCACAAGTGTAATCTAACCTCATGTCTAAGTGCGGTTACAGTTTCTAATTACTGTAAATCTGTGCATGTTCATTATTAACCAATTTTGATGTTTATCCAAGATTATGCCCCAAATCCCTATTTGATTCGTAATGCAAGTTATGCCCAAATTAAAGTTTTAGATCAAGGTATAAATTATGCCCAAACTCGAATCATGTTATAATATAAGTTATGACCCAAATTAACATTCCCCATCGTTCCCAATTTCGTGTGCTCGCATATTTCAGCGATAAGCCTAGGCTCGAAGGTAGCCTGGCTATAAAAATAAAAAGGGAAGGAGGAAGAGAAGAGAACAAGAATAAGCATAATAACAAAACATGCATAATATGTCAGAAATAGGCATACTAACTGAATAGGATATATTGACAGGAATAGGCCTAAGGGCAGAATGAACATATGATTACAAACTTAGGCATGATAATAGAACATGCATATTAGGAATAGGCATATGAGAACTAATCAGCAGATTAGGTGAACAAGTAATAGCAGTTATGATTCAAGTTATTAATAGGCATTGATTTAGATCCAACTTATGACATGTCCGGATTACTTTTTACAAGTTTACATCTAAAAATAACATAAAATTACTGTGACTGGATCTAAAGAACAGAGAAGTGATTGTTGATGTCATAGCAGAGATCCTTGAATCCATATAACTTGTTATTGCAGAGGAAAAGGCTATTTTAATATGGGTTTGGGCAGCAACTCGCTGTCTCCATTGTTTTTGGTGAATAAAACAATTAGAATGATGTCGTATTTAGCCTAAGGTCAACAAATCTTATTTAGAAACGAGTCTGGTGCACAGGGATCTGCATCGATCTGATTGAGGTCGAACAGGGTTCAACATAAGGGTCGACACCCCTGTGGCGGGGTTGACTCTTAATGGGTCGATTTCCCCTTTTTTCCGCTGTTTGAATTCGAATTATAGATTTGTTTTATTTATGTTTAAATGGCTTATATGTATATAAACTTCAAACCATAATATCTTCTTCATACGATGTCCGTTTTACACAAACTTGGAGTCTATCTTAAGTAGAGTTCCGAGACGAACGCAATGGTGAAGTCCTTTTACTTAATTCCTAATACTGAATTAAGTATTATTTAGTTTATTATCATAATGTTCTTTTAAATTTCGAGGTGTTATATTCTCCACTACTTAAAGGATTTCGTCCATGAAATCTCTAAGGTAAGAAGATTGTATATCCTAACAGCCATCATCCTTCTACTCATCCACCAATCATAGACATCCGCTGTCCTCAAAGATTTCTAATGCTTATATGGACATATGCAAAAGTGTGTGTATATGTCGCTATACAAATGCGAAAGATCAGGCAGTCTACTGATTCAGTCAACCTCCTTAATGCAATGTATGTTAGTGCCATGAATCCAACATGTATGCAAATAATCCTACTATAACATGTAAGTTCTATATGGGTGCACGGTCATTCATCCAAATGCAACATCTACATGATTATACATCCACTTTCATCCATTAAAAGAAGAAAAATATGAACACACATCTATATGCAGTATGAGAGTGATTGGGCCGATCTAATGCATAATATGTGTGTTTATGCATCCACAAGCAACCACTAACATACACTTGCATCCACTTGCATGCATCAAACATAGCATGTTTCAGAAAACATGTTTACATCCATGGGTTTCCTACCTAAAGGTCAAAATCTCGATCGATAGGATATACTTAAATGATAGAAATAAGTGTGAATAAAAGCTTTAGAAAAAGAAGTTAAGAACATACCATTGAAAAGAAAAGGGTACGAAGCATGAATCTTGTCTTCAATCTCCAAAATTGCATTCTCGGGGTCTTTCTCCCCATTGAACTTTCATCAACTTGACCTCTCATTTGCGTAGCTTCTTAACCTCTTATCCAAGAATACGGGTTGGAACTCATCTAACTGTCGCCTCTCGTTCCACCTCTACTTCGTCAAACATACTCGGCTCAACTACTTCAATGATATCATGCAAGCACTTTCGTAAATGAGAAATGTGGAAAACATCATGAACATCGGACAATCTCTCTAGTAGCTTTACTCTATAGGACATTTGGCCAATCCTTTCGGTTATGGGGAATGGCCCTACAATTCTTTATGCCAATTTCCCTACAGATCCAAAACGAACTACATTCCTCAAAGGTGATACCTTGATGAAAACCATGTCTCTTACTTCAAACACAATATCGGTCGTTCTCTTATCTGTGTAGGATTTCTGCCCGTCCTGAGCTGTCTTCATGAGATTTCGAATAAGTTCAATCTTTTCTGAAGTTTCTCAAATCATCTCAAGCCCAAGTAGAAGCCTTTCTTTAGACTCCCACCAAAAAGTCGGTGATCTACTAAGTCATCCGTACAATATTTCGAAGGGTGTCATGCCAATGCTAGCCTGATAACTATTGTTGTAGGCGAACTCTACCAAAGGAAGATGATATTCTCAAATCCCTCCAAAGTCTGGATACACAGTCCTAAAAGATCCTTAAGAACTCTATTCACCCTCTTCATTTGTCCATGGTCTGCGGGTGGTAAGTGGTGATCAAACACAACTGTGTACCTAATGCCTCTTGTAACCTCCTCCAAAACTCACTGGTGAAAATGGGGTCACGATCACTTACAATACTAGAAGGTATTCCACGTAGACGGACTATCTCACGAAGATAAACTGTTGCCAACCATGTTGCCGCCCTCTTATGCTTAACAGGAAAGAAATGAGCGCTCTTAGTAAGCCTGTTAACTACAACCTAAATACTGGTGTTGCCTTTCCTCGATCTAGGCAAACCATCAACGAAATCCATAGAGATGCTCTCCCACTTCCATTGTAGGACTTCCAAAGGATGAAGTAAACCTCCGGGCTTCCTTTGCTCAGCCTTGACTTGCTAGCAGATCAAACATCGAGAAACGAACTCCGCAACATCTTTCTTCATCCCGGCCCAAAATAAAACCCTCTTCATATCTCTATACATCTTATCACCACTTGGATGAATAGTCATCCTAGAATGATGGGCTTCCTCAAGGACTGTCTTCAGCAAACTCCCAACCCGTGGAACGCGAAGCCTTCTATCTCATCGCAACCATCCCTTATCATTCATGGAATACCTACTGAGGTGACTGGAAGTCTACCCTCTACCGAACCTATCCAAGAAATCTGCTAGCTGTGGGTCCTCTCGCTGTGAAGTTCCTATCTGATCCAATAGAGTAGGTCGCATCTCTAATGATGCCAATAAACTAGGTGTGAACTCAGTGGAGGGTTTAAAGTCAAAAGTCGATATAAACTCCAAGATCTGCCTCTCTACAAATAGAGGACTCAAGGTCATCCTCTGCTTACTCATTGCGTATGCCACTACATTACCCTTGCCAGGGATATAAGATATCTCAAAATCATAGGACGCTAGGTACTTCATCCATCTTTGTTGCCTCAGATTGAGATCCTTCTCCGAGAACAAGTACTTGAGAGATTTATGATCAATGTACAACTCGAACTTCTCTCCAAGTGGATAATGGCGCCAAGTCTTAAGTGCGAATACTATGGTAGCTAACTCTAATTCATGGGTAGGGTAGATCAACTCTTAACTGTCTACCTCCATAACATACCGCCCTTCCCTTTTACAACAGAACCACACCTAGCCCTGTACCACATGCATCAATGTATACTGTGAACACCTTGTTACCATCAGGTAAAGTCAAGACTGGTGTTGTTGTTAGAGCCCTCTTCAATTGTTGGAAAACATCCTCATAATCTATACCCCAAGAAAATTTCAGAATCTTCTTCGTCAGTCTGGTGAGTGGGGATGATATCTTTGGGAAGTCCTTAATGAACTTCCTATAATAGCCCGCTAAAACAAGAAAACTATCACCTCCGTTGCATTCTTTGGAATCTGCCAATCTTGAATAGCAACTACTTTCGTGGGATCTACTGCTATCCGTTCCTTAGAGAATACATGCCCAAGAAACATCACCTCTTTTCTCCAAAAATGACATTTGGAGAATTTTTCCTTAAGCTGGTGCACACAGAGGGTTTTCAAAACCTCACTTAAATGTCGGGTATGATCTTCCTCGCTCTTTGAGAAAATCAAGATGTCATCAACAAAGACCACAACAAACTTATTTAGGAACTCCCGAAACACTCTACTCATTAGATGCACAAAATAGGCGGGTGCATTCGTCAACCCAAAAGGCATGACGAGCCACTCAAAGAAACTATCTGGAGTTCTAAATGCTATCTTGTCTATACTGTCCTCGGCCACCCTCAACAGATGAAACCCATGGCCAAGTCTAACCAAGAGAAAACAAACGCACCAACAAGCTAGTCAAATAAATCATCTATCCTCGGAAGTGGGTGCTTGTTTTTCTTAGTGAGCCTATTCAACTCTCTGTAATCCACACATAAGCGAAGCGAACCATCCGCCTTAGTGGCGAATACTACTGGAGAACCCCATTCAGATATGCTTCGCCTAATAAACCCTTTCTCTAGTAGCTCCCCTACTTTCTTGCTGAGCTCCCCCTTTCTCTTGGAGCCATATGGCGCACAGGCAATGCAATTGGCTTCGCATTGTCCACCCAGTATTTACGAAAATCAATCTCGCGCCTCGGAGGTAAGCCTTGAACGTCCTCAAAAACATCAGGATACTCACAGACTACTGGTACAGATCGTAGATCATCGATATATGCATCCAGCGACTCTAGCAAACTAAGCATGACAGACCCTTTAGGGTCACAAGAAATCTGGAGGGTCCTCCCATGACAGGTCAAAAGTATAACGACCCTCCTCTCATAATCCAGAATGGAACCATATATGGCTAGCCAATCATCCCTAGAATTAAACCATAGCCCATGAAACTAAGCACATATGCGTCACATTCAAACTCGACGCCCAACACAGATATTCTCAAACCCCGACAAATCACAGACAAATGAGTTGTACCCCCCAATAGGTTTGAGACAACAATGGGATCCAAAACCATACTAGTACTAAGGTGTAGAGACTCAACCACAGAATCAGATATAAAAGAATTTGAAGCGCCATAATCAAAAAGATTTCTAACAAGATAATTGAAAAGAAAAATCAAACCTTCAACAAAAACTTTCCTTTCTCTATCCAGCATACTGGCCACGAGAGCATGCACCTGCCCTCAAGAAGATCCTTCCCTTTGGCCTTGTCCTTGCTTCTTTGGGCACTCCCTAGAATAATGTCCGACCTCCCCACAATGGAAACAAACATTCTTCTTTCTTTTGTACTCTTTGACCAAATGACCCTCGCGTCCGCAATTATGACATTTCCTCTTATCTCGAGCTTTTTCTTTCTTTCCGCCCTTCTTTTGTTATTGTTGTTGTTCTTTGTTGGGCCACGCTTACTTGTTTTGTGTTTCCTCAATCTTAGCCTCTTTTTCCACCTTTATCTTCTTCGTGCATTAATACCATATCAACCGGTTTCTCCAAAGTTGCTCCCACCGGAATATGAGACATAGCTAAGGCATGAAGTAGTTCATTCAATCCTCTAGCAAAACTCAAAGCTTTCTTATGTGGGGTATTCACTAACTCCAAACCAAACCTCGCCAATTTATTGAATTTATTAACATACTCTTTCACAGACATTGCCCCTTACTCTTTGACAGACATAGCCCCTTGCCTAAGTGCTAAAGACCTTTCCATTTTCATACTTTGCTCGGCTTGAGAAAGAAACTTCATTTCGAAACTCTATCGGAAATCATCCCAAGTCTCAACTAGACGCTCTACTTGCGTCACTTCCCACCAGAATGAAGCCTCATCTTTCAGCTGCCAAATGGCCAACTGAATCTTCCTATGGTAATTAACCTCAAAAATCCCAAATAAATCCCGTCTCTTTGAGCCAATTCCTTGCTTCTACAAAAGTCTCAATTCCTCGGAATGGCTTCCCTTCGATAGCACTGAAGTTCTTACATATCTTGGAGAAGTTATCTGTTTGTGGACGAGGAGGAGGAGGAACAACGGCTTCAACTGGGGGAGGGGCGTCTCCTTGGCCACTGGTAGGTAGGGGTGAGCGTTCGGTTGATTCGGTTTATTTGGAGCTAAAAAAAACTCAAACCGAATTGAAACTGAAAATTTTCCGAACCGAACCGAATTAATTTCTGTTAATTCGGTCGGTAACCGATTTAACCGAACTTGAAGGATGTATTATTTTTCAAATGATGAATTCACTCAAGGTAAAACAAAAATTCATGTTCTGAGAAATTTTACATATAAAATTTATGTTTATGATAAGATTTGTTCTATTTGCAACAAATATCTTTATATTACATAGCTAAACTAGTTAAATAAAGAACTACGATATTGTAAAATTAGATAATAAATTAAAAGTTCGGTTAATTCGGTTAAACCGATAACCAATTTTTTTTTATTTTACAAACCGAATTCAAACCGATTTAGTTTCAAAACCGAACCGAACCGACCAAAATGAACCGGTTTGGTCGGTTAATTCGGTTTGAACCGAATATTGCTCACCCCTACTGGTAGGTACCGTAGCCTCAAGATACCTACGGAACCAAGTTTGTATCGTAACGCCCTCGGGAAGAATCGGTTCCCCAGACGTGCTGAAAAAGAAAAGAAAATGGGATCCAAACAGAGAATCGACAGATATTTCGTATGGCTTTGCGAAATATGTTTTTCAAAATAAAGTTTTCTTTTGAAAATGCTTTCTTTTAAAACCTTTTTGAAAATAATTTTCAAAATCTTTTATCCAATCTAGTAAACTTTAGCTCTGATACCAAATGTGACACCCCACGTCCGTTAATGCCACTCTTTATCAGAATGCATTAAGTTTCGTGAAGCGTTATAGGTAAACAGAAACAAAGACATTACAAGACAAATATAAAATAAAAGTGAAATTTAAAACTCTATTAAATTGAAAACATCGTGGTCCAAAACATAGTTATATCATAAGTATGAAATACAGAAAACCCATTACATCAACTTAAAACTTTTGTCCTGTACTAAAATAATTAGAGTATAGTAATAAAAGGAGCATAGTTCCCCATAAATATAGCCATATAAGAGAAGAGAGGAAATCAAAGTGGTAGATCTAAGTAGGTCCAAGAAGAATGAAAGAGAGAATCCAAATCAAGCCTGAGTATTCCTACTCTGAGAAACTTGGGGGGGAACGGAAGAGAGAGAAGAGGAAATAAAATAGGTAAGACACAAAGTTTGGCGAGTCCAGTTACTTTTAGCATATAAATAAGTAAAAGCATCACGACAAGCATATAAACTAGATGAGAGAGAGATAACAGTATAATAAGACAGGCATAATAGACTAAGAAGGATAAAATGAATAAACATGACAGAGTATATTGCGCTTCTCAAGCACTTTTCTCTGTACCAATACTAGCATAACAAGAACAAGATGATCCCAACTAGAACAAAATGGTAGACTTAGGTGTACTTCTAGTAACAGGTTTTACCCCAATAACAATAACAGGTAGCCCAACAGAAATGATAGGTGTTACACCCAACAAGAATAACAGGCTCCCAACAAGCAAGACTAGATGTACCCTAATTACTACCCCCAATCGATCGGCTCCTATCCCGTAGATACCTTGTGTTGACTCCATAGTAGGATGTATCACTTCCTAAAGTGGTAACCTGTTATTTTCAGGATGTTCACAACCATATCTACTGATGTCATAATGTCTTATCTTCTTGAGCAAGCGGACTCATGCATGCACTTGACTCCGATGGAATGCGCCGTCAACACCCTCACCCAAGTGACCTCTTATAATCAGATCAGTAAGCGTGCCCCGACCTCGACCTAGTTCGGAGTACTGGTTCGATACGTATAACGGTTACTAACTAAAACGAGTCTCACACAATAAATGATACAAGCTTCTCTCCTAGGCTTGCATCCCCACTACTAGGATTTTAACAGGTTATGCCTAACAGTTTAACAAGGTTGCATAACCCCCTCATGTAAAACAGGTTAAGTTTTGTCGGGTATATATATATATATATATATATATGTATGTATGTATATGTATATATATACATATATATATACCTCCCCCACAAGATTAACTTAACCCCCACTGATTCAAGTGAGTTCACTTAACCCCTAATCAATTTAACAGGTTCATGTAACCCCCCATAGATTTAAATAGGTTAAGTATTATAGGTTAACAAGTTATCCATTTATGGCTTATTAATAGAGTATACCTCTCACATTAAGTCTACTGCTTGTAGATACTGGATATGCCGGGCGGTTCCAAGCAGAATTCTACCACAAGTCGGACTTAACCTCGTGTCTTTGCATTGTTATGTGTATATTTATGCACTCGACCCCTCACATTAGATTAACCACTTGTGGACGCTGGATTTGCTGGGTGGTTCCGGGCAAACTTCTACCATAAGTGTAATCTAACCTTGTGTCTAAGCTTGGTTACAGTTTTTAATTATTGTGTATCTAGGCATGTTCATTATTAACCAATTTTCATGTTTATCCAAGATTATGGCCCAAATCCCATTTCGATTCATAATGCAAGTTATTCCCAAATTAAAGTTTTAGATCAAGGTATAAATTATGCCCAAATTCCAATCATGTTCTAATATAAGTTATGCCCCAAATTAACATTCCCCATTGTTCCCAATTTCGTACACTCACATATTTCAGCGATAGGCCTAGGCTCGAAGGTAGCCTACCTATAAAAATAAAAAGGGAAGGAGGAAGAGAAGAGAAGAGAAGAGAACAAGAATAAGCATAATAACAAAAAAGGCATAATATGTCAGAAATAGGCATACTAGCTGAATAGGCATATGGTGACAGAAATAGGCCTAACAGAAGAATGGATATATGATTACAAACTTAGGCATGATAATGGAATAGGCATGTCAGTAATAGGCATATGAGAACTAATCAGCAGATTAGGTGAACAAGTAATAGAAGATCTGATTAGTTATGATTTAGGTTATTAATAGGCACTGATTTAGATCCAACTTATGAGCATGCTAGGATTACTTTTTACATGTTTACATCTAAAAATAACATAGACTCACTATGACTGGATCCAAAGAACAAAGAAGTGATTGTTGATGTCATTGCAGAGGTCCTTGAATCCGTATAACTTGTTATTGCAAAGGAATAGGTTATTTTAATCTGAGTTGGGTCAGCACCTCGTTCTCTCCATTGTTTTTGGTTAATAAAACAATTTGAATGAGCTTCTATTTATAGCCTAAGTTCAACGAATCTTGTTCAGAAACGCGTCCAGGTGCATAGAAATGGGTCTGCCCAGATCTGACTGGGGTCGACCCCGGGATCGACATAGGTGTCGACACCCCTGTGGAGGGGTCAACCCATGGGTCGACACCCATAGAGGATGGGTCGACCCCTAACGGGTCGACTTACCCCTTTTCCTACTGTTTGATTTCGAACTCTGGATTTGTTTTATTCATATTTAGATGGCTTATATGTATATAAACTTCAAACCTTAATATCTTGTAATGTCCCCTATTTTCTGACCATTTAATTGAAATATTTTATTTATTTAAAATATTGATTTGAGTTTAAATAATGGAATTTGGCCATTTTATTTTGAATATTTAAATTATATGATAGTATTTTATTTTTCGAATATTTGGGGAAAATATTGAATTTACTGTATAAAGTGAACGGGCAATTTTAAATGGTTTAATATCGTTCGTATTGAAATTATAGTAGCGATTTCGTTATTAAAACGACGTTAGAACGTTATTTTATAATTTAATTATAAAACAAGCTGCAGCGGCGCAGTAGTTCGTAATATGGCGTTTTGAACTTTAAACAACTGTACAGGATCCAAAATAAGTCGGATTTTCTCGAAACAAGAAACGCTAGAATCTGTTTGACGATATTTTTCTAATGGAAGAGAAAAATCCATTTTTCATAGCGTAGATTTTATTTTACATCCAAATCAAATTCTGGAAAGGTCGCTATGGAATTCCTTTATATATTATGTCGATTATTTATATAAAATAAGGGGTTTTTAATTATTTTAAATATCGATTTGGCTTGAAATTCAACCCGGGATATTTTATTCTGGTAATATATGAAATTCTGCTCGTGTATGTCCAATATAAATATTTTATTTATATTATATTGAAGTATTTTAAAATTGGTTTATTTTATTTGAATTGAGAAGTTATAAAAGGGACTTTATTTAAACGACTTTTGTTTTCAATGAAACAAATTTTATCAGGACCGCAACAGTAAATTATTGCTAGATCTCAAGTTGCGCTTCAATCGGAGTTATTCTGCAAGAGTGACAAAATAAAATGCAAATAAAACGATCATTTGGACATGAACGAGCTCCATTTGAGCAAACAGACTCAGAATTCGACGAAACAAGTTTCATTAGGACCGTAACGTCAAATTATATCATGCCGTCCATTCACATCGCAAACGGGGTTTGTATGTGAGCACAGAAGCCAATAAACAGCGTTTAGAGAACGCGATAGACATGAAATAAAATATCGTTTGTCACATCAACATAAATTATATTATTTTCCTTTATAAATATGACCTATGTTTATCCTAATACCATATCCTCTAAGCCATTTTCGTTTAGCTAAAAATTTATTTGCAGAAAACACCCTAAACACATTTTAATTTATTTCTTCCAATCTGGGGTGAATTGGCAATGGAAATCTAAACGAAAGTTGCAGATCGGGTCGATGAGAAGCTGCTGTAAAAAGTTGGCGAGGATTCATGGCCTGAGTTGGCTAGAATCAGTGATAAACCGAGGAAAATGACTTTCGTTCTTTTCTAATTTGGAGGAGTTGTAGTCACTTTCAGGAGCTCAGACCTGGGGAGTACGAAGAGGAGAGATCATGCTTTCTTTTGGCACCGGTTGGATGATCTTTGGTGGTCGGAGGAGGTCGCGGCATGGAGTTGAACGGAGAACAGTTTTGGGGGTATTTTTAAAAAGGTGGCGAACGGATTAGGGGTTATTCCGGCGTCAACGATGGTCCAGGGGCTAGGGGTCAATGAAGCGGTGGTGGAAGGTGGTTCCAATGGTAGCGGTCTGATGGTCTGGAACGAAGCGAGGCGCTGGAATTTGGTGGATGAACGGAATTGGGTCTAATTCAATTTCCGGCGCGGGGGGAGTTGATCTGGGTCACGGCGATTCAGGCGAGTGGGGACTACGGTGAGGCAATTCCGACGATGGGTTCAGGTCGACGTATCTTGCTAGTGGTGGCGCCAACAATGATGGAACAAAGTTGAGGTATGGTGGAGAACGGTGGATCGAGGCTTCTGGAAGACAAATTAAAGAAGACGCATTTTTTTCCAACTCCGATGATGACGTGGCAAATTGAATTAGTTAAAGTAATTAAATATTTAATTAATTTATAATTAATTAATTTATAATCGTATATATATATATATATGAATCTTTAAACTAGCGTAACTTTTTCGTACGTTAACGAAATTCAGTGAAACTAGATCCGTTGGGATCGCAGGGATGAAGCCTAGGTAATGGCACTGATTAGAGCTGTTTCAAATTTCAGTTAATTTTGAACGTCCGTTCAAGATTAAAAGGAACAAACGCGTCAACCTTCGATTGAATAATCAGGAGAGTTAATTCTCACACCTTCTAGAATCCGGTGATGTGGTAAATTCATATTAAAATATAATTCACCTTTAAAAGTATAAATTGGTTGATTGGCTACTATTGGTTGTTATTGTTTAATTGGTTGCTGTCATTTATATTTCATCGTTTTAAATTAATAGATCATATAAAATTTATTTCATATATTGTTATGGAATGTATAACGAGCTGTGATGCAGGGTAGAACAGGTTGGAGGGATCCGACCGGATTCCTCAAATATTATATATTGTTTGTTTGTTTTATATTGTTGATATATGAACTAATTTAACCCAAGATGGTTGTGAAACCTGTTTGAACATGATGGTTGAATAAATATTCACCTGTGCTATGTTTAAAATCAACCGACAATGTTGATTTGGTAATTGGCAGTGAATGGCCTAAAATGTGTTGTTTCATACGTTGGTTTACCGTTCAGTGAATTGACGCAGTTTTAAAGTTATAAATTATTTTATAACTGAGTTGAAGTTTTTCAGTCATTTTATATAATTAATCAAATTAGGAATTTATGAAAAAATATTTTAATCGAGCTTTTAAAAGAAATTGTTTAAATGGTTAAGAAATAAGATTTTGTGATTTACGCAAGTGCTGAAAGCAGAAGCCACATAAATTACCTACATGTTGGTAAAATGGAATAATTGTTTTTAAAACAATTAAGTGGCATTTTTTAATTAATTAAGTTATTTAATTAATTTAAAAAGGGAAATGACAAATGAAAATCAGTTAACCACTAACTGATACGTACGGTTGACAAAATCGACCGTCTTTAGTTGAAATTTGGTAACTGAAGTAATTCGGTTTAATTTTTCTGAAATATTCGCTAAGTTAACAAATAGTGAAAAGTATTAGTTAATCTTTGATTAACTATAAATTAAAGAAATTATTGAATTGGTTAGTGTTAATAATATTAATTTTCATTTAATAAGTTTTTTAAATAATAATAATCCTATTTTGGATTAACATCAAAGTTAACCATCTCTAATGTGGTAAATAATTAAACCAATGATTTAAATTGGAAATTCAATTAAGAAATGATTAAGTAGCACCTTGGTTTGATCAAGAGGAGCTAAGTGTTTGTAAAGGGACTTGTAATCCAAGTGTTCAAATGAGATTTGTAAATGGGATTATAAGTGAAATACAAAGATTTAAGTAAGATTTTACTTAATCGCTTAATTAAGTAAAGTGAGTTCAACTAGATGAAATTAGAAAAGGTGTTAATGGTTATAATACGAATTCTAAGCCAAGTTGCGAAAGGATGATGAATTGATTATTATAAAGAAATCCAAGCGAGGGGTTAAAAAAGTCTTTAACCCAAAATGATGGTATTAAATTGTATTGAGCGATACATCGCAAAGGAAAATACATATAGAAGTTTGTGTTAAATATTGGCAATGGATGTTTGAAATAAAAATCAAAGTTAAAGAGTCTTATATAAAGGAGGTGTTAAGCAGATTTTAATCCAAGATAAAGTTTATTATAAGAACGCCAATAAATGGAAGCGGAGTATTTGACGTGAGATTTTATAAAGATCCAAAATTTATAAGCAAGATATCGGTTCAAGTTAAAAGTAGCGTTTATTGGACATTTACTTAATCAAACAAATTAAGTAAATGGATTATATTGAAAGAAGATTTCAAATGTATGAAATGGTTTATAAAATCAGATTTGAAATCAAGGTGGTAAATGAGATTCTGATATCAGGGGTTAAGTGACGAACTGATATTATTCTGAGATAAAAACGTTGTCGATCAAGGTCTGAGAGGTAAATAAAATACCCCAACGTGAATGGCTTCATTATTATCGAGGAATGATATTAGTTTGAAACGAGTGAAAGGTTTTGTAATCGGTTAATTATTCCATATGAGAAATATTGAAATGACTACGAGCTTTTTGAATATAAATGTTGGTTACAAGATAAATAAGAATATTTGGTTTTAAATTATATAAATTTGACATTGGATTTATCATATCAAAATTGGTAATTTTGTTAATGCGATCAAGTAAAATATATATGTGTATATATATTGAGATGCCTAACTTAAGGGAATATGGGAAATTGTTTTTGGAAATTATATAAATGTTTCCGGTAGAAATGGAAATGGAAAGTTGGGTATATACCCATACTCTAAAACATATGAAACGGATTTTATTATAATAACTATAAATAAATATAATGTTTTGAATATATAGGAAAAATTAGAAGTTGATTAACCATTTTGTTAAATATTTGTAAAGAGGCCAAGTAGTGCCAAGTACCGAATCAGCAAACTCATGTTATTCACACATTTTTTATTTGATACTTTAATCACCGACCATCAAACCTGACCTATACGATTGTTGATATGGAAAGTCTGGGATCGAAATTATATTCAAAAACCATTCCGAGCCAACAAATACGTGAAAATGGTAATTGATGATGGAGCAATTGAAGAACGTGGATCTTTATAAGCGGAAGGACTACTTCTCGAATTCCTTTGGCTTGCAACCAGAGTTATTTGGTTTGTGATTCTTTCGTGGTTGAAATCTACGGATTGCAAGGACTTCTCGCTACTGATCCATGGGGTAATTCCTATATTGGATGCAGTAGGAGAGTACCTTCGGTTCATCCTGTTCCTGGATGACTTGTATGGACGAATGTCTGACAGAGTATTTTCTTAGAACCACGTACATTGATTTTTACAAATATACCGAGTTAGTGGCAAAGAGGGGCACTTCTTCTATACCCAGAGTATATTTGTGGGTGTCAATTAGTGATTTGATGAATCTGAAAATGTGGCATTCAAAGTGAATGATGACTAGATATTTTAAAAGTTAAATTCTAGCCTCTAGCCTCATCAACCGGGAAATTACAAAAATCGGGCAGGCAACATGGCTATATGGGTCGCTTCCATTAGGGTGTATAATCACCTATCTAGAGAAATTCCTTTTGCTTCTTTAATCAATCGATGCTGTCCCTTTTCGGGAGACGGTTGCTAATCCCAACCGCCGCTGATATACATTCGATACACTCAATCGAAATGAGTGGTCGGTCATGTGTGGGCCGGGTTGCAAGACGTTCTTTGTAACAACTCTGATTTTTGGGGAAAATTTAAAATTTTATTTTAAGTTATTTTAATGAGTTTTGACTATTTTAAATAATTTATTTTAAATAATAATGATTAATTTTTTTTATTTGAAGTAAGTCTATAAAATTTATATAAATTCCATTCCAAGCCCAAAAGGGTGCAGTAATTTCAATTTTTAGTTTTGAAATTTAAGTAAGAAATGAATTTAATACTTATCATACAATTTGATAAGAAGAAAATATATGTTTGAAATTCAATTTAGATTGGTATTTAATGTAGGGTTTATTCTAAAGATAAAGGCGCATTGTGAATATGGTGTCAGTATAAATGCTTGTCAAAAAAAATTTATGATGGTACAAATAGTGAGCTATTGGAATATTAAGCTTGACATTGGAACTAAAATAAATTTTTAAATAAATTCTGATTGAAAAGCTTTATTGATTTTGAACATAGAACTTATTTGCATAGCAAAATATAGTTAAGATTAATTTATTTGCAGTAAACCAGCAAGTAAAAGGTAATTAAACATTAAATTAACATATGTTTGAAATTTTAATGGTGGTTAATTTTGTAAACCAATACATTTAAATTATTATCGTACAATTAATGTAATGAAAATGTTCTAGCTTTATATGCATACATTAAGAGAAGAAAATTTAATTGTTAGCAATGCCGAAATTAAGTTATAAACAGTAATTAACTTTGTTTTAAATAGCCGCTAGGATTGAATTTATTATGGTATTATTTATGGTACGGTTACTACCATTATAAATAAAGAAACTTTGAAAGATCATGGGTAATCAAACCGGAAAACTTAACCATATTTGTATAACAAATGAGCAATAAAAGGATAGGAATAAAATATGAAATAAATTCAAATTTAATTGAAGAAACAAATTACATTGAGTAAAGAATTTTGTGTAAAATATAATAACAATAAGATAAATTTATTTACAATTTAAACCGTTAAGTAAATAGTGTAATAAAACGCTTAAATAAATTTTGTTGTAGATAAACCGTTAAAATCTAAATTCATTACGGTATTAATTATAATAAAGTTAATGAAATTTTGATGTACAAACGGTGTCATTAAACTAAAAATTTAACGCATATGTATATAAGCAATGCATTATGTTTGTCCCATTATTTCATGCATTGTTGGGGCCCACAACATAAGTGAAACGTCTTATATAAATAAAAAATTAAAACATTCATCTCCTTCCATATATTTTCCTACATTCATTCATTTTCGGTTCCTCATGACATTTATTATCTATTTCCATGCATCATTTGAATTAATATCGCATCCATTCATTTCCATTTGCGTTTTGAGTTTCTAAACGTTTGTTTTTGCTATCATTTATTTATTGCCTAAAGATCACCTCGTTTAATCCCCAATCGATCCCATTTATATTTATTCCTAAGACATCGTTGCCATTTGCAAATCCGTTCCATTCTCAATTTGCCTTATACGCCCATTTAAATTATTGCCAAAAACCAAGTGAATTTAATATCTATATTTTACTTTTAATTTACAATTAATATTTACCATTTAAGGTTTAACATTCATATCTAACAATAATATTAAAACATATATAAACAACACATAGGAAATTCCAAAAAAAAAACTCTAATTCTAAAACCTATTCTACAGCCGCCGTCTCTTTCTTCTATGGCTGAAATAATTTGAATTTCTTTCTCTCTTTTCTCTAAATCCATCAAGAATTAGAAGATGACTTCTGCATGGAAGAGGTAGAGATTCACATACTCTACAAATTCATACGGTTAAGATCATGTTTCGGGTAGTATTTTTCGCAAATCTCAGGCCTCAAGGGCCGCGGTTTGGCTGCAAATTCATGGCCATTGGGAAGCTTAAATTCAAAGCTATTCATGGTAAAGTTGGAGAAGAAGAAGGCTTAGCAAAGGTTAATGGAAATCATTAAATTAATTATATAAACTATTATTTTAATTTAAGAAATCAAATCTTCAAACAATCATATCTTTGCAATCGAATTCAGAAAATTGCAAACTGTGATGCGTTGGGCTCACATCGTCGACCACTACGTGATGGAACGAATATGGACTGAAACAGAAACAAATTTGGCAAAGTGGAAAGCTATTGGTGAGAAATCTTAATTTATTTTTATTATTATTTATTTTAAATAATATGAATAAATCATAATTGTTTTCTCCTCCATTCATTGTATACGCCATGCTTTGTGATTTGATTTGAACCGTGATTTGTGTGTTATGTGGATCTGAAAAAAATTAACATGTTTGTTAATTAGAACTGTGTTTAACAAAAATGATCAGTTTGCCAATTAGTGAGAATTCTGATTTGTTTTAATTAATTATAAATTAATGATCATTACGAAATCATGATTGTATATTTTTGATTATAATCTGCGTTGTTGTGATATTGTATTGTTATTGAGATATGTTGTGATGTTATGATGTAACCATGTTAGTGTAGATCTGTAAATTTTGATGAATCTCAATAAATTCTCATCTTTATTACCTTTATTATTATTTTTATTTTATTTCTATTTTCATTTTTGTTTCTCTCTAAAAATCAAAAGAAAGTTGAATCTTGCTTTTGTAAAACAAACAAAAGAAAAGTTATAATCTTTATTTGTTTCACAAAATCAAATGAAAGTTGAAGTCTTTATTTTATTTCACAAAACAAAAAAAAAAGAAAAGTTTTTGATTCACAAATAAGAACAAAAGTTGAATCTTTTATTTTGATTTTACATGATAAAAGAAAGTTGAATCTTTTATTTTTGATTTTACATAATAAAAGAGAGTTGAATCCTTTATTGTTGATTTACATAATAAGAACAAGAGTTGAATCTTTTATGTTGATTCACAAAAGAAGATTGAATCTTTATTTTGTTTTTTACAAAATAAAATGGAAATTAAATCTTTAAATTTTGATTTACATAATGAAAGGAAAGTTAGTATCTTTTATTTTTGATTTACATAAAAGATAAATAAAGTTTTAATATTTTATTTTGATTCACAAAATAAAATAAAGATGAGACGTTCACATTGATTCATGAGAATTTTACACCAAGCCATATGTTGTTGATGTATGTGTGGACATGAAACTTGACACCAAATTATAAGCTGCCATCGTTATGTATAGTTTGTTGAAACGAATCAAAATTTCATCGTCATGTTATTATAGTTGAAATGAATCAAATATTGACATTAGAAACATGATATTTGAAAACTTGACATTTATTGTATGTACATTCCCTTGTAAATAAATGATAAAAGAAACGAAATCATGACACTATGTTTTATTTGCATTTATTTGTAGATGAAATAAAAGAGACAAATTTGGTTTTAGGATTTTGTTCACATTCATATGTGAAATAAAAGAAAAATACAAAACTTGCAATTAGTTGATATTTTATTTACACTTCTGATAAATAAAAGTGAAAGTACCTAATTAGATTAGCGAACGTTAGTTGATATTTTATTTACACTTCTTGTAAATAAAAGTGAAATTACCAAATTTGATTAGCGAACACAAGATAATGATTTATTTTACTTTTGTAGATAATGATTTATTTACATTACTTTTGTAAATAAAAAGATTAAAACATGAAATGTAAATATTAGGATCTTGCTTACATTACTTTTGTAAAAAGAAAAAGTAAAAAAAAAAAGGATAAAATGTGACATTTAGTAGGACTTACATTTCTAATGTAAAGAAAAATAGAAATTTACATTTTATAATGTAAAGAAATGGAAAATAGAAATTTACCTTTTCCAAATACAAAGAAAGTAGAAGACAGAGAATTTACATTTTCTAAAGTAAATAAAAGTAGTAGAAAACTTGCATTTTCCAATGCAAAGGAAAAGTTCATTTTTTATGTTTTTTTTAAAAATGAATAAAAGAAAAAGGTTCATTTTTTTATGTTTTTATAAAAATGAATAAAAGAAAAAGTTCATCTTTATGTTTTATGAAAACGAATAAAAGAAAAAGCATATTTTTTTATGTTATAAAATAAATCAAAGGGAGATGTATTTTTGTGTAAATAAAAATGAGTTAGATAAATAAGTACAAAAACTAGAAAACATGAAAATGGTTCTTTTATTTGCAATTTCCTTTGTAAATAAAAAGTACAAAACTAGAAAACATGAAAATGGTTCTTTTATTTGCAATTTCCTTTGTAAATAAAAAGTACAAAACTAGAAAACATGAAAATGGTTCTTTTATTTGCAATTTCCTTTGTAAATAAAAAGTACAAAACTAGAAAACATGAAAATGGTTCTTTATTTGCAATCCCCTTTGTAAGTAAAAAAAAAAAGTACAAAACTTGAAAACATGAAAAGTGATTATTTACATTTTTCTTTGTAAATAGAAAATGAGCAAGACTTGATATTAGATTATATTTACATTTTTCTTTGTAAATAATAAAAAGGAGAACAAAATTGACATTAGAATTTCATTTACAACTTCCTTTGTAAATAAAAAGTTACAAACTTGAAACTTGAGAATTAGCTTTTATTTACACTTTTATGTAAATAAAAAGAACAGACTTTGAAACCATTTTATTCACAGTCCTTATGTGAATAAAATGATCAAAGTTAGCAATGAAACCTTGTTCACATTTTTATGTTATAAAAATGAATTAGTAGAAAAAGTAAATTTTTTTATACGTGAGGAAAATAAGTTAGAGAAAAAGTACATGTTTATGTATTAAGAATGAATTAGATAAAAAGGATATTTATTTACATTTGGTGTAAATAAACAAGTGGAACTAAAGAGAAATAAAAAGAATTTACTTTATCTTCAATTTCTTATGTAAATAAAAGAACACATTGTTGAAATCAATATTTTTGTCGCATTAGAATTGGTAGACAAAAATATCGTTTTATTAAAATATATATTGTTGGAAATCAATATTTTTGACGCATTAGAATGGGCGGACAAAAATAATATTTTTATTGAATATAGAATATACAGTGTTAAAACTATTATTTTTGTCGCACTAGAATTGGCGGACAAAATAATATTGTTACTGAGTATAGAAATATACGTTGTGAAACCATCATTTTGTCGCATTAGAGTTGGCGAGCAAAATATGAATTTAAAAGTATATCTTTATTTGTAATTTAGTTACATATAAGAAACCACGTTAATAAAAGTACATTTTTGCGTCGTAGTCTTTCTAGAATAAGAAGAATGAACTTTGGTAGCTGAAAGCGTCAAACGATTTATATTTATATATATGTTTATATATAAATATAAAATTAAACGAAACGCGCGCTGTAGTTCGCGTTTCGACAATCGTACCTTTATCGATTATACCGAAAGATCCAACCGTCGGATTTCCTTGAAACTGAAACCGCTAGGACCGTCTTGGACAAATCTTTCCAACGATATATAATACGTCAGAACCCAACGGTTAGATTTTTACATATGTGAAAATCAAAATTGGTTGAAACAGTGCCAGAATCGCCATTGACCTGAATCGTCGTTGATTAAAGATGTAATTATTTTTAATTAAATAAATTTGGGAATAATTGTTATAAATTAGAAATAACGGTAAGGAATAGTTTTCAATATATATATATATACGAAGATTATTTGGAAAGGCCGAGTTAATCTCATTCCAAATAATCAAAACGACGATGAGAATTGAAGAAGAAGACGACTAATAAAGACCGTCAATCTTCCCCTCAGGAAGACAGCGATTGAGGCTTTGAATTGATTTGCTCCCAATTCGAGGTCATGATCGTCGTTCGAACGAACATGTTGATTGAACGGATTTGGCTTTCGCTCAGACCCAGAGCATAAGCGTAAATGGATTGCATGTCTGACGTGGTATTCCTTTACACTGTACCTATTGATCTCTGCTAAACATATATATGTTTGGTGTCTTTCACCCTTCTCTGAGACGTACGAGCTCAGAGGTTATATGTTGGCGGAAATCAATGATATGGTATGGATTGACGATGTGGCATGCCAAGATGCATGTGATCAAGGCTTTGTTGAAAAGCAGGCCTTGTGGGATGATCAAAGCATAGCCTGTTTAGGCATAGCTTTGTGTATGACGTGACTTCACGAGCCTCACACACCGGCGGAGTCTAAAACGGGAGAAGGGAACGCAGGGAGTGCACACGTTTCTTTCTAGCTAGAGTGGTGTCAGGGACCTACCAGCGCTGGCATTTATTCATTGTAGTTGTTGGATTGTTTGAGGCCTCGGTTTATGCGGTCGCCACTGGCCGTAGTATAGGTCCAAAAGGACCGGGAAGCATGTGTTCAGGCATAACTAATCCACAAAAGTAAGTGTGGACCGGCCCTGCAGCTATCCAAGGGTTGGACAGAGTACCAATCCTGGGGCATTGCTAAAGTGTCTCGAATCGGTAAGGATCTCCTCCCTAGCCTTGACTCAGATGGAAATCCAAATTCCAAATACGACCCTACGGTTTTGATTGTATTACTAGTATGGAGATATAGTAGGATGGGGTACTATGTTTCCTAGGATTGATACATTTATTTTGAAATGTTTTTATTATACACTAATAATAATATTAAACTCGTATTTGCCGTATTTAGCATGTTTAATCACCATAAGGGAAAACTCTATCCTCTGGTGTGCGTTGCATTGTGTGATGGGACTTGAGTCTTATGGTGATTCCATTTTTCTAAAAAGCATTGCGATGTTGTACGTTCTGACACTTTAAATTATGCACGACAATCCATTGAGTAAACATGTTCCGCATTAGCGGCGTGGTCTTTGGATTTGTCATATTATTATTACTAAACTAGTTATGAATTCTCATACCAGTCCCATGACTGACCCGTAGTTTGTTTCACCTTTTTGTAAACTCGGGTGCCCTATTTTCTACACGGGCAGCCAAGTAAACAGGTTCATTCGTTGCTTGGAGTCTTTTTGGAGTTGCTCATTATCTTTGCTTGGATTTGCTTTTGCGAAGAGGTGATGACTTGGAGCTTTGAGGACAGCTATCATTTACTTCTATTGCATTTTTCTATAGACTTGTTTCATTTCGTATTGCTTATTTTGGGAGTTGGAACTTATTTTCATTTCTGCAAACTTGATATAATAATTTGGAATTCTATGACTGTTGGGATTCTGTGGTTTATGACATTATATTTCCGCTGCTATAATGTTATTATTCTATGGTTTTTTTTCCTCTGCTATGTTGTATCAGTGATGTGTATTGTTATATTTATGTTGTATTCCATATGATTATTCCTTACTTTCACCTAGTGGAGGTTTGGGGTTATCACATTCTTGTTGAACCCAGTGTATTCGCCTTTAGAGATACACTATCGGAACCCATACGTTGTCATAGTCGAAATCCAGTATCCAATAAGCGCCCGCGGTTTTCGATTGTATAATATATATGTGGAGCATAAGATGCAAGCGTTCCGCTAGATTGTTATTTATTTGTATTTAGACACTATGATAATATCAGAATAAGTTATGATTTCAAAAACGTTTTGGGTTATAGTAAGGTAAAAACCGTCTATGTTTATGTGTGGGCTGGTCTTACTATTATCCTTTGATTTCATAAAGGATTTTCCCAAAGTTAAACAAATTGCTTGTACTGTGAATTTATCATTGAAATTATTCCATACTGAACCGGTGTAATTTTTCTTTACTTCAAATGTGCTCGGGTTAGACCGAGTATATTTCCAGGTCAGGTTTCGCTTGAATCAGGAGCTCGAAGCTAGCGGCTTCACCGCTAGTTATATAAAGTTATTTTTCTACTGTGTCTTATGTATGTTGTAATCTAATGGTTGATATGTATATACAGTTCTTTTGTATAAAAGGATATGTGATATTATATTTTATTTGTTCCGCTGTGAGATTCTGATGTGGTGTTCTTCTTCTTTCTTCTATTCTAATATTTATTTCTTTCTTTCCTCACCCTTTAATTATTTTCTATAAACAATTTGGGGTTCGATACTTGGGTTTTTGGCAAGTAATACAGGTTTATGTATTATTGTTGAAAATTCGAGCGTCGATTTTTTCCTCGGGTCGTTACAGTGGTATCAGAGCTATTGGTTTAGTGATAACCTTGGCTCCGTGGCGTGACTCGATATAGATGGGGCTAGTAATACCCTAGATTGAGTTTGAGAATATATATGAGAGCGCATATTTGTATTTTGATATATTATTATTTTTAAAATTATTTTTGATCAATATATTTCGTAAGATAATAAAAGTGTTGATTTTCACAAAATTATTATAATATGGGAAATCAATTGGATTGGTTGTTGTTGATTTGAATGATATGTTTGGATTTCGCTGTTGATTGCTTGAATATGAACTTGAACATGAATAGACTTGGTTTAAAACCAATATGAAATAAATAAGTTGGATAAATCAATCTAAATTTAATAAATCCGAATGGATAATTAAAGAGATAAATGGATTGCTAGGACTTGGTTATAAATAATTATAATCTCGTGTGGATTGAATTATGTGTAAAATGGGTTGATGTGAATGATATGGATATTTGAACATAACTGACATTGTCCTGGGGACTGATGAATCCATTTGAGTTGAGAACAGGTGCTGAAGAGCCATTTCAGCTTTAAAATCCATTCAAGAGGAAAATTCTGGAATTAATTAAATCCAGTTTGAGTAGAGCTGCATTATAATTAAGCGGCTCGAGTATAAATTATAGCTTATCGCAAGATAGCGCTCGCAAAAAGGTACGCCTATGCAAAATATGAAATTTTGTATTTTATTTGGGTTTGAGTTTGAATGATTGATTTTGCCGACTATGTTGGTCGATGTATATGTATTTCTTGAACCTGCAATATTGCATATGTCCCTCCATACAGGGGAGACTCTGCCAAAAATTTTCCAAAATTTAAGGTGTTAAATTTTTTTTGAATGTCTTAGAAAATTCTTTTATTTGAAAAGAATTGGTTTTAAAACCAATTAGGGTAGTTTAAAAATAAAATCGAGTTTTAATTACATGTTATTTTTAAAGAGATAATGGGTTGTAACGTTCTTTCTACCTTAGCAATTTCGAGGACGAAATTATTTTAAGAGGGAAAGAAAGTAATGTCCCGTATTTTCTGACCATTTATTTGAAATATTTTATTTATTTAGAATATTGATTTGAGTTTAAATAATGGAATTTGACCATTTTATTTTGAATATTTAAATTATATGGTAATATTTTATTTTTGGAATATTTGGGGAAAATATTGAATTTACTGTATAAAGTGAATGGGCAATTTTAAATGGTTTAATATCGTTCGTATAGAAATTATAGTAGCAATTTCGTTACTAAAACGACGTTAGAACGTTATTTTATAATTTAATTATAAAACGAGCTGTAGTGGCGCGGTAGTTCGTAATATGGCGTTTTGAACTTTAAACAGCTGTACAGGATCCAAAATAAGTCGGATTTTCTCGAAACAAGAAACGCTAGAATCTGTTTGACGATATTTTTCTAATGAAAGAGAAAAATCTAGTTTTCATAGCATAGATTTTATTTTACGTCCAAATCAAATTCTGAAAAGGTCGCTATGGAATTCCTTTTTATATTATACGATTATTTATATAAAATAAGGGGTTTTTAATTATTTTAAATATCAATTTGGCTTGAAATTCAACCTGGGATATTTGATTATGGTAATATATGAAATTCTGCTCGTGTATGTCCAATTTCAATTTTTAATTTATATTATATTGAACTATTTTAAAATTGGTTTATTTTATTTGAATTAGGCAGTTATAAAAGGGACTTTATTCAAACGACCTATGTTTTTGACGAAACAAATTTTATTGCGACCGTAACAGTAAATTATTGCTAGATCTCAAGTTGTGCGTCAATCGGAGTTATTCTATGAGCGTGGCAAAATAAAATAAAAATAAAACGATCATTTGGACGTGAACGAGCGCCATTTGAGAAAATGGACTTGGAATTCGATGAAACAAGTTTCATTAGGGCCGTAACATCAAGTTATATTATGTCGTCCATTCGCATCGCAAACGGGGTTTGTACGTGAGCACAGAAGCCAATAAACAGCGTTTAGAGAACGCGATAGATATGAAATAAAATATCATTCATCACATCAACATAAATTAATATTATTTTCTTTTATAAATATAATCTATGTTCTGCCTAATACCATATCCTCCAAGCCATTTTCGTTTAGCTGAAAATTTATTTGTAGAAAACACCTTAAACGCATTTTAATTTATTTCTTCCAATCTGGAGTGAATCGGCAATGGAAATCTAAACGAAAGTGGTAGATCGATTCGAGGAGGAGCAGCTGTAAAAAGATGGCGAGAATTCGTGGCCTGAGGTAGCCGGAATCGGTGATAAACCGAGGAAATGACTTTTGTTCTTTTCTAATTTGGAGGAGTTGTAGTCACTTTCAGGAGTTCAGACCTGTGGGAGTACGAAGAGGAGAGATTAGGCCTTCTTTTGGTACCGGTTGGGTGATCTCTGGTGGTCGGAAGAGGTCGCAGCATGGAGTTGAATGGAGAACAGTTTTGGGGGTATTTTTAAAAAGGTGGTGAACGGATTTGGGGCTATTCCGGCGCAACGATGGTCCAGGGGCCAGGGGTTAGGGGTCGATGAAGCGGTGGTGGAAGGTGGTTCCAATGGTGGCAGTCTGGTGGTCTGGAATGAAGCGAGGCGGCAGAATTTGGTGGATGAACGGAATTGGGTCTAATTCAATTTCCGGTGTGGGGGAAGTTGATCTTGGTCATGATGGTTCAGGCGAGTGGGGACTACGGTGAGGCGATTCTGATGATGGGTTCAGGTCGGCGTATCTTGGCCGGTGGTAGCGCCAGCAATGATGGAACGAAGTTGAGGTATGGTGGGGAATGGTGGATCGAGGCTTCTGGAAGTCCAATTGAAGAAGACGCGTTTTTTTCCAACTCTGATGATGTCGTGGCAAATTGAATTAGTTAAGGTAATTAAATATTTAATTAATTTATAATTAGTTAATTTATAATTAGTTAATTTATAATCGTATATATATATATATGAATCTTTAAACTAGCGTAACTTTTTCGTACGTTAAAGAAATTTAGTGAAACTGGATCCGTTGGGATCGCAGGGACGAGGCCTAGGTGATGGCACTGACTAGGAACTGATTAGAGCTGTCTGAAATTCAGTTAATTTTGAACGTCCGTTCAAGATTGAAAAGAACAAATGCGTCAACCGTCGACAGAGTAATCTGGTGAGTTAATTCTCACACCTTCTAGAATCCGGTGATGTGGTAAATTCATATTAAAATATAATTTACCTTTAAAAGTATAAATTGGTTGATTGGCTGCTATTGTTTGATTGGTTGCTGCCATTTATATTTCATCGTTTTAAATTAATAGATCATATAAAATTTATTTAATATAACGTTATGGAATGTATAACGAGCTGTGATGCAAGGTAGAACAGGTTGGAGGGATCTGACCGGATTCCTCAAATATTATATATGTTGTTTGTTTGCTCTATATTGTTGATATATGAACTGATTTAACCCCAGATGGTAGTGAAACCTGTTGGAACATGATGGTTGAATAAATATTCACCTGTATTGTGTTTAAAATCAATCGACAGTGTTGATTTGGTAATTGGCAGTGAATGGCCTAAAGTGTGTTGTTTCAGACGACGGTTTACCGTTCGGTGAATTGACGTAGTTTTAAAGTTATAAATTATTTTATAACTGAATTGAAGTTTTCCAGTCATTTTATATAATTAATCAAGTTAGAAATTTATGAAAAAATATTTTGTGATTTACGCAAGTGCTGAAAGCAGAAACCATAGAAATTACCTACATGTTGGTAAAATGGAATAATTGTTTTTAAAACAATTAAATGGCATTTTTAAATTAATTAAGTTATTTAATTAATTTAAAAAGAAAAATGACAAATGAAAATTAATTAACTGCTAACTGATACGTACGGTTGACAAAATCGACCGTCTTTAGTTGAAATTTTATAATTGAAGTAATTCGGTTTAAATTTTCTGAAATATTTGCTAAGTTAACGAATAGTGAAAAGTATTAGTTAATCTTTGATTAACTATAAATTAAAGAAATTATTGAATTGGTTAGTGTTAATAATATTAATTTTCATTTAATAAGTTTTTAAAACAATAATAATCCTATTTTTGATTGACATCAAAGTTAACCATCTCTAATGTGGTAAATAATTAAACCGATGATTTAAATTGGAAATTCAATTAAGAAATGATTAAGTAGCACTTTGGTTTGATCCAGAGGAGCTAAGTGTTTATAAAGGGAATTGCAATCCAAGTGTTCACATGAGATTTGTAAATGGGATTATAAGTGAAATACAAAGATTTAAGTAAGATTTTACTTAATCGCTTAATTAAGTAAAGTGAGTTCAACTAGATGAAATTAGAAAAGGTGTTAATGGTTTTAATAAGAATTCTAAGCCAAGTTGTGAAAGGATGATGAATTGATTATTATAAAGAAATCCAAGCGAGGGGTAAAAGGAGTCTTTAACCAAAAATGATGATGTTAAATTGTATTGAGTGATACATCGCAAAGGAAAATACATATATAAGTTTGTGTTAAATATTGGCAATGGATGTTTGAAATAAAAATCAAAGTTAAAGAGTATTATATAAAGGAGGTGTTAAGCGGATTTTAATCCAAGATAAAGTTTATTATAAGAACACCAATAAATGGAAGCGGAGTATTTGACGTGAGATTTTATAAAGATCCAAAAGTTATAAGCGAGATATCGGTTCAAATTAAAAGTAGCGTTTATTGGACATTTACGTAATCAAACAAATTAAGTAAATGGATTATATTGAAAGAAGAATTCAAATGTATGAAATGGTTTATAAAACCAAATTTGAAATCAAGGTGATAAATGAGATTCTGATATCAGGGGTTAAGTGACGAACTGATATTGTACTGAGATTAAAACGTTGTCGATCAAGGTCTAAGAGGTAAATAGAACACCCCAACTTGAACGGTTTCATTATTATCGAGGAATGATATTAGTTTGAAACAAGTGAAAGGTGTTGTAATTGGTTAGTTATTGAATACGAGAAATATTGAAATGAGTACGAGGTTTTTGAATATAAATGTTGGTTACAAGATAAATAAGAATATTTGGTTTTAAATTATATAAATTTGACATTAGATTCATCATATCAAAATTGGTAATTTTGTTAATACCATTAAGTAAAATATATATGTGTATATATATTGAGATGCCGAACTTAAGGGAATATGGGAAAAAGTTTTTGGAAAATATATCGATGTTTCCAATAGATATAGAAATGGAAAGTTGGGTATATACCCATACTCTAAAACATAAAAAACGGATTTTATTATAATAACTAAGAATAAATATAATGTTTAAAATATATAGGAAAAATTAGAAGTTGATTAACCATTTTGTTAAATATTCGTAAAGAGGCCAAGGAGTGCCAAGTACCGTATCAACAAACTCATGTTATTTACACATTTTTCATTT
Source organism: Allium sativum (assembly GCA_030737875.1). Lineage (NCBI taxonomy): Eukaryota > Viridiplantae > Streptophyta > Magnoliopsida > Asparagales > Amaryllidaceae > Allium > Allium sativum. The sequence continues at coordinate 276,685,644 of CM060926.1, read as the reverse complement.
GATAGTTAAATCACCGACCATCAAGCCTGACCAATACGATTGTTGGCATGGAAAGTTCTGGATCGAAATTATATTCGAAAACCATTCCAAACCAACAAATACATGAAGATGGTATTTGAAGATGGAGCAATTGAAGACCGTGGATCTTCATAAGCGGAAGGGATACTTGTTGAATTCCTCTGGCTTGCAACTAGATTTATTTGGTTTGTGATTCTGTCGTGGTTGAAATTTACGGATTACAAGGACTTCTCGCTACTGATCCATGGGGTGATTCCTATATTGGATGCAGTTGGAGAGTACCTTCAGTTCATCCTGTTCCTGGATGACTTGTATGGACGAATGTCTGACAGAGTATTTCCTTAAAACCACGTAAGTTGATTTTTACAAATATACCGAGTTGGTGGCAAAGAGGGGCACTTCTTCTATACCCAGAGTATTTTTGTGGGCGTCAATTAGTGATTTGACGGATCTGATAATGTGGCATTCAAAGTGAGTGATGACCAGATATTTTAAAACTTAAATTCTAGCCTCAAGCCTCATCAACTGAGAAATGAAAAAAATCGTGCAGGCAGCATGGCTATGTGGGTCGCTCCCGTTCGGATGTATAATCACCTATCTAGAGAAATTCCTTCTGCTTCTTTAATCTATCGATGCTGTCCCTTTTCGGGAGACGGCTGTTGATCCCAACCGTCGGTGATATACATTCGATACACTCAAGCGAAATGAGTGGTCGGTCATGTGTGGGCCGGGTTGCAAGACGTTATTGTTGAACCCAGTGTATTCGCCTCTAGAGATACACTATCGGAAGGTGGTCCCATACCTTGTCATAGTCGGAATCCCATATCCAATAAGCGCCCGCAGTTTTCGATTGTATAATATATATGTGGAGCGTGAGATGCAAGCGTTCCGCGAGATTGTTATTTATTTGTATTTAGACACTATGATAATATCAGAATAAGTTATGATTTAAAAAACGTTTTGGGTTATAGTAAGGTAAAAACCGTCCGTGTTTATGTGTGGGCTGGTCTTACTATTATCCTTTGATTTCATAAAGGATTTTCCCAAAGTTAAACAAATTTCTTGTGCTGTGAATTTATCACAGAAAGTATTCCAGACTGACCCAATGTATTTTGCATTGCTTCAAATGTGCTCGGGTCAGACCAAGTATATTTCCTGGTCAGGTTCTGCTTGAAGTTTCAAGAACTAAAAGCTAGCGGCTTCACCGCTAGTTCTATAAAGTTATTTTTCCACTGTGTTTGATGTATGTTGTACTCTGATGGTTTGTATGTTTATATAGTTCTTTTGTATAAAAAGATTTGTGATATTATATTTTATCCGTTCCGCTGTGAGATTCTGATGTGGTGTTCTTCTTCTTTCTTCTATTCTAAAATTTATTTATTTCTTTCCTAACCCTCTAATTTCTTTCTATAAACAATATGGGGTTCGATACTTGGGTTTTTGACAAGTAATACGGGTTTATGTATTATTGTTGAAAATTCGAGCGTCGAATTATTCCTCGGGTCGTTACAGTGGTATCAGAGCTATGGATTTAGTGATAACCTTGGCTCTGTGGCGTGACTCGATAGAGATGGGGTTAGTAATACCCTAGATTGAGTTTGAGTATATATATGAGAGTGCGCATTTGTATTTTGATATAAAATTATTTTTAAAATTATTTTTGATTAATATATTTCGTAAGATAATAAAAGTGATGATTTTTACAAAATTATTATAATATGGGAAATAAATTGAATTGGTTGATGTTGATTTGAATGATATGTTTGGACTTCGCTGTTGATTGCTTGAATATGAACTTGAAAACGAATAGACTTGGTTTAAAACCGATACGAAATAAATAAGTTGGATAAATCAATTAAATTTAATAAATCCGAATGGATAATTAAAGAGATAAATGGATTGCTAGGACTTTGATATAAATAATTATAATCTCGTGTGGATTGAATTGTGCGTAAAATGGGTTGATGTGAATGATATGGATATTTGAACATAACTGGCATTGTTCTAGGGACTGATGAATCCATTTGAGTTGAGAACAGGTGTTGAAGAGCCAATTTAGCATTAAAATCCATTCAAGAGGGAAATTCTGGAGTTAATGAATCCAATTTTAGTAAAGCTGCATTATAATTAAGCGGCTTGGGTATAAATTATAGCTTATCGCAAGATAGCGCTCGCAAAAAGGTACGTCTACGCAAAATATGAAATTTTGATTTTTATTTGGTTTGATTTTGAATTTTTGATTTTTCTGACTGTGTTGGTCGATGTATATGTACTTCTTGAACCTGCAATATTGCAGATGTCCCTCCATACAAGGAAGACTTAGCCAAATATTTTCCAAAATTTAAGGTGTTAGAAAAGTTTTGAAGGTCTTGGAAAATTCTTTTATTTGAAAAGAATTGGTTTTAAAACCAATTGGGGTAGTTTAAAAATAAAATCGAGTTTTAATTAAATGTTATTTTTAAAGAGATAATGGATTGTAATGTTCTTTCTACCTTAGCAATTTCGAGGATGAAATTAATTTAAGGGGGAAAGAATGTAATGTCCCGTATTCGCTGACCATTTATTTGAAATATTTTATTTATTTAAATATTGATTTGAGTTTAAATAAGGGAATTTGACCATTTTATTTTGAATGTTTAAATTATATTAATTATATGATAATATTTTATTTTTGGAATATTTGGGGAAAATATTGAATTTACTGTATAAAGTGAACGGGCAATTTTAAATGGTTTAATATCGTTCATATTGAAATTGTAGTAGCGATTTCGCTATTAAAACGACGTTAGAACGTTATTTTATAATTTAATTATAAAATGAGCTGCAGCGGCGCGATAGTTCGTAATATGGTGTTTTGAACTTTAAACAGCTGTACAGGATCCAAAATATGTCGGATTTTCTCGAAACAAGAAACGCTAGAATCTATTTGACGATATTTTTCTAATGGAAGAGAAAAATCTAGTTTTTGTAGAGTAGATTTTATTTTATGTCCAAATCAAATTCTAAAAAGGTCGCTATGGAATTCCTTTATATATTATATCGATTATTTATATAAAATAAGGGGTTTTTAATTATTTTAAATATCGATTTGGCTTGAAATTCAACCCGGGATATTATATTCTGGTAATATATGAAATTATGCTCGTGCATGTCCAATTTCAATATTTTATTTATATTATATTGAAGTATTTTAAAATTGGTTTATTTTATTTGAATTGGGCAGTTATAAAAGGGACTTTATTCAAACGACCTCTGTTTTCGACGAAACAAATTTTATTGGGACCGTAATAGTAAATTATTGCTATATCTCAAGTTGCACATCAATCGGAGTTATTTTGTGAGCATGGAAAAATGAAATGCAAATAAAATGATCATTTGGACGTGAACGAGCGCCATTTGAGCAAATGGACTCGGAATTCGATGAAACAAGTTTCATTAGGACTGTAACGTCAAATTATATCATGCCGTCCATTTGCATCGCAAACGGGGTTTGTATGTGAGCACAGAAGCCAATAAACAGCGTTTAGAGAACGTGATAGACATGAAATAAAATATCGTTCTTTACATCAACATAAATTAATATATTTTTCCTTTATAAATATGACCTATGTTCAGCCTAATACCATATCCTCCAAGCCATTTTCGTTTAGCTAAAAATTTATTTGCAGAAAACACCCTAAACACATTTTAATTTATTTCTTCCAATCTTGGGTGAATTGGCGGCAGAAATCTAAAAGAGAGTTGCAGATCGGGTCGAGGAGAAGCTGCTGTAAAAAGTTGGCGAGGATTCATGGCCGGAATCTGTGATAAGCCGAGGAAAATGACTTTCGTTCTTTTCTAATTTGGAGGAGTTGTAGTCACTTTCAGGAGCTCAGACCTGTGGGAGTACGAAGAGGAGAGATCAGGCTTTCTTTTGGCACCGGTTGGGTGATCTCTGGTGGTCGGAGGAGGTCGCGGCATGGAGTTGAACGGAGAACAGTTTATGGGGTATTTTTAAAAAGGTGGAAACCGGATTTGGAGTTATTCCGGCATCAACGATGGTCCAGGGGCTGGGGGTCAACGAAGCGGTGGTGGAAGGTGGTTCCAATGGTGGCGGTCTGGTGGTTTGGAACGAAGCGAGGCAGCGGATTTTGGTGGATGAACGGAATTGGGTCTAATTCAATTTCCGGTGCGAGGGGGGTAGTAGATCTAGGTCACGGCGGTTCAGGCGAGTGGGGACTACGGTGACGTGATTCTGACGATGGGTTCAGGTCAGCGTATCTTGGCCGGTGGTGGCACTAACAATGATGGAACGAAGTTGAGGTATGGTGGAGAACGGTGGAACGAGGCTTCAGGAAGACCAATTGAAGAAGACGCTTTTTTTCCAACTCCAATGATGATGTGGCAAATTGCACTAGTCAAGGTAATTAAATATTTAATTAATTTATAATTAGTTAATTTATAATTGTATATATATATATATATATATATGAATCTTTAAACTAGCGTAACTTTTTCGTACGTTAACGAAATTCGGTGAAACTGGATCCGCTGGGATCGCAAGGACGAGGCCTAGGTGATGGCGCTGACTAGGAATTGATTAGAGCTATTTGAAATTTTGGTTAATTTTGAACGTCCGTTCAAGATTAATAGGAAAAACGCGTCAACCGTCGACTGAATAATCTGGTGAGTTAATTCTCACACCTTCTGGAATTCGGTGATGTGGTAAATTCATATTAAAATATAATTTACCTTTAAAAGTATAAATTGGTTGATTGGTTGCTATTGGCTGTTATTGTTTGATCGGTTGCTGTCATTTATATTTCATCATTTCAAATTAATAGATCATATAAAATTTATTTCATATATTGTTATGGAATGTATAACGAGCTGTGATGCAGGGTAGAACAGGTTGGAGTGATCCGACCGGATTCCTCAAATATTATATATGTTGTTTGTTTGTTTTATATTATTGATATATGAACTGATTTAACCGCAGCTAGTAGTGAAACTTGTTTGAACATGATGGCTGAATAAATATTCACATGTGTTGTGTTTAAAATCAACCGACAATGTTGATTTGGTAATTCGCATTGAATGGCCTAAAATGTGTTGTTTCAGATGTCGGTTTACCGTTCGGTGAATTAACGCAGTTTTAAAGTTATAAATTATTTTATAACTAAATTGAAGTTTTCCAGACATTTTATATAATTAATCAAATTAAAAATTTATGAAGAAATATTTTAATCGAGCTTTTAAAAGAAATTGTTTAAATGGTTATGAAATAAGATTTTGTGATTTACGCAAGTGATGAAAGCAGAAACCACAAAAATTACCTACGTGTTGGTAAAATGGAATAATTGTTTTTAAAACAATTAAGTGGCATTTTAAAATTAATTAAGTTATTTAATTAATTTAAAAAGGTAAATGACAAATGAAAATCAGTTAACTACTAACTGATACGTACGGTTGACAAAATCGACCGTCTTTAGTTGAAATTTGATAATTGATGTAATTCGGTTTAAATTTTCTGAAATATTTGCTAAGTTAACGAATAGAGAAAAGTATTAGTTAATCTTTGATTAACTATAAATTATAGAAATTATTGAATTGGTTAGTGTTAATAATATTAATTTTCATTTAATAAGTTTTTAAAACAATAATAATCCTATTTTTGATTAACATCAAAGTTAACCATCTCTAATGTGGTAAATAATTAAACCAATTATTTAAATTGGAAATTCAGTTAAGAAATGATTAAGTAGCACTTTGGTTTAATCAAGAGGAGCTAAGTGTTTGTAAAGGGACTTGTAATCCAAGTGTTCAAATGAGATTTGTAAATGGGATTATAAGCGAAATACAAAGATTTAAGTAAGATTTTAATTAAGTAAAGTGAGTTCAACTAGATGAAATTAGAAAAGGTGTTAATGGTTTTAATACGAATTCTAAGCAAAGTTGCGAAAGGATGATGAATTGAAAATTATAAAGTAATCCAAGTGAGGGTAAAAAGAGTCTTTAACCCAGAATGATGATATTAAATTGTATTGAGTGATACATCACAAAGGAAAATACATATAGAAGTTTGTGTTAAATAATGGCAATGGATGTTTGAAATAAAAATCAAAGTTAAAGAGTCTTATATAAAGGAGGTGTTAAGCAGATTTTAATCCAAGATAAAGTTTATTATAAGAACGCCAATAAATGGAAGCGGAATATTTGACGTGAGATTTTATAAAGATCCAAAAGTTATAAGCGAGATATCAGTTCAAGTTAAAAGTAGCGTTTATTGGACATTTACTCAATCAAACAAATTAAGTAAATGGATTATATTGAAAGAAGATTTCAAATATATGAAATGGTTTATAAAACCAGATTTGAAATCAAGGTGATGAATGAGATTCTGATATCAGGGGTTAAATGACGAACTGATATTATTCTAAGATAAAAACATTGTCGATCAAGGTCTGAGAGGTAAATAAAATACCCCAACTTGAACGGCTTCATTATTATCGAGGAATGATATTAGTTTGAAACGAGTGAAAGTTGTTGTAATTGGTTAATTATTCCATACGAGAAATATTGAAATGAGTACGAGGATTTTGAATATAAATGTTGGTTAGAAGATAAATAAGAATATTTGGTTTTAAATTATATAAATTTGGCATTTGATTTGTCATATCAAAACTGGCAATTTTGTTAATACCATTAAGTAAAATATATATGTGTATATATATTGAGATGCCGAACTTAAGGGAATATGGGAAAAAGTTTTTGGAAAATATATTGATGTTTCCAATAGAAATGGAAATGGAAAGTTGGGTATATACCCATACTCTAAAACATATGAAACAGATTTTATTATAATAACTAAGGATAAATATAATGTTTCGAATATATAGGAAAAATTAGAAGTTGATTGGCCATTTTGTTAAATATTTGTAAAGAGGCCAAGTAGTGCCAAGTACCGAATCAGCAAACTCATGTTATTCACACATTTGTTATTTGATAGTTAAATCATCGACTATCAATCCTGACCAATACGATTGTTGGTATGGAAAGTCCGGGATCGAAATTATATTCTAAAACCATTCCGAACAACCAAATACGTGAAGATGGTAATTGAAGACGGAGCAATAATTGAAGATGGAGCAATTGAAGACTGTGGATCCTCATAAGCAAAAGGACTACTTGTCGAATTCCTCTGGCTTGCAACCAGAGTTATTTGGTTTGTGATTTTGTTGTGGTTGAAATCTACGGATTGCAAGGACTTCTCGCTACTGGTCCATGGGGTGATTCCGATATTGGATGCAGTAGGGGAGTACCTTCGGTTCATGTTATTCCTGGATGACTTGTATGGATGAATGTCTGACAGAGTATTTCCTTAAAACCACGTACGTTGATTTTACAAATATACCGAGTTGGTGGCAAAGAGGGGCACTTCTTCTATACCCAGAGTATATTTGTGGGCGTCAATTAGTGATTTGACAGATCTGACAATGTGGCATTCATCATGAATGATGACCAGATATTTTAAAAGTTAAATTCTAGCCTCAAGCCTCATCAACCGGGAAATGACAAAAATCGGCCAGACAGCATGACTATATGCTTCGCTCCCATTAGGGTGTATAATCACCGATCTAGAGAAATTCCTTTTGCTTCCTTAATCTATCAATGTTGTCCCTTTTCGGGAGACGGTTGCTGATTCCAACTGTTAGACCAAAAACTGGACCTAACACCCAAATGCAGATCACAGAATGCAGAAAAAGTAGTAAAAATGGGGAACACACAAAGTATTTATAGTGGTTCGGCTCAAACCAAGCTACGTCCACTTTATCTCTTCTTAAATCCTAAGAAGTTACAAATACAATTATCTCGTTTATACACGAAATCCTCGTGTTTACAATGAAGAAATGGAGATTAGAAATTGATTATATACACGATAACCTCGTGTTAGAATGATTAGAAATGGCCTTTCGCTGTTTGCGGAGTCCTTGCATTGATAATGGTGGAAGCCCTCAAGATCAAGTGCCAAAAGTCCCTTTAAATGACCATGTTTCGGTGTATTTATAGGCGTAGAGGAGCTTCTGGGAGGACCGGTTCGTGGTGGGGTACGTGGCACCTGATCCGGATAAGTAGGAGCAGGAGTAGCTTTAAGAATAGGTCAAAACAGTGCGCGTATCTGCAGGTCTGTAGATCGGTTCGTGGTCATGGGTCGGATGTGATATAGCTATCACGATCCGGGTTTGGTTGCGAGATGGAGTGAAGTGTTGGCGATCGGGTCGTTTTCTCCATGTGTATTAAGAGTGGGTCGCGATCTGAAGGTATACCACGAGCCGAGAGGGGCGATCCGATGAGGGGCGATCCGAGGGTGCATAAGCCATACTCCGATCGTGTGACGCTTCGTTGCTTTATCCAGGAAATTGACAGATTACACCAGTTTATGGAAACAGGCATAACTTTCAAACTGTAAGTTCGATTGAGCCAAACCAAAGCTCAAACTGAAGCTAATTTAGATATCTATAAGAGTTACAAAGCTCAACTTTGTAATCGCTGTTTTCGGGCCCAAAAAAGGTCATCTGATAGGAGTTTCGGGCCTTTCTTTGTTCGGGATACGACTTTGACCAAATCGCTGCCTGTCTTCTGACGATGTTCTCCATATTTGAGCGCGATGTTATCCAGATATTCAGTGTGACAGCTTTTACCAAAAAGCATGTCAACAAGTTTTCCCCCCAGAACATATCTTGCTGGTTAAAGGAAGACGTGTTCTGGATAGTCCAGGAAATCTATAAGCCATAGAAATTCGATAATGCCTTGACCTTGCTGGGTCAGCCAGCTATAGATATAATCCATACCTGTAAAGAGTTAAAGGAAAAACAAACGTGCCAAATCCTGGCAATATTCTTCAAATTTTCTAAGCATAAACCATGCTTCGGCGTCTAATGAGCATAAACCATGCTTCGGCGTATGATGAGCATAAACCATACTCAAGGGACGTTTGAGTCATCCTGCCAAATCCTAGCAAGAGCCAACATTTCCAGGCATAATCCATACCCAGAAGTCCAAATTGGGTATAATCCATACCCAATTTCTTTTGTCACATCGTGACAAGACCGTTTGTCGTTCCTAAGTATAATCCATGCCTAAGATTTTAAAGTGAGTATAAACCATACTTAGACCTGAAGTAGAGCTACGCTTGCGACAGCCTGACAAGATAGTTCGTCCCTAGGCATAATCCATACCTAGATTTCCATAATAAGTATAAGCCATACTTTAACCGAAGTTGAGGATCTTGCCACATCCTGACAAGATACTTAAATTCTCCAAACATATTCCATGCTTGGAAAGTCCTTATTCAATTCAAAATGCAAAACCAAATCAAATCCTGATTGATTTGACACCGAGTCCAGAGCACGCTTTTGGGATACATCCTAACCCGGTACATGTGTACTCGGATTCAACCAATCGGAAAACCTAATGGAAGGGAAAACAAATCTTAAAGCCTAAGAAATGCAGAAAATGAAAGCTGATCTAATCCATATCAATTGATGATGAGCCCACGAGAGCTCGATCCAGGGTCATTCCCTCTCCGGGGAGCTGGAGGTGGAAGCGCAGGTGCAGGTGCTGTTGGTAGTTTCACATACTCGGGTAGCTCTCCATGTCTAACCCGTTCCTCAATCAAATCACGAAGATGCCTGCAGTCATTTGTGTCATGTCCGTCCATATCGTGGAATATGAAGTGCTTTCCAGAATCGCGTTCTCTTTGTGATGGCTCCCTCCTGGGTGGCTTTGGGTTCGTGTCCAGATAGATGTCTGAGAGTGGGGCATTGAGTTCAGTGTACTTTTCATATCTGGGCCCTCTCCGGGGCTGAGTGTTGCGGTCATTCCTAACGGCGATTTTTCCTTTGCCATTTCCATAATCGGACGGTTCTCCGTCTTTAAGCATGTTGACATCGAGAACTTACTTCTCGGAGGTTGCATCTTCTTCCCGCAGAAATCTGTCTGATTCAAGATAAAATTCGCCGAGGTTTCGCAGTGGGTCTCGGTACAAGGACTTTTTGAACTCCGAGCTGTCCAAAACACTGGATACTTCTGCCATCAGCACCATCGATGGTTCAGGTCGTTCAACTGGTGCTGCTGCAACGTTGAATCTTTCCAGGAATGAACGCAGAGTTTCTCTGGGCCTCTGCTTGATTGTAGTAAGTGACATGACGTTCTTGGGACGAGCGATGTGAACCCAAAATTATTCAATAAAGCATGCGACCAACATGTTCCAACTGTTGATCGATTCCGTTTCTAGCTGTCGAACCCACATATCGGCTATGTCAGTCAGAAAGAGGGGAAAACACTTTGCCATGACGTTTTCCAATGCCGATTGAACTTCCATATGTCGTTTGTAGCGCATCAGATGCACTGTTGGATCGGTCCTGCCGTTGTAGAGCCCTAGTTGTGGAAGTTTGAAATCTGGGGGATTACGAGAATTCCTGATTTCCTGAGTGAAGGGAGTGTGGTTGACGTCATCCACGTCATTCTGATAAGTGCGGCTTCTCGAGCAGCATTCAATCAGTTCTGCTAGCCGATTTCCTTCAAAAAGTTGTTGCAAACTTCCAAGATCAGAGCCGGTGCCCCCAGCATTGAGCGCGAGAGAAGGAAGCTATTGGTGAGCTATCGTGAGCGGGTCATGGGTCGCGGTTCATGGATCAAGGGGGCCGACCCGACCCGGTTGTGAGCCAGGGAGGTCAGCTCGTGAGGCAGGATCGTGGAGCACGGTTCATGAATCCGGGGGGGGCGATCCGATCGGGTCATGATGCCCCTTCACGAGCCACTTTAGGATCTCCATTACGAGCCGGTTGTGGTTGAGAAGCGAGAGCTTTCGTCCTTGTTTCCATTTGAACTGGGGCTGAAGTAGGTTGAACCTGAACATTTCCAAGAGTGAGGGGGTTGCCCCCGAGTCCAGATGATGCGCGAGTCGCTTCAGTGGCTTCATTTCCAGTGACTTGAGCGTTGCTCGGCCTTCCATTCATCCGAGCAAAGAATTGTTTGATTATTTCCTGTCATTTCTGGAGGAGATCACCTTGTCGTGCCATCTGATCTCTCAGTTCAGTGAGAACTCCATCCATCTTGTCTCTGGTCAAGTATGCTGAAGGATCTCCATGAGAGGAAGCTTCCTGGCTTGCCTCGTTCCTTTTGTCTTCAATGTTAGCATCATCAGCATGAGAGGAAGTTCCAGTTTTCTTCATTTTGATTGCCATTTATCCCATAGCCAAAAAATCTAAGCAGAAGTTGTAGTTGTCGTGTGCCCCCCTTCCCGACTCGCCAAAATGTTAGACCAAAATCTGGGCCTAACACCCAAATGCAGATCACAGATCACAAAATGCAAAAAAAAACCAGTAAAAATGGGGAACACACAAAGTTTTTATAGTGGTTCGGCTCAAATCAAGCCTACGTCCACTTTATCTCTTCTTAAATCCTAAGAAGTTACAAGTACAATTATCTCGGTTTATACACGAAATCCTCGTGTTTACAATGAAGAAATGGAGATTAGAGATGGAGATTAGAAATTGATTTTATACATGATAACCTCATGTTAGAATGATTATAAATGGCCTTCCGCTGTTCGCGGAGTCCTTGCTTTGATAATGGTGGAAGCCCTCAGGATCAAGTGCCAAAAGTCCCTTTAAATGGCCATGTTTCAGTGTATTTATAGGCGTAGAGGAGCTTTTGGAAGGACCGATTCGTGGTGGGGTATGTGGCACCTGATCCGGAAAAGTAGGAGCAGGAGTAGCCTTAAGAATAGGTCAAAACAGTGCGTGTATCTGTTGGTCTGGAGATCGGTTCGTGGTCATGGGTCAGATCGTGATATGGCTATCACGATCCAAGTCTGGTTGCGAGTTGGAGTGAAGTATTGGCGATCGGGTTGTGGTCTCCATGTGTACTAAGAGTGGGCCACGATCTGAAGGTATACCACGAACCGAGGGGGTGATCCGATGAGGGGCGATCCGAGGGTGCATGAGCCATACTCCGATCGTGTGACGCTTCCTTGCTTTATCCAGGAAATTGCCAGATTACACCAGTTTACGGAAACAGGCATAACTTTCAAACCGTAAGTCTGATTGAGCCAAACCAAAGCTCAAACTGAAGCTAATTCAGAGATCTATAAGTGTTATAGAGCTAAGCTCCATAATTGTTGTTTTCGAGCCCAAAAAGGTCATCTGATAGGAGTTTTGGGCCTTTCATTGTTCGTGATGCGACTTTGACCAAATCGCTGCCTGTCTTCTGACAATATTCTCCATATCTGAGCGCGATGTTATCCAGATATTCAGTGTGACAGCTTTTACCAAAAAGTGTGTCAACACCAACCGTCAGTGATATACATTCGATACACTCAAGCAAAATGAGTGGTCGGTCATGTGTGGGCCGGGTTGCAAGACGTTCTTGTTGAACCCAGTGTATTCGCCTCTAGAGATACACTATCGGAAGGTGGTCCCATACCTTGTCATAGTCGGAATCCCATATCCAATAAGCGGCCGCGGTTTTCGATTGTATAATATATATGTGGAGCATGAGATGCAAGCGTTCTGCTAGGTTGTTACTTATTTGTATTTAGACACTATGATAATATTAGAATAAGTTATGATTTCAAAAATGTTTTGGGTTATAATAAGGTAAAAACCGTCCGTGTTTGTGTATGGCTGGTCTTGCTATTATCTTTTGATTTCATAAAGGATTTTCCCAAAGTTAAACAAATTGGTTGTGCTGTGAATTTATCATTGAAAGTATTCTAGACTGACCCGGTCTATTTTGCTTTGCTTCAGATGTGCTCGGGTCAGACCGAGTATATTTCCAAGTCAGGTTTCGCTTGAAGTTTCAGGAGCTGGAAGCTAGCGGCTTCACCGCTAGTTATATAAAGTTATTTTTCCGCTGTGTCTGATGTATGTTGTACTCTGATGGTTGGTATGTATAAATAGTTCTTTTGTATAAAAAGATTTGTGGTATTATACTTTATCCGTTCCGCTGTGAGATTATGATGTGGTGTTCTTCTTCTTTCTTCTAGTCTAATATTTCCTTCTTTCTTTCCTCACCCTCTAATTTCTTTCTATAAACAATTAGGGTTCGATACTTGGGTTTTTGGCAAGTAATACGGGTTTATGTATTATTGTTTAAAATTCGAGCGTCGAATTTTTCGCCGGGTCATTACATATCTTCTTCATACGATGCCTGTTTTACGTAAACTTGTAGTTTATCTTAAGCAGAATTCCGAGATGAACGCAATGGTGCAGTCCGTTTTACATAATTTCCAATATTTCATTTAATATTCTTTAATTTATTATTATAATGTTCTTTAAAATTTCGGGGTGTTACATGGACGGACCTATTGGTCACTTATTAACCCTCGATAATATATTCAACGTTAAAATAAACTAGAGGGCACTAGATACGAGACCTACAAGTTAATGCTTCATTCATTCATGTATATACCCTTTCCTTATGTAAGGTGAGAGGTGATGCTTTATCATTCTCTATACCAAATAACATCTTGCTGACCATATTGGATAACCCCCTTAGTCGCTTATTACTTCCCGTAGGATAGGTCACCATATCTGACATTTTAAGCTTGCAGGTTTGGGCGGACAATACTCACACATGTCGTTTAATACCCCTAAACTGAAAGTCCTACTCCCATGTGGAGTCCTCAACCTAAAGCCACTTGAGACCTAAGGAAGTGGAACATACGCGAGGGTTATTGGATTCGTACTCCACTTGCCTTTAGCACCATTCCCTATTGGGATAAAGTAGGCTATGTTATTAAGTTATTCCTATTTAGCCCATCTACACGGAAATACCATATGTATACAATTCACTATCGTCACAGGTTCATATGGTTAATAATATTTTACACTATTAACCAACTAAGTCCAAATCTTTTTTAATTTTAAGTTCTATATTCATTAATATAAATAAGGGAAGTTATATCCTCTTTATCCTAGGATATCTATTTGATTACTTCCTTAATCGGACTTAGATTTTAAACAACGATCAATATCCATTAATCCCCTTTTATACCCATCTACTTCTATTTCTTTATTTTTTGCCTCTTTATGACCACAACGGTCATATTCTCATAAGGAAACCATTTATCAGTCCTAAGGTATCTATTTGTTGTACCCCAACAGACAATTATTATTCTTATTCATTTATTTATTTATTGGTTGATGGTTATATATATATACATATATATGTATATATTTATGTACCAGGCCTCTCACATTAAGTTGATAACTTGTGGATGTTGGACTTGCTAGTGGGTTACGGGCATACTTCTACCATAAGTTAAATTAACCTCGTGCCTTAATACGATTAAATTTATGGATTAGACCTCTCACATTAAGCTGACTACCTGTAGTTGCTTGATTTGTCGATCGATTCCGGGCAGGCTTGTACCACAAGTTGAGCTTAACCTCGTGTCTAAATGTGGTTATAATTCAAATTCCCTAATTTGGGGTTTACAACATATATTCTAATTAAATTAGGAATTGTAACCATCTTCCTATCACATTTATTTTCCCCAATTAATATTGGTTACAATGGTTATTTATTGATTTGCGGTCTATTTATAGCAATTAATTGTATTAATTACTAAAAATGGTCACCACAAATATATTAATTCAATATGGATTACATATACATTTAATTCCATAATTGAACCATATCCAAACATTCAACATTCCATACAATGTATATTTTACCGTTTTACGCTGATTTGGATGGATAATATGTATATTTTTATATTTATGTTTTCGTGCGGTCAACATATTTATTATTTTTATTAAGGATTTCCGTGCGATGGAGGCAGATTTCGAGAGACTTGTTAGCTTGTTATGCAAGGATGGTAAAAAGGTGAAAAGAAAGGGGCTAAGGTTGAGGAAACACAAAACAAGGAGGTATGGCCCAAGAAAGGACAACAACAACAAAAGATGGGCAGAAAGAATGATAAGGCTAAGGATAAGAGGAAATGCAATAATTGCGGACGCGAGAGTCATTTGGTAAAGGATTGCAAAAGAAGGAAGAATGCTTGCTTCAATTGTAAAGAGATCGTACAATATGCTAAGGAGTTCCCAATGAAACAGGGACAAGGTCAAAGGGCAGGAGCTTTTGGAGGGAAGATGCATGCTTTCGCGACCAATGCTCCAGATAGAGGTTGGAAAGTTTCCGTGGAAGGTTTAATTTCTCTTTCTAATCATCCTATTAGAAATCTTTTTGATTCTGGCGCTTCACATTCATTTATATATAGTCCTGTGGTTGAATCTCTACACTTAAATACTAGTATGGTAGTGGATCTCATAGTTGTCTCAAACCCCATTGGTGGTTCGGCTCATTTGTCTATGATTTGTCGGGGTTTGAGAATATTTATCCTAGGCTTCGAGTTTGAGTGCGATGCATATGTGCTTGGATTTATGGGCTGTGGTTTGATTCTAGGATGGATTGGCTAACCATGTATGGTGCCATTTTGGATTGTGAGAGAAGGGTCGTTACGCTTCTTACCTGTCATACGAAGACCATCAAGATTTCTTGTGACCCATAAGGGTCTTTTATGCTTAGTTTCCTAGAGTCTCTTGATGCATTTATCGATGACCTACGATCTGTTCCAGTAGTTCGAGATTATTCTGATGCTTTTGATGAGGTACTGGGCTTACCTCCGAGGCACGAAATCGATTTTCCTATATATTTGGGGGACAATGCAAAGCCAGTTGCATTACCTGTGCGCCATATGGCTCCAAGGGAAAGGAGGGAACTTAGCAAACAAGTAGGAGAGCTACTTGAGAAAGGATTTATTAGGCGAAGCATATCTAAATGGGGTGCTCCAGTAGTATTCAGGACTAAGGCGGATGGTTTGCTTCGATT
Source organism: Allium sativum (assembly GCA_030737875.1). Classification (NCBI taxonomy): domain Eukaryota; kingdom Viridiplantae; phylum Streptophyta; class Magnoliopsida; order Asparagales; family Amaryllidaceae; genus Allium; species Allium sativum. The sequence goes on along the minus strand of CM060926.1, from coordinate 276,669,747 downwards.
GTGTGTAGACTATAGGGAGTTGAATAAACTCACCAAGAAGAACAGGCATCCACTCCCAAGGATAGATGACTTGTTTGTCCAGCTTGTTGTGGCATTAATATTTTCTCAGTTAGACCTGGCCACGAGGTGGTCGAGGACAGTGTAGATAAGACTGCTTTTAGGACTCCAGATGGTTTCTTTGAATGGCTAGTTATGCCTTTTAGGTTGACAAATGTACCCCCCCTATTTTGTTGATCTGATGAGTAGGGTGTTTCGGGAGTTTCTAGATAAGATTTTCATGGTCTTCGTTGATGATATCTTGATTTTCTCAAAGAGCAAAAAGAGCATGCCTAACTTTTGATAGAGGTTCTAAAAACTCTCTGTGCGCATCACCTTAAGGCAAAGTTCTCCAAATGCCATTTTGGAAGATAGAGGTGAGATTCCTAAGGCGTGTGGTTTCTAAAGAAGGGATAACAGTAGATCCCGAAAAGGTAGTTGCAGTTTAGGACTGGAAAATTCCAAAGAATGCAACGGAGGTGAGAAGCTATTTGGGGTTAGCAGGCTATTATAGGAAGTTCATTAAGGACTTTGCAAAGATCTCAGCCCCACTCACCAGGCTGACGAAGAAAAATTTAGCGTTCTCATGGAATATAGATTGCGATGTTGCTTTCCAACGATTGAAGAGAGCTCTGACAACAACCCTGGTCATGACCTTGCCTGATGGGAGCAAAGTGTTACAGTTTACACCGATGCATGTGGGACATGGCTTGGTGCGGTTCTGATGCAAGAAGGGAAGGTAGTGCGTTATGGGGGTAGACAACTAAGGATTCATGAGAAGAACTACCCTACCCATGATTTAGAGCTAGCTTCCATAGTATTCGCGCTTAAGATGTGGCATCATTATTTGCTTGGAGAGAGGTTCGAGTTGTACACCAATCATAAATCTCTCAAGTATTTGTTCCTGTAGAAGGATCTTAATTTAAGGCAGCAGAGGTTGATGAAGTTCCTAGTTTCTTATGATTTTGAAATTGCTTATACCCCTGGAAAGGGTAATGTGGTGGCGGATGCACTGAGTAGACAGAGGATGGTCTTAAGACCTTTATTTGTAGAAAGGAAAAGCTTGGAGTTCATATCGACTTTTGATTTTAGACCCTCCACCGAGCTTTTGCTTGGTTTGTTTACATCGCTAGAGATATGACCTACTCTTATGGATCAGATAGGAGCTTTGCAGCGAAATGATCCACAGATTTCAGATATCTTGGATAGGATCAGTAAAGGGGAGACTTCTGGTCATCTCAATAGATATTCCATTGACGATAAAGGGTGGTTGCGATGAGATGGAAGGCTTTGTGTTCCTCAAACTGGAAGTTTGTTAAAGACAGTCCTAGAAGAAGCCCATCATTCTAAGATGACTATTCATCCAGGCGGTGATAAGATGTATAAGGATATGAAGAGGGTTTTCTTCTGGGCTGGGATAAAGAAAGATGTGGCAGAGTTTGTTTCTCAATGTTTAGTTTGTCAGGAAGTCAAAGCTGAGCAAAAGAAGCCCGGTGGTTTACTTCATCTTGTGGAGGTTCCATAGTGTAAGTGGGAGAGCATCTTTATGGATTTCATAGATGGTTTGTCTAGATCAAAGAAAGGCAACACCAGTATTTGGGTGGTAATAGATAGACTTACTAAGAGCACTCATTTCATCCCAGTTAAAAGTAAGAGGACAACAACATGGTTGGCAACAATTTATGTTTGGGAGATTGTCCGTCTTCATGGGGTACCTTCCAGTATTGTAAGCAATTGTGACCCCATATTCACTAGTGAATTTTGGAGGAGCTTGCAAGAAACATTAGGTACACAATTATGTTTAAGCACCGCTTATCATCTTCAGACCGATGTACAGACAGAGAGGGTGAACAGAATTATTAAGGATCTTTTGAGGTTGTGTATCCTAGACTTTGTAGGGACTTGGGAAGAGCATCTTCCTTTAGTAGAGTTTGCCTATAACAACAGTTATCAAGCTAGCATTGACATGACACCCTTCGAAGCATTATACGGACGGCCATATAGGTCACCAACTTGTTGGTGGGAATCTACAGAAAGACTATTACTTGGACCAGATATGTTTAGAGAAACGTCCAAGAAGACTGATCTAATTAGACAACGAATGAAGACCGCTCAAGATAGTCAGAAATCCTATGCAGATAAGAGTAGGAATGACACTGAATTTGAAGTAGGAGATACGAATTTTCATTAAAGTGTCACCTTTGAGGAAGGTGGTTCGCTTCAGATTGTAGGGAAGTTGGCACCGAGATTCGCAGGGTCATTTCCAATAACAGAAAGGATTGGCCAAATGGCCTATAGAGTAAAGCTACCGGAGAGACTATCTGACATTCATGACGTTTTCCATGTTTCTCATTTGCGGAAATGCTTTCATGATACTGCGGAAGTAGTTGAGCCGAGTGTATTGGAAGAAGTAGAGGTGGAACCGGAGGCGACAGTTAGACGAGTTCCTTCCCGTATTCTTGGAACAGAAGTTAAGAAGCTACGCAATAGGGAAGTCATGTTGATGAAAGTTCAATAGGGAGATAACCCAGAGGATGCAACTTAGGAGACCGAAGACAAGATTCATGCTTTGTACCCTTTTCTTTTCGAGGGTATGTTCTTAACTCCTTTTTCAATAGTCTTTATCTATGCTTGTTTCTATCATTTAATTATGTTTAATCGATCGAATCTTCGACCTTTAGGTAGGAATCCTATGGATGCAAACATGTGTTTGAGACGTGTTATGTTTGATGGATGTAAGTGGATGTAAGTGGATGTAAGTGTTTGCTAGTGGTTGCTCGTGGATGCATATACACACACATTAGGCACTAGATCGGCTCAATCACTCTCATACTGCATATGGATGTGCGTGCATTTTTCTTCTTTTTATGGATGAAATTGAATGTATATTAATATGGATGTTGCAATTGGACGGATGTTTGTGCACCCATATAGGACTTACATGCATACATGTTGGATTGACGGCACTAACATACATTGCACTAAGGAGGTCGACTGAATTAGTAGACCGCCTGATCTTCGCATTAGTATTGGGACATATACACACACACCTTTGCATATGTTCATATAAGCATTAGAAATCTTTTAAGAACAATGGATACCTGTGATTGGTGGATGAGTAAATGGATGGTAGGATATACATTCTTCTTAACTTGGAGATTTCGGGGACGAAATCCTTTGAGTAGGGAAGAATGTAACACCCCATAATTTTAACAACACTAAAGAGGATAAATTAAAGAATAATTAATTTAATATTCAAAATTAAGGTAAATGGACTGCGTCGTTGCGTCAATCCCAAAATTCTGGTCAAGATAGACATTTAGTTTGCATAAAATGGACACTGTATAAAGAAGTTATGAAGGTTTGAAGTCTGCATATGCACACGAATATTATATATATATATATATAAGGCCCAGAAGTCAAAATTCAGTTCAAAATCGTTCAAGTTTCAGAAATTCAGGTGAGCGGGAATTCTCCTGCCCAGGGGAGTCGACGCCTTAAGAAGGGTGTCGACCCACGTGGCAAGTTGGTTCTGGAGGCTGGCAGCTATATATACACTTTCATTTCTCTAGTTTTCTCACATTAAAATCAATGGAGGCCTAAATGTTGTTGGTTCCTGGACTGAACCAAATCTTTTTCTTCTTCTGCAATCAAAGTTTAGAGATTCCAGTGTAGAACTCTGAGTCAACCTCCTCTTTTCCCCTTCTATTTTTATTGATCCGAACACTGTGAGTTTAGGTTACCTTTAGATTTAAATGATTAAAAGTAAAACATGATATGACTGTAATTTGGATCAATCTCTGTGATTGAATCATATCAGATCTATTGTAATTTGTGAATCCATGATATTCTGAATTAACGATAACTTGGATCTTAACCTTTATCATGTCCGATCTACTTTTGATTATAGATCTAATTCAATATTTAGATCATCTTGTACCTATCATGTCGTGGTTAATTTGGATCTGTCATTAGTTGGACATCTAAATCCTTGTTTAGATCTAATCATGCCTATTATGACCAGGGCTGTCAATTTCCTACATGGCCTGTGACCCGACCCGAAACCCGCATGGAAATTAGCAGGTTAACCCGACCCATTTAGTTAGTAGGTCATTTTCGGGTCAACCCGATTTTGACCCATTTATAAACGGGTGGGTTTAGGGTTGACCCGCTAACTCGATTTTGCCCCGCCAAACCCGATTATATGTTGTATCTCTTCCATACTGTTAGTCTTTTATGTATACTGTTAGTGTAGATCTTTTATGTATGCAGTAATCAGTATACTCGTATATTTAAGCTATTATATTTTACTATTATATTCTTGTATGTTGTTAGTTATATTTTACTTATAACAACTATATCTCTTCCATATTGGTAGTCTTTAATTTATGCTGTATGGGAATATATACTTATGTATATAAAATGATTTTTGGATATGGTGATTTCATGCTTTATATATGTGTTGTTTGTTGGTGACTTTGCAACTTGTTGCATGTTGGTGATTTGGCTCTTTTGTTTCTTATATTAGTAGGCAATATCTATTAATGGGTCAAATGGGTAAACTCGACCCAACATGACCCGACACGATCCATTTAGTAAATGGGTTACGCGGGTCGGGTTGGGTCAACCCGTTTATAAACGGGTCGGGTTAGGGTTGAGAAAATATGACCGTTTAATAAACGGGTTGACCCGACCCATTTATAAATCAACCCGAACCCGACTTGACCTGACCCGAACCCGATCTGACACGACCCATTGATAGCCCTAATTATGACATCCCTACTATGTTAGAACTAGTTCTACTATCACAAGTTCACCAGATCTGTTCTTATATGTCCATCTTAACATTATGCCATTATACGTTTATGTCAATTTTGTTAAATCAATCATTTCTGTCGTTTCCCCTTCACCCTTTTCCTTTTATTTTATATAGCCATGCTACTTTTGAGCCTAGGCATGCCACTAAGAATATGTGAATGCGTTAGTTTGGGAACGAGGGGAAGAACATTGAAATTGGGCATAACTTATACATTGGGAATTTGGGCATAATTGGTAAATGAGGAATTTGGCATAGCTTGAATAATGTTTATCTATATGAGTTTGGACATATAATTCACTATGAATATAATTGTGAAAATAGGGGCATGAAACCTATAACCTATAACGACATAGGTAAAAATTGGCTAAAAATGAAATGCCTAGGATTACAGTAACTAGAAACTGTAATTGCGCCTAGACACGAGGTTAGATTACACTTGTGGTGGAACTCTGCCCGGAAATTCCTGGCATATCCAGCGACCACGAGTAGTGAATCTAATGTAGGGGGTCTAGATGCACAAATACATGGCGTGCTGAGACACGAGGTAATCATGACTTATGGAAGAAGTTTGCCCGGACCCGCCCGACATATCCAGCATCCACAAGTGGTAGGCTTAATGTGAGGGTTCCAGTACATTATAACCATAAATGGACATGTTAATGAATTGGAATACTTAACCTAGTTGAATCCATAGGGATTGTATGAACATGAAGTTGAATAGGGGTTAAGTAAATTTGATTGAATTGTGGGTGGGTTAAGTAAATCTGAGGGGGTGGGTAATATTCATATATAGGCCCACAAACTTAACCTAAGGGGGTTATGTAATTAAAGACACCAATAGGTATACATAACCCGTGGAAATCCTGGTGGGGATACAAGACAAGGGGGAGAGCTTATGTCATCTTATGTGTGGGACTCGATTCGGTCAGTAACCCATATAACGGTATCGAACGAGTACCCCACCCTAGGTCGGAGTAGGGACACGCTTACTGGGATGATTGTAGGAGATCCGCACGTGGAGGACGGTCTGGGTGGCGCAAACCGACCGGGGACATGTGCATGCATGGGTCGGGCAGAAGGGGATAAGATGACTGTGGCACTAGTAGATATGGTTATGCACATTACGAAGGGATTCCACTTTAAGAAAGTGATACCTCCTACTTTGGGGCCGGCACAGGGTATCTATGGAGTAGGAAGCCGATCGATTAGGGTAGTAGTTAGGGTACGTCTAGACTCTGGTAAGAAGTATAGGAGCCTGTTAGGTTGGGCTGCCTGTGGACTGTATGGGGTTAACAACTCTCACTAGAAGTACACCTAAGTCTACTATCTTATAGTTGTTGGGATCATCTCATTCTGGTTATACTAGTATTGGTGCAGAGAATCAGAGTAATCATCAAGGAAGTGTACAAATTCTATCATGTTTACCTTGTCACACTTACATTTTATGATGTTATCTTTCTTATCCATCTTATATGTCTATCATGATACTTTTATTTATCTACTTGCTAAAAGTAACTAGACTCACTAGACTTTATGTCTGACCCTTTTTGCTTCCTCTTCTTTCTTGCGTTCCCCCTACCTCCTCGATTCACATAGTGGGAATACTCAAGCTTAAGCAGGGCTTAGTTATCATCTTGCTAGGAGCTGCATTTGAAGTATTGCTCATGTTATTGTCTTTACTGCTATGGCTTTGTCTCTTTTAGGGAAATCATACTTTTTATTTTATGTACTTTTGTACTGTAATGGTACAAGACAGAAGCTTTATATTATTGTTATGGTTTATATGTAGTTCTAGACTAGTGATATTATGGACCACGATGTTATGAATTATGTTTTAAATAAAATTTTAAATTCCGCTGCTATCTTTTATATCTGTCTTGTAATTTTATGTGTTTGTTTACCTATAACGCTTCACAAAACTTAATGCATTCTCTTATTGAGTGACATTAACGGACGTGGGGTGTCACAGATGTCTTCGTCCAGGTGCGGCATCCTCCGGTGACTCCTTAACAGCGCAGTTCCATGGTGAACATCGTTAAATGGTTTAAACCCTTAAAACCCTCTCATTTGCTTAAGTTAGTTGATAGAAAAATTCATTAGTATTTTTTCCCCGACTCTCTATGTCGTCCCGTAGCTCCACGCCGAACAACACCCCTTTAATTATCCCCATAGCCGGAAAATGGCCAGCAAAAGTTTTTTTTTTAGGTTTTCAATAAATTCTTGTCATTATTTAGTGATATGTTTTAGACCGCGAAACAAGTTGTATAATCACATGCGTATGCCTATATCCAATGCATAATCAAATCACATATTTAATTGAGAACTCAATTGAAGTTTACTAACAAATAATTTATTGTTTTTTTTAATTGTACTTACTGTATTTCTCTTTTTGACATTTTCTGGGTTTTCAATCCCCTTGCCTTAATTTACTCATTCCAGGGATGAAACCCTTTTAAACAACTTAAATATGCGAATCACATATGATTTATACATAGCACACATACAATTTGAATAAACTAAAGATGTATATAAAACAGGAAGGAAAAATTAATTTGTTTACTCGCAAGAAACAGCTCCTTTGTTCCTGGTTTTTGATCCCCTGTTTACCGCTATTTATCTCGGGTTTGTTTTATATTTTTGACTTGATTAATGTGTGTGTTATACTGTATTTATAGGTGCAACAATGATAAAATAAATGGGCTAGCTTATAGGCTAAAACAGGATAGAGATGGGGCTGATTGAGTGATGTAAAGGTTGCTACAAAATGGATTGAAAAGAGGTGTAGTGAAGGCTTATCACTCACTAACTCCTTCCCAGTAAATTGCACATGCACGGCCAGTAACACATATGTATTAAAATGTGAAAAGAGATAAAAAAATTCAAATCTTAGCCTCAAAGTAACTTCAAACATTTATGGTTGTGGCAGCCTATATTGATTAGAAAGAGTAGTGTGTATGGCTATGCAAAGCTAGTTCCTAGTTATGTACATTTTGTACCAGCACAAACCCTTATGTTTTTAAAATGCAAACTTAGCCTTTAATTTTTGGTTGTCACATTGATGGAGTGGATGTATATGCAGGGTATTAGCTGGGTTTGATTTTGATTGAAGGAAGGAAGCTATATACCTCAGTTGCACCTAGTAGTTTGATAGAATTGCAGCTATGTAGGTAGCTAGAATTGTAGTTGCATCTGGGTTTATTGAAATGCGAAGTTTTGAAGAGGCTTTCCACATTAATTCTCCCCTGGTAAGTGTGGATATGCACGGTCAGCGATGTACACATATGTGTACTTGCACAAGTATGGGTTGTATATACATAGATTTTGTAATACCCCACGTCCATTAATGTCACTCACTAAGGGAATGCATTAACTTTCATGGAGCGATATAAGTAAACAGAACAGAATATTACAACACAGATACTTATAGTAGTACTTGAAAAAATTTATAACTTTATTGAAGCTGAAATAGAAATAAGTTTGGTTACATCTTTCAAAACCACAATACCAAAACTCAAGTACATAAATATCAGTCTTGTTCAAAAGCCTACAGAGTACATAATTTTAAAGCTATAATCCTTAATAGAAAATGCCATAAATAGGTAGAATCAAAGCCAAGCAATACTTCAAGCACTTCTTGCACTTCAAGCAGAGAGAAATCCGAATCAAGCTCCTACGTTCCCAACCTGAGCACCTGGGGGGAAAAGGAAAGAAAAGAGGCGAAAAAACAATGGAGTCAGACATAAAGTCTGGAGAGTCCAGTGACTTTCAGCATATAAACAGATAACAGTATCATGACATGTAAATAAAACTGGATGAGAGATAACCGTAACAGGAGTAGCAGGTTAACAGAAGAAACAGAATGATATAGCCTAAGCTAAGCTTCTTACTTGGTTTCCACTTCTCTGCACTAATACTAGTATAAACGGGTTAGGTGTTACCCTAATGTCTAAACTAAAACAGAAATGTAAAAATAATGATCTCTATAGAAACAGAATGCTAGTAGTGGGATTTTACCACCCCCAACAGAGATAGACTGTACAGAAGCAGAAGCAGCAACGGAATCAGAGACGGAAACAGAATAATCCCTACGGAGACAGAATGTTAGAATTAGGTGTACACTAGTGACGGACCTTTACCAGCCCAACAGACATTACCACGCAGAAACAGACAGGTGTTACCACTTCAACAGAAATAGATGGTACCCCAACAGAAACAGACAGAACTAGGTGTACCCTAAATTCTACCCCAAGCGATCGGCTCCCTAATACATAAATAGCTTGTGCCGACCCCACAGAAGGGTGTATCATTCCCTAAAGTGGCAACCTACAGAAAGACACAGACCTATTTACAGATGTCACGGCGTCTTACATCCTCAAGGCAGACCAGATCCATGCACGCACATGACCCGGTTGGAATGCACCATCAACACCCCTCGCCGTTATCAGAATGAACCTCTTATAATTAGTTTAGTAAGCGTGCCCTGGACCCCTACCTAGTGTTGGGTAATAGTTTTGATACCAGAAAGGGTTACTGACTAATATGGGTCCCACACAACAGATGACACAAGTAATTTCCCCTCCTAACCTTGTGTCCCCAGACTAACAGATTTCAGATTAAAAAGTTTTCAGATTAGACATACAGATTAATATGTGTCACTTAACCTTGCATTAAGCCTACAGATTTACGAAACGGGTATATCAGATTCGTCCTCCCAATTGACTAAACCCTATCTACTTATCAAGTATTATTGGTTAAGCTTGCCTTAACCTTATCCACTTGTTCATGTAATATTGGATAAGTTGTCATCTTGCTTAGGTTAACTTAACCCCACCCACCTAACATGTTTTAGGTATCATATTCATCTTTGATCAGCATTAATTAGTTATTAATGCACAGACCTCTCACATTAAGTCGATAGCTTGTGGCCGCTGGATGTGCCGGGCGGTTCCGGGCAGACTTCTGCCACAAGCCAAACTTAACCTCGTGTCTAAGCATCTTTTAGTTATGCCTACGACCTCCCACATTAGACTTACAGTTTGTGGTTATCGGTTAGGCCGGTTGGTTCCGGGCAGGTTTCTACCGCAAATGGAGTCTAACCTTATGTCTCGGCATGCTTACCTTAGCCAATTTATTCATTTACAGATTATGCCAATTTCAGGCTAACTATATCAATTTAACAGATTAAACTTCTTTACAAGTTATAGCAGATTACTCAAAGTTCCATTATCATGTTCTGCTCAATCTTAGATTGAGCCTACGTATTTACATACCCAATTTACAGTATTTAGTTTCAACAGATTTAGCAGATCAGGCAATCTAACCGATTAAACATCTCTTAAGGTTTCATTAACATATCTCGCTTAATCATACATTAATCCTATAAATTTACATGCCCAAATCATTGTCATAATTCACAATATAGCATATGCCCCAAGTTTTAGCTAAATTGCACAGTATAGAATATTCTCCAAAAACCTCAATCGTGATTCACAAAATAAACAATGCCAAATTATAGCCTTTGATTATAGTGTATGCTAATTACCCAAAATCCCAATTTAGGCGTGTTCACATTTAACAATTATCTCTATCGCAATATAGGTTTTCATACCTAAGTCATATATCATTATACACAATAATCCTCTTCTTCCAAGTCATAAACCATCATATATAATATGCTTCAAATTTATGTTTTAAATTACAACATGTGTTGTGTCCTCAAATCAGTTACAAATCAGTTATGCCCAATTATACATCAGTCAATATTTCCCTAAATTTAGCGTTCGTATGTTCATCTCTTATGATATTTGGCTCAGGCTCGTTGTAGCATGGCTATAACAATAGAAAGGGGAGAACGAAGGAAGAAACAGAGAATAGAGAAAATAAAATAGATCTAATAAGCATAAAAGGACAGATCTGATAAACAGAAATAGGCATAATCTCAGATTCAGATTTATTATCATGTCAGGATCACAATTAAATTTCATTTCTGGAAATAACATGAACTCACCTTGGTTGGAACTAAAAGAAATAGGTGTTGTAGTTGTAGATTTATTCTCTTTAAATCCTATTCTGACTTAAAGAAGAAGAAGTACTGTTCTATTTTAGGTTTCAGCAGCATATGGATGCCATTGATTTATGTGTAGAAAACAATAGGCTTAGGGGTGTTTATATAGGAGTATAGGGAGAATTTATGCCTTTAGATTAACCTAGAAACCAACAGAACCATACAGCTAAAAGACACGTCACCCAGCAAATCAGAGAAGGACACGTCTTCAGAACTCTCCAGAATCCTGTGCAAGTTTCTGGCTCGGCATGGGCGCACTTCCCAAGTGAGCCAGTGCATCTTTGCGTGGGTGCACTTCCCAAGTGCGCCAGTGCAATTTTTTTCAGGCGCACTTCCCAACTGCGCCAGTGCATTCTGGCCCTCTTTCTGATCATTCTGCCAACTTCTATCGTCCGTAACTTCTTCATACGGTATCCGTTTTACAAAAACTCGGACTCTATCTCAAGCAGAATTCCGAGAGAAACGCAATGGCGCAACCCATTTCAGCTAAGTTTTCTTTTACAAATTAATTATTATTAAATTTGTTATTTTAATATTCTCAGAAAATACGGGGTGTTACAAATTTGAAGAGGCGTGTGTTGAGTTATTTTCATATGATTCTATGTTATAAATGTTATGTAATTAACAAGGTTTTATTTAAATACAGAACAAATATTACTATCTTGATTCATATATACACTAAAGATCACAAATTATATATTTATTTATATATATATATATATCCCTAAGATTTTTATAAAGATAAATTTTAATTCTCTCAAAAAGAAATTTCTAAATTTTATTCAAGATATTCTATTTTTATATAAATCAAAACCAATTTAAATGCAAATAAAAATAATAATGTCAAAATAACATTTGCCAGTGCATATATACAAGTAAAAATATACACATGGAATTTAAACCACTGATTATTCTAAATTTCTATAATATTCAAATTCAATATTATTTAATTGACTTTAAATATAGATATAATCGACATAAATTATAGACTATAGAGTTAGTCAAAAACTAGGACGTTACAAACTCGATTTCCCCATACCCCCATTCGAGACAATAAAAAACCCTTTTCCCAAAACATAACCTAAAACCTAAAATTGACGATCAACCTCGACCACCAGAATTTGCATCACTCCATCCATACCTTCATCTAACCCCTGAGTACCTCCTACGAAAGTAGTTTCAAATATCATCTACCAAAACCCGAGAATTCAGTTCTTTTTCCTAGAACTAAAACAAACAAACAATCATGATATACATCATTTAAAACCTGGATTTTTACCATAAAAATCCTTATTTCTACATACACTCATGTTCGTATGTCTGTTTTTATGTTTCATGATGATTGAAATTTTACATTTTTAACTCTCCTTGTTGTATTACCCATATATATATATATATGCAAATATTTATACTTAATAGAAGTTAAACTATGTCTAAATTAAATTTCAGACTTATATAAGCAACTTTTATGTTGATTGTTCCTTTTATAATTTACTGGAAATTTAGTTATGAAATTTTGAAGCTAAGCGAGTGGTTTGAAAGAATAACATAGCCTATGTAATTGTTTACAGGCATTTACCTATTCCGGTTTTAAGTCATGGAAAAAAATTGAATTGATTCAATATGTCATATGCATGGGTATTCAAATATATAATTACAAGCTTATACTATCACACATGCACACGGGCACGCGTGCACACACACACACACACATACATATATAAACACACACACACATATATATGTATGTATATATATTAATCAACAACAGTTTTCAAGTGGGAAAGAATTTACACACAAGAGTTTTGTCCACTGTTCATATGTTATTTTCCCGTTCTCGGTTTTTCCCATTTCATGTTCTCGGTCCAGTATTATTGTAATAACCCAGAAATCCGAGCCAATTTAAAAAATTTTATTTTGGCAAATTTGTTCAATTTTGATTATTTAAAATGAATTATTTTAAATAATAACAATGAGAAATTTATTTTGAATAGAATTCGAACGTATATATTTATTCGAATCGTCGTTAGAATATAAATATTTATTTATATATATAAAAGGAATTGAAAATGGCGCGGTAGTTCGATAATTCGATTTCAAAATTCAAATGAATGTACCAGGTGCAAAATAAACCGGATTTTAGTGAAACCAAAAATATTTGAATCCAATTGAGAATATCTTTCCAACGAATCAGAAAAATCGAAATTTCATAGCGGGAATCAAAAGATATGCCCAAATGAATTTTCAGAATAGTCGCTATGTAATTGCTGGCCCTTAAAAATGGTAATTTTGCAAACGACCTCGGATATCGACGAAACCTCTTTTGTTGGATCCGGGATGTCAAGTTATTGCTAGATCCCAATTTTCATAATTTTTCGAATCAATATGTGAGTGTGGCAAAGGAAAACGCGTTTGACCAGTATCAGTTGATTTTAATCGACTGGAAAATGGCCATTTTTCAAACGATCTCAGAATTTGACGAAACTAGTTTTGTTAAGACCGTATCGTCAGTACAAAGCTAGAAATAATTTTTTTGGAATTTTTTCGAGTTAGTATGTAACCCCAGTAAATTGAAATGCGCGTTCAAATTCAATATATAGAGTTATATTTTGATTTTGAATAAAACTGGTCATGATGATCGAATTGGCTAACGAAACATATCCCATTGTATTTGGAATGGGTTATTACCCTAGGGGCGACAGTCGTTGGGTTCGATTTCGTGTTTGAAAGGAAAGTCAACTTTAAAGGAGAATTAAACTAAAATAAATAATAAATATATAATTCCTCTCCACACTCTCTCTCTCTCTCTTCATTTCAGATCTGAAATAAAATAAAATAAAATAAAATAAAAAAAGAAAAGGGGAGAGATCGATCGCCGGAGCCGCGCCGCCCCAAGCAGGCGCCACCGCCTCCCTCTCGCCCTTGTCTCCCCCCCCCCCTCCTGGTAATCGAACGCGAAACCCCCCTAATCTCGATTCGCCGTCGCTCCTCACGAGCAGCCACCGCCCGTCGCTCCTTCAACCGGCGCACCTCCCCCTCCAGCCCCCTCCTTCCCCTGAGCGACGAAGTGCCCCTCACCCCCCCCCCCCCCCCCAAACTCGAAGACCGCCGTTCAGACCCCCCACCCAGCCCCCATTCCACCGCCGCCTCCGTCTACAGCCCCTCCCCCCCCCCCCCCCCGGTGAGCTTTTATTTATTTTTATTTAAAGCTGAAAATAAATACGCGATTTTCATATGGTAAATCTGAAAATAAAAATGCGATTTTTATTTAGGATAACATCGCATTAAAAATATCTGGTTTACATATATAGATTTGGTGAAAAGATTTTATTTTTAACTTAGAAAAATATGATTTTTAAGATGTAAAGATAATAAAAATATGATTTTTATATAGTAGCGAATATAAAAACATGATTTTTATAAAGTAGAGACAATAAAAATATAATTTTTATAAAGTAGAAGTATTAGAAATACGATTTTTATATTATATAGATAGAAAAAAAATTGACCTTTATATGTGTAGCGAAATAAAAATTCGATTTTTATTATATAAATAAAAGTTTTATCTATATAGTAGCGGTGTAAAAATAGAATTTTTATCTATATAGTAGCGGTGTAAAAATGTGGTTTTTATATACATAGCAACAATATAAAAATGTGATTTTTATATGTGTAGTGGCTACGGGCAACGAAAGTGACAAAGGGCGAGAACGGCGAAGACTTCTACATAAGAAGAGTCATGGTATTGGTTTAGCTAGTCGGTGAGAACTCCTCACTTTTAATTTATTTCTAGTTAATTATATACTAGGATGCAGACGGTGTTTAGTAGCACCCGACACCCGTTGTCCACAGACTATGGACGGCTTGTATGCTTGTTTGTTCGATTTTGATGTGTAGTTGATTGTGTGATGTGATGTGAAACGAAATAAAATATTTTATAGTGGAAAATATTATATAGTTAAAAATAGAATTTTTAACGTGTATATGAAATGAAATAAATTAATACAAACAAATCGAACGATTTGTTTATATACACACATTTGACTGATATTGATTGGGACGATAAATTTTACACATCGCCCAACTACACAAATAAAATCCGTGTTTGATTGTTTGAAACCCCACACGGGTATTGGGATGATATATGACATACACTAATCCCAATAATTAGCTGTATGTCGATCGATTGATGGACAGACTGTGATGAGCGTTAAATATTTATATTTGATGTTTATACAGTGTAGAATGCACTTTGGATGATGGTTGATTATTCATCGTTGTTATTGTATACATGTGTTGTAGAAAATCCATATAATTAACATTATATGGTAATTGATTGGGCCTCATTCCAGTTTTGAAAAAGAAATATTTGAAATAGAATATTTGAAAATAGAATATATGAAGCCGTGTTGATTAGATTGACGCCATTTTGACGTAAACGATACTTATATCGATTTTATTTGTTTTTAATGAATATTGAAAAGTGATTTCAATAATCGAATATTTTAGAAAATGAATTCGAATTGAATTAAATAGAAAAGAAAATTGAATTGAAATGAATTAGAATTCGAATTGAATTGAAATGAATTAGAATTCGAATTGAATTGAAAAAAAAATGAATTCGAATCGAATTGAAATTGAATGTAAATCAATTTGAAATGAATTCGAATTGAAATTGAATAGAAATGAATTCGAATTGAAATTGAATAGAAATGAATTCGAATTAAAATTGAATTGAAAACGAATTGAAAACGAATTGAAATTGAATTGAAATCGATTTGAAATGGAATTAAAACGAATTTATATTGAAAAATTCAATCTTGATTTGAATTTGAAAAAGAAGTGCAGTTCGAAGTGCAGTTCGATGGCCGTTGATGGAAATCGACTGTACGGGCCTTGATAAAATTATTAAAAATATCAATAATTTGTGTAAAATCATAAGAAATGATTGGTGAAGAATTGGGATGAAAAACTCCATATTTGAAAAGATAAAAATAGATTTTTATCGAAATGAACTAGTTTTGAACTAGAATAGTAATTTATTTATTTTTAAAATAAATAAATTGGATTTGAAATGGTTTTGAAAATACCAGAATTTCCAATAATTGAATTGGAAGGGATTTGAATCGAAATTGTCTTCGAAATATTTCGATGTTGGATTTTGTGATGATACAGATATTGTTATGGGAATTTGAAAGATATATAAATATTGTTATTTCCAATACGATATTTGTTGGTCGTAGAATTTGATATTTAATATAAGCCGATATATTTTCTATTCAGAGCCTTGTATTTAATATCAAATGTGATTTGGGTTTGTTGTGAATGGTGTCTTCATTAACACTGTTCTTAAACCCAGTTGAGAAAAAGATTAAATCTTTTTATCTAGATTTAATGAAGTGTGCCAATTAAATAATTTTTAATTGGAATTGAATTGGGATTGATTTTTGGGTTTATCGTGAACGGTGTTTTAAATAACACGGGTTCTTTAACCCGATAATTAATGGAATGTGATTTTGGGTTTATCGTAAACCGTGTTTTAAATGACACTGGTTCTTTAACCCAGTTAAAGACAGGATATTGATTTCTGTAAAGATTAAAACTAAGTGGAGTTTTAATGAATCTTTAATTAGATTGAAAAGATCGAGAATGGAGTATCACCAGTTTTACTCCAGGCGATAGTTAAATCTTTAATTAGATTTGAACGTGAAACGGTAATTGAATTTACCGATAACACTGTGGTGTTAGATATGAAGTATGACCAGTTTTACTTCATGAGATGAATAGGTGGGGATTGGGAAATAAAATAAATGATTACTCCGGTGTGGTTCTCTAATCCCGACTAGTTTGAATTGATATTCAAAGAAGATTAAAGAATAAATTTAAAGAATTTATCTTTGATAAAATTAATGGGAACCCTTCCCATAGTATAAGAATATTTGAATAAAAGAATATTCTGAATTGGAATGAGGCGTATGTGGGTTTGTGAAACACTTGTTTATTATATACGCGGGTTATTCAGAAAGACCGGGTTTATCCCATTCTGAATAACTGATTCAACGTGGTGTCGAAGATGAAGACGGTGGTTGAAGACCGGAGGTCTTCACGTCGTTTGGATAATTACTGATGATCTTGATTGGGCCGTACACCCAAGAGGAGGGAATCAGTTAGTGGTCGTCCAGACGTACTTGGAGATCGATGGATATGCGGGGTACTAGGTGCCTCCGTTTTCATTCAGACCCAGAACGAACTTGTAAATGGACCGTGTGTCAGACATTGGATTTTAGTCTGTGTGATTGATTTCTATTAAATATAACTCTGTTTGGCGGCGGAGAATTTATTCTCTTGCTTAACGCCCTTCTCTGAGATGTACGAGCTCAGGAGTTATATATTGATGGATATCAAACGCATGGAGTGAATTGCCTGTGTGGCATGCCTAAGTGGCAATTGATTAGGGCTTCTGTTGAAAAGCAGTGTCTTGTGGTTGAAGATCAAAGCACGGCCTGTGTGGCATAGCTTTGTGTAACGTTGATTCGCGAGCCTCACACCCCGGTTGTGAACCAGAAACGAGAGAGGACCTCAGGGAGGACATGCGTTTCCTTCTAGCTAGAAGTGGCGTCAGTGGTTTTACACGCCCTGACGAGTTTGACTTATGTGGTTGTTGCTGTTGCGAGGCGCCTCGGATATATCGGTCGTTCTCGAACCGATGGAGTTATTTAGTTGGCTTACCTACGACCCAAAGGGCGGGAAAACGCAGTGTTCAGGCATTTTAATCCTCATCGGTGGACCGGCCCTGACGATCCAAGGGATGATGCGTTCTGTTCCTGAGACATGGGCGAAAGCGTCTCGAATCGTTAGAGGACTATCTTTTGCCTCAGTTCACAGATGGAAATCCAACTTCCAATACGTGACATGTGCGGTTTTAATTGTAGAGCCTAGTATGGCGACATAGTAGCATGGGATGCTATGCCGTCTATGATTGATACTTATGATTTGAAGTTGTTTTATACACTATGCACTTATAATAGTATCAAATGATTTGTTTTAAACGTATCAAGCATTCTTGGCTATGATAAGGTAAAAAACCTATCCCCCGGCTTGCGTTGCATTGTGTGATAGGACCTGGGTCTTATAATAGCTTCATTTTTCTTTATTTAGCATTGCGCTGTTGTTTTATGCACTGGTGTTCTTGGGAGGAAACCCGTTCCGTGTTAAACGACGTGGTCCCTTGATTTACCGAACTTTAAAATAAAGAATAATAACTGTTTTAGTTCTCACACCAGTCACATGACTGACCTGGAGTTTATTGTTTTAACCTAAACTCTGGGTGCCCTTATTTTGACACGGGCAGCTAGTAGTTTTGGTTTTGCAGATTTATATTCACAGGATCATGGTTCACAGCTGGAATGATATCCGGAAAGCTTTGTATCCGTATATCTCCTTCAGTTGTGTATTGTATTATTTTCCACTGCTATGTAATGCATTGTAATCTCTGATATCTTATCGAATGTATATATTTATTCATACTCTGTATATTCTTGTATTCTGATGAATCGGTGTAATATACAATGAAATGTTCTTCCGTCTGCGTTCTATTTTGTCGTGTTCTCAAACAATCAGGCGTTTTCGAACGTTCTTGATCGGTTTAGCGACTGATTCGGATCGAGCGGAATTCTTGGTCATTACAATTAAAACCACTTCAATATACATGTGCATAATTAATAACAGGAGGGGGGAGGATTTACTTACATTACATTTACTGTTTTGCACGTTATCATATCTAGTTTTCCAGTTTTGCACCATTGATAACTATATTTGTCCCCACCCTCTATTATTTAGTTTCTTCTATTTTTAGTTAGTATGCAAATTTACTAAACCACATTTATATATGTGTGCGTATATGTATATATATATATGTGTGTGTGTGTGTGTGTGCGCGCGCGCTTGCAAAATTTAGTAAACAGGGGAATATTCAATCTAAAAGGTTTATTATTTAGCTATTTAGCTTCAAGATTGGCATATAATTTTGGTTAGCTAATACCCATCAAAAACATGTACATCTACATGCATATACACACACACACCTACAACATATTATATATAATTTAACAAAGGAAGTTTACTCACAAAGGATGTCTCCTATTTCTATACTTCAGGCTTTTCTCACTGGTTTTCCATATGGTTTCAACCTTTTATATTGCTTCCAGGTTGTTGTTCTCAGTCAGCTTCCATTCCCCTCTTTATATTTTAGTGAGTTTGTTGTAGATTCAGTGTAAGTGTGTGTATTTATAGGTGAATACAAGTTAATAAAATATGGTTTAGGATTTAAAGGTGGGTAGGAGTGAATAGGGATAGAGAGGGGTATATAGTTGTTGCGTTATTTGATTGAGAGAATGCATTGTTAAGTCATCTCTACACAAATCTTTCCAGGCTACGACCATATGCAAATTGTTGTCAAATTCATACATAGCCTCTAAATAAATTCAAATTATCACTATCCTAAATGTCTATGGTCTTAGCTGCCTACAACTTTGAAGAACGGGATGGTGGTCTAATTTCTTTTCCTGCACACGTGCTTAGGCTGTACCCAATCTTGTATCGGGATACGGATAGGCTATCTAAAATTGATTGAAAGGAATTCCTATAGTTTTAACTATGCATAAGTTTGATTTGTGTAAACTATCTTAGATATTTAGCTGTATAAACATGTTTTCATGAATTGAAGCTATGGCCAACAAATATTAAAGCATATATATATATATATAGTACTTGTCACATGCATGAAACTATGTACAAAGTATGCTTTGTTCTTAAGAAAACTATCTATTTCTTTGATTATAGCCTATCTTTATTTCTAGCTTAGGAAAGAGGTCAGGTTGCTAGTTGTCTTCATCGGTTTCCCATGTATACAACTATTATATTGTACATATATTTGTACCCAGCTATGTACAAAGGGGCATTCTTAATTTACAAGCCTGGTTAGTTCTTGTATGTCCTAACACTTCACTAGTTTTAATCATATATTTGCAAATATAATAAAAGATTAAATGTTTTAACAGTTTAATACAAGAAGAAAATGAGTTAAATCTTTCGTATTACCTATATGAAGTAAATGAAATATTTACTTTTAGTTATTGATTTTACATGAGTTAAAAATCCAAAAATGTAAAATAAAAGACAAAACATTACTTATATTCTTATTTTACATATATACAATGTTAAATGTTTTTATAACAAACTAATATATATTTACATATATATACACACATTTTTTTTTGAAAAATTGTTTTCTTTACTGCTAATACCAATATAAAACCTCCTTTATATGCCTCGTCAAAACCTTGTAATCCCTCTAACCTAAGTGGGTGCCTTACATAGAAACAGAGTACATATATATGCGGTGTATTACAATGCTATTTTGAAATTCAAAAGCAAAACAAAGCAAAGAAATTACAAAAGAAAGCCTTCTCTCAGTCCATAAAAATGGCCCAAACGACAAGAAAGAAGCCATCATAAAAAAATAACAGAATCTTCAACTACCATGTATCAACCGGTTCAATTCCCCAGTGATTCAAAGTTCGTAAATTTCTCAAACTCCATTTTGGTTTGCTGCCAGTATTACGAGTGAGTTAGCAAATTTCCTTTTTGATCCGAGCTAGCTTAGAAATTACATTAGTTCTTCGATTTTGAAAGATCCTTTCATTTATTTCTTTCCAAATAAGGTAAACAACTAAAGTTAAAGCTCCATAAGCCAAATCTCTAATTTGATCTTTGCTTTTGAATGAATTATGAATTTGCCTTGCTTCTTCTCTTAACTAGACTTGAACTATGGCAGAGAAAGCTTTTGCTTTAGAGACAACCATATGAATGATGAATAATCACATTGAAAAAAAAATTATGTTCAATTGTTTCTTGATGAAGCTCACAGAGTAGACAAATTTTGTTTGTGATATTTCCAAACTGAAGAATCCTATCCTTTGTATTTAGTCTACCCAAACATGCCAAATAAGTAATAAAAGCCATCTTTTTACTATTTTTTCTATGCCATATTACTGAAAAAGCAAAATCGTTATCTTCGTGTATACGCACTGAGTCCCATGCTTTGTGAAATGAGAAAACTCCTCCATCTCCCCGTTCATATTTATCTTGAAGCATATTTGAGTGAACTGATATAGAACTGATTTTATTACTGAACTATCTTGTAGCAGGATGAACTAAGAGGTCAATCTCTCCATCACATAAAATTGAGCTTACCTTCTGGTCAAAATTTCCTATCATGTACAATCTGTCAAAACCAAAAAGATCCACCAAACATTGACAATTAATCCAAGGATTGTGCCATAGGTTAGTTTCATCTCCTCTTGCAATGATTTTGTTAAAGATCTGCTTTGAATGAGTGCGTAGCCTAAGCATTGATTTCCATGTAGATGAAGAACTATTGTCCATAGCCATAGACCAAAAGAACCTATCTTTAATTTATTTATTCTTCATCCGATTACTCCATAAGGAATTTCAGAGAGAGATTTCCAAAGTAATTTAACACATGCAGCTCTTTTACGATCAGAAAAATTCTTTAAACCTATTCCCCCTTCTGACTTTGGCTTACATAAAGAAATCCATGAAACTTTGTGAGCTGACCCACCCTAAAAGAAATTAGCCCAAAGTGATTAATGTTTATCTAGAGTAAATTTTGGAATTTGATAGATTATAGCCAATAAAGGATGATAGGAGTAAGAACACTATTCATTAATTCAACTCTTCCTGCAAAAAAGAAGAAGTTTGGTTTCCCAACCCTAAATTTCAGACTTAACCCTCTGAATCAATGAATTACATTCAGAGTAATGAAGATAATTTGATGAAATTGGAACTCCTAAATGCTTAATTGGTAGTGATCCCATATCAAATCCCAGAATGTTTTGAATTTCATGAGCATTTGAAACTGAATTGCTAAAAAACATCTTTGTTTTAGTAGCATTAACTGGCAAACCAGCAAAATCTCCCAACTTTTGAAATATATGACTTAGTGTAAACGCATTCTGCCTTCAACATTTACCAAATATCATTAAATCGTTAGCATTAAATAAGTGGGAAATAATTGATTGAACAGAGCTACTTGGCTGAAAAGACTTAGAATAAGTTGCTTCATCCATTAAAGTTTGAAATACTACATTGCAATAGCAAACAAATATGGTGATAGGGGATCACCTTGTCGAATTCCTTTAGATGACGTAATGAAGCTTTCAGGGATTCCTTGAATTAGAACAGAAAAAGTGGTCGTAAACATGCATTCATAGACTAGATTTATAAAATGAGTAGGAAACTTCATTAAGGACATTATATGACATGTGAATTCCCTATTTATACGATCATAAGCTTTTTCCTAGTCTACCTTAACACACAATTTAGTAATACCTTTCTTCTGAAATCCCTTAACAGTTCATGAGCTAAAAGGATATTTTCTCCAATATATCTAGATTTTATAAAAGCGCATTGGTTCTCAAATATTAAATTATATATATATATATATAGGAATTTAAATAAAAGATTAAATTTAAATTTTCTCAAATATTAACTCTAATTCTTAATAACCATTGATATAATCGATAATTTATCATTTAACAAAGTAAAAATCCAGGATGTTACACTATGCGCTCTGCATATGAGACGACCCGAACTTCCCCGTGAAGGAAACCACGGATTGAATTGAGTACAAGACGAACCAGAACTCAAACAGATGAACATTTCATTGTTTGTTACAACAATTCCATCAGAATACAAGAATATACAGAGTATGAATGAATAAAATACATTTGATAAATATCAGAGACTACAATAAATTACTTAGCAGCGGATAATAATACAAAACACAACTAGAAGAGATATACGTATACAGAGCTTTCCGGATATCATTCCAGCTGTAAACCAAGATCCTGTGAGTATAAATCTGCAAAACCAAAACTACTAGCTGCCCGTGTAGAAAATAGGGGCACCCAGAGTTTAGGTTAAAACAATAAACTCCAGGTCAGTCATGTGACTGGAGTGAGAACTAAAACAGTTATTATTTTAACTTTAAAGAAGAGTAATTCAAGGGACCGCGACGTATAACACGGAACGGGTTTCCTCCCAAGAACACTAGTGCATATAACAAAACAGCGCAATGCTTTTTGGAAAAATGAAGCTATTATAAGACCCACGTCCCATCACACAATGCAACGCAAGCCGGAGGACAGGGTTTTCCCTTATAATAGCCAAACATGCTTGGTACGTTTAAAACAAATCATTTGATACTATTATAGGTGTATAGTGTCAAAACATTTCAATCATAAATATCAATCATAGGCGGCATGGGTACCATCTATCATGTCGCCGTACTAGTTCTACAAATAAAACCGCAATATCACGTATTAGAAATTGGATTTCCGTCATGAGTCGAGGCAAGGGGCAAACTCCTCTCCGTTCGAGACACTCTACCAAATGTCCCAGGACCGTACACAGCAATCCTTGGATCTTCAGGGCCGGTCCTCTCTTACTTTTGAGGATTAGTTATTCCTGAGCACACGTTTCTCGGTCCTAACCGACCTATATCCAAGGCGCCTCGCATCCAACAACCACACAGGTGAAAAGTATATAAATGTCGGCCAGTTTAAGCACTGACACCACCCATAGCTAGAAAGAAACGTCGTGCTCTCCCTGCAGTCACTATCCCGTTTTTGACTCATACCGAGGTGTGAGGCTCGCGAATTCACGTTATACACAAAGCTGCGCCACACAGGCCATGCTTTGATCATCAACTACAAGACTTTGCTTTTCAACAGAAGCCTTGATTAATTGCCACTTACACATGCCACACTGGCAATTCACTCCATGCGAAGGATGTCCACCGATATACAACCTCTGAGCTCGTACGTCTTAGAGAAGGGCGTTAAGCAAGAGAATAAATTCTCCGCCGCCAAACAGATGTATATTTAATAGAGATCAATCAACACAGAATAAAATCCAATGTCAGACACACAGTCCATTTACAAGTTCGTTCTGGGTCTGAACGAAACCGGAGGCACTTTCCTCGCATATCCATCGATCTCCAAGTACGTCTCGACGATCACCAACTGATTCCCTCATCTTGGGTGTACAGCCCAATCAAGATCATCAGTAATCACCCAAACGATGTGAAGACTTCCGGTCTTCAACCACCATCTTCATCTTCGACTTATTGCCGAATCGGTTATTCAAAATGGGTAGAAACCCGGCCTTTCTGAATAACCCACGTATGTAATAAACAAATGTTACACAAACACAACAAACGCCTCATTCCAATTCAGAATGTTCTTTTATTCACAAAATCACATTCTTAGGGAAAGGTTCCCATTAATTTTATCCAAGATAAATTCTTCTAAATTTATTCTCTAATCTTCCTTTGGATATCATTTCAAACCATATTATGGTTTTCCAAACTAGTCGGGATTAGCGAACCACAGAGAAGTAAATATTTATTTTATTTCCCAATCCCAACCTATTCATCCCATGAAGTAAAACTAGTCATACTTCATATCTAACACCACGGTGCTATCGGTAAATTTAATTACCATTTCACGTTCAAATCTAATTAAAGATTTAACTATCGCTTTGGAGCAAAACTGGTGATACTCCATTCTCGATCACTTTTCAGATTTGATAATTTAAATTATCAATTCACATTTCAATCTAATTAAAGATTCATTAAAACTCTACTTAGTTTTAATCTTTTCAAAAATCAATATCCTAACTTTAACTGGGTTAAAGAACCAATGTCATCTAAAACACGATTCACGATAAACCCAAAATCACACTCTATTGTTAATCGGGTTAAAGAACAGGTGTTGTTCAAAACACTGCTCACGATAAACCTAAAAACCAATTCAAATTCAATTCCAATTAAATATTATTTAATTGATACACTTCATTAAATCTAAATAAAAAGATTTAATCTTTTTCTCTATTGGGCTTAAGAATCGGTGTTAATGAAGACACCATTCACGACAAACCCAAATCACATTTGATATTAAATACAAGGCTCTGAATAGAAAATATACCGGCTTATATTCAGTATCAAATTCTGAAACCAACAAGTATCGTATTGGAAATAACGATATAAAATATATCTTTCAAATTCCCATAACAATATATGTATGGTCACGAAATCTAACATCGAAATATTCCGAAGATAATTTTGATTCAACAGCAGTCCAATTCACGTATTGGAAATTATGATTATTTTCAAAACCACTTTTAAATTCAATTTATTTATTTCAAAAATAAATTGATTTCAATTCTAGTTCAAAACTAGTTCATTTCGATAAAAAATCTATTTTTATCTTTTCAAATGTGGAATTTTTCTTATCCCAGTTCTTCACAAACTATTTCTTATGATTTTACACAAATTATAGATATTTTTAATAATTTTATCAAGGCCCGTATAGTCGATTTCCATCAACGGCCATCGAACTGCACTTACAGCGACCTTTTCCAAATTTGATTTGGACATAATTCCAAATCCAACCGTTAGATTTCTAATTTCAAATATTCGTTAGAAAGCTCTTTTCGATACGAACCCAACGGTTTCGGTTTTAGGAGAATCCGACGGTCGGATCTCCCGCAATGTTTATTCCAAGTCAATGGTCGAAATTCACGAACTGCCGCGGTGCGGCGCGTTCGATTATGGCCATTTAATATATATAATATATATATTATATATTTCTTCGATTTCAATTCAAAACGTATTTATAATTCGTTTTCAAAACGATTTCAACTTCATATTCAATTTCAAATCAAAATTGAATTTTCCTTTATAAATTCGTTTTAAATTCATTTCAAATTGATTTCAATTCAAATCGATTTTTAATTCAATTTCAATTCGATTTCAATTTCAAATTAATTCAATTTCAATTCGAATTCATTTCTATTCAATTTCAATTCGAATTCATTTCTATTTGATTTCAATTCGATTTCAATCATGTTCAATTCAAAATATTCGATTATGAAATCACTTTTCAATATTCATTGTAAAACGAATAAAATCGATAAATATATCATTCACGTCAAAATAACGCATCTGTAATCAACACGGCTTTATATTTTTCAAATACTTCTTTATTCTATTCAACAAATGAATATTTATTCTATTCAACACATGAATCAATATTTCTTTCAACACTTGACTAATCTCAACAAATGAGTACCATCAACACATGACTATTTTTTCTATTTTCCCGATTGGAATGAGGCCCAATCAATTACCATATAATGTTAATTATATGGATTCCATACAACACATGTATATAATCACAACGGTAAATAATCAATCATCATCCAAAGTGCACCACACAACTGCATAAGCATCAAATGTAAATAATTAATGCTCACATAGTCTGTCGACCAATCGATCGACATACAATGAAATAATTGGGATTAGTGTATGCCAAATATCATCCCAACACCCATGTGGGGTTTCACATCAACAAACACACATTTTTATTCACGCACACACGTTAAAAATAATATTTTTAACGATAAAATATTTTTAACTATATAAATATTTTATTTCACGTCACACAATCAATTTTCATCACAACAAACAATCAAACATACACGCCATCCATGGTTTGTGGATGATGGGTGTCGGGTGCTACTAAGCACCGTCTGCATCCCAGTATATATTTTAACTAGAAAAACAAGATTTAAAGTGAGGTGTTCTCACCAATAGCTAATCCAAACGCCTCGACTCTTCTTATGTAGAAATCTTCGCCGTTCTCGCCTTTTGTCACTTTCGTTGCTCGTAGCCACTACATATATAAAAATCACATTTTTATATTGCTACTATATAGATAAAAATTCTATTTTTACATCGATGTTCATAAAATAAAGATTATATTTTTATCACGCTATTCTCTATGTAAAGATTTCGCCTTTTCAAATATAAAGATTTCGCCTTTTCAAATATAAAGATTTCGCCTTTTCAAATATAAAGATTTCAACTTTTCAAATATAAAGATTTCGCCTTTTCAAATATAAAGATTTAATTTTTATTTCATCACTATAAAAATCACATCTTTATTTCAATATATATAATAAAAATCAGATTTTTATTTTGCTATATTTATAAAGATGATATTTTTACTATCTTACCTATATAAAAATTATATTTTTAATACTACCACTTTATAAAAATCTATCTTTTAGTTATGAAGAATCCTATCCTTAACTTAAAAAAAATCCAACCTTTAACAATATAAAAATTCAGCCTAGAAACAATGTAATTTCAGTTTAAAACAATTTCTAAGTTAAATAAACTAAAAAAACTCACCGTTTGTTCTTGGGTTCACCGGTCGGAGAATCAGCGCCTGCGGTGGCTTGCGCTGCGATAAAGATGAAGGAAGGGGGCGCCATTGGGGTCGTGTACTTCGTGCTCGCGGCTAAGATTCAGATTGGCTTCGAATCGGGGTAGGGTTTCGCGACTTCCGGCGTCGAAGGCTAGAGAGGGTGGCGCCAGTCATCGAGGTGGAGGGGGGGCCCAGGCTACGTGCGGTTGTGCGCTGGAGGCGGGGTGCGGTGGCCAGCGTGGCCTCGGGGGTTGCGCGATCTCGAACTGAGAGGAGGAGAAGGAGATGAGTGAGGGAGGAGGATCGAAGAGGGGGTGGTTTGGAGAGAGGAGCGTAGGTGCGAGAGGGGGAGGCGGCGCTGCCTCGCCGGAGGTGGCGATCGATCGCCAGTGAAGGGGCGACGGGTTCGTGGGTCAGGGAGTCAACGCGGTTTTATAATTTCTTTTATTTTTTCTTCTGAGTGAGGGAGGTGAGGGAATAGAGGGGTAAGTATAAATATATAAATATATAATTATTTTATTATTTTCCACCTAAAAGTAACTTTTTATTTCGAACTCGAAATCGAACCCACCGACTGTCGTCCTTAGCTAATTACCCCCATTAAAACACAATGGGATATGTATCGTAAGCTGATTCGATCGTTTCGATCAGTTTCTGTCAAAATCAAAATATAACTCTATATATTGAATTTGAACGCACATTTCAATTTTCCGGGGCCACATACTAACTCGAAAAATTCCTGAAAAATATTTTCTAGCTTCGTATTGACGATACGGTCCTAACAAAACTAATTTCGTCGAATTTTGAGACCGTTTGAAAAAATGGCCATTTTCCAGTCGATTAAAATCAACTGAAACTGGCCAAACGCGTTTTCCTTTGCCACGCTCACATATTAACTCGAAAAATTATGAAATTCGAAACCTAGAAATAATTTGACATCCCGGTTCCAACAAAAGTGGTTTCGTCGAAAACCGAGGTCGTTTGCAAAATTTCCATTTCTAAGGGCTTTTATATATATTGAAATATATATAAATTCCACAGCGACTTTTCTGAATTTTAAACTGGACGTATCTTTCAACTTCTAAAGTGAAATCTCAGTTTCTTACATCCGTTAGAAAGATATGATTAAACCGATTCAAATATTTCTTGTTTCGTTCAATTCTGACTTAAAACGAATTCTGTATATTCAATTGAAATTCAAAATCGAAATCTCAAACTACCGTGCCATTTCAGGCTCGTTATATAATTAAAATAAATTCATTCGTTTTAACTTCGTCGATAATAAATTTTTCGTCGTTATTATTTAAAATAAACCATTTTAAATATTCAAAATTCATTAAATTTGCCAAAATAAAAATTTTAAATTGTCCCAGATTTTCCGGGTTGTTACATTCTCCCCTACTTAAAACTTTTCGTCCCCGAAAAGGAACGAAGCCGAAAGTTGTTTAACTAATCAACTCAACTTCCATTATTTTCTATACGGCTTAAGTTCTTCAACTTTTCAGATCCTAATAACTTTTCAAATTCTTCAAAAATTTGGCAAACACCCTAAATTTTCGAAAAATTTCGCCATAACCTCCCCTGCACCGGGGACTTCGGGATACTTCATATAGCCTCCCATGGCCTTCTTCAACTCAAAAGAAAAAGAAAAAGCCAATCGGCTCATAAAATCATCATCACCCAAACAAAACAGTAAATTATGGTAAACATGTACCTATTTGTCGGGCAAACAATTCTATTCTTCTGCTCTAGCCTCCTTGCTATGACATGTTCAATGTAAGTACATGTATATGCAAGCAAATGCGACCAATTTTCAATACAATTCAATATTTGATTCAATTAGGCTAAATGGTTCAAAATATCAAACAAATAAACAAACAGCACAACCGTCAATCAATTAGTGGATTAACGTTTCAAATTCATAATTTTGATACATATAAAGAAAATCATGTTTTTGATGCCAAATCACAACAATAAAACTATCTAGTTTTGGTTCTCACACCAGTCTAATGGAAATATATAGATATCACACCTTCGAAACACGAAAATAATTACTGATGATGACGCGTCAATCATCAGAATCAGGTCCGTGCGACTAGAGTGTGATTCTATATCTATCCAGTATATTAAAACTTCGAATATGCATTCATGATGCGTATATGCAAAACCTTTATATACTCGATTGTCCAAATTCAAAATAAATAAATATTCAAATATGTATAAAATGATTTAAATTTTCAAAACAAAGTTGTTTTCATTTGAAATATATACTCTTCACACTCGTTCTAGGATACTACCGATCCTATCTCTAACGAGTCATTCTAATTGGATATTACTGATCCAATATCTGATGAATTCTTTCGTATGGTTCTAATGTGTCTTGTTCTCGAGCTCTGTAAACCAAAGCTCTGATACCAAATGAAACGACCCGAACTTCCCCGTGAAGGAAAGCACGGATTGAATTGAGAACAAGACGAATCAGAACACAAACGGAAGAACATTTCATTGTTAATTACAACAATTCCATCAGATACAAGAATATACAGAGTATAAATGAATAAAATACATTCGATAAACATTAGAGATTACAATAAATTACTTAGCAGCGGAAAATAATACAAAACACAACTAGAAGAGATATACGGATACAGAGCTTTCCGGATATCATTCCAGCTGTAAACCAGGATCCTGTGAGTATAAATCTACAAAACCAAAACTACTAGCTGCCCGTGTAGAAAATAGGGGCACCCAGAGTTTAGGTTAAACAATAAACTCCAGGTCAGTCATGTGACTTGTGTGAGAACTAAAATAGTTATTATTTTAACTTTAAAGAAAAGTAATTCAAGGGACCACGCCGTATAACACGGAACGGGTTTCCTCCCAAGAACACTAGTGCATATAACAAAACAACGCAATGCTTTTTGGAAAAATGAAGCTATTATAAGACCCAGGTCCCATCACACAATGCAACACAAGCCGGAAGATAGGGTTTTCCCTTATAATAGCCAAACATGCATGGTACGTTTAAAACAAATCATTTGATACTATTATAGGTGTATAGTGTCAAAACATTTCAATCATAAATACCAATCATAGGCGGCATGGGTACCATCTATCATGTCGCCACACTAGTTCTACAAATAAAACCGCAATATCATGTATTGGAAATTGGATTTCCGTCATGAGTCGAGGAAAGGGGCAAGCTCCTCTCCGTTCGAGACACTCTAGCAAATGTCCCAGGACCGCACACAGCAATCCTTGGATCTTCAGGGCCGGTCCTCTCTTACTTTTGAGGATTAGTTATTCCTGAGCACACATTTCCCGGTCCTAACAAACCTATATCCGAGGCGCCTCGCATCCAACAACCACATAGGTGAAAAGTATATAAATGTCAGCCAGTTTAAGCACTGACACCACCTATAGCTAGAAAGAAACGTCGTGCTCTCCCTACAGTCACAATCCCGTTTTTGACTCATACCGAGGTGTGAGGCTCGCGAATTCACGTTATACACAAAACTGTGCCACACGGGCCGTGCTTTGATCATCAACCACAAGACTTTGCTTTTCAACAGAAGCCTTGATCAATTGCCACTTACGCGTGCCACACTGGCAATTCACTCCATGCGACTGATGTCCACCGATATACAACCTCTGAGCTCGTACGTCTTAGAGAAGGGCGTTAAGCAAGAGAATAAATTCTCCGCTGCCAAACAGATGTATATTTAATAGAGATCAATCAACACGGAATAAAATCCAATGTCAGACACACAGTCCATTTACAAATTCGTTCTGGGTCTGAACGAAACCGGAGGCACTTTCTTTGCATATCCATCGATCTCCAAGTACGTCTGGACGATCACCAACTGATTCCCTCATCTTGGGTGTACAACCCAATCAAGATCATCAGTAATCACCCAAACGATGTGAAGACTTCCGGTCTTCAACCACCGTCTTCATCTTCGACTTATCGCTGAATCGGTTATTCAAAATGGGTAGAAACCCGACCTTTCTGAATAACCCACGTATATAATAAACAAATGTTACACAAACACAACAAACGCCTCATTCCAATTCAGAATGTTCTTTTATTCACAAAATCACATTCTTAGGGAAAGGTTCCCATTAATTTTATTCAAGATAAATTCTTCTAAATTTATTCTTTAATCTTCCTTTGGATATCATTTCAAACCATATTATGGTTTTCCAAACTAGTCGGGATTAGCGAACCACACCGAAGTAAATATTTATTTTATTTCCCAATCCCAACCTGTTCATCCCATGATGTAAAGCTGGTCATACTTCATATCTAACACCACGGTGCTATCGGTAAATTTAACTACCATTTCACGTTCAAATCTAATTAAAGATTTAACTATCGCTTTGGAGCAAAACTGGTGATACTCCATTCTCGATCACTTTTCAGATTTGATAATTTAAATTATCAATTCTTATTTCAATCTAATTAAAGATTCATTAAAACTCCACTTAGTTTTAATCTTTTCAAAAATCAATATCCTAACTTTATCTGGGTTAAAGAACCAATGTCATCTAAAACATGATTCACGATAAACCCAAAATCACACTCTATTGTTAATCGGATTAAAGAATAGGAGTTGTTCAAAACACCGCTCACGATAAACCCAAAAACCAATTCAAATTCAATTCCCATTAAATAGTATTTAATTGATACACTTCATTAAATCTAAATAGAAAGATTTAATCTTTTTCTCTATTGGGCTTAAGAATCGGTGCTAATGAAGACACCATTCACGACAAACCCAAATCACATTTGATATTAAATACAAGGCTCTGAATAGAAAATATACCGGCTTATATTCAATATCAAATTCTGAAACCAACAAATATCGTATTGGAAATAACGATATAAAATATATCTTTCAAATTCCAATAACAATATCTGTATAGTCACGAAATCCAACATCGAAATATTCCGAAGATAATTTCGATTCAACACCAGTCCAATTCACGTGTTGGAAATTCTGATTATTTTCAAAACCACTTTCAAATTCAATTTATTTATTTCAAAAATAAATTGATTTCAATTCTAGTTTAAAACTAGTTCATTTCGATAAAAATCTGTTTTTATCTTTTCAAATGTGGAATTTTTTTATCCCAGTTTTTCACAAACTATTTCTTATGATTTTACACAAATTATAGATATTTTCAATAATTTTATTAAGGCCCGTACAGTCGATTTCCATCAACGGCCATCGAACTGCACTTACAGCGACCTTTTCCAAATTTGATTTGGACATAATTCCAAATCCAACCATTAGATTTCTAATTTCAAATATTCGTTAGAAAGCTCTTTTCGATACGAACCTAACGGTTCCGATTTTAGGAGAATCCGACGGTCGGATCTCCCACAACGTCTATTCGAAGTCAATGGTCGAAATTCACGAACTGCCGCGGTGCAACGCGTTCTATTCAGGCCATTTAATATATATATATATATATTATATATTTCGTCGATTTCAATTCAAAACATATTTATAATTCGTTTTAATTTCGTTTTCAAAAAGATTTCAACTTCATATTCAATTTCAAATCAAAATTGAATTTTCCTTTATAAATTCGTTTTAAATTCATTTCAAATTGATTTCAATTCAATTCGATTTCAATTTCAAATTAATTCAATTTCAATTTGAATTCATTTCTATTCAATTTCAATTCGAATTCATTTCTATTTGATTTCAATTCGATTTCAATCCTGTTCAATTCAAAATATTCGATTATGAAATCACTTTTCAATATTCATTGTAAAACGAATAAAATCGATAAAAATATCGTTCACATCAAAATAACGCATCTCTAATCAACACGGCTTTATATTTTTCAAAGACTTCTTTATTCTATTCAACAAATGAATATTTATTCTATTCAACACATGAATCTATATTTCTTTCAACACTTGACTAATCTCAACAAATGAGTACTGTCAACACATGACTATTTTTTCTATTTTCCCGATTGGAATGAGGCCCAATCAATTACCATATAATGTTAATTATATGGATTCCATAAAACACATGTATATAATCACAATGGTAAATAATCAATCATCATCCAAAGTGCACCACACAACTGCATAAGCATCAAATGTAAATAATTAACGCTCACACAGTCTGTTGACCAATCGATCGACATACAATGAAATAATTGGGATTAGTGTATGCCAAATATCATCCCAACACCCGTGTGGGGTTTCACATCAACAAACACACATTTTTATTCACACACACACGTTAAAAATAATATTTTTAACGATAAAATATTTTTAACTATATAAATATTTTATTTCACGTCACACAATCAATTTTCATCACAACAAACAATCAAACATACAAGCCATCCATGGTCTATGGATGACGGGTGTCGGGTGCTACTAAGCACCGTCTGCATCCTAGTATATATTTTAACTAGAAAAACAAGATTTAAAGTGAAGATTTCTCACCAATAGCTAATCCAAACGCCTCGACTCTTCTTATGTAGAAATCTTCGCCGTTCTCGCCTTTTGTCACTTTCTTTGCCCGTAGCCACTACATATATAAAAATCACATTTTTATATTGCTACTATATAGATAAAAAATTTATTTTTACTTCGATGTTCATATAATAAAGATTATATTTTTATCATGCTATTCTCTATGTAAAGATTTCGCCTTTTCAAATATAAAGATTTCGCCTTTTCAAATATAAAGATTTCTCCATTTCAAATATAAAGATTTAATTTTTATTTCATCACTATAAAAATCACATCTTTTTTTCAATATATATAATAAAAATCAGATTTTTATTTCGCTATATTTATAAAGATGATATTTTTACTATCTTACCTATATAAAAATTATATTTTTAATACTACCACTTTATAAAAATCTATCTTTTAGTTATGAAGAATCCTATCCTTAACTTAAAAAAAAATCCAACCTTTAACAATATAAAATTTCAGCCTAGAAACAATGTAATTTCAGTTTAAAACAATTTCTAAGTTAAATAAACTAAAAAAACTCACCGTTTGTTCTTGGGTTCACCGGTCGGAGAATCAGCGCCTACGGTGGCTTGCACTACGATAAAGACGAAGGAAGGGGCGCCATTTGGGTCGTGGACTTCGTGCTCGCGGCTAGGGTTCAGATTGGCTTCGAATCGGGGTAGGATTTCGCGACTTCCGGCGTCGAAGGCTAGAGAGGGGGGCGCCAGTCATCGAGGTAGAGGGGGGGACCAGGCTGCGTGCGGTTGCGCGCTGGAGGCGGGGTGCGGTGGCCAGCGTGGCCTCGGGGATTGCGCGATCTCGAACTGAGAGGAGGAGAAGGAGATGAGTAAGGGAGGAGGATCGAAGAGGGGGTGGTTTGGACAGAGGAGCGTAGGTGCGAGAGGGGGAGGCGGCGCTGCCTCGCCGGAGGTGTCGATCGATAGCCAGTGAAGGGGCGACGAGTTCATGGGTTAGGGAGTCAACGCGGTTTTATAATTTCTTTTATTTTTTCTTCTGAGTGAGGGAGGTGAGAGAATAGAGGTGTAAGTATAAATATATAATTATTTTATTATTTTCCACCTAAAAGTAACTTTTTATTTCGAACTCGAAATCGAACCCACCGACTGTTGTCCCTAGCTAATTACCCCCATTCCGAACACAATGGGATATGTATCGTAAGCTGATTCAATCGTTTCGATCAGTTTTCGTCAAAATCAAAATATAACTCTATATATTGAATTTGAACGCACATGTCAATTTACCGGGGCCACATACTAACTCGAAAAATTCCTGAAAAATATTTTCTAGCTTCGTATTGACGATACGGTCCTAACAAAACTAATTTCGTCGAATTCTGAGACCGTTTGAAAAAATGGCCATTTTCCAGTCGATTAAAATCGACTGAAACTGGCCAAACGCGTTTTCCTTTGCCACGCTCACATATTAACTCGAAAAATTATGAAATTCGAAACCTAGCAATAATTTGACATCCCAGTTCCAACAAAAGAGGTTTCGTCGAAAACCGAGGTCGTTTGCAAAATTTCCATTTCTAAGGGCCTTTATATATATTGAAATATATATAAATTCCACAGCGACTTTTCTGAATTTTAAACTGGACGTATCTTTCAACTTCTAAAGTGAAATCTCAGTTTCTTACATCAGTTAGAAAGATATGATTAAACAGAATCAAATATTTCTTGTTTCATTCAATTCCGACTTAAAACGAATTCTGTATATTCAATTGAAATTCGAAATCGAAATTTCAAACTACCGTGCCATTTCAGGCTCGTTATATAATTAAAATAAATTCAATCGTTTTAACTTCGTCGAAAATAAATTTTTCATCGTTATTATTTAAAATAAACCATTTTAAATATTCAAAATTCATTAAATTTGGCAAAATAAAAAATTTAAATTGGCCCAGATTTTCCGGGTTGTTACAGCATAATAGCGGTTGACCTTTTTTTACCGCGATATCCCGCCTTGAAGTGGGATTGGTATTATCTATGTTGTCTAACATCTGTGGATGCTGGAAAAATAGGTTGGAGGGATCCATCTGGATTCCTCAAATTTATTGTTGTTTGTTTAAATATTTATATATATGTAACGTGTTGAGTAAATTGGATATATTATTGTGTGTTTTGGATGCTAGAATAGCATTAGCTCTAAATATTGTTATTTAAATGCCGCAAAAATATATTCGAATGAAAGAAAAACAAATTTGAATTTAAAAAGGAAATTTTTTTTTTCCAAAATAGAAATTGGATTTCGAATGGGCTAGGAAATATAAACTTGTTTTTGAAAATAACATTAAGTAGTTAAATTTATAAACGATGTTTATAAATGAATTGGAATAATTGTCATTGGATAATTCGGGAGTGTAAGTTCAAATGTGAATTTAAAGGGAAGATGGGAATCGTTTCAGAATGGGATGATAGATTTTTATTCCGAGGTTCGGAATATAAACTGAATTGAGATAAATCCATAGGAACTTATAATTGGAATTTGATTATGTTGAATTTTATAAAACTGATTTATTTTCAGAAAGGATATTTGATTTTTTTTTTTTTGGGCGTAGCTAGGATATTTGGATTTTATTTAGTAAAAACTATAATTTAAATTTAACTATTTTAAGAAGTTAAACAATTCCAGTATTTAAAATATGATATTAGATTCTATGTTTACATATATAAGTTTTATAATAATAAAATACTTTCTTAAATTGGAATTATTAAATACGGAAGTTTTGTAAAAGTAAAATAAATGTAAAGTTTAAGGCTTTGGAAAGCATTTAAAGTAGAGATATGGAATAGTTAAATAAAGTGGAAAGGAAATGATTTAGGTTGATTAGTTGAGATTATAAGGGAATATAATCGTTTAGAAATGGTAAAAGGAAATTAAATCGATTACCAATAATATTCTAGGAAATCAAGAAATATTTCCTAAGTAAAATTCAAACGATGATTTGAATAATATTTTAATTATTTTCGAAGTATCGGAAAAGAGTCTTAGAAATATATTTGAAGTATAACCAAATGGATTCCTAAAGGGATATTGTGGCGTCCTGAACTTCCCTGATCCCCGAGGAGACGGAGGAGCCTGGATTGCTTTATCAGAGCACAAAAAATCGAACATTTCATTGCTATTACAACAATTACATCAGAGTACAAGAATATATCAGAGTATGAACAAATAATATACAATAGAAAAATATCTGAGATTAAAATACATAGCAGCGTAAAATAGTACATAAGTACAATGCATAGCGGAAAATAACAGCTGACACCACTGAAAGGGACATACGAATACAAAGCTTTCCGAATATAGGTCCAGCTGTAATCCAGGATCCTGTGAAAAGAAATATCTGCGAAAACCAAAACTACAAGTTACCCATGTGGAAAATACGGGCACCCAGAGTTTAGGTTAGAACAATAAACTCTGAGTCAGTCATGAGACTGGTGTGAGAACTAAACAATTATTAGCTTTCATTTTAAAGCTAAGCAAATCACGGGACCACGCCGTATAACACGGAACGGGTTTATCCCCTATGAATACCCGAGCATAAAACAAATAGCGCTATGCTAAACAGAAAAATGAAGCTATTATAAGACTCAGATCCCATCACACAATGAACACAGTCGAGGATAGAGTTTTACCTTATAATAGCCAATTATGCTTGATACGCGAAATTTCATCTTTTATTATTACTATAAGTGAAGAAATCAACTTCAAATATAAATGTATCAATCATAGGCGGCGTAGGTACCATTATATTACGTCACCATATAGGTTTACAACTAAAACCGTAAAATCACGTATTGGAAATTGGATTTCCATCTATGAACTGAGGCAAGGGATCATCCTCACCGATTCCGAGACACACTAGCGATGCATCAGGATCACCCGCAGTGAACCCTTGGATCTTCGTGGTCGGTCATCCGTCGATGATTCATTATACCATAAACTATATGTTAGTTGGTTTCATCGAACCTCCTAAATGGGCGGTCAAGTCGACCAAAGAGCCATTAGGGACTCAAATCAAATTCGAGGTACCTCGCTATCCATCAAATAATATGCAACATCCACATGAGTAAAATGTCTGGGCTCCATACCATGATGTTACTCGTAGATAGAACTAACATATGTCCATTTTCCGAGCAGTCACAATTCCGTATTTGGTTCATACCAGGGTGTGAGGCTGGCGAATTAATGCTACACAAAGCTATGCTATTTAAAGCGATGCTTTGATCATCAACTACAAGAGTCTGCTTTTCAACAAAAGCCTTGATCCATGCAGCTCAACATGTCATATTGTCAATCCATACCATACCACTGATTTCCATTAATATATAACCTCTAAGCTCGTACGTCTCAGAGAAGGGTGCTAAGAAAGAGAATAATTTCTTCACTACCAAAAAGATATATATTTAGCAGAGATCAACGAATACAGTATAAAGAAATACAACGTCAGACATACCATCCATTTTCCAGTCTGTTCTGGGTCTGAACGAAACCGGAGGCACCTTATTCCTCGTTCCATATGTCCAATACAGGAGAGAGGCCCTCGCATATTTGGTCGATCTCCAAGTACGTATGGACGATCACCACTTATTACCTTGTCTTGGGTGTACATCCCAATCAAGACATCAGTAATCATCCATACGATGTGAAGATTTCCGGTCTTCAACCACCGTCTTCATTGTCGACTTTTAATCGTCGTATCAATTATTCAGAATGGGTTAAACCCGATCTTTTCGAATAACACGCGTATTTTATAATCAAGTGTTATAAAATCTCATCATACGGCTCATTCCAATCCAGAATATTCTTTTATTAAAATATTCATATCTTTGGGAAAAGGTTCCCATTAATTTTATCAAAGATAAATTCTTTTAACTTATTCTTTAATCTTCCTTTCGATATCATTTTCAAAAGATTTTATTTTATCTTTTCACCACTTTAACCAAATTAAAGTTTATTAATTAGTCGGGATTAGCGAACCTTACCGAAGTAATCATTTATTTATTATCCCATTCCCAACTTATTCATCCAATGGAGCAAAACTAGTAGTACTCCATATCAAACACCCACGATGTTATCGATAAATTTAATTACCATTTCATGTTCTAATCTAATTAAAGATTTAACTATTGCATGGAGTAAAAATGGTGGTACTCCATCTCGAAACGTTTCTAGAATTAGATAATTTTCATTACCTCATTATTTTATGATTATTCAACTTTAGGAAAATTAATCGTGTCTTTAACTGGGTTAAAGAATCAATGTCATTTAAAACACAGTTCACAATAAACCCAAAATCATCTTCCATAAAAATGGAATCTTCATGGAAAACAGATCAATATATACTCGATATAAATTTCCGTATTAGATAATATAAATGGAATAACGGCAAGGCCTTTTAAATTCCATA
This sequence comes from Allium sativum, assembly GCA_030737875.1. Classification (NCBI taxonomy): domain Eukaryota; kingdom Viridiplantae; phylum Streptophyta; class Magnoliopsida; order Asparagales; family Amaryllidaceae; genus Allium; species Allium sativum. The sequence continues at coordinate 276,630,549 of CM060926.1, read as the reverse complement.
TATATTAACGGTCTTCCTTTACAGAAGCTCATCTCGATTATTACCTAGTCGAGTTCCATTCAATTCCAATTTAATGTATTAAATTGAAAAACTTTACTTTGGAAAATTTCCATTCAAATCCATTCCAATCGACACGTTGGAAGATTCTATTTATTTCAAAACCCTTTTACAAATTCAATTTATTTATTTAAAAATCATTTGGATTATTATTCTAGTTAATAACTAGTACATTTAGATAAAAATATCTTTTATCTTTTCAAAACTTGGCATTTTTTGTCCAAAATCTTTCCAAAACATTTATTATGATTTTACACAATTTTTCCATATTTTTAATAATTTTATTAAGGCCCTTACAGTCGGTTTCCAATAACGGCCACTGAACTGCATCCATGGCGACCTTTTCCAAAATTGATTTGGACATATTTTAAAATCTAACTGTCAGATTTCAAATCTCTTGTTATCATTGGAAAGTCCTTTTCGATACGAACCCAACGGTTCCAGTTTTAGAAGAATCCGAAGGTCGGATCTCCCATTACATCATTTTGAAGTCAATGGATGAAATTTGCGAACGGTTGCTGCACGGATCATTCTATTCAAACCATGTAAATATATGTATATATATATTTCTTCGCTTTCCGTTCTAAACGTATTTTTTAAATCGTTTATAAATTCATTAACACAATTTCAACTTCCTTTTCAATTTTAAATCAAAATTGAATATTCTGTATCATTATAAAATTAAAATGATAATATTTCAAAATATTAGATTTTGAAATCAATTCTTTTAGATATTCATAAAATCGACAGAAAATTTCGTTCGAGTTAAAATGGTGAATATCTACTTAATTCAGCTTCATATATTCCAATCTTTTCGTGTCCATCTGTAACACCCCACCTCCGCTAGGGTCACTCGCAAAGGAATGCACTAGCTTTAGAGGGGTATTATTGGTAAACATGTACAGAAATATTACAAGACAGAACATATAAAATAGCGGAAGTAAAATCAACTTTCACATTATTAATAAATAAGGTCTAAAGCCTTTTACATCAGAGAATTTCTTACATGGAAACCTGTCTCGTAATAGTAAAGAAGCATAAAAACCTTTTCATCAATTATTCCCCAAGTAAAACAATAAAATAGCCATAGCCAAGAAAAGTCCAAGCCATGCGTGATGACCTTCAAACAGAAGAAGTCCAAACTAACAATAGCATTTCCTCCCTGTAACCTGGGGGGAAACGGAAGACAAGAGGCGAAACAAAACGGGGTCAGTCATAAAGACTGGTAAGCCCTATCTACTATCAGTATATAAACTAGTAAAGTTAACTGGCATGAGGAACTGAGATGAACATAAGTATGATGACAAGATAGATAAGCTAAACCAAAATAACAGGATGAACTACTGTACCAAGATACACGAGTGTGTCATGATAAACTACGGTGTCAAGATAAATCAAGGTATCACAATGTCAGGTTTCTATCAAGTATACTATCCCAAGGTATCTACCCTGTATAACGACCCACAGTGTCTATCATGTATATTTCCCCTGGTTCTAACATGTATATTTGCTCTGCACCCCTCGTACTAGTATCCCAATCCGCGTCATGTGTTAACTATGAATGTCCCTTGCCCAATGTCATGTAATGGTCCATGTCAACCTAATATATAGCATATGTAGGTTTTCCCAACTCGTATGTTTCTTTCCATGTATAAGTTCAGTCCTTTGCCGTAGGCCATACTGGCTTTCCCATGTAAACGTTTTATCCTTGAGGTTATTTTGGACTGCTACCCTTGATCTAGTTATGTTTCCTTACCATGAACTATCGCGCATTCACTTAGGATTTATGCCACCTAGGACCACTAGGGATTATGCTACCTAATGAACGTTTTTGTGTCTCGGTTTGGGTTCAGCCACCTAGGGCCACTAGGGATTATGCCACCAGTCAACCGCGCCCTTTATCCCACGCATGTATCGTGAACCGTTTTCCATGTCTAGACGCACATGTTTCTCAATGTGCCATCCGAGTTCCGTGCCAGGGCAAACCAAGAAATACGGAACTCGGTCGGGAGCTTTAAGTCGTCTGCTGATGCAGATATCAAGGTCTGTTTTTGTACCCGTGGCTATGGTCCCACGTGACCCCTCCCTCAACTACTGAAAGGCAATCCAAGAAAAATCAAGTATGAGAACTACACTAAGGCCCATCGATGCCCACTTCCAGATAGCCAACCTCACCCATAACTTGATAGCTAGTATATGGTCTTTTGGGAGTTCCCTGCCTTTCCGTACGTACACGGTTGACTAAAGATGGTAGGTAGTCGGCGACATGCTATCCCGGGGCAAAATCAAGTATCGTCGACTCCACGCTAATCCATCCCAGTCTTTAGGTCGCTCGCATAGCAACCAAGGCATACTCTTGGCTCTTCTACCGCAGACCTTAACCCCTGTGAGGCCGAGTTTCATGGACCACTTGCCACCTCACAGAGGGATACCAAGAATACCCTCACGTTCCCCGAAGCTTCCGCTTCGTCACCCAGTCCGCTAGAGCTTTTATCCAAGTCAGATAACTTGCTCCCCCTCGTATACTAAGCGATGACCTACCGTACCAGGTTACTCATCTCTTTATGAACTATTCCCATGTCCTTAGCTAAGAATTATTACTTAGTCACCCTTACTAAGGTTTACCACTTAGCCCCTCTTTCCGCTATCCTTGTTAACTACGATTCCCAACCTAGTCCCCTGAGCTAGGGTTTTGTCAAATGGGTTAAGTGTTGTTATCCAAGTTCATGACTTAACCCGCCTACGAATCATGTCAAGATTGACTAAGTACTCAAGTTCAAGGCTTAGCCTACAAGTTGGTTAAGTGTACCAAGAAGCTCGTGACTTAACCCTATCAAGTCAAATTGGTTAAGCATTTATTTGTCTTAACCCTATCAGATTATCATGTTAGATTGATTAACCATAGATTATCTTAATCCCATCAGATTATCGAGTCAGATTGGTTAAGCATGGGTTAGCTTAACCCCATCCACTAATCGTATTACAATGGTTAAGTTTATTTAAAAGATCTTGTGACTTAACCCTATCAGGTCCGCATATTAGATTGGTTAAGTATAGGTTACTCAACCTCATCAAATCATCATGTATAATTGGTTAAGTATAAGATACTTAACCCCATTAAATTACCGTGTTAAGTTGGTTAAGTATTGGTTACTTAACCTCATTAAATTACCATGTTTAGATTGGTTAAGTGTTTAACTTAACCCCATCGAATTACCGTGTTTAGATTAGTTAAGTGAAGGTTACTTAACCCCATCTAATTACCGTGTTTAGATTAGTTAAGTCTAAGTTACCTAACCCCATCTAATTACTGTGTTTAGGTTAGTTAAGTCTAAGTTACTTAACCCCATCTAATTACCATGTTAGATTAGTTAAGTATGGATTACTTAACCTCATCGAATTTACCGTGTTTAGATTAGTTAAGTGTGGATTACTTAAACCCATCTAATTATCAAGTCGGATTAGTTAAGCGTAAATTACTTAACCCCATCCCCTAATTGTCTTGTATGGTTAAGTGTCATTAAGAAATCAAGCCCGGTCCCACTTAACCTACCCATTCGTGTCATATCGGTTAAGTGTCATTAGTCAAATTTACTTAACCTTATCATGTGGCATTAATTTAATTAATGCACTCTTAACCTCTCACATTAGACCTTGTTGTGGTTACTAGTTAAGCCGGGCGGGTCCGGGTAGTTTTACACCACAACCTAGTCTAACCTCGGGTCTTAAGCGCGACATGACCAACTTCTCACATTGGATCCTATTGTTTGTAGCCACTAGTTAAGCCGGGCGGGTCCGGGTAGATTTATGCTACAAACTCAACCCAACCTCGAGTTGGCCATTTTCATGTTTGGTCTAGTGTCTTGTTACACTTACAACCCATACATGTCAAGTTTTCAAGTTCCATGTCATATTTAACGTTACATGTTGTCATGTTTATACCAACTTATCCAAATCATGTTCATGTCATTATGTTTTCCCATAATGTAACCCCAACGCTTCTAAACTCGCATATACATTCGCAATAACGCATAATGGATTAAAAGGAGGAACTTGGCAAAGGCATGACAAAAGAGGTATAAGGCCACAAGTTAATCATGGTGGCAAATGAGGCATAAATGTGTTCATAAACTTGCATGTTACATTTTCAAGTCTCAAAAACATGCATAACCTCAAACTTAGCATATAGGTGAATCATGGTGATAGATGACATGGAAAAGTTACTAGAAGTTCGCATAAAGCATTATATGCAAGTTATCATAAGGGATATGATAACTTTCATGTTGCATAAATGCAACATTCAACATAAAGCTCATAGCTTTAAGCCCACAAGATCTAGATAATGACTTTATAGTCATGATAGGATACATAACATGATAGTATGCAACATACTTAATGTTCAAACCCAACTTACAACATGTCATATTAAGTTTAAAGTTAATATTTAAGAGTAGGAGGGGGCTTACAATGCTATGAAGGCACAAATCAATATAAAATAAGATTGAGACGAAGCCACACTAGCAAAAACCCCAAATCAACAAGCTCCTTAGAAAACCCTTGAGCAAAATCAATAAAAATCCTTGCTTTGAAGAAGAAAGGTTTCAACTTTGGCTTTGAATGAAGCTTATGAGCTCTCATGCAAGATCCTTGCTTTTTGGTCAAGAAAAGGTTGCATCTTTGGCTTAAATGAAGCTTAGAAACTCTCATACAAGATCCTTGCTTTATAGTCAAGAAAGGTTGCAACTTTGGCTAGAATGCAACTTATGAACTCTCATACAAACTTGAAATCACTCATATGACATGTAATCTCTCATGTGAATGAAGATAGAGTTTATGACAAGAGGATGGAGGCCATGGTGAGTGGACATTTTGGCATAGTTTAGTAGTAGGATCCATTTATGAGGGTTTTAGGAGAGGGTTAGGGGTCTTTTTATAGAAGACTAGGATAGTTTTAGCCATAGGATAAACCCTAGAACCAATCCTAGCCTTTAAAGCATGTCTTGGGGAAGAAGTCAAGTGTTTGGACCCATTTAGGGCCTTAAAATCAGCCCAAAACTCATCTCGGGCCTAAAAAACATGACCAGTTTTTGATTTTTCGTGAAACTTTGACGGGCCATAACTTGGTCATACAGACTCCGATTTACGAAAACTCGGACTCTATTTCGCGTATTTTTCCGAGACAAACGCAATGGCACAGCCCGTTTCCCCTGATACAGAATTTATAATTAAATTCTGCCTTGATTCTTGTCTTAGCACGTTATCGAAATACGGGTTGTTACACCATCCAAAATCGGAAATCAAATCATATTTTTGATTATTCATTGAATATTATTTTAAAATATTCGTTATTTCTGAATTGGAATCAGACTCAATCAATTACCATATAATTTCATGTATATGGATTCCATACATCGCATGTATTCAAAAATAGTGATAAACAAGTGTTAACATTCAATTCACATCCGGAGTGCAATTTACAACTGTATAAGCATTAAATAATTAAATAATGCTTATCACAGTCTGTCAATCAATCGGTTGAAATACAGTCAAATCCAAGGGAGATGTGAATTTATTTCGTCCCAGACCCGTGTGGGGTTTTCAACCATCAACAAATAATTAGGCGATGTGTAAAATTATCGTTCCAATATCCATGTGGGGTTTACATTACAGTCCATGTGAATTTATTTATTATTTATAAATAGTTATAATCACAGTTTAATAATGATAACATTAAACTGTAAACAATCATCAACCAAAAAGTGCATCCACGTTGTTTGAAATATGAGTGTCGTATATTCAAACAACGCTTCTTGTGCAAATGAGTCATGAATAGTTCATGTGTTGAACTCAAGCAATGTCACATGCAACAGATAAAAATCAACAATGACAATATGTAAATTTTCAGTTATATAATAAATAAATAAATAACTGTATAAATATTTTAGTGAGGAAATTCTCACTTTTGTTTCCACTCCGTCAATCTTTTTTTCTGAATTTCTGTTTTTAAACTAAATTAAACGAATATTTAATTTAGTTCAAAATTCAACTTGCTCTGTTTTCGTTCTGGTCGGTTCCATTTTGTAGTGTTCAACTCCACGATCACAACGCAACTGAAATCGTCCGATTTCGACCTCGTATGAAAAAGATATGGCAATTTATACCCTAATTACATAATTATATAATTAAATAATAAATAATTTACATTAATTACTCTATTAATCTAACCCCTCCGTTGTTATTTCCTGGAAAAACCCTCAAGTCAGAAAAATCGCCATTGCGCCTCGTCGGAGTTGTCGTACCCTGATCGTCGGTCATCCCCTGGAACATCGCAAGCTTCTCTGCCATCGCCTGAGGTGGCGCGCCATTCGGTGGCCCCTGCGTTGCTGAAAACACCCTCAAACCGCCGAACTTTGAGACCCCAAATCCAACAAAAAATGCATCCTTGTCTGATCAAACTCATATAGACTCGAAGATCAAGCTTTCCTCTTTAATTTTCGTTTTACAAGCTTCAGAAATTAATTAATGGATTGAAGGAGATTAAAGGATTTCCTTTGAATGATTTCATCCGTTAATTGAAGGTAGCGGCTCTGGAAATTATGGGCGGGTTCCTAGGATTTTGCCCCTTTATAATATTTTACTATTATTATTTAATTTAATAAATTCCAATTTTACTTGTTTAACACCACGAACTCCAAACGAATCTCAACGACTGTCGCCCCTAACAAAATACCCTCATTCTGAACACAATAGGTTATGTTTCGTAAGCCAATTCAACTGTTTCGATTAGTCTTTCTTTGAATTAAAATATAAATCAATATATTGAATTTTAAACGTATATTTTAATTTACCGAGGCCACATATTGACTCCAAAAATTATAGAAAAATTAAATCTAGCTTTGTTTTGACGATACGGTCCTAACAAAACTAATTTCGTCAAATTTGAAGACCGTTTGAAAAATGGCTATTTTCTAGTCGATTAAATTTTAGTTGGATATACAAAACACGTTTAAATTTACCATGATCACATATTAATTCCAAAAATTATGAAATTTGAAACATAACTATAATTTGACATTCCGGATCTAAGAAAAGTGGTTTCGTCGAAAATAGAGGTCGTATGTAAAATGGCTATTTTTAAGGGCTATATATTATATTAAAATACATATATAAACATATATAAATTCCGTAGCGACTATTTTGAATTTTAAACTGCACATAACTTACAATTTATAAAGTGAAATCTCAGTTTCTTACATTCGTTAGAAAATTACAGTTCAAAATATACCAATGTTTCTTGTTTTAACCAATTTTGATTTATATTGAATCATATACTGTAACACCCCACGTCCATTAATGTCACTCACAAAGGGAATGCATTAACTTCCATGGAGGTTTTAAGTGAATATAGAACAGAAAAATTACAACAAGACAGATAATAAGTAGTACTTGGAAATCTAAAACTTTATTTCATTGCAGCGGAAATTAAACATGTTTGTTACATCATAAAACCATAAATTAGAGTCAAGTACAATATCCATCTTGATAAACAAAATACGTAACCCCATTACATAAATAGCCATTAAAGAAGATAACAAGCTGGACTTTACTTCAGCGGTCCAAGCTTTCCAAAAGAGAGATAAAGCAATCCAATCGAACTCTGCTAGAGCTGGGCCCACCCTGAGGACCTGGAGGGGGAAAAAGATAGAAATGGAGGGGGTCAGACATGAAGTCTGGCAAGTATGATAATCCTAACAATACTATTATCAAACTAACTAGACTAAGGCATAAGATGGAAAACAAGGAAATGTCTATGAACTATTGGGTATGGAAGAGCAGATAAAGATAACGTTAAAGGCACACCTAATTACTAACGAATAATTACTACACTGCACCACACCAGTCACCCTAAAGGTTGATCCCACTTGCTTCACTTAGAAATTATATAAATAGCTTTGTGTACCCTTAGCTGACTACATAGGTGCCGCCTGCCCCTATCTCTGATATGTGTACCCCACTACCCACTTTCGATTGGCTCCCTACTCGTAGATACCCGTGCTGGCCCCACAGTGGGGTGTATCACTCCCCTAAAGTGGAAACCCGATACAACTTGAGGATGCACGGCTTATACCTACACGATGCAACAACGTCTTACCTACCAGCCCGGGTCCACACACGCATATGAAACCCTTTGGACTTGCGTTGCTACCGCTAACCCGTTTGGCCTCTTATAGTCAAGCCCAGTATGCGTGTCCCATCCTCGACTTGGGTCGAGCCCACAAAGATACGTTTGGGTTACTGGTTGAAATGGGCCCCACTATTTACCACAAGCTATCCACCTAAGCTTGTCCCCACTAGTATATCCCACTTAACCCTCTTCTTAGTCATGTTCATTTACATGTGTGTTTGGTTAAGTCTTACTAGTCGTATTTCAAATGCCACTAAAGGCACTCACTAGATTCCTCATGCCACCCAAGGCACCTACTTAACCCCCATGTCCCACTTCCCATGTTTATTTGGTTAAGTATTTCTTAATTCATTCAGGCCATAACCTCATATAGACCTCTCACATTAGACTGGCATTTATGGCAGCTGGATTCGCCGGGCGGGTCCGGGCAGTCTTACACCATAAAAGAGTCTAACCTCGTGTCTTTACAACTGTTATGCTTTAATTTGGGCCTAGGACCTCTCACATTGGGCTGACATTTGTGACTACTGGATTTGCCGGGCGGGTCCGGGCAGTTTTACGTCACAAACGAGTCCAACCTCGTGTCCTAAGCATTGATTAACACTTATAATCTTTTACCCCAGTTTTAAATATATCCCTATTCAAATCATTAATTAACTCCAATTTTAATAATGTCCATAATTGACTCAATTATGGCCATCCACTTATGGCATGCAAAATCATATCAATTGCACCCCAATTTCTTAATATTAAACCCTTAATATTACCCCTACCCCACGTTATACGTTCGCTTATTCAACGCAAAATATACGTTAGACTCGAATAGTCTAACTCATAGCACACAGATAAATTATCACAACATATAGACAAATAAAATAGATCTAATCATAATAGGGGTGGAACTTGCATAAAACTACACACGTCATGGATCTAAAGGTGTCAACTTGTTTGGTTAAATGTCACAACTTACATAATATGATCATAATCCAAATTTATGTATAAACTGGCATATGTGGTTTATGCAACATAATGATAGTGTAAACTAGCATCTAACCCATAGAACTCACCCATGTCATAACATAATTCTAGATCTAAATAAATGTCATGGCATATGTTCATAATCTTTACTAATCATTCTAAACTTGCATACATGATTTGTCATATAAATCAACATAGCCCAAATAATATCAACATTATGATTTGATTAACATGAACTAATTAGCATAGATAATAACATCATGAGTTTATAACATGTATGATTTATCATAACTTAGCATAAAAAATTACAACCTATACAATATCATCATAGCATGATTTACAACATATAGGATATCATCATCACATAACATAGGATTTACAACATACATGATAGCATAAGGTTTACAACAACATACATGACAATTCACATCATTTTCTTATGATCCATACCACATCTCAATCTAATTAGTTTGCTAATAATCTTATTAAAATCATCATACTCACAATTAGAGAAGAAAGAGAGTCTAGATTTGCTTTAGAGTTGAGTAGAATTAGAGTTTTGATTAGCTTTCTTCCTTCTTAGTTGGCGGCGGCTACACTGAGTTCCATGGCGATGGCATGACGGCGGCTATTCTATTTTTCATGTGAATTTAGAGTGAGGGACTACCTAGGTATATATAGAGTTTAGGATTTATTGAGACCGTCAGATCAACTCAGAACTAACCTGAACCGTTAAATTAGCCAACTCAGCCCTAAAGACACATCAGCAGCTCAAAATTGGGCTTGGCCAAAACCTGGCCGACTGGACCAGGTCGACTGCGTAGTCGACTTGGTCCTAGGGGTGTCGACTGCCCAGTCGACTCCCCAGTCGACCTGGGTGCTGGGCGGGAAATTTCCCGCCTAGCCTGTTTGACTTCGAATTTTGAATTTTGAATTTTCTGAAACTTCCGATGGCCGTATCTCCTTCATACGAAGTCCAAATCAAGCAAACTCGGACTCTATTTCAACCAGAATTCCGAGACGAACACAATGGTGCAACCCGTTTCCCACAATTCTCACGTCTGAGATTAGTTATTCTTTAATTTGTGAATATTAATATTAACAGAATTACGGGGTGTTACATATACATTCAATTGAAATTTAAAATCGAATTTTCAAACCACCGCGCAATTTCAGGCTCGTTTTAATTAAGTTATATATACTACATTCAAACTTCGATATAAATAAATTTTTAGTCACTATTATTTAAAATAAATCATTTTAGATATACAAACCCATTAAAATAGCTAAAATAAAAATTTTAAATTGGTTCAGAAATTCTGGGTGGTTACAGATATGGTTTAAATAGGATATGGTTATATTTTTTTAATAAACGAAGTTTAAACGTATAACATTAAATTTAATTAAAATGAGCTTGCCGCAACGCGATAGTTCGTATTTTTACGTTTTGAACTTCAATTGAGTATATAGAATTTAATATAAGTCAGAATTCTTTGAAACAAGAATCGTCCGGACCCATTGAATGATAGTTTTCTAATTAAAGAGAAAAATTTGGGTTTCGTCTTATAGATTTTGAGTTATGTCAAAATAAAATTTGTAGAGAAATCGCGGTAAAGTTGTTTATGAACCATAACGATTATTAAGTAAAATAAAAGGAATTTTAAACGAATAAAATTTGAATTTCCATTCATAAATATCCAGACTTGAGTTATAAAATGAATATGAACTCATGAGGATTAAATGGACTGATTCATGAGATAAAAATCAAATTTTTAAATATGGAAATGGAGATAATTGTTTAAAATGAAATTTAATTATTTGATGGTATATAAGGAATGATACTTAACGTGGTTAAGTAAAATAAAATTCTGGATTACAATTCGAACTTGAATATGAAAATTTGGAATTGAACATGGAATTTGAGTTTGACTTGTTTATAAGTCAATAATAATGTGTTTGAACACGATTGATTCCAATTAAAGTGAAATGAGAAAATGAGCTAATTACAGAGTAGCAAATTGAGTATAGTTAAATTCAAATGTTGGATTGATTTGAAATCAATAAAGTTTGAAATGCATGTATATATGTGAGATAGGTATGGGATGAAGGAAATAGAAATGCATGTATATATGTGAGACAGGTATGGGATGAAGGAAATAAATTGAATGCTCGAAAAAGCCACATATTTAATTCAGTATGAGATTTTATGAGCATATTGGGCAAGACGCTTAGTGTTTTAATTTTCTTTTTTAATGGAAATGGCATATAGAGATGAGTTATAGTTGTACTGATTGAGCTGCGCAAAGGAGACGCTGGCAAAATTTTTTGGAAACTTAAAGAATTAGAATTTTTTAAAGAAATTTGATAACTAAAAATCGATTTATTGATTGCATATGGAATTAGAAACCAAATTGCTTAATAAAATTTAAAGAGAAGTAACGAAATGGGCTCCTATTGGTTTGAAACCAATATTTTGTAAATGGGTTTGGGAATATAATATTTTCTAAGTGTAGAAATAAAATATCTTTAGAAATATGGAAATATTTTCAAGTATAGTGAGAATCTAAGCGGGTATGAAAAATATCCCGGTAAGGAGACTTGATAACGAATATTGGGAAGAATTTAATTAATGAAATATTAATTAAAAAGAGCTTAGTGATTGTTTGGTGCAAATCAACAGTATTTCCTTTTTAGAAATAAGGTATTTGGATGAATGTTTGTTTCTTCGATAGTTAAATAACCGACTATCGAAATTCTAGGCAATTAAATATTATCATCATCAATATGGAGAAACCAGTTGGATTTATTATACGAAGCCACTCCGTATTGGCATAAGCATTGCGAATCCGATTATTTTGAAGATAATCGAAGACAGAGTAAAGTGCAAGGGCTTTTTCTATTAATCCTAGCTAGAAATTGCGATAGATGAATTAATGGAGGTAGTGCGTTTGGTTTTGTTCAGACCCAGAATAGGCTTGTATCGACAAATGTCTGACAATGTATTTCCAATGGTCACGTACGTTGATTTTTATAAATTAACCAGAGTTTGGTGACTGAGAAGGTAACTTTCCTTAGCTAAACACCCTGAGTATACTTGTGCAAATCAATTAGTATTCGTGGATCTGACAATGTGACATTCAAAGTGAATGTGATGATTCTAAAATATAATCGTAGCCTCAAGCCTCGTCAACTGAGAAATGACAAAATTTGGGCAGACAACGTGGCTATGTGGGTCACACCCATTAGGGTGTATTATCACCTAATTTGGAGAAAATTCAATTTTTTCTTATTCTATCATTGTTGTATGATTTCGATAACGGTTGTTGATCACAACCGTTAGTGATAATACATCCAGTACACTCAAGCGGAATGAGTGGTTGGTCATATGTGGTTGGGTTACAAGAAGTTTTTGTTGAACCCAGTGTATTCCTCTCTAGAGATACACTATTGAAGGTGGTTCCATACCTTATCATAGTTGGAAATCCATTCTCCAATAAGCGCCTGTGGTTTTTGATTACCTAATATGTATGTGGAGCGTGAGATGGAAGCGTTTCGCTAGATTGTTATTTAGTTGTTTTAGACACCATAATAATATTAGAATAGTTTTGATACAGAGAATGTTTTGGGTTATCGTAAGGTAAAAACCACCCATGTTTATGTGTGGATCGGCCTTACAATTATCTTTTCTTTCAAAAGGATTTCCACAGTAAATCAAAATTCTTAGACGCCCCAATCGTACGAGAAGTAAAGTAGTTGGAATTTTACAGATACCCTTGGAGGAGCTTGGAGTAGGAGGCTTCAACGTTAGATATCTATTGTTTATTTCCACTGTGATGTGTTGTACTCTGATGATGGTATGTATATATGCTACGTAATTCTGTATTTAAAAGTTGTTAAATATATTATAATTTATTCCGCTACGATTTGAGAATCTGTGTTGTTATTTTTGTTGACTCCAGCGCTGTACCATATCTATCAACCGCACAACATGAAACTGAAGATATTACCATTGTAGGTCATGTAACACCGCACCTCCGCTAGGGTCACTCACAAAGGGAATGCACTAGTTTTGGTGGAGTATTATCTAGGTAAACATACACAGAGATATCACAAGGCAGAATATAAATAAAGCAGCGGTAGAAATTAAAAACCAAATTTCATTACTTTCAAGAAAAGAGTCAAAACCTCATATATCCAAAGTACAAATTATTCCATTACATCAAGTTATAAATAAAGAAGCATAAACTTAAGATAACAAAAGTAAATTATTCCCCAAAAATAGCAAAAGTGCAGCCATAGCATAGCTCAAGACCAAACCGTACATGAGTTGACAGAAAGCAAGCTAAATCCAAGCTAAGAGCTAGCGTTTCCTCCCTGAGAACCTAGGGGGAAAACGAGAGAAAAAGAGGCGAAAGAAAAAGGGTCAGTCATAAAGACTGGTAAGTCCTAGTGACTTTCAGTATAAAAACTAGTAAAGTTTACAAGACATGAGTAAACGGAAAGTAAACATAGGGATGATAGTAAGACTGGCAAGATAACTAAGATATCAAGATAAATCTAGCATCGCATATTCAAGATTCGCTGCACCAACTGTACTAGTATTCTAACCCATGTCAAGTATTAACCATGAAATGATCCCTTGGCCCAATATCATGAAATGACCCATTACGGGGTCCTACAGTACGACCTACTAATCGATCGGCTCCCTACAAGTTCTAACTCGTCATGTGTCTGTGTCATACGGCCCAATCATGAAATGTAGTCACCTGTGTTAGGTCCACCATAGGGTGTATCAAGCCCTAGGGTGCCAACCACCGACATTAATCAAGCACGCACAGTGTAAACCTACTGGTGCCCAATGCCTACTTTTTCAACTCCGGACTACGTGCACGACCATAGTCCGCCTGAACCTACAATGGCGCACCTACTCAGCCGTCGTTCTGGTCGCTTACAATCAGCCCAGTAATCGTGCCCCACCCTGCCTAGTCCCAGGGTATCGTGATACATCTAAGTGGGTTACTACTGAAAAGGACCGCGTAACTAGGGTTTCTAATGGGTTAAGTGCTGTCATTCAAATCCGTGACTTAACCCTATCCAAATCATGTATCAAGTTGGTTATGTGTGTTCAAGCAGCTCATGACTTAACCCTATCAAATCATCGTGTCAAATTGGTTAAGTATATTCAAGTGGTTCATGACTTAACCCTATCCTGTGGCATAAATTCATTAATGCACCCCAACCTCTCACATTAGACTAGCTGTTGTGGTCACTGGATTTGCCGGGCGGTTCCGGACAGATTTACACCACAACATAGTCTAACCTCGGGTTTTAGGTGCGATATGACCAACTACCCACATCGGATCCTATTGTTTGCAGTCACTAGATTCGTCGGGCGGTTCCGGGCAGATTTACACTGCAAACTCAACTCAACCTCGAGTTGGCCATTTTCAAGTTTATTCTAAGTGTCATGTCCCGGTTCAAGTTTCAAGTCTAAATTCATGTCAAGTTTTCATGTCATGTTTCATGTCAAATCGTGTCAAGTTCATGTCCATATCCAGGTTCAAGTTATAAAAATGTTCACGTTTCAAGTTTACAGTAAATTCAGGTTTTCCTAAACTACCCCATATTCCCATCGCACGTGAATTCGAATCGATACAAATAAATCTAATTAGGGAATAACATAGAAAGAACGGGCATAAGGTGGCAAAAGTGATTATAAGTCAGGCATGGTATAGCTTGAGATAAATGACTACAACAATACTGGCATATGGAATAGTGGTCTCAAATATCTAACCTAGCAAAATAGGGTGATAGTCATGGTAACAGTTGACATAAGATAATAACCTCAAACTTGTGAATAACAACTAATTCAACATCACAGGCATGTTAACATCATGGTCATGAGGGGTTTAGGTTTACAACATGTTTAGGCCCCAAATCAATTTCATATAAATATTACCACAAGTCAAGATTCAAGATGAATAGACCCAACGTGAACAAATAGTAGATCCACAATACTAGATTCAAAATGAACAATGATGGATCGAAGATATACAATGATAGTTCTAAGATGATTGTCATACTTATGTTCAATTTCAATTTACAACATGTCCATATTAAGTTTAAAGTTTAGATCTAAAAGTAACTGGGGCTTACAGATCGTGGTTTGAGAATTAGAAAACAAAGAGGTGATGTTGAATCTCGAGTCTAACAGAAAACCCCCAAACAGCAATACTCTACACGTAGCCTTGTTGGAGAAGAAGCAATTCCTTTTCTTTAACTTTTCAACTAGAGTTTTAGCAACATAAGACCAGAGAGAATTTGTGCAGAGAGACTAGAGTTAGGGGCTATTTATATAGGGCCAACGAATCTAGACAGAAATCGGACTAGAAACACCAGAGTGAACTCTGACTCAAAAATGGGCTCGGCAACCAGGTCGACACCCAGGTCGACTCTATGGTCGACCTGGTCCTGGGCAGGTCGACTCTATGGTCAACCCCCAGGTCGACCTGGTCCTGGGCGGGAAATTTCACGCCCAGTCCGTTTTGGGGTTTGAATTCGAAATTTGAATTCGAATACTGAGCTGTTTTGAACTCGAAAATTTCTGAAAACTTCGAAGGGTCATAACTTGGTCATACGGACTCCGATTTTCGAAAACTCGGACTCGTTTCCAAGCAGAATTTCGAGACGAACGTAATGACATAACCCGTTGCCCTTGATTCTTATTTTAAAAATTAATTCTGCCTTGATTTATAGTTATAACACGTTATCAAAATACGGGTTGTTACTGGTCACTTGGTTCTTCTTCCGTCCACTAATACAATGCCAACCACTCTACAAAACAATTTAAAAAAATTTGCAACCTTCTACTTCCGCACAACAAACCCGTCAAAATATTGCAACAATAGACAGTCCTTCAAACATTATGTTAGATGATTTTTTTCCCATTAAAGAGGTATGCCACAACTTATTTAATTCTAAAACACACACACATGCGCGCGCACACACACATACATGCGGATGCATCATGCATTTTACATACGTATCATATCACCAATCCTCACCCCTACTCTTGTAGATTGAAAAGTGCAATAAGGCTATTAAGCTTTTTTTTTTTGCTCAACGATCGTCCCAAATGTTTGGCTCCAACTGAATAAAATTATTTCAACTTCGCTGCTTCAACCATGGTGGTTTTGTTTACCAATGCAATAACTTAATTTCACTTCTTTTTTCTACATGCAAAATTCATGTACATGTTTACATTTCGTTTGCTTACCCATTTTCTTTCATTTTCATGTATTCAATATCCGTAATGTAGTAAACTCATCCAACCCATGCTTGTCATCATTTTTTTCATTGTTCGTGCACCCTAACTGTTTCAGCATTTTCTTATCCATAACTTTGGCTAAACTTTTTCTACTTGTTCGTTTTTGTGTAGCACATGTGATCTATAGTAATAAAATCAAGTTTGAATCGTATACTAAATGTTAAAGATTGCAACTATAATGGCTACATAGCCTATGGCCGCTACTAGGTAATTCAACAATTTCATGGAACCAATTAACTCGATTCACAATAATCTTCAAACACCATCTTTGACTTCTATACAAATATATTTTTATCCAAATATCAATATTATTATCTATATCATTTTAGTTCAAAAACTAAAATTTACTTACTCTGATTAATATGTTTATCCTTAAGTTTTATACAATGAAACATGTAAGTTATGGGTTCCTGCTTTGATAATAAGAAATAACTTAATTTTCTATGTCGATTTCCATCCACAAAATTAAAGCTTTGATTCAAATCTTACAGGCATACGGTGACTAAACAAGGACTAGTCAGACGTGAAGTATGTTTTCTTAGTGATCCCAATGCAGACAAACATTTTACACATCGTTATGCATAACCTGCAAACTTGTAATAATTTATGACTTCTACTATATCGTTTCTATGCATTAATGTCCTTTCATCCTTCTACGCACATACCCAGACTTTCCTACGTTATGCTTTCGTACATGTTTCCATTGCTTTAATATGGACGAAAAAACTACTCCCCTACCATTCCTACTTTTTCCAATTTTATCTTTGCACAAAATGAACCAAAAAACATTAAATAATCATATACCAGAACAAGTTACAGACATTTTAACTGCAAACACCTTTTCCATTTTTTCCAGTATACCATCTCCCAGTGCTAAACAGTTGTTCACATATATGATTTCACCAAGTTACAACTTATGACTACTGTTTTCTTACCAAACTTTACACTTTTCCATACTCTTTTCCTATAACGACCCAACTTCCAATCGCCTAGAGTCGATGTTTAAACCAAGAAAATGAGACTACTATAAGGCTCGCCCCGAACAAACCAAACAAAATGCAAATGCAAGCACACATATGGACGAGTTTTAGCCTTATAATGTCAAATCCATGATATATGTCGATGGTGTGTATCATTACTACCAATAACACTTTAAAACATTTTGCAAATAAATTTACAAATCTAGGAAGCATAGTGACTATGCCCACATACATAGTTTACAAACAAAGCGAGAGGCTCGTATTGGTTATTGGATTTCCAACAAGATGGTTCTTGACATGAAAGATCAATCGAGGACACGAAGCTATGTATCTCCCGATTAACATCTAGACAACGGACACCGAATACATAGCGCGAAGTATACATCATGGTTTTCATCCAGACATCGGACATCATGTATACTTTATTCCCTCAGGTTTCAAAGGTGGATCCACCGCTGGAGCTTTCGATTTCAATAGATAATATGTATAGGTAAACAATCTCACTGCCAGTTTCCCATCATTTCGGGTGTGAGGTTCACGAGGTTTCATACCACAAAGCTACGCTCTTACACTAAGTGATACTTTGATCATTTCTTAAACTGCAACATTTCGCATGCCACATTGTCATTTCATAATCTACAACTGATAATCACTGACCAAATAACTTTTAGCCAAGGTAATAAATTCCCATTACCAAACAGAAATATGTTCAGTAATAATCAGTTGATACATTATAAGATACAGTGTCAGACACACATCCGTACAAGTTTGTTCCATTTTCGAATTAAGCCGAAGGCAACTAGTTACACAACTCAGGATTGAGCGCAAAGGCCCTTGCAATCCGAAAGTTTTACAAATACGATTGGACTTTCTGCCACTCCAGTAATAGGGTCATCTCTCTACTGTTGCTATTCAGCAAAGAAACAAATCAGCAGGCAGCTCGTTCGACGTGAAGAACCACGGTCTTCAATCACCATTTTTATGTCTTCATTTATTTCGTCGCACGGTTATTTGAAATGGTTTTCGAGAATTAAATTCCGATCCCTGTCTTCCCAAATAACCAGCGCTTCATATAGAATACACATTTCGAATTTAAGTTCTTTCCATCATAATTATATATACACAACCTAATCCATTCTAAATTTAGAATGGTTTCTTATATATATTCAAATAGCTATTTTCCTTAACTCTTTACTTCCAAACAATCATTTATAAACCAAGGATCATGATTAGTAATATTCTTTAATTCAAATTCGAAGTATTCATTCAAACACGGTTTCATTATATTCAAATCAAAGGATTCAAGACTGAAAAAAATCCCAATTTAACTAAATATTTTTTTCGAATATAATACATTTGTTATAAACTAATTATATATATAAATATAGACTAACTTTAAAATATCAATGATTAAAATAATTACTTAACATATATTAAACTCTGAAGAAGTACGCAAATAGAATATTTTAAAAAATACATATCTTTTAAATCAAATGAGCTTTATTCAAATATTTATTTTTTTGAAATTAACATACCATGGTTTAAATAGTTGAAACCCATATAAATATACAAAATACTTTAACTGGAATTGTCTCCTTCCCATACCAATGACTTGAATTTACATTCATATTCGAAGGGCATAACTAGTTCTAAAAATCTTGAGTTAATCCCATAAATTTCAAAGATATTCGGCTACTTACTTCAATCACTCAGTTTCGTATTCATGTCCATAATTAACCTAAGCCTTACTCGAGTAAACAAAATTATCATCATATCCAATATACGATTGGTAGAAATCGAGCTTCTTATGTCCAATATATGCTTCCGTATTAAACTGATACTATAAGCGGAATTGCGATATTTCTACCGTTTAATTCCCCAAATAGTATTAGTCATCATCTACCGAAACTTATATTTAATATTTGAAGATCACTTTCATCCAATTCAATTTTAAACAAATTGGAAAAATTATTTATTCTAGTTACCATGTCACAGTATTCAAGATTCACTTTTAATTTTCTCTTTTACTAGCCTAGATAAGTAAAGGTTGGCCAGGTAAGTTTGGCGCACTGGTTGCTGCATCTCTTGCCTTAGTTACACACCCCATTTTCTGTTCCGGAACTAGTAACGGAACAAACCTATTTGTGAGCCCAAAACTCAAGTCATATTCCTTTTAAACTTCGAATTCAAAATATTACTTAAAGCGATTTATAATATATTATTATAAACATTTATCTAAACTTATCTCGAATTGCATAACCTAATAATTCGAGTTTAAAATAATTTTCAAACAATTTTACAACCTTATTTCAATTTATTATTTTACAACATTACTTGGAATTCAACCCAAATAATTCAAATTCCAAGTGTATCGGAGCAAATTTTTAAGTGTATTGTTATTTAAAATTTTGATTTGATTCCAAATCGAATATTACAATTTCAAATCAACTTTAAAATGATTTACAACATCAAATTATCATTTGGATTATAGTTCAGTTTCAAATTTACGTTGTGCACAATATTTAATTCACAAAATTATATTTAATTTACAAAATGATTATCATTACTTAAAATTT
The DNA here is from genome assembly GCA_030737875.1 of Allium sativum. Classification (NCBI taxonomy): domain Eukaryota; kingdom Viridiplantae; phylum Streptophyta; class Magnoliopsida; order Asparagales; family Amaryllidaceae; genus Allium; species Allium sativum. The sequence goes on along the minus strand of CM060926.1, from coordinate 276,610,446 downwards.
AATTTACAAATAGCACCCAATTCGTAAAATATTATATCATTTCCACTAAATAACAGTTAAATAAAGTGTCATTCAAATTTCTACTTGATTTATAATATTAAACATTTTCAATAATATTAAGCTAACAACATTTTAAGATAACAAAATATTTTTAATCAATGTTTCTAAATATATAAAATATGATCATAGAGTATTCTTTAAAGAAATAATATTTTAACAAATCCACTAGAACAAATTATTATTTAATCGATGAGAATTAACTTAATTATTTATCGCTATTTTACGAACAATCCAATGACATCCAATTATATAAGCACAATTTCAACCATCCATGCATCCATATAACTGATAACTACTCAACACGCATTATACACTAACGCGTGTCCATATATGGTTTATACTGACAACCATATTCTTTCACAATCATTACATGTAATACAATATCTGTGATCGCAATATTATCGACGAATATCAACATTATCGCCATAAAAATTAACTATCCATCCATGCAATCAAATCTCAACTATTATCAACACACATTATTTCTAACACCCAATAACCCATATAATCAAATATTAAATTGTAAATTTTTAAAAGGAAATGTTCTCACCAAAATTTGTTTTCTCAGCAAAGGCTCTGCTTCTTTGTACAAAAGTGTTCCAGTACTGTCTCCGCGTCTCTCCTTATTCTGCATTCTCTCTCTTTCCACTTCCTTCTTGCTCAACTCTTTTTCTTCCTTCTTTTTGTCAAAGCTTTTAATTGCTGACAAAAAAAAAATTTGCACGCATGGCAAGTTGGCTAGGTCCCTAGGCGAGAGGATGCTCTCAGGCGCAAGGACACGCACAGTGAACGGTGGCAATTTTATTTTTTCTTATTTGAATGGCGAAAGGAGGAAGAAGGCATGAGTAAATAAGGAGCTTCGGTGCATCGATGGACTTCTGCAAGAGGCGCTGCCCCTTCTCTCTCTTTTTATACGCAGGTTGCACATGCAGGCTTGGGGAGTTTCGATATGAGGTGGGGCACAGATGGGGATGGGGAGATGTAACGACCCGGATTTTTCGACTATTTGAATTCGAATATTTAAATTTATTTTAAATATTATATTTAGAATATTAATTCAATTTATATCGAATTCATTAACTTAACGACGACTGAATGTTATATTTATATTTAAATTATAAAACGAACTTGAAACTGTGCGGTAGTTCGTAAAATTTAATTTGAACTTCAATTGATCATACAGAATCCGTTTTAAATCGGATTTCTGTGAAACAAGAAACATCTGAATCTAATTGATAATATATTTCTAATGAAAGAAAAAAATGGAGATTTCATATTATAGATCGCAAGTTATGTCCAAATAAGATTTTCGAATAGTCGATGTGGAATCGTTTATAAATCATAACAATTTATTTAATATAATTAAATATTGGTTTCAAATTTTGAAAAGATTTTTGAGGCGTAATTATAATTAAAAAATTTAGAATTTTACTGTAATTTTTAATTTGGAAAATTGCAACTTTTTATTTGGAGTGTTTTACACCCTATATCATCATTGTGGGGTCTCACAGAATTAATCAACTAGTCTATTTTATTATATGATTGTGATCATGGCACACTGCTGTGTGCAACGGTATTTTTATTTTTGTCGATTGCGAATCATATGCGAACGGAGTTGTATATAGCGGGGTATGTTAACTTTATAACGAAAATATCACTGGTCATCTCAAATTTCTAATCAAGGAAATTAAATAAAAACACGCAAAGTCAACCCCTATTTTCTGCTCCGCCTCACCCTATTTCTTTTCTTCATACTTGTCCATGCCTCATCCATGCCTTATTGAATGAAAACTTTGACATGGAAGTGAAAAATGAAGCTACTCAACTCGCCTATCCTCCGATTTTTTCTGCAACTATGACACGACCACTCAAATCCACAACTACCCTAAACATTTCCCACATGCTGCGCAGATCCAACATCTAAACCCTGCATATGTCTGTAGCCTATCTGAACAAACCCAGCCTAATCTAATCAAAGTAGATACCCATGTCCATTTAAATCGCGCAACCTGAGACATTGATTTACATATGTTTTCTGAACCTTCTACATGCCTATTACGCAGAAAAACTTGAAGCCTACCATTTAGCTCAAATAGCACGTAAATATATTTAATACAACACAGGCTAATGTTTCAAATCAACCTGCCATTTGAAAACCCAGAAAACATGACTACTCCCTATAACCATAAGGTCCGTAACTTAACCATTAAATGAAAAGGCAACATCGCAGCTATTCTACATCATCCTAGGATCCTATTACTTGTGCCCCAAACTACTACAACAGTGCGAGACAAGTTGTTTTAGCTATAAATATAGGCTTCAGCACTTCATTATATTCTTACAACGAAAAGACAAAAAAAAAAACAAAAAAAAAAAACATAGCAGGAGGTTGAGCAGACGGAGAGGCGAAACGGTGACCGGTTTCTTCATGCTAAGCGGGATGGTATGTAAGAGAAGAGGGAGTTGAGCATCGCTGTAGTTGCAAGTGTAAACAAGTGGGCAGAAAATAGCGTCAGGGGAAAATAGTGTGTGGTGTTAAGTCCTCCTGAATGAGGCGGTGGAGCGAACAAAAAGGTGCAAATAAAAGGGACAGAGTAGTATGTATTTGGGAAATGAAAAAGAATGTGAAGATAAAATAATGTGTCAGGAGGGGGGAACCAGTTCCAGGAAGGAGGAGCTTATGCAACGATTGTTGGTATGGGGTATGGGCTTTCAGTGTGAGCATCCATGCAGAGGAGAAAGTATGGTTGTTTGAAGGAGGAGATCAGTTGGCATGTGAGATAATGTTTATGGGATGAAAGTAATATAAGGGTACGGGTATTTTGAATTGTAGGAGAAGTGAGGAAATGTGCATGGAGGGAGGATTGTTAAATACCGGAAGAGTGAGTTAAAATAAGGTGATAGGAGAACAAGTATGGGGTGCGGTACTGTACAAAGTGGGAAGTGGCAGTGCGTGTTTACTGGAAGAAAACAAATGGTGGTGAACTCAAGAACACGGGCGGTCAATGTCAGTCTGCAGACAAACGAGGATGGCTGGGGTTGGCTGGAGAAACTTATGAGGGAGGAGGCATGTTCACAATGGTGTTTGGGGTTACAGGGGAAAACGTGGTGGGCTGAAGTGTTGCAACGTGCTTGCTGAAGACATGGGGATTAATTTTGAGGTGATGGGTTCATAGCGTTTCAGAAAGTTGGAGGTTGATTTCATGGAGTAAAGGGAGAACATGAGGGAGTTAGACGATGTAACACGGCGGATTTTCGAATAATCGAATTAACTAAAATAAAGAATAATTATTCTCAGACGTGAGAATTATGGGAAGGGGTTGCACCATTGTGTTCGTCTCGGAACTCTGGTTGAAATAGAGTCCGAGTTTGCGGGAAACGGGTACCGGATGAAGGAGTTATGGACGAACGAAGATTTGTGGAAAAAAAAAGAAGAAAAAATTGCACTGGCGCACTTGGGACGTGCGCCAGTACAAATTTGCATTGGCGCACCTGCCAAGTGCGCCCATGCCGAGGCAGCAAGCCTGCACAGCTTTCTGGTTCAGGTTGACCCATGTTGCTGAGTCCTTTCTGACTCCTTGCTGAGTAATTAGGGCTGAGGTGTCACCCTATCCCGATTGAATGGTTTCGATTAACCCTAAGATCATCCAACGGCTTAAATTAATTCAAAACTCTATAAAAAGACCCATAGACTCAAACCCTAAATCAAAATTAAAACTGAAACTATGGCCGTCATGTTGTTGTCTTGAACCCTAGAGCAGCCGCCACCAAATTAAAGAGGAAGAACAGCAAATCAAATCAGTTCTACTCAACCCTAACAGCGAATCTTCTTCAAAGGAGAGCTAATTCAACTCCAGAAATCAGAATTCAGAACTCAAGACTGCTTTTGAGTTGTGAGTTCGATAGTTTTAATAAAATAATTAGTAATTTAATTGGATTAAGTTATAATGCGGATTGTATGGATGTGATGTGAAGTATTGATTGCATGTTGTAATTATGTTGTAGGATTGTGATTGAAATCTCTATGACGTTATGTTGTGATGCTATCATTTATGATGTAAAGTTATGTTGCTATCATCCATGTTGTAACTTTATATACAATCAAATCATCATGTTTCATATGCTAGTTTGGTTATGTTGATTCATATGATAAATCATATGTAGGCAAGTATAGATTTTGGTTCAAACATGAATCATATACAAGTTGGGTAGAATTATATGTGACCTTACATGATTATGACACCTAGTTTATGTGAAAATTTAATTGAAAGTTAGGCTATGACATGTGTGAGTTATATGCTAAATTCTACATGATACTTTACATGTTATATACTAGTTTACACCATTGTTGCGATGTATAAATCACATATGTAAGTTTATGAGTTGGATATGAATCATGTTATGCAAGTTTAGGGTTATTACCTATGCAAGTTTACTCCTTTAGATATAGATCTATGACAATACATGATTTATGCAAGTTTGTGTCCATTATCTCATCAAGTTCACACCTTTAGATTTGGATCCATGACATATGTTGTTTATGTAAGTTGTAACTTTGGTCTATGCAAGTTTTAGATGTAGAACATCATTCACATATGCAAGTTCACCCCTATGTTAGATCTATGTTTTAATTATGTGTATATTGTGATGTTTTCTCTTTATTCCATGAGTTAGACTATTCGAGTCTAACGTATATTTTACGTTAAACAAACAAACGTACAACGTGGGGTAAAGGGGATAATATTAAAAAGATTTAATTGGCATACATGCCTTAAAAGGGATAAAATATAATTGTGGTGAAAATTGGTATGATTTTACATACCATAAATGGATGGACATAATTGAGTCAATTATGGACATCGTTAAATTTGGAATTGATTGATAATTTGAATAGGGAAAGTAATTCAAATTTGGGGAATGATTAATTACGAGTAATTAATCGTCTAAGACACGAGGTTAGGCTTTTTTTGTGGTGTAAGACTGCCCGGACCCGCCCGGCAAATCCAGCTGCCACAAATGCCAGTCTAATGTGAGAGGTCTTAGGCATAAACTAAATACGTAACAATTGTAAAGACACGAGGTTAGGCTCTTTTGTGGTGTAAGACTGCCCAGACCCGCCCGGCAAATCCAGCTGCCACAAATGTCAGTCTAATGTGAGAGGTCTTTATGAGGTTACGGTCTTAATGAATTAAGAAACATTTAACCAGATAAGCATGTAGTGGGACATGAGGGGGTTAAGTGGGTGCCTTGGGTGGCATGAGGAATCTAGTGGGTGCCTTGGGTGGCATTTGGAAATACGATTAGAAACACTTAACCAAAATTGAAACATGTAATTGAAACATGCATAAGAAGTGGGTTAAGTGGGATGTACTAGAGGGGACCAAGCTTAGGTGGATAGCTTGTGTCAAGTAATAGGGGCCCGTTTCAACCAGTAACCCACATGTATCTTTGTGCGCTCGACCCAAGTCGAGGACGGGACACGCATACTGGTCTTGACTGTAAGAGGCCAAACCGGGTTAGCGGTGGCAATGCAAGTCCAACGGGTTCATATGGGTGTGTGGACCCGGGCTGGTAGGTAAGACGTTGTTGCATCATGTAGGTATAAGCCGTGCATTATTGGTTGTATCGGGTTGTCACTTTGGGGAGTGATACACCCCACTGTGGGGCCAGTATGGGAATCTACGAGTTAGGGAGCCGATCACTTGGGGGTATTGGGTACACCTAGTGGAGATAGGGGCAGGCGACACCTATGAAGGCAGCTAGGGGTGCACGAAACTACCAATATCATTGTTAAGTCTGTAGGCGGGATCAACCTTAGAGTTACTAGTGGTGGTGCAGTATAGCAATTATCCTATAGTGTTGGTGTAGTTTAGTAATCATCCTATAGTGGTTTAGGTGCGCTTAACGATATCGTTGTTCATCCTGTTTCCTTATTTACTCTGCCATACTCAATGGTTCATGGTCATTTCCTTATTTTCCAACTTATGCCTTAGCCTAGTTACTTTGTTAATTATATTGTTAAAGTTATCGCACTCGCCAGACTTTATGTCTGACCCCCCCCTTTGTTTCCTCCTCTTTTCTCCCTTCCCCCCCCCCTAAGGTGCTCAGGTTGGAACTAGCACCAGTGGAGCTTGATTTTGGACTGCTTTTAGAAGATTGCTTGGATCGCTGAAGTAAAGTTCAGCTTCTCTTTTATTTATGGCTATTTTGATGTTGGGGATTATGTCTTTCAGTTTATGTACTTTGTTTTATCAAGATGGATATTATGTACTTGACTTTGGTTTATGGTTTTGATGATGTAACCAAACATATTTACCTTCTGCTGCAATAAATAAAGTTTTAGATTTTCAAGTACTGCTTTATATCTGTCTTGTTGTGATTTTCTGTTCTATATTCACTTAAAATGCTCCATGGAAGTTAATGCATTCCCTTTGCGAGTGACATTAATGGACGTGGGGTGTTACACGTGGTATCAGAGCTGAAGGTTACCAGAACAGATATGAATTTTGAAAAACTATTTTTTTCAAAAGCATTTTTATAAAGAAGTACTTTCAAAAGTATGTTTTAAGGAAAGTATTTTCAAGAGAAAAGCTTATTTTAGAAAGCATAACCCTAAGAGCCATATATCTTTCCCTCGGTTCTTTTATATTGAATCTTTCCTTTTTCGTTTCAGCATGTCTGAAGCATTTGAGATACCAGAGGGTGTTCATGTACCCGGTTGGTTTCGTCAATATCTTGAGGCTAGGGCCGCCACCGCAAGTCCAGCAAATGCTCCTCCTCCTCCTCCCCCTCCTCCTCGCGTCGATACTTTTGCTAAGATATGTAAGGACTTTAGAGCAATGGGTGGAAAACCTTTTCACGGGACGGAGACATTTGTTGAAGCTCGTAACTGGCTAAAGGAGGTGGAAGAATTGTTTAGAATCTTTGAAGTGGATGATGAAAGAAAATTCCAGCTAGCTGCCTGGCTAATGAAAGATGAGGCCTCGTTTTGGTGGGAGGTCACTAATGGGGGACGTCTAGTCGACACATGGCCAGATTTTAGGCAGAGGTTTGAGGCGAAGTTTCTCTCGCGGGCTGAAGAGAATCTATACATGGAAAGGTTTTTGGTGCTGAAGCAAGGGAATCTATCGGTGAAAGAGTACGTCAACAAATTCAACCAATTGGCAAGGTTTGGCTTGGACTTGGTGAATGCTCCAGAAAAGAAGGCTCTAAGATTTGTTAAGGGTTTAAACGAGCCGCTTCATGGGTTAGCTATGACCCACATTCCCATGGGGGCTACCTTCGAGAGACTAGTTGACATGGCGCTTATGCATGAAGAGGAGAAGGGCGCCAATGCTAATAAGGCACCCGAGAAGAAAGGGGATCAAAAGAAGCCGCAACAGCAACCACAGAACAAGTAAGGTGGCAAAGGCAACAATGCTAAGGGAAAGAAAAGATGCTTTAACTGTGGGACATCCGGCCATCTAAGAAAAGATTGTAGGAAGAAGAAGAAGACCGGTTGTTTCCACTGTGGCGAGGCGGGACATCTTATTAAGGACTGCCCAAAGAAAGGGCAGAGGGCAGGGTCTACCTCAGGAGGACAGGTGCAGGCTCTTATGGCACCAGGGCAGGCAAGGGGACAAGTTCAAGCTCTCGTGGTCCCACCGCTGCACGAACGAGGTAGAGCAATTTCCATCGAAAGTTTAGTTTTTCTGTTTGATCATCGTGTCCGTACTTTATTCGATTATGGCGCATCACATTCGTTTATTTATACATCATTAGTTGAAACACTGCACCTTGATACTAGTCTAGTTACTGATCCCTTAGTAGTCTCAAATCCTATCAGTGGTTCGGCTCATCTTTCTATGATTTGTTGGGATTTGAGAGTGTTTATCTTGGGCGTTGAGTTTGAGTGCAACGCTTATGTTCTTGGCTTCATGGGCTACAGTTTAATTCCAGGTATGGATTGGCTAACTAGATATGGGGCCATCCTAGATTGTGAAAGAAGGGTAGTTAGATTGTTGACTCGTTCTGGAAAGACCCTTGATATTTCTTGTGACCCTAGAGGTCCAGTAATGCTTAGCTACCTAGAATCCCTTGACGCATCCGATGATTTACATTATGTTCCCATAGTCCGTGAATATGCTGATGTCTTCGATGAGGTGAGGGGTTTACCCCCAAAACGTGAAATAGACTTTTGAATATATCTAGTAGATAATGCAAAGCCGGTTGCATTGCCAGTGCGCCACATGGCTCCAAGAGAGAGGAGAGAACTAAGTGAGCAAGTGAAAGAATTGCTTGAGAAGGGGTTCATCAGACGTAATATATCGAAGTGGGGGGCAGATGGGTCCCTTAGACTTTGTGTGGACTATAGAGAACTTAATAAGCTTACTAAGAAGAATAAACACCCACTTCCGAGGATTGACGATCTCTTCGATCAGTTAGTTGGCGCCTCAGTGTTTTCGCAGTTGGACTTAGCTACGGGTTTCCATCAGTTGAGAGTGGCTGAGGATAGCATAGACAAGACTGCCTTTAGGACTCCAGACGGTTTCTTCGAGTGGCTTGTGATGCCCTTCGGTATGACAAACGCCCCCACATACTTTGTTGACTTGATGAGTAGGGTGTTTAGGGAGTACCTTAATAGATTCGTGGTAGTCTTTGTGGACGATATCTTGATCTTTTCTAAAAGCGAAGAAGAGCATGCCCTACATCTTAGGGAAGTGTTGGAGACTCTTCGAGCGCATAGCCTTAAAGCTAAATTTTCTAAATGTCACTTTTGGAGGAAGGAAGTGCGATTCTTAGGGCATGTTGTTTCCAAAGAAGGGATAGCTGTGGATCCCGCGAAGGTAGTGGCCATCCAAGATTGGAAGGTTCCTAAAAATGCTACCGAGGTGAGGAGTTTCTTAGGTTTGGCTAGCTACTATAGGAAGTTCATCAAAGACTTCGCAAAAATATCAGCCCCATTAACACGCTTGACGAAGAAGAATCTAGTTTTCACATGGGACGTAGATTGTGATGATGCGTTCCAACGTTTAAAGAGAGCTTTGACCACAGCCCCAGTCTTAGTGTTGCCAGATGGGAGTAAGCCATTTACGGTTTATACCGATGCTTGTGGGACATGACTAGGCGTAGTCTTAATGCAAAAGGGAAGGGTAATAGCCTATGGTGGAAGGTAATTGAGAGTACATGAGAGAAATTACCCTACACATGACCTAGAGTTGGCCACTATTGTCTTCGCGCTTAAGTCTTGGCGTCATTATCTTCTTGGCGAGAAATTCGAATTATTCACTGACCACAAATCGCTAAAATACTTATTCTCTCAGAAGGACTTGAACTTAAGGCAGAAAAGGTGGATGGAATTCTTAGCATCCTACGACTTCGAGATAGCATATACCCATGGCAAGGGTAACGTGGTGGCAGACGCCTTAAGTAGAAAAAGGTTATCCTTGAGTCCGTTGTTTGTTAAGCGGCAAAGTTTAGAGTTCATCTCTACGTTTGACTTTACACATTCCATTGACTTCGTACCTGGTTTGCTAGCATCCTTAGAGGTCAGACCTACGCTTTTGGGATGGATTGGCGAGGCACAGCGAGACGACCCACAGTTGGTTGAGTTAGTAGAAAAGCTCAAAGGAGGGGAGTCATCGAGCCATCTCGGTAGTTATACCCTAGATGATAAGGGTTGGTTACGTAGGGACGGTAGACTTTGTGTACCAAAAGACGATGACCTAAGGAAGACCATTCTTGATGATGCACATCGTTCAAAGATGACCATCCATCCCAGAGGAGACAAGATGTACATGGACATGAGACGAGTTTACTTTTGGGCCGGTATGAAGAAGGACGTGGCTGAGTTTGTCGCTAGATGCTTGCTGTGCCAACAAGTAAAAGCAAAGAAAAAGAAGCCCGGTGGATTGCTACACCCATTGGAGGTCCCACAATGGAAGTGGGAAAGTGTTTCGATGGACTTTGTTGATGGATTACCAAGATCAAGGAAGGGTAATACGAGGATTTGGGTCGTGGTAGACAGACTTACTAAGAGCGCCCATTTCATTCCCGTAAAGAGTAAGAGGACTGCTCCATGGTTAGCCTCCGTATACATTCGAGAGATAGTTCGTTTGCACGGTGTTCCATCTAGCATAGTGAGCGACCGCGATCCTATTTTTACTAGCGAATTTTGGAAGAGCTTACAAGAGGCGGTAGGGACTCAGTTATGTTTGAGCACCACATATCATCCCCAGACGGACGGCCAGATCGAGAGGGTGAATCGTATTCTAGAGGACTTATTGAGGTTGTGTGTCTTAGATTTCGGAGGTATATGGGAGGAACATCTTCCGTTGGTGGAGTTTGCATATAATAACAGCTTTCAGTCTAGCATTGGCATGGCACCGTTCGAGGCTCTTTATGGACGGCCGTGTCGTTTGCCTACATGTTGGTGGGAGTCTACAGACAAGATCTTGCTTGGACCCGATATGATTAGAGAGACTTCGAAAAAGATCGATTTGATTCGAAGGAGGATGAAGACGACGCAAGATACACAGAAATCTTATGCGGACAAGAGGAGGTCAGATCTTGAGTTTGATGTTGGGGATATGGTCTTTGTCAAGGTGTCTCCATTACGGAATGTCATTTGCTTTGGGTCCGTTGGAAAGTTAGCACCAAGGTTCGTAGGGTCGTTTCCTATTAAGGAAAGGATTGGGTAGATGGCGTATAGAGTGGAGTTGCCCGAAAGACTTAGTGGTGTACACGACGTATTTCATGTATCACATTTGAGGAAGTGCTTGTACGAGACCGCGGAAGTGGTAAAGCCGAGCTTTCTTAGAGAGGTGGAGATCGAGCGAGATGCAACGATTCGACGAGCTCCTACGTGCAATCTTGGGTCGGAGATTAAGAAGTTGAGGAATCGAGAGGTAAAACTAGTCAAAATGCAATGGGCAGATGATGAGAGCAACACTACTTGGGAGACAGAAGCGAAGATGCGTTCATTATACCCTTTTCTTTTCGAGGGTATGTCTTTTAATTTCTCCTTTATCGCTTACCTTGTACTTATCTTATCTTTATCATGTCCTCTCGCTAGTATCTATGAACTTTAGATAGGACAGTCCTATGGTTAAAACATGTGTTTGAGACATGTTATGTATGATGGATGCACGTGGATGCAAGTGTTTGCTAGTGGTTGCTCGTGGATGCATATACACACACTTTAGGCACTAGATCGGCTCAGTCACTTCATATTGCATATTGCATATAAATGTGTGTACATATTTAAGTAATGGTTGTATAATGGTTGTACCATCATCTGGATGTTGCATTTTGGTGAATGGTTGTGCACACATGTAGAAATAATATGTATCGATAGGGTTCTTTCGCATACATAATGGACGCATGGCACTATCATGGTTTGCATTAAGGAGGTCAACTGAATCAGTAGACCGCCTGATTTTGCATTAGATAAGGAACATATACACACACACTTCTTGCATATGTTCATACAGCATTAGAAATTTTATAAGGACAATGGATGCCCGTGTTTGATGGTTGAGTAGATGGTTGTTTGGATGGTAGGATATGCATTCTCCTTAACTTGGAGATTTCGGGGGCGAAATCCTTTAAGGAGGGGAGAATGTCACACCCCGGATTTTTGAATAATCGAATTAACTAAAATAAAGAATAATTAATCTCAGATGTGAGAATTATGGGAATGGGGTTGCGCCATTGTGTTCATCTCGGAATTCTGGTTGAAATAGAGTCCGAGTTTGCGGGAAACGGGTACCGGATGAAGGAGTTATGGACGAACGAAGATTTGTGGAAAAAAAGAAGAAGAAAAATTGCACTGGCGCACTTGGGAAGTGCGCCAGTACAAATTTGCACTGGCGCACCTGCCAAGTGCGCCCAGGCCGAGGCAGCAAGCCTGCACAACTTTCTGGTTCAGGCTGACCCATGTTGCTGAGTCCTTTCTGACTCCTTGCTGAGTCATTAGGGCTGAGGTGTCACCCTATCCCGATTGAATGGTTTCGATTAACCCTAAGATCATCTGACAACTTAAATTAATTCAAAACTCTATAAAAAGACCCATAGACTCAAACCCTAAATCAGAATTAAAACTGAAACTATGGTCGTCATGCTGTTGTATTGAACTCTAGAGCAGCCGCCACCAAATTAAAGAGGAAGAACAGCAAATCAAATCAGTTCTACTCAACCCTAACATCGAATCTTCTTCAAAGGAGAGCTAATTCAACTCCAGAAATCAGAATTCAGAACTCAAGACTGCTTTTGAGATGTGAGTTCGAGAGTTTTAATAAAATAATTAGTAATTTAATTTGATTAAGTTATAATGCAGATTGTATGGATGTGATGTGAAGTATTGATTGCATGTTGTAATTATGTTGTAGGATTGTGATTGAAATCTCTATGACGTTATGTTGTGATGTTATCATTTATGATGTAAAGTTATGTTGCTATCATCCATGTTGTAACTTTATATACAATCAAATCATCATGTTTCATATGCTAGTTTGGTTATGTTGATTCATATGATAAATCATATGTAGGTAAGTATAGATTTGGGTTCAAACATGAATCACATACAAGTTGGGTAGAATTATATGTGACCTTACATGATTATGACACCTAGTTTATGTGAAAATTTAATTGAAAGTTAGGCTATGACATGTGTGAGTTATATGTTAAATTCTACATGATACTTTACATGTTAGATACTAGTTTACACCATTGTTGCGAGGTATAAATCATATATGTAAGTTTATGAGTTGGATATGAATCATGTTATGCAAGTTTAGGGTTATTACTTATGAAAGTTTACTCCTTTAGATATAGATCTATGACAATACATGATTTATGCAAGTTTGTGGCCATTATCTCATCAAGTTCACACCTTTAGATTTGGATCCATGACATATGTTGTTTATGCAAGTTGTAACTTTGGTCTATGCAAGTTTTAGATGTAGAACATCATTCACATATGCAAGTTCACCCCTATGTTAGATCTATGTTCTAATTATGTGTATATTGTGATGTTTTCTCTTTATTCCATGAGTTAGACTATTCGAGTCTAACGTATATTTTACGTTAAACAAACAAACGTACAACGTGGGGTAAAGGGGATAATATTAAAAAGATTTAATTGGCATAAATGCCTTAAAAGGGATAAAATATAATTGTGGTGAAAATTGGTATGATTTTACATACCATAAATGGATGAACATAATTGAGTCAATTATGGACATCGTTAAATTTGGAATTGATTGATAATTTGAATAGGGAAAGTAATTCAAATTTGGGGAATGATTAATTAGGAGTAATTAATCGTCTAAGACACGAGGTTAGGCTCTTTTGTGGTGTAAGACTGCCCGGACCCGCCCGGCAGATCCAGCTGCCACAAATGCCAGTCTAATGTGAGAGGTCTTAGCCATAAACTAAATACGTAACAATTGTAAAGACATGAGGTTAGGCTCTTTTGTGGTGTAAGACTGCCCAGACCCGCCCGGAAAATCCAGCTGCCACAAATGCCAGTCTAATGTGAGAGGTCTTTATGAGGTTACGGTCTTAATTAATTAAGAAACACTTAACCAGATAAGCATGTAGTGGGACATGAGGGGGTTAAGTGGGTGCCTTGGGTGCATGAGGAATCTAGTGGGTGCCTTGGGTGGCATTTTGAAATACGATTAGAAACACTTAACCAAAATTGAAACATGTAATTGAAACATGAATAAGAAGTGGGTTAAGTGGGATGTACTAGAGGGGACCAAGCTTAGGTGGATAGCTTGTGTCAAGTAATGGGGGCCCGTTTAAATCAGTAACCCATATGTATCTTTGTGGGCTCGACCCAAGTCGAGGACGGGACACCCATACTGGGCTTGACTGTAAGAGGCCAAACCGGGTTAGCGGTGGCAAAGCAAGTCCAACGGGTTCATATGCGTGTGTGGACCTGGGCTGGTAGGTAAGACGTTTTTGCATAGTGTAGGTATAAGCCGTTCATTGTTGGTTGTATCGGGTTGCCACTTTGGGGAGTGATACACCCCACTGTGGGGTCAGCACGGGTATCTACGAGTTAGGGATCCAATCGCTTGAGGGTAGTGGGTACACCTAGTGGAGATAGGGGCAGGAGGCACCTATGAAGGCAGCTAGGGGTGCACGAAACTACCAATATCATTGTTAAGTCTGTAGGCGGGATCAACCTTAGAGTGACTAATGGTGGTGCAGTATAGCCATTATCCTATAGTGTTGGTGTAGTTTAGTAATCATCCTATAGTGGTTTAGGTGCGCTTAACGATATCTTTGTTCATCCTGTTTCCTTATTTACTCTGTCATACTCAATGGTTCATGGTCATTTCCTTATTTTCCAACTTATGCCTTAGCCTAGTTACTTTGTTAATTATATTGTTAAAGTTATCGCACTCGCCAGACTTTATGTCTGACCCCCCCTTTGTTTCCTCCTCTTTTCTCCCTCCCCCCCCCCCCTAGGTGCTCAGGTTGGAACTAGCACTAGTGGAGCTTGATTTTAGACTGCTTTTAGAAGATTGCTTGGATCGCTGAAGTAAAGTTCAGCTTCTCTTTTATTTATGGCTATTTTGATGTTGGGGATTATGTCTTTTAGTTTATGTACTTTGTTTTATCAAGATGGATATTATGTACTTGACTTTGGTTTATGGTTTTGATGATGTAACCAAACATATTTACCTTCTGCTGCAATAAATAAAGTTTTAGATTTTCAAGTACTGCTTTATATCTGTCTTGTTGTGATTTTCTGTTCTATATTCACTTAAAATGCTCCATGGAAGTTAATGCATTCCCTTTGCGAGTGACATTAATGGACGTGGGGTGTTACAGATGAGCTCGATGGTAACATGAAGGAGGGATGATCACGTGGGAAGCTTTAAAGTGGGGAATAGTAACGTTTGGGCCTGGGAAGAATGGATTTTTGGTGCACGGGCAGAGACTGCATGAAATCAAAAGGCATGGGGAGAGATACAAATGGGTTAAAAGGCCGCTGACGTGGAGAAATTAAAAGGGGAGACACAACGATTAATTTCATGTTCCTTAAGGTTAAAAAAGGTAACGAAAATATTTATTAATTATACTTAAATTATAATAAATGTCATAACTCGAAATCGCGATAACAAATTCGTTTGTCATCAAAATCACGTGAAACTGAAAGTCATGTGATCGTGATGACTGGTACTACGCTGCTGAGCAGTTTTGAACAGGATCAGAAGTAGTCAGATTTTCATTTAATTTTAAACGACTGTTTAAAAATTAAATGAAGGCAACACAAATCATCAATTGAGAAAAAAAAGGTGAGTTAATTCTCACATATTTCTGAAATACTAGGATGTGCTAAATTCATTGATAATTGGTTGATTGGATGGTTTGGATGCCTATGATTGATTTAATGATTGACGTTAATTATACTGTCGTCATTTCTATATGCTGTCATGATCTATGCTGCAGGGAAGAACAGGTAGGAGGAATCAAACCAGATTCCTCAAATATGTAGTATGCTGTTATTTCATATTTTATATGAACTGTTTAAAACCCGTTGACTTTAAAACCCTGTTGGTTGTTGATTGTGGTTGAGCTTTGAATCAAAATATAGTATTGATTATAGAATAAATAGCAGATGGCCCAAATATACACCGTTTTGTAAAGATCGATTCACCGTCTGGTGAATCGCTAGAAATGAAGTTATGGAATTTATTTTACAACCGAATATATATTTTTAAATATATTATTTTAAAGGATGTTCTAAAAAGGAGAAAAAAACCAACCACATATATACATTGATTGGTTTAACCAAAACCAACCGTGCGCGAAGCACGTGCTTATTAAGTTATCATTAAAAAACGATCTTGTTTAGCTAATTCAAATGACCAGAATTAATGTAACAATTAGAATGAGTTTATATTGATATTGATTTAATAAAAATCAAAGTGAATAGAATTTTTAGATTAAATAATTATTAATTAATTTAAATGGAAAGATCAATAACGTTTGGCTAACGAGTTGATCATGTTTAAAGTTGAACAAGTGAACGACGTTAACTGGAATTACTTATTAAATTAGTTCATTAATTTAAAGGGGTTAGTTAATGGTTAAGAAACCTAGTTTTATGTTAATAAATGTTGAAACTTAATTATTAGTCATTTAATAATAACTAAAGTGATAGTTTGGAATGTAAAATATAGTAAGGAACGTTTTGTGAAGTAAAGTCGTGTTTATAGTTAATAAAACAATTTAATATTTGTAATGAGAAATTGAAGTTTTAACTTATATTCTTACTGAATTATATTGGATTCTATGAATCCAAGTTATATGAAGTATTTAAATCCAAGTTTTTATTGAATATATAAATGGAACGAGTATTAGAAGTGACCTTTGAATAAAGGAAAAGCCAAGATTGGAAATTTAAGAATTTGAACTTAACTGGGAATCAGTTGGGATAACCGATTTCCTGAATATTTATCTGATGTTAGTTTCAGCCTTCGGGATTAGTATTTAGAGAATTGTTTTCTGATTGATTTATGGTTAGGAACCAGTGGAGATATGAAATGGAAAATCAAACGTAAACCCAAATTTGGATTAGAGTAGTTAAACGAGATAAATGATCAAGATGCGACATAGAATCGCTTTTTAAAGAAGAGAGGATATTTCATCAAGTTGGAATTAAAATGGGATTGATTGTGATATGGGAAATAAGTATCGGTTTTTGTATTACAACTGATATCTATCTTATGATAAGAACGTTGTTGATCAAGATCTGAGAGGTAATTAAAATACCTCATCTTGAACGACTTCAGGATTACCAAAGGATGATATTAGTCGTAATGGTGAAGATGTTAGAGTAAAGTAGTTTGGGAAAAATACAGCGTAACGTTATTTGAAGGATTTGGAAATATAACGAGATTCCGAAATATAAAGAAAATAAAAAGGGGCTTGATGGTATGAAATGGTATTCCCATAATAAAAGAAATAAAAAGGAGATTGGTGGAAATATAACGGTATTTTCAAAGTTATGGAATAAGATTTAAATGGGATTATTCTAAAGAGATGAGTAGTGATTTTGGTATTCAAATAACGAAGTCAAAGAAGTTAACAATCAATTAGTTATACATTTTTCTAGATTAAATGAAAAATATGCATTGTTTACACCCTTTTTTAAACAATAAACGTGTTGTTAGTTAAACAGTAAAGATGCATTGTTTGTTAGTATATGTAAATCAGCAGCATTTGACTTAGCAAGACAGCATCATATTACTCACCAGAAACTACATTACTTCTCCTTTACTTTTAGAGCATGAAATCGCCTTTTGATTCCTAATTTTGTACGCTTCTATCATGACAGTATGCTATGGATACCCAATTTGAAATTAGAAGAATGTGGTGATTGTATCTCGTACAATTATACAGCCTCATTAAACGAACATGAATGCTCGCTATTATTATGTTGAAACATACCGAAGCTGTCTCTTTTTTTTTTTTTTTTTTTTTTTTTTTTTTTTTTTTGATGATGATGAAATATATGTACTTTTTTTTTCCAACATTCAAAATGTTTATAGAAAATTGGTTTTTTAGAAGTAACAGTAGACCAATGTTACATGCTCATGTTATTGCGTTAAATGATGTACTCCACTTAGATTGAATTTAGATGTAAGATTTTAAAAATAAGAAATATATGATGCAAAACTGAGAAGAAGAAAGACACAAAACTGAGAAGAAGAAAGACGCGGACTTAGAATAAAAGATATTTGACCTTTCTTTAGGTGGATGAACTAATTAAAATTTAAATATTAGTATAAGTCAACGTTCCTATTTTATAGGGTGGATTAACTTATTAAAATTGTGGATTAAAATAAAAATTACCTTCTATTGAACATTGTGTAGTCTCATTAAAGTTTGCATGTGATATTTTTAGTTTTATTTTAATTTAATTATAGATGGCTGCAAACCATAACTAATAACAAAATCGTATACAACAATGTACCCTGATTCCAAAACAGAAATAAAATAGGTCGGTTGATTGGTTCCGTAAAGTGTCAAAAGAGACCACAGTTACACTAAAATACGTTAAAAAAATATATGTTAATTTTCCAAATTAAAAATTACTGAAATTTTTTATAAAATATTTTAAGACTACGTAAACTGAAATTGAACAGAAATTTGAAACGAATGTTTAATTATAATTAGACTTCAAATTCTTATCAATTTTGTTAACTGAATTACAATTTGTTTTGATAGTTCGACTAATGACGAACTATATTTTCCTATGAACATTGTTTTTAACTAAATTTGACAATAAAATTTTATTTCAATCATTTTAAAATAATATAATTGCCTTAAAATTTATTCAAATTTATTTAAACCTTCCAAAAGTTATTTAAAATTCATATTGAATTCAAATTTAAATTTCAAAAATCTTGAATCGTTACACTTTCACTCATATTTAATCAATTTTGTCTACACACGTCCATCAATTTTATCTATACACACGTCCATCGGACGTGCTTCCGTACTGGTATAGGTAAACCAAATATAAAATTGATTTTCTCACAATTTGTTATGAATGAAAAGAGGTATTTTAATTAATCATTTATTTTGTAGTTAAAATTGGGTTGCAGCGTTACATGACAATCAAATAAAAGTTTCCCTCCAAGATTCTTCTTTTTCCCTTATTTCTGGTCTTTTCCCGCTCTTTGAACTCCTCCACCATGCCTCCAGAGCCCTCTCAATATCCACTCTGCTGCCACAGAATTTTGGACATTCCAGAAGCTTCATTCATTCGGAGGTAATCCCAATGTATATAAAATAATCGTGCATTCTAAACCGAAAATTAATATCAGCAGATTACTCGTTGCTGGTTACTTCAGTTGAAATGAACGCCTTTACGTCTGTGTACTATTTGGGTTTCTTTTTCAATGGTAGAGCAGTTACACAAATTCAAACCCTTCTTCTCATATCAGAGCAGAAAGTGAAGTTAGAGAGCAACAAAATTCTGCATATTTTGATATAAAAGCTGCGCATAAGCTGTTCGATAAAATGTCCAGTGCCAAACCAGTCTAATTCAATCACATAGCGCATGCATCCTTTTAAATCCTGTTGAAATTGGTTTCATAATTTTTGGGTCAATGATAAAGTGTAATTGCATTCTCAGTTGCATTCTCAATATGCAAATTTGTGCCACTCTTATAGGTTTATGTTGTTCAAAGTGGTTCACGTCAGTTTTCGAGATATTGAATGTTAATGATGAAAATATTAGCACCTCCTAATGGAGTTGTACAGTGCCCTTGTAGGCCTCAAATTTGGTTGAAGAAATGAAATGGCATAGGATTAAATTAGATGAAAGTAATGAATTTTAGCATTGATCGTCGACACACAATTTAGTAATACAACTATGATGGCTCTATATTCAGTAACCTCACCATTTTCCATGTGAGCGTGGAGGTGGTCCCATGCCTTAATTTGCTTCTCTCTTTTATTTTTGCAATTCCTTTCAGTTATTCAGTGTGTACTTGATTTTTTGGATCATGATTATTAATTGGCAATATTGTTATGGATAATAATTTGCTGATTCTCTTGTGGTAGCTTATGGCTAAAACTATTGTTAAATAGGTTACTGGAGATGATTGATTGATATAATTATTCTTCTCTTTAATATTTTATGCACTCGTAAGAATGACAGGTCCATTCTTATTTGATCGATATTCATTTAATACATTCATTTGAGCTGGTGCTGATCAATGGAGTTAAATTAAACCATTTTTATAAAATATTGTTGTAAGTTGTGTTAATAAAATGGTTGTCTAATTGATTGACTATGTCTGAACATATGGTGTTCAAATGGGAACTTGAACATGGTACTAGGAATTCGACCCTTCTTCGTCTGCAAATCACTCTAGCCAGTTTTAGGGAGTAAACATTCTGAAGTCTTTGTATTTAACGCTAGTGTATTGGCATGCACAATGTCTAGGATGTTTAGTGTTTATACATTTAAGTAGATGACCTATTTTAAGCTGTAGAAAAAGGGTGTTCATGTAACCGTGGAAAGATGAGGATACTGATGAAACCTATAGAAACATTTTTCTTTATTGATAATAAAGATAAATGTTGTTGGACTAAGTTGAATTGGAAGGCAATATAATTCTTGTTCACTATAATGTTATGCTGATGTAGGATTTGGATCATTTGCATATATCTCACACTCTAATTCTATGGCCCTGTATGTTAGTATAGAGCAAAATTCATAAAATGAGCACTTGTATCTGTAGTATTTGTTTCAAGAATGTTTAATAATAATAAAAGTTCATGGATTAAATATCACTTAATACATCCACTGGTTTGTTGGCTGTGTAATTCAAGATGATTCTTGATGCATGTTTCATTTGATGAAGACCACTATTGTTCTTGCTTTGTTGGCCGCTTGTTCAGAAATCGTGGTTGAAAAACTGATTTGCCTTTTTCCCCATATGCAGTTAAGCATTTGATAACTATGAATATAACATACTTTGATGAACGATGAAGTTGGATTTTGTTATGATGCCATCTTATTACTCTTTGAGCTTGATCGAAATTTCAAGTATGCAGTGAAAATTGAAGGTGAGATATTTTATATTTTAAATACTGATTGACTATTTCATTTGTTCGACAGTGTCATATACTACAATGTCTTGATAGCGGTCAACAAAATTATGGTATAGGCCATCATCCACGTAGCATGCTTCCTAATTTGATGAAACAGAGGCTAGTACTAATCAGCTCCGTTGTTCAATTCTGATGATGCTAGCAATCACAAACTATCAAAGGCAAGACAAATATTTCATGTTTGTTTGCTTTGCCTGCATTATTTTTTAAAGGCTATTTTATCATACCTTTTTTTTTTGTCAATGTTCAGATTTAATTTCCAAATTAAAGATAATCTCTTTTTTACTAAAATTAGAAATAGAGATGTAATTTAAAACATATTTTGAAGAAGGGTTTTTGACATATCAAATCTGAAAATAAGAGACTGAACCAAATTTCCACATTTAAAAATCCCCATATTACAGTAAACTATAGAACTGATACTGAATTATGTATCTAATATTGCCTAACAAAAATGAAAATATGTGATTTAATTGGAATAGACTTTTTAAATCAAGTGCTTGATTCTTGAAGTATCCAGTGGTGCCATGTTAGTTAAGATGGAAATATTCTGGTTTTAAGTATTATTGAAAAACTGCAAATATTTACAGAAAACTCTGCAAATATTGCAAAGTTCTCTATAAATATTTGCCATCCAGAAATTTTAAAAATTTGTTGATTGCTTTGCAAATATTCGCTGAGTTGCCTGTAGATATTGTCAGTACCCACGTCACATGATTTCGATGATAACAACTACAGGACTATATATACATACATATATATATATATATATATATATATATACATACATACATACATACATACATATATGAGATAGCGTTCCGCTACATTTTTTATATTGCACGTGAATTCTCTTTCTCTCACCCTCCCACTAACTTTAATTAATATAAATGATAGGTGGAAAACAAGGGGGGCAAAGGGGTGCTGTTGAATGCTATATATATATATATAGCGTTCCGGGGCTCTCCTGTTTTGTAGCACCCCTTTAGCACCCTATCCGTTCGTGAGCTGCACCAATCCAAATCCAGCAAGAATTTATAGATGTTCAATCTACATATATATTATCATCTATTTAAAATTTATTAACGTCCTAAATGGTACATCTGATGCTCAATTTTTATTTTTTTTATTAATTTTATGTAGTGTTTGTGTCCATTATATTAACCTTGAAATGCAAACCTGATCCTGGGACCGTTATGATGTTATTTCTATGTCAGATATATGTATATAAACTCAAATTTCCTTTAAAAAAAAAGAATCAAATCGTGACCTTTGTTATCCGGTAAGCAAGATCACATATCTAATTTTGTAGTTAATTTATCTGCAGAGACGAGGATTGGTAGTTATAATTTTGTTACCTAAACCATCTCATCTTATCGGATATAACAGCTCTCCTTATGTTATGATCTTTGAACATTTAATAATATTTCACTGTGTGTGTATCAAATTTATCCTGCATTTCCCTCTCAATTGCAGGGATTCAGGAGTATTCAGAGGAAAACATGTAACCAAAAATAGATTACTGACACTGGAGCAAATTGCTACATGTCCTAAAAACTTTTCTTTTCTTTTGGCGTAACGTCGACTTGTAAGTAGTAAATTACCATGAAATTTTCTTTTGGTTATTTAGCTAACAGAGGTCCAAATCAGCTTAATTGATGATCAATGCTTTAGATGATGATGGCATGCAAAATTGGAGGGAAGGTTTTTGATGAATGCATGTAAATCCTAATCTGGTCTGGTTGCTATGCTTCTTCCTTTTCCTTTCATTCCTATAACATTGTATCATTATATCATACATGAATGCATTTCACACAAATATACTCATTCTAAAGATATCACAAATTAATATCTTGTGCAACTTGAATTGGTAGATGTTGTCAAAATGCAAAAACAAAGAGTCGCCCCTTATTCATGCTTGATGCGTAGACCAATCATTTTGGGATTATATTCTTTCTTTACACCTTAGTGGCTCTGATCTCGAACAGGGGAAAAAAGTTCAGAAAATGGTAGTCAAAACCGTTACTGTACTAAATATCTAAATCTTCAGTGGGCATGCATGCACCCTTCTACTTTCGGTAACATGAAACTATATGCTTAATTTGAATAACTGTTGCTCCAATTTCGGAAAAGAAGCTTGTGTTTAACGAACTTAAGTGTACATTTTAAATGATCAATAAATAATATTAAAATAAATAATAAAGCTGCAGTGTTGATTCATTATTAATGTCTATCAGAAATGGCTGGATTCTCCTTTTGTTGTGTGTGTGTGTATGTATGTATATATATATATATATATATATATATATATATATATATATATATATATATATATATATATATATGGAAAGTCTAAATGGACACAAAATATTGACATAAAATTAAACACACATAATCTGAACCATTAGATCTCCCCCTGAATTACACCTCACACATAAAGACAAACAAACCGTGTGACCTAGATTTTGTGTACATCAATTTGTATTCAATTTTGTGTCCTTATAGCCGCTCCCTATACATACATACATACATATACATACATACATACATATATATATATATATATATATATATATATATGAATGTACATACATATATATATACACACATACATACATACACATATATATATGTATATGTATGTATTGCTTGCATTAGCTAGTGACCCAGACTTATACCGAAGAGTTGTACACACACACATATATATATACATATACATACACACATACATACATACATACATACATATACATATATATATATATATATATATATATGTATATGTATATGTATTGCTTGCATTAGCTAGTGGCCCAGACTTACACCGAAGAGCCAAGCAACTATATGTGGCTTTTTGGTTATTGTGTGAAAGCAAATTTTGAACAGAATCAATATTTCTGAGCTATGCTTCGAGTGTATCGAATTGTTTTGCTACCATAGTATGCTAGGTTTATTTGCTTGAATTTTGCGTATTGCATTTCTCCACTGTCCATATTCTTGACTCTTGAGTAACAAATTTGACCTTCATTTGTCATATTGATACTTGGCGTGTGTTCTCCACACGCCGTATGGAATAACATAAGTCAAAAGTGTATGCAAAGCACGCAGGCCAACTTGTATGTTATTACGCTCATCCGCAAAAAATAAAAATACACCGTACATGTGTGCTAACCACACGGAAATTTTTTATCAATACAAGAATAATATTTTGCACAAGATTTATCAATACTGTTGCTTTAGTTTTTAAAGAATAAGCATATTTTGACTTTTCTGTGTTTACAGCGATTTTGTCTTTTACAAACTGGTTCTCAGATGTGTCTGGAATGTACAAAATTGTAAAATTTGACAATTTTTCATTGTTGAGTTTCACTGTCTTAATCCAACTGCTAACTTGTAAATCTGATATGGTTAGTGGGACATAGAGCATTAAATTATAATGCGTGTGGCAGGAACACGCACTTAATTTGTTTAAGCATGCAAACAGATTACAGAGGATCAAAACCAAATGGGGACAGTACTTATATGATATTTAACCATTTGGGCTACTTAATGCCATTCGTTTTTTAAGCACATATGACAATATGCATCAAGGTTGCATGTATTGATTAAAAAAATTAACCACTCTAAGGTTTTAGGTATATCTACTTCTAAGTATACGTACTTTTAAACTAATGAAGTATTAGGCAATTTTGAGTTTATGTATTAACTAATTTGGGCTTTATAGCGCTATTCATTTTTAAAATACATAAAAACATTATTATAACAAAGGGCAATGCTAAAACAACCGGGTTTAGAGCCTGAGTTTCAACCGGCTAGGAACAACATTTCAGATGGAAAAAACGCAGTTCATGGGTGGGTTCCAGCTTTTTATCTCTCTGCCAGTTGAAAAGTAAGAAAATGTAGCCGGTTGAAGCAGCAATATCGTATAACAAAATGTTATGTGTGTAACCAATAGTTTACAGGAATATGATTACTTCCTGCTTTAATGTAAACAATTCATTTTGATGTGTACTCAACATGTTTATATACAAACTTAAGTATTTCTGACGAAACAAAAAGTTCAAAGGCTACCAGAATCAAATCGTTTTTTGACCTCATATCATGTTCACTGTACATCATTTGTAAAGTTTGCTTCAGGTACGAGAATTTTTAGTCCGGCATTATTCACTAACAAAGATAACATATATGATTATATGAATACTGTATATGTTAAAAAGTTATCTTAAGGTTTTCTAATTACATGAAAATACAATATTAATCAATGTTTATTAATAAATCTTAATATTATGCTCTTCTTCCTTAGAAATTCAGTGCATGACTGGGAATGGATTCAACGGAATTTAATTGTTGCATTTTCATATTGTTGTTAACATATTTATAATACTTGTTTGAATGACTTTATTTTTTTGTTTCAAAAACTCAAGTAATGTTAATATATCGATAATAATTGTTGTTACTTTTGGTATTAACTAGTTTACACAAAATAAAATAAATCTTTATTTATGGGGCTGGGGGTATTCAAACCACTAAAAAATGTTGAATATTCCCTCAGCTTTTATTAAAAAAATTAAGAATGAAGATACCTCTTTGATTGTTTTTGTTCAAATTTACTTTTTATCCTTTTCTGTTTTTTTTTTCAATCCTTTAGTTCATAATGTAGGGCAATTACCTGATACCTTGAAGACACCATGTACGACAATTTGTGGCGCCTCAAGTGCACATCGTAGCGCAAAAAGGCAAATTTTTGTTTTTTTTGAAAAAGGGAGACTTCTCAGCAAAATAAATAAATTTTTTTTTGTTTTCCCTCAAAACCGTGGGCTACTAACTACTAAGTAGGTTCATGGGTTAAAATAGATTTTGCCTAAATCTGTTATGGTGCCTTGGTAACTTAATCCATATGAGATAATCTTATGCATAGCACAAATAAAAGTCTATGTCAAATTTCTTTCTTTCAAGCAAATCTAACATAGATGTAGACAGCGGGTGAAAATTTCTAGTCTTACCAAAACATGCACTGAAAGGAATAAAAAATTACCACACAGAATAAAATAAAGAAAATGCAAAGCGTATAAAAGAAAACGGCTAAGCTACTAGTATATGAATAACCAATAGGGCATGATAAGAGCCGTAATTTAAAATAACAAACATCGACCCCACATATGCACACTATAAATTCTCCCTACTTCTTCATTGCAAAACGTGCCTCTACAACTCAGAAATACACTAGCAATCAAATCTTCTGAATTCTACTCCTTCGCAAAGTTAAATGGCAAACCAACAAGAGCTCAAGCTTGTAGAAACCATAGTTTCTCTCTACAACTCCATCTCAAAACTTCCATCTCTTTCCCCATCAGCAGAAGTGAATGAACTATTTACAAAATTAGTCCAAACTTGCATCCCTCCTTCGGACGTCGACATATTTTCCCTTCCTCAAGAAATTCAAGACATGCGTATGCATCTCATTAAACTTTGTGGTGAAGCAGAAGGTCTGTTAGAATCACATTATGCAACTATTATCGCAAACGAAGATCAACCGTTGGATCACCTGAAAATGTTCCCTTACTATTCTAACTACGAGGAGCTAACAAAGTTGGAGTTTAGCTTACTTGCTAGGCATGTTCCAAGTTCTGATATTTCTCAAGTTGCTTTTATCGGGTCGGGTCCACTGCCCTTTTCATCCCTTATTCTAGCTACTCGGTACCTAACGGGTGCAATTGTTCACAACTATGATTTTGATTCTAGTGCTAATATAAAAGCTAGAAAGTTAGTGGAGGGGGACTCAAACTTGGGAGAGAGGATGGTTTTCCGTACTTCTGACATCATGGAAGTGAAGCGCACTCTAAGCGGGTATGTAGTTTACATAGGATCTTTTATCAAAATGGGATACTTTATGTCATTTTTAAATCAGTTTTAAAATTATTTACAGATACAAGCCATGTTCCGTCAAAATGGTCAAAATATCAAATCCATCTGAAAAAAACACCATTATTAACTCCGATACATTCATTTGATAAGTATTCTATTACGTGTTGTTGAAATATTATGTATTTCAAAAATTCAGATAAACTCAGGCACTGTCTGTAAATTCTTTTCTTGATCAGATAGCTAACCTTCAAATTGTAAAGAAAATATGTACTAACAATAACAAGAACAGGTACGATGTGGTGTTTTTAGCAGCATTGGTCGGAATGGAGAAGAAGCAAAAGAGAGAAATAATCGAACACTTAGCACAACACATGAGGCCAGGTGCACTGTTAGTGGTACGCAGTGCACACGGAGCACGCATATTTTTGTACCCGGTAGTTGACATTGAAGATCTGAATGGATTCGAGGTGCTTTCAGTGTACCATCCTGAAGACGAGGTGGTTAATTCTGTTATTGTTGCCAAAAAGAAGAGTATATTTATGTCTTGCAAGTGCTGTGAGCCTTTGATGAATCATATGGTACATGGAAGCTTGGTTGAAGAATCTGATTTCGAAGGAAAGCGTTCTTCTTGATTTTATTTCTACATTTTTAATTGGAGGCGTTTGGCTTGTATCTTACAATATCTTGTTGTTTATGATTCTATCTGTTCTGTTTTTGTGATTGTAACGGTAGCAGTAATTGCTGAAATGTGGAATAAGGTGTTTTCTTATGTTAACATTGCTGTGTAACTTTGGACTATATGGCACTTGCATTCTGATATCCATTTGTGTACACTTTTGAATATGCTGTATTCATTGATACTTGCTATTTAGTGCTCCATTTTATCTGGTGAAATCTAGAGATGCCAATGGGGTGGGTCTAGGGCTCAAACCTGCTTGAGCCACCCTTGTTTTGACCAATTTAGACCCGTCTCATTGGGTCTTCGAGACGGGTAGGCCCGCGATTCGCTTTTGAAGGTCCGAGTCTAGGGTCGGGTTTGAGGCACGACTAACCCGTTCCAACCCGACCCGCATGATTGAAACATCATTAAACTATTTATGATTATAATGATTACTTGTTAATATTCTTAGATATACATGATTATAACTTAAATATTATATTCTTTCAATCAACAAACTATAATTTTTCATATTATTAAGTTGCATCAATGATAATCATACAAGAACAAATGTATACATTTTGAACTATTATCTTACAACTCATTTTATAATATTCTATTATCATTGCGAACATTTTATATTATGTATATAATTTATCATTTAGTGATAAAAAATATAAGTATATATATTTGTGTACATTAGAACACAATATCATCGGGTCATTAGGCGGGTCGGATCTACCATGATCCGTACAAATTTCGATTACGGGGCGAAATTGCAGACCCGCACCGGGTCTACGGGGCTGATCTGGGGCGGGGTCTAAAAAGTCTGGGCTGGGTCTGAAGCACAAGAAACTCGCCCCATTATCATTCCTAGTGAAATCCATTTTAATTATCAGAGTTGGACAAAATATTTGAAGAAAGGAACAAGGTTAAAAAATTAGTCAAAAACCGCGGGAGAAAAAACGGTTTTCATGAGTATAAATGAAAAGCATGCATGAATCGATATCTCTAAGGGCATCTTCAGTGGGTTAAGGGCGTAAAATTCAGAGTGCTGAATATTTGCCCGTTGAATATTACGCCCTTAACGGGCAAATATTCACCAATGGTTTGGCGTCCATTTCATGAGGGTCAGACCCTGACGTTTATTTTATAGGTGCCAGACCCCTAACGCCTATAAAATAGGCACTGACCCCACCTTATATAATCCCCCCTCCCGTCATTTTTGTTCATAATTTACTCGAAATTCTCTTTTTTTTAATAGACAATTGAATCGAAATGCCGCCACGTCCCAATAAATTAGCATGGAGAATTCGTAAGCCTACATATGAGCAAGCGGGCCCATTGCACACTCCTCCAACGTCTGGAGTATCACCTGTTGAGCTTCGTATCCATCACGATCTTACAGAGGGCTACCAGCATAGAGCCGAGACGACATTGACTGCGATACATGTATAATTTAAATGTTATTGATTTGTAGTATTATGCGATCTATATCATCGAACGTTCCAAATAGTTGTATGTGAATTGAAAAGCATTGATTATTTAATTATATATTGGACCAGTGCATTCCTTGTCGTGGTAGTTGGGCGAAGTGCATTACTTAGTTTTATCACACTTCCCACTCCTATTAAAGATAGGCTACAACAAAGTTCTTTTGGTCAGTTTTTATCAATCAGGCCGATTCAGTTATTCGATAGACCCCTTTAACAAGCATTAGGTAAGCGGTGGTGGCCGACCACACACACTTTTCATTTTTAAGACTTTAAGCTTGGTATCACTCTGGTTGATTTCTATATGCCGACCGGTATGGAGATCGGTGGACGAGATCGTAGGCAGGCTGGGGTTGATGATTTGTACGAGTCGGCTAACGTGTTTTCTGCGTTCTTACCCCTTTTCGATGCTACCAAAGTTACTAGTGAAGTCGTTAAGTTGACTTACTTGCAGGAGTACATCACTGCATATGCGAGTAGAGCAGATATTATGGATGAGGGTGACTAGGGCATTTTTATTGTACTTGTTTGGTTCGACCTTTTTTTCGAACCACAAAAGTACGGTTCAGTTGGGTTATCTAGCTTCGCTTGCTATGTTGGATCGGCTTGATACAATAGATTGGGGCACAACTATATTAGGTACCCTTTACACTGCTTTAGATGTATATGCACTGCGAGACGTCAGGGATATGCAGGTTTTATGGTATATTTTGCCCATTTGGTATTATGAGTTCACGGCTAACATGCTTCCACGCATGTTAGAGATGACTAGTCAGGCAGGTGAGCAGTACTTTCCTAGGATGAGACAGTGGGAGAGTATTCAGTACGTACATCATGCTCCATTGGGTGTACGTCATGATTTGATGGAGGCTAGGGCACAATTTGTGTAACAACTCGGAAAATCCGAAACAATTCAAAAATTTTATTTTGGCTATTTCTGTAAATAGTTAAAATAATTTATTTTAAATAATAACGATTAAAAAATTATTTTAATCGAGGTCAGAGCAAATAAATTTATTTTGGCTTCAATAGGAATTGGAAATAGTATGGTAGTTAGAAAAGTCAAACCGGAACTTTGACTGAATGTACCAGATTCAAAATCTAACGGATTTTAGTGAAACCAAAAATATCTAAATCTGTTTGAAAATATATTTCCAACGAATCCGAAAAATCGAAATTTCATAGCGGAAATCAAAAGTTATGGTCAGTTGAATATTCAGAATGGTCGCTATAGTATAATTTATAGCCCGTATAAAAGGCCATTTTTCAAACGACCTCTGTTTTCGACGAAACCACTTTTGTTGGATCCAGAATGTTAAATCATTGCTAAGTTTAATTTTTTAGAATTTTTGGAATTAATATGTGAGCGTGGCAAAAGAAAACGTGTTTTGTCAATTTCAGTCAAATTTAATCGACTTGAAAATGGCTATTTTTCAAACGGTCTCGAAATTCGATGAAATTAATTTTTTTAGGATCGTATCATCATAACAAAGCCAGAAATATTTTTTCTGGAACTTTCTAACTCCGTATGTGGCCCCGGTGAAATTAAATATACGATCGAATTAATTTAATAAAAGATTTAAATATTAAATTAAAGAATTCAGGCCACAGACAGTCGTTTGTACTGACGGGACATAACCTATTGAATCCAGAACTGGGGCTATTGGGTAGGGTCAACTCCTGTTGGACTGAAATTGGATTGGGTTAGAACTTATGGATTTGTTGGTAAAATTAGCACTAAAATAATATAAAAATACATGCACATTCCTCAAACCCTAATGTATATTGTAGCAGCCGCCACAACAAAACCCACGGCCGACGTTGCTCCCTTCTTTCCCCTTTAAATTCCGTTGATCCGCACATCAAAACCCCCTCCTCCTTTAGGCTTCTCTATAGAGATTTTCATCCTCCTCATTTCTAAACGATTGGATCATCACCATGAGGCACGAACGACGAGGTACAGTGCCCCGAAGTAGCGCCGTACACAGCGCCGCCGCACCCCATAGCTCGATCGAGTTGCACCCTAGCGGGCCCCCCTGTGCGCCGCCCGTAGCCCTTCGATGTGCCGCCTTCCGATCGTCAGACCATACCACCGTTTGAACGCAAATTGGAGACCTAGAATCGAAGACTATTGGGTTTACTGCGGTCTGTTACTGTGTAGAGGAAGAAAGGTTAATTCCTTTTTAATATTTTATTAATTTAATCTAAAAACTATAATCAATCTTGTATAGATCATAACTAATTCATACGACATCGAAAATGAACGATTTCAGATCTTGTGCGATCGTAGAGACGTGATCTACGATGCTGTTCTAACAAGGAGCAATTCTAAGCTGTTTGAATTTTGGACAAATTTGCGGATCCAAACAACTCAGATTCACGACTGTGAGATTTCTGATTTTAATTAATTAATCAATTTAATTATTTTTCTCGCCGTTAAATAGTTGTATGTATGTTAACGAACTAGTTCTGCGATGTGTTGAAATTTTTGGATGATTGATCTGTTTATTTGTGATGTATGAACACAAATCTGTTAGTTAAATTATAGATCTGTATGTGTTGGTTAAATTAAAATATATCATTTTTGTCAATATTTTGTGAATCATGTATATTAAAAAAATGGAATATCTTTTTGTTTATATTATTGAGTTGAATTAGAATTGTCAATTCAATAAGAATATCATTTTGCTTATATTATTAAATTGAATTAGAATTGTCAATTCAATAAAAACATCACTTTGTTCATGTTATTGAATTGAATTAAAATTTTCAATTCAATATAAAATATATCACTTTATTTGTTGATTGATAAAAACATCACATTTGTTGTTGTTTGATTAAATTAGAGCTTTCCATCAAATAAAAATATTTAGTTAAACAAAAGAATAGAATAAAAAGTTATATTTTTATTTACATATTAGATGTAAAAAAAGAATAGATTGTAAAGTTACATTTTTATTTGCAAATTTAAATGCAAATGAACATCATATAAAAAGTTACATTTTTATTTGCAAATTCAGATGCAAATAAACATCGTATAAAAAGTTACATTTTTATCCAAATAAACATCGTATAAAAAGCTACATTTTTATTAGCAAATTTAGATGCACATAAACATCGTATAAAAAGTTACATTTTTATTTGCAAGTTTAGATGCAAATAAATATCGTATAAAAAGTTACATTTTTATTTGCATTTTTAGATGCAAATAAACATAGTATAAAAGTTACATTTTTTTTATTTGCATTTTAGATGCAAATAAAATATAGAATGAAAGTTACATTTTTTATTTACAAATTTAGATGCAAATAAAACATAGAATAAAAGTTACAATTTTTATTTGCATTTTTAGATGCAAATAATAGTATAAAAGTTACATTTTTTTTATTTGCATTTTAGATGCAAATAAACATAGAATGAAATTTCATTTTTTTTTATTTGCATTTTATATGCAAATAAAACATAGAATGAAAGTTACATTTTTTATTTGCGAATTAAGATGCAAATAAAACATAGAATGAAAGTTACATTTTTTTTATTTGCAAATTTAGATGCAAATAAAACATAGAATAAAAGTTACAATTTTTATTTGCCTTTTTAGATGCAAATAAACATAGTATAAAAGTTACATTTTTTTTATTTACATTTTAGATGCAAATAAAACATTGAACGAAAGTTACATTTTTATTTATTTGTATTTTAGATGCAAATAAAACATAGAATGAAAGTTATATTTTTTATTTGCAAATTTAGATGCAAATAAAACATAAAATAAAAGTTACAATTTTTATTTGCATTTTTAGATGCAAATAAACATAGTATAAAAGTTACATTTTTTTATTTGCATTTTAGATGCAAATAAAACATAGAATGAAAGTTACATTTCTTTTTATTTGCATTTTAGATGCAAATAAAACATAGAATGAAAGATTACATTTTTTATTTGCATTTTTGATGTAAATAACCATAGAATAAAAAGTTATATTTTTATTTGCATTTTAGACGCAAATAAAACATTGATTCAAAAATTACATTTTTGTTTGCATTTTAGATGCAAATAAAAACATGAAATGAAAGATTACATTTTTATTTGCATTTTAGATGCAAATAAAAACATAAATTTAGAAGTTGCATTTTTATTTTCAATTTAGATGTAAATAAAAACATTGATTTAAAAGTTGCATTTTAGATGCAAATAAAAACTTTGATTTAAAAGTTACATTTTTGTTTGCGTTTTAGGCGCAAATAAAAACATTGATTTAAAAGTTACATTTTTGTTTGCATTTTAGATGCAAATAAAAACATGAAATGAAATATTACATTTTTATTTGCATTTTAGGTGTAAATAAAACACGAACTAAAAAGTTGCATATTTATTTGCAATTTAGATGTGAATAAAAACATTGAATTAAAGGTTGCATTTTTATTTACATTTTAGATGCAAATAAAAACATAGATAAAAAAATGACATTTTAGTTGAAATAAAAAGAATAAGATCAAAGGTTGCATTTGATTGACATTTTATGTACAATAAAAGAATAGATTTAAGTGTCACATGTTTATCGTCATTTTGGATGTAATAAAAATAGTAGGATCAAAAATCATGTTTTATTATCCTTTGGTTTCAGCCAAAAAGAGTAAACATTAGGAAAATATAATTTCGATGTAATTTAGTTACCATTGGAAATAATTAGTCATTAAAACATGATTTATTTCAAATCATCATTTTTATCATGTTAGTAAGATTATGAAAATCATATATAAAATCTCTAACATGAATATAGACTGTATTTGGCTTGCATGTGATTGTTTGAAAGTAGTTGAAACCGCCAAACGATATATATATATATAAATTCAAATTAAAACGAATCGCGCGCAGTAGTTTGCGTTTTGGCAATCGTAACTTTAAACGATCATACCGTAAGATCCGACCGTCGAATTTTTCCAAAATTGGAACCGTTAGGACGGCTTTGGGAAGATCTTTCCACCGATATGAATTTTGTTAAAATCCAACGGTCATATTTCAAGATAAGTGTAAATCAAATTTTGGTAAAAATAGCGCCAGGGCCGTCCATCGACCGAAGCATCGTTAAATAAAATTGGCTATTTTATATAAATAAAAATAGCGATTAATCGTTATTAAATACCACTAACGATATGAAACGATTTTTAATTATACATATGTGAGGATCATTTGAAAAGACCGAGTTAAATCTCATTTCATGGTCATACGACGATCTAAATTGAAACTCTTAAAGATGGCGATTGAAGACCGGCGATCTTTACATCGAAAGGATAACTACTGATGCCTGACATTGGCTAGCTACAAATAAAGGGTTAAAGTGGTAGTTGTCCGGACGTACTTGTTGATTGTCCGGATATGCGACCACCTCACTTCCGTATTGGACATACGGGACGAGAAATAAGGTGACTCCGGTTTCGTTCAGACCTAGAACGGACTTGTAAATGGATGTATGTCCGACATTGAATTTCATTCTTTGTAATTAAATTGGTATCTATTAATATATATCTGTGATGGTGGAGAATTTATTCTCTTTCTTAACACCCTTCTTTGAGACGTATGAGCTCAAAGGTTATATATTGATAGTTATCGATCGCATGGCGTGAACTGTCAATGTGACATGCCAAGATTAAATTGATCGAGGCTTTTGTTGAAAAGCAGAGCTTTGTGGATGATGATCAAAGCGTAGCCTATTTTGGCATAGCTTTGTGTATTATGTTACCTCGCGAGCCTCACACCTCGGTAGAGTCAAAAATGGGACAAGAGAACGTAGGGAGTGCACACGTTTCTTTCTAGCTAGAAGTGGTGTTTGGGTTTTTACAAGACCCGACATTTTTACTTATGTGGTTGATGGAATGAGGCGCCTCAGATTTTTTTTATTGGTCGCCAATGGCCAATTTATAGGTCCAATAGGATCGAGGAGCGTGTGTTCGGGAATTGCCAATCCACTAACGTTATTTGTGGACCAGCCTGCTGTATCCAAAGGTTCACTTCGGGGAATCCTGAGACATTGCTAGAGTGTCTCGAATCGGTTAGGAGATCGTCCCTAGCCTTGACTCATGATGGAAAGCCAACCTCCAATACGACATTACGGTTTTTATTGTATATCTATGCACGGCGACATAGTAGGATGAGGTGCTATGCCGTCTAGGAATGATAAATTTACTTTGAAGTATTTTTGAAACAAATAATATTAAAAACATTATTTTCTACATATCAAACATTTTTGATCATTATAAGGTAAAATTCTATCCTCCGTTTGCGTTGCATTGTGTGATGGGACTTGAGTCTTATAATGATTCCATTTTCTAAAAAGCATTGCGTTATTTTTGACTTAAAATTTATAAATCATATGCACTGGCAATCCAATGGAGTAAACCCGTTCCGCGTTAGCGGCATGGTCCGGTGATTAGCCATATTATTAGTTTAGTAAGATTTCTCATACCAATCCCATGACTGACTCGTAGTTTGTTTCACTTTGCAAACTCGGGTGCCCTCTTTCCACACGGGTAACCAATTGGCAGGTTTTAGGTAGGGATATTTTCTAGACTCGAGCTTGCTGATGAAGACGATGAAGGATCTTTTCTTTTTATCTTTTTGTTTACTTCTTGAAACTTTGAGACAGTATTGAGTATTGATATATTTTGGGAGATTGATATTTTATTTCTTTCCTTGTTTTAGACACCTATTTTGCTAAGTGTATCGTGTACTGTGTACTCTGTTGTTCTGTGATGAATGTTTGTGATGACATTTCCAATTCCGCTACAATAATTTATATGTTCTTCTATACATCTGAGATTTGTTATTGTTTTAATTATGTTATATCCTATGATTATCCTTACTTTCGTACCACGGAAGTTTGGGTCGTCACAGCTTAACATGCGTAGTCGGGGAAATATCATACGCACTTCCAAGACCACACATTTGACTCATCTGACAGATGCAGGTCTTATGACCGACGACCACCCGATGATGATTGCATATACACTATCTACTCGTAGGGTGGATTTACACACACCGACATATACGCCTATGTGCTATTTGGGCCATAGATGTGTGTATCAGACCACCGGTGATTTATGTATACCGAGACATCCGTTATATTGTGAGGACATGTTTGGTAGGCGTATGGTAATTGGGGAGCGTTACATACGGCTCTATAAGAGGCTGGTTGGGTTGATACTAGCCTATTCATCATTGATGGGGATTACGATTCTTATTGGGCTAGAGTTGCTCTACGTAGACTGTTATGTCCTGATTATGCTCGAGGGGTCAACTCTGATCATTTAGGGCTGCATATGGCAGCTGGTAGAGTTCAGATACCGCAGGTTTCATTTGACCCTATTCCATCATAGTTTTCATAGCCTCCTAAGCAGATAGAGCCTGATTGTACTTTCAGAGCGTACGACATCACAGGTACCATTATTGAGCAGCCCTTAATGTTTCTAGATCATCCCGACTATCTTGGAGTACCCTCTGTCTGATTATACTCACCATATCAGGTTTGTTTATTGCATATTTCTATTTACGTACAGTTTTTATTTATAGTGCTTTTTGTAATGCTCATCACGTATCTTTGTAGTACGCACATTGGTTGGATCGGGCTAGAGTTACCCTTTGGTGTTTATCGTGATACGACTCTTGCACATACTCACACAATGCATGATATGTACCTTAGCCATACACATATGTTGAAGGCTCAAATCGATAAGTTATCAGCCAGACTTGCCGTATATAAGCCTTTTGCACCCCTTCCCGATATTGGTCCCAGTGGGTCTACAACTAGAGATGTTGGTGAGGACATTGGTCTTGATGATTTGCCAATACATGATGCCGATGAGGACGACGATGTTGATGTTGATGACGGTGACGGTGGTGATGACGATGACGGTGATGATGATGGGAGTGACAATGATGGCGGCATTGCTTTATAGTTGTATTGATTTATTATTAGCGGACTATTGTAGTATGTCTATATCTTGTATTGATGACGATAGTTGTACTTCTGTATCTTGGATTACCGTATCAGTATTGGACTGTAGTATTAATTTTGTAGTTGTAAAACTTTGATTGCAGTATGCATGGATGTAGCTTCCTTTTGTTTTTGTTGTTGATAATTACCATACTGTTGTAGTACTAGTTCATACAAAGTTAAATGTTGGTTATTACTTTGTTCAATATCTTGGATAAATGTTGTTTACTCAAAACAGGTACGACCCTAGTTTTTAATCCCTCTGCGTTCATAAATGTACACATAACCTTTAACTTGCGTACAAATTAAGTTCAATATAACAAAGTATAGGATAGAGGATACATTCGTCATTCGACCCAACATACAACTATGATAAAATACGACATAACGTTGAACACAAACAAAGAGCTATGACCAAGTACCAGATAACTAAGACCCGTAGTTTCTGGATGAACCGTAGCACCCATACAACATTTCAGCCTTTGCTGCAACATTTAATCTTTCCAAGCGACCGACCTCTACTTGCATCTCTAGTGCATACTGGACACCCCTCTCCGTCAATGGTGGATCGGGCCATGATTTTTTTTACAACATTGCAACTCTTGTCGGTTCTGTGCATCAATGTACGCTTTGCAACCATAAAATCGATGACTTACATTAGTTTGACTTTTAGAAACAGCCACATTGCATTTGACTCCGCAATAACAAAGGACTGACCGACTCGTTATGCTAGAGCTTGACCAATCCGGGTTCTACCAAGCAATTACTTCCCTCAACCGAGCATGATTGGATTTTTGAACGGGTCCAATATGCGGTACGACAACGTTTGGTTGTGTGGCACTAAATAGTTCAGACTCTGCTTCTCCGGCTTCCACTTGGACATCCGACTGTGTTTCGGGCACAACCTCGACATCTTCGGCTGGTTGCTTTTTCCTTTTATATTCTTTGTACATTTGAACCATGGTTTCATCATCGAATTCCCAACTAGATATTTTAGATGTAGATGAGAAGTGGATAGCAGAAAAAGATTGGAGAGTTCAAATTGATCAAGAGAGGAAGAGAGGAAGGGTCCTCTTTTATAACGCATATCCACTTATTTCGAACTCGAGTATATTAAAGCATTAAACTTTTCATACACTGATTGTAGGTAACTTTAATCGTTACTACTTGTCAAGTCATTTTGTTTTGTTTTTTCCATTCTTTATTGAAAGTAGCGCGTTCTTTATTAAAGTTGCGCAGTTTTTATTGAAAGGGGCACATACTTTAATGAAACTGATCCATTCTATACATTGGGAACATACTTTAATAACATTTGCGCGGTCTTTAATGAAAGGGGGACATACTTTAATGAAACTAGTCCGATCTGTACAGCGGGCAGGTTGTTTAATGAAAGGGGCACGTTCTTTACTGAAATTGGCGCATTATGTAAAGTAGGGGACTGTAAATACAAGCATTGGTAAGACAAACCGATATGAAAATTTAACTTCATATACCACAATGCCGATTTCAGATCCAACTTCATACGAGTACACTGATATTGTTGTTGGTCCTTCACCTCCAAATCCACCTTCACCAAGAGAACCAACCGAAGTACATCAAAATGGAGGAGCACCATCACAAGGAAATGCGACAAATGGAATTAGATGTGAGGATGGAGCAGATGCAATTAGGTCGTCAACAACAATGTCAGACCCCCCAACAACAACGTCAAACCCAAACAAGACACGTTGTGATTCCTCCTTCCCGAACTCCAGATGAAGAAGAGGAGGTGCAGTCACTGAATGTTGTCTGTTATTGTGGTTTTAAAGCACATCAATTAGTCGTCCAACATGAAAACGACATTGGTCGTCGTTATTATTGTTGCCCAATACCTACGCACGGATGTGCATTCGGACAGTGGGTGGATGAAAGTTTTCCTACCAGAGCTATTACATATGCTTTGGAATTGGAAGAAGAAATACGAAAGCTATGCAATCAAGTAAATGGTCTTAGTCAAGAAAACATATGACAGTGCCATGGTTTAAATTAGAGGGTTAGTATGGATTTATGATCATTTTATGTGTATGCGTAGTTTGGTTGCTTTAGTTGTAATATGGTTAACATCCATTGTATTCGAAGCTGTAGTACCTATATATTATGTATTTCCTATATCCTATGAAAGAAATAAAATTATATTTGGTTATGAAATGCACTAAGGTAAAAGTAAATACGTACTCACAACAGAATAAGCAAACAAGCATTATAAATAAAACTTCGGATTCCAAAGGGTGCTACAGTCATTGACATGACTTGACACTGATAAGTAGTACATTAACACTATTTAAAGGAAGCAAGAAACACCACATGCAAGCATACGACTTGACTATATTGAAAACAAAACAAAACAACCAAGACAAAGCGTCGTACATAAACATCAACTAGTCAGAACCGAAGCGCGTTAGCCAGTTGTAATGAAGTTCATAAGCTTTATGGCCGATGAATTCTGATTCGTGTTCGGATAGGTAACATGAATCAAAAGTGAAACGAGTAGCTTTGAAAATATCTTCATCTTCTACCTCCTCGATAATCTCGCGATATCGGGCACAATAATCCCAAAGCTGCTATGTTTTATGAATTTCTTCGGTAGACCTCCACGATGGACACTTAGGGTTGTTATTATAAGTTTTTTGAACCAATTGCTGGTACATTTCATGGTTTACTCCCCCACCTCCGTGCTACATTTTTTCATGCCTTTCTTGGAAGTCATTATACGATTCCACGAGTATAAGTAACTCAGATCGGGATTAATTAACGGTTGACATGGATAAAAGAGGGTAAGGAGGAATGAGATGAATTTTTTTGTGTCAAACATAATGATCGAAGCAGGACTTTTTATAGCCCAAGATTTGCAAACCGTTGTTGTAACATCAACTGTTTATCAATAGCTCTTATTTATGTACACATGGCTATGCATTTAATATGAGGCAGGTGTAGTACGCGGAATAGTACAAACGATTCTATATGAGAACAGTGCATGACTTGACCAGTCAAAGAGCAGCATTCACATGGGTGTATGCTATGATTAGACCTTACACTGAACTCTTTGTTTTCTTGCCATAAGAATCAAATATTTGATGGTAGAAAACAAACATGGTTACATGGAATGATTTGACCCAGCGCCGAAGACCTCGTCTATATACATAAGGAGAATATTTTTTTTTCAGCATATGAACATGGCTACAGTGCTTGATTTGTCATAAGGAGACTAAAGACCAAACACTGAACACTATGCCCTTACTTTTACAAACTACATAAACACTTGGATAGCAAACTTCACCACCACAATTCATAATTAAACCATAACTTCTCGATAATAATGTTTGGACATTTATTAAAAGCTATATTGTTATGCGATAGCGACTCTAAAGATGAAGCCTACGCATTAACACATCAAAAAGAGAAAGAAGAACTTATAGAGATCTACCATGAAGCTTACGGTACAACTACCAGACAACATGGTGGCTTAACAATGGGTCGAAGATACTTTCACCGGGATCATGCAACATTTCATAAAACACCGATGAAAGATTATTTCGTTTCTGATCCAACATATGGTCCAACGTTTTTTTAAAGACGTTTTAGAATGAGTCGACCCCTACTTTTAAGAATTCTTTAAAATATCCAGCTGAATAATAAATACTTTGTTTTTAAGCAGGACGCTGCAAAAAAACAAGGTTTGAGTGGACATCAAAAGATGACTGCGACATTGAGAATGTTAGCATATGGCGCACCCGCCGACACTCTTGACGACGCTTATCGTATTGCAGAGAGTACTGCGTTGGAAAACCTAGATCATTTCTATTAATCAGTGGTGGACATATATGGGG
Source organism: Allium sativum (assembly GCA_030737875.1). NCBI lineage: Eukaryota > Viridiplantae > Streptophyta > Magnoliopsida > Asparagales > Amaryllidaceae > Allium > Allium sativum. Next base: position 276,569,879 of record CM060926.1, on the reverse strand, counting down.
ATGAATATCTTCGTTCTCCAAACGAGGCTGACATAACTAGGTTGCGTGAAATGCACGAAAGTAGAGGCTGGCCTCAGATGTTAGGGAGTCTAGATTGTATGCACTGGGAGTGAAAGAACTGTCTTAAAGCTTTTCATGGCGCATACAATGGTAAATAAAAAAAGGCCAACCATCATCTTGGAAGCAATTGCATCTCATGATCTTTGTATATGTCATGCTTTTTTTTTTTGGAGTGCCTAGTTCACTTAACGACTTAAACGTTATTGAACGATAACTTGTCTTCGACGATTTGGCGCAGGATAAATCCACCCCTATATCATATACGATTGGGCATAACACATACGATTACAAATACTATCTGAGTGAGGGGATTTATCTTAAATGGAGCATGATTGTAAAGACATTTGCAAATCTACTAACCCAAAAACAGAAAAAATTTGCTTCTATGCAGATGGGTCAACGTAACGATGTTGAAAGGGCATTTGGAGTTCTTTAATCTAGATTCCCAACGGTTAGTAATCCATGTAGGTTATGAAAGCGATCGAAAATGACAAAAAATATGTTCTATTGTATCATTCTGCATAACATGATAACTGAAGATGAACGCGACATCGTTTACCCAGATTATGAATACAAAGGATCCAAACAACCCCCACAAATATTCTGAGCTTCCAATGAACATATTGACGGACAGTGTAACGACCCGCATTCTACGCCTCGAAGGATCATAGAATATTTATTTCTTTCACATACGAAGTCGTATGGTCATGTAACTTTGGGAGACGACTATTGGGGTCATTTCCTATGTTCATGATTTTTACCGATTTTTAAATGACCGTTTTGCCCCTAGCTGATCTTGTTTCTGCCATAACTTTTGATTGGAAAGGAATTTTGACCTGAAACTAATTCTATTAGGTTCGGATGATGGTTTACCTTTCTGTAGAGTGGTCATATGTGAAAAACGGACTTACCGTTTGGGAGATATGGCTGAATTAAGGTTAGAAGGTGAAAACAGCTTAACCGGGCTTAATTGGGTAATTAAAAGCTAGGCCCAGGGGGGATTTTGGGATTTGGAGTATTTAAGGGCTGTTAGGGTTTAAAGAACACCCTTTTCTCATTTTTCAGCCGCCACCTATTATCCCTCTCAACCCAGCAATGGCCTCCACTTGCTAAAACACCCCAAATCACCTTCTAATCGTTAATTAAGCCAAATCTACATCAAATCAAAGCGGATTAGCACAAGAATCGAGGTAGAACTGCTTCATAGCCTTGGGAACAACGCTAAACAGAGAATCATTTCAGATTTTGTATTTTATTATGGCCAAGGTGAGTGATTAGCATTGTTTTTACACTAATTACAGTTAATTAGGGTGATTAGTGTTAATTAACGAAATTATGCATGTTAAAAATCTAGAAAAATATTTATAAATTTCAAAATATTGTTTTAGACCTCTGTTAGAAAATTTGGTTAATTTGGTTAAGTTTTTCTAATCATATCATTAGTTTTTCTTAAACATACTTAAGGGAAAATATGGGATTTTGGCTATGTTTGATTCGTTTTAGCCTACCAAATGATTGTTTTGGTGTCTGCGGCTGGTTATACATGCTACTATGACTGTATGGTATGCTTTTTGATTGATTAGAAGAGTTAGAATGGACGAAAACGCCGTTGTATGGCAGAAAACAGTCGCTGGAAAAGTTGCAGGAAGTAGTGCAGGGTTTCGGATCGGATCAGGTTAGGGGGCTCGGATCGGATAAGAGAACTGGGCAAGAGGATCCGAATCGGATCGGGACTTTGCACTAAAGGAGGCTTGGAAAGAAGGAAGGATAATTGCAAATAGTTGGAGTTGGGTTGGGAATCAGATCAAAGCTGAGTAGGGGATCAGATCGAAAGAAAGGGCGTGGAGATCGGATCGGGCTAGAGCTAGGGAACGGGATCAGATCGGAGGACCAAGCTTGGAGTTAGAGTTGGAGTGAAGCACCAAACCGGATCAGGATCAGGATCGGGATCGGGATCGATGAGCACCGAACCGAACCGACTGAATGGAAGGGGGACTACCGAACCGAATCGACTGAAGTGGAACGATGGAGACTACCAAACCGAACCAACCTGAAATGGAACACCAAACCAAACGGGAAGCCTAGGAGCGATGTATTCGAATCGAACTGACTGAAGCAAGCCAAACCAAACCGGATTGGAGCTGCGATTATGCGATGACTCTTTTGAAGACCAACTCCAATTCGACCAAAACCTGAGATGCAAAGGAAGTCCAAATAGGAAGTAGAACTCAGGGTCCAGTTGGGAACCAACGAGTTATCTTCATGAGTTGGGCTTTGCTGCGGGACGTGTGCAAAGGGGTTATCGATGTCTATAACTTTGGATCACTATGGAGTGCGGGTTATGTAGACGGATTCAGGGCCACAGTGGCCTAGTTAGGACTATTGGCTATGGACCAATGATGTGGGATCATTTGTAAGGATTGAGTCATGACTCCATCGGGCAAACTTGGTGGTAGCAATAGTTATACAAGTCGGACTCCATCACTACCTCGATGGGTCTAGTGATCAAAGCGGTGGATATCGTATGCTTTACGCACCGAGTGAGAGATGTAAGGATGGTTACTATGCTTGATTGTTTGACATCATTATGACATGCACACCCCACCCCGTATCTTTATACATTATGTTTAGTGGAACCTTAGAGTATTGAGCGGTATGTTGTGCTAACTCTTTGGTTGCAGGTCCAGGTTCAGGTATGGTTTAGTATACATGTTATTATTCTGTTTTGCTACTTATCGCTCATACCAGACCTTTGTCTGACCCAGAGTTTTATGTCTCTTCTTATTACTCTAGGTGCTCTTAAACGGGCAGACTAGAGATAGGTTAGCTGGTTATACACGAGTAGCTGATCCGGAGACAAGCAGGAGGCTCCTACGTATTATCTACATATATTCCCCCTGTGTTGTTGATGGTCACTGCTTTGGGCATTAGTAGTGCACCTCTCCTTTCTTTTGCTTTAGAGACAATATTTTGGAGTTGTAATAATGGTTATGGATCATAAGTTGTATTTTGGATTTCCGCTGCTATGATGATTATGGTTTAGTTTTCAGCTTATGCACTGTCTCGCCTGTTTTATGTCAAATATGCTATTATTATACTTTATTCCATGCGCTGTGAGACATTCTACAGGTTCCTTATTAGTTCAAATTCCTTACCTTTCCTTTCTTTGACGACCTCCCCGTGCTGGTTGGACATCGGCACAACGCACTTTCATTGGAAATGTCGGCTGGTGCGGGGCGGGCCGTCACACTTAGTATCAAAGCTCTAGGTTGCGTAGTTAACCTAGGGAAAGACACCAGAGAGAGATAATACGTATATGAGAGCGCGTATTTGTGATTATTTTGGTTTTCAAAAGCTATATATATACTATTAGTATAGCTAAGATGAAGTCGCACTGCACTGATGCCACAAAGAGAATGGTTAATCATTTCTCTTTACAGATTGAACGATGAGCCGATATACGAGGGGTGTTGGTAGAGGAGCCAATAATGGGAATGCTCCTGACATGAGGACTATGTTCACCGACTTTATGAGAGAGATGCTTAGGAACATTCCGAGGGAAGTTCTTAATGCTGCTAATGGTGGTGGTGCAGCGGTGCAGGCGCCTAGGGCCGATTTCTTCAAGCTATGCAAGAATTACACTAGTCTTGGTGGAAAGCCGTTCCACGGAATGGAATCGGCCATGGATGTTCAAGATTGGTTGGATAGCCGTGAGCGTATCTTCGAAGACTTGGGTATCGAGGATGCGATGAAGAGGAAGTTAGCATTCCGTCAGCTGCATGGACGGGCAATGAATTGGTGGAATGCTATTAAGGTAGGTAATCCAGGGGATCAAGTTACATGGGATCAGTTTAAGGCCCGATTCAGTGATAAGTTCATCCCAACTGCCTAAAAGTCAGAGTTGTTTAGGAAATTTCGGGAGCTTAAGCAGAATGGTAGAGCAGTCTCGGAGTACATTGCTGAGTTCGATACTTTGTTGAAGTATGGATTATCTCTTATTGATACTCCCGAGAAGAAGAATGAGAAGTTCATAACAGGCTTAGATCAGTACTTGGGGGAAAGGCTTATTAAACACATCGATGAGACATTTGAGCGTATCTTCGAAGACTTGGGTATCGAGGATGCGATGAAGAGGAAGTTAGCATTCCGTCAGCTGCATGGACGGGCAATGAATTGGTGGAATTCTATTAAGGTAGATACTCCAGAGGATCAAGTTACATGGGATCAATTTAAGGCACGATTCAGTGATAAGTTCATCCCAGCTGCCTAAAAGTCAGAGTTGTTTAGGAAATTTCTGGAGCTTAAGCAGAATGGTAGAGCAGTCTCGGAGTACATTGTTGAGTTCGATACTTTGTTGAAGTATGGATTATCTCTTATTGATACTCCCGAGAAGAAGAATGAGAAGTTCATAACAGGCTTAGATCAGTACTTGGGGGAAAGGCTTGTTAACCACATCGATGAGACATTTGAACCAATAGTGGGAAAAGCATTGAGGTCAGAGAGTCTTTACCCTAAGACGAAAACTGAGGTTGCATCTGCATAGGAGCCAAAGCCGCAAGCAAGCGGTGAAGGTAAGAATGGTTCTCAGAATAAAAGAAAAAGAATTAGACGAAGGATGGCCAGAAGAAAAAGAATAAGAAAGAAGTTGAGTGCTTCAGCTGTGGTAAGAAGGGCCACTATGCCAAAAAATATCGGGTCAAGCCAGTGGATAGGAAGTGCTTCAACTGTGGCCAAGTGGGACATCACAAGGATAAGTGTCCGCAACCCCCTAAAGAAAAGTAGACTGTGAAAGCATATGCTATCAATGTTGTTCCTTCTTCATCGAATGCCCCAACTGCGGCGAAGAAAGGAAAGAATGTCATCATTCAAGGTATGCTTTCTATTTATGATGTTCCAATTCGAGTATTGTTTGATACCGGAGCTTCCCGTTCCTTCATATCTAGTGACCTGGTAGATAGGTTGGGATTGGAACCCGAGATAGTCGATAGACCTTTAGCAGCGACGAACCCAATTGGTGGTTCGACTAGCCTTAGCATGATTTGTCGAAATTTGGTTTTATCAAGTCATGGATGCATGTTCGCTTGTGATTGTTTTGTTTTGGGCTTTACTGGGTTTGGCATTATTTTGGGAGTCGATTGGCTCCAAAGATATGGGGTGGTGGTAGACTGTGAGGGATTTTCGGTGACTATTAGTGCGGATGATGGGCGGAGGGCAGTGTTTGGTGGCTTACATAGTGATGAGATGATGGCTAGTTTTCTAAATTCCCTCGACATCCCGCAGGACGAGTTAGCAGGAGTTCCCGTTGTTGGCTAGTATCTGGACGTCTTCGAGGAAGTGATCGGACTCCCACCACACTATGAAATTGAGTTTCGTATTGATTTAATGAAAGATGCCAGACCTATAGTGATGCCACTTCGTCGTATGGCACCAAGGGAGCAGCGAGAGCTCGGGGTGCAAGTAAGAGATCTGTTGAAGAAGGGATTTATCAGAAGAAGTGTTTCTAAGTAGGGAGCACTAGTTGTGTTTGCTACCAAGGCAGATGGTTCCCTTCGATTGTGTGTAGACTACCGCGAATTGAATAAGGTGACGAGGAAGAAAAGTATCCTCTACTGCAGATAGATGATTTGTTTGATCAGTTGAGTGGCGCAAGAGTGTTCTCCCAGTTGGATCTCGCGATAGTTTTTCATCAACTTAGAGTGGAAGCTGAGAGTATAGCTGAAACTGCATTTCAGACGCCATCTGGATTTTATGAGTGGTTGGTCATGCCATTCGGATTGACCAATGCACCAACATATTTTGTGGATCTTATGAATAGGGTATTCAGAGATTAGATGAATAAGTTTGTTCTTGTGTTCGTGGATGATGTACTTGTTTATTCGAGGACAGAAGAAGAACACAAGGAACACTTGAGGATAGTGATGGAGGTGTTGAGAAAACACCAATTGAAAGCAAAGTTTTCTAAGTGTCACTTCTGGAGGAGGGAAGTGAGTTTCTTGGGCCATATTGTTTCAGAGAATGGTATCACCGTGGACCCTGCGAAGGTGGCTACAGTGCAAGATTGGTCTACGCCTAAGAATGCAACGGACATAAGAAGTTTCTTGTGATTAGCTGGATATTACCGTAAGTTTATCCAAGACTTCTCCGAGATAGCAACAACGTTGACTCAGTTGACCAAGAAGAATCAAGCTTTCGTCTAGGACAAAAAGTGTGAGAATGCATTCAAGAGTCTAAAGGACAAGTTGACATGTGCACCAATGTTAGTCATTCCTAAGGGGAATGAAGAGATGATGGTATACACGGACGCCTGTGGTACTGGACTAGGTGCTGTATTGATGTAAGGAGGTAGGTTTGTAGCTTATGCTAGTCGGCAACTGAAAACGCATGAGAAAAGATACCCTACCCATGATTTGGAATTAGCAGCGATCGTATTCACGTTGAAGATGTGGAGACATTATCTCTTGGGAGAAAGATTCGAGTTGTTTACCGGTCATAAATCGTTAAAGTATCTTTTCTCCTAGAAGGATCTAAATCTCCGATAGCAATGATGGTTAGAATTCTTGGCTTCCTACGATTTCAATATCGCATATACACCAGGAAAAGGCAATGCAGTAGCTGATGCATTGAGTAGAAGACATGCCAGTTTAGGGGCTATGTTTCTTGAGTGGAAGCAACTGGAGTACATCGCTGGGTATGATTTCAGACCAAAGTGCGAACTGGATCCAGAAGTATTAGCAAGTTTGATGGTCAGACCCATTTTGATTGAGCGGATTGGTTCCAGTCAATGGGACGATCCTAACTTATTGAAAATCATCTCCAAGTTAGATATGGGCATCGATGAGGAGATGAATGAGTATGGGCTTGATCGAGATGGATGGCTTAGAATGAATGGAAGACTGGTTATACTAAAAGTCAATGGATTGAGAGGTGAAGTGCTTAAAGAATGTCATCACTCAAAACTGTCTATACACCCCGGTGCTAACAAGATGTATCGAGACATGAAGCAGACCTGCTACTGGGAAGGGATGAAAAGAGACGTTGGGAAGTTTATATCCAAATGCATGAATTGCCGGTTGGTTAAAGCTGAGCAAAAGAAGCCTAGTGGTTTGTTGTAACCATTAGAAATTCCAGAATGGAAATGGAAACAAGTCTCAATGGATTTCGTTGATGGGTTACCAAGGACTAGATCGGTCCATGATAGCATTTGGGTGATTGTGAACCGATTGACCAAGAGTGCAAGATTTATACTCGTAAAGTCGAATAGAATGACAGCTAAGTTAGCTGAAATGGGTAGTGAGATTTCATGGAGTACCTAAAAGCATTGTGAGTGACCGAAACCCGTTGTTTACTAGTGGGTTTTGAAAGACCATAAAAGAGGCGTTAGGATTAGAATTACATCTCAGTACCATGTATCATCCTCAAACCGACAGTCAGACAGAGAGGGTGAATCGAGTGTTAGAAGATCTCTTGAGAGCTTGCATATTGGACTTTGGTGGATCATGGGATGACTATTTGCATCTAGTAGAGTTTGCATATAATAATAGTTATCAATCCAATATTGGTATGGCTTCATTTGAAGCTTTGTGTGGAAGACCATGCAACTCACCGCCTGTTGGTTAGAAACTATTGAGAAGTTTGTGCTTGGACCAGATGTGATAAGAGAAACTTCAGACAAGATCAAGATTATTCAATAGCGAATGAAGGCTGCCCAAAACAGGCAAAAGAGTTATGCTAATAAGAGGAGAAGAGATTTAAAGTTCTCCATTGGCGACTTGGTGTTTGTCAAGATTTCTCCGTTAAAGAGCGTGATACGATTTGGCAGGGGAGGAAAGTTAACACCAAGATTTGTTGGACCATTCCCACTTCTCGAGCAAATTGGGAATTTGGCATATAAAGTTGAATTACCAGACAAGATGGCGGGAGTTCATAATGTATTTCATGTTTCCTAGTTAAGGAAGTTTGTGCATGACCCTAGTGTGGCTATTTCATCGGATCAGTTAGATGATATCGAGGTTGAACCCGTGGCGGTTGGGAACCACAGGCCCATGCGTATTGTTGGGAACGATACAAGGCAACTTCGAAGGAAGGCGGTGAGACTAGTCAAAGTTCAGTGGGGTGACGATAAGGAAGACTGTACTTGGGAAACATAAGAGAACATAAGGAGGAAGTGTCCAGAACTCTTTGCCTGGCAAGGTTTTTATAACGGTATAGTACTCCCTTGTTACTAAACCGCATGCTAGGATAGGCTTGTTGTGCAGTTTTGTATGCTTTATTATTTTGTTAATGATTGGTAGGCATGCGGGATCCTTTGTATGTTTTGGGTTAAGGAATTTCGGGGACAAAATTTCTTGGGGGGGGGGGGGGGGGGAGGGAAGGGGGAGGGGGGAAAATGTAACGACCCACATTCTACGCATCGAAGGACCGTAGAATATTTATTTCTTTCACATACGAAGTCGTATGGTCATGTAACTTTGGGAGACGACTATTGGGGTCATTTCCCATGTTCATGATTTTTGCCGATTTTTAAATGATTGTTTTGCCCATAACTGATCTTGTTTCAGCCATAACTTTTGATTGGAAAAGAGTTTTGTCCTGAAACCACTTCCATAAGGTACGGATGATGGTTTACCTTTACATAGAGTGGTCATATGTGAAAAACAGATTTACCGTTTGGGAGATATGGTTGAATTAAGGTTTAGAAGGTGAAAAACAGCTTAACCGGGCTTAATTGGGTAATTAACGGCTAGGCCCAGAGGGGGATTTCGAGATTTGGAGTATTTAAGGGCGTTAGGGTTTATAGAACACCCTTTTATCATTTTTCAGCTGCCACCTATCATCCCTTTCAACCTAGCAATGACATCCACTTGCTAAAACACCCCAAATCACCTTCTAATCGCTAATTAAGCCAAATCTACATCAAATCAAAGCGGATTAGCACAAGAATCGAGGTAAACTGCTATATAGCCTTGGAAATAGCGCCAAACAGAGAATCATTTCAGATTTTGTATTTTATTGTGGCCAAGGTGAGTGATTAGCATTGTTTTTACACTAATTACAGCTAATTAGGGTGATTAGTGTTAATTAACGAAATTATACATGTTAAAAATATGGAAAAATATTTATAAATTTTGAAATATTATTTTAGACCTCTGTTAGAAAATTTGGTTAAGTTTTGCTAATCATATCATTAGTTTTGCTTAAACATACTTAAGGGAAAATATGGGATTTTGGCTACGTTTGATTCGTTTTAACCTATTAAATTATTGTTTTGGTGTTTGCGGCAGGTTATACTTATTGCTCTGACTATATGGTATGCTTTGTGATTGATTAGGAGAGTTAGAATGGTCGAAAACGCCGTCGTATGGCGTAAAACAGTCGCTGGAAAAGTTGCAGGAAGTAGTGCAGGGTTTCGGATCGGATCAGGTTAGGGGGCTCGGATCGGATAAGAGAACTGGGCAAGAGGATCCGAACCGGATCGGGACTTTGCACTAAAGGAGGCTTGGCAAGAAGGAAGACCAATTGCAAAGATTTGGAGTTGGGTTGGGAATCAGATCATAGCTGAGTAGGGGATCAGATCGGAAGCAAGGGCGTGGAGATCGGATCAGGCTAGAGCTAGGAAGCGGGATCGGATCGGAGGACCAAGCTTGGAGTAAGAGTTGGAGTTAGAGTGAAGTACCAAACCGGATTGGGATCGATGAGCACCGAACCGAACCGACTGAATGGAAGAGGGACTACCGAACTGAATCGACTGAAGTGGAACGATGGAGACTACCGAACCGAACCAACCTGAAGTGGAACACCGAACCGAACGGGAAGCCTAGGAGCGATGTGTTTTTTTCGAATCGAACTGACTGAAGCAAGCCAAACCGAACTGGATTGGAGCTGCGATTACGCGATGACTCTTCTAAAGACCAACTCTAATTCGACCAAAACCCGAGATGCAAAGGAAGTCCAAATAGGAAGTAGAACTCATGGTCCAGTTTGGAACCAACGAGTTATCTTCATGAGTTGGACTTTGCTGCGGGACGTGTGCAAAGGGATTGTTGATGTTTATAACTTTGGATCACTATGGAGTGTGGGGTATGTGGACGGATTCAAGGCCACAGTGGCCTAGGTAAGACTATTGGCTATGGACCAATGAGGTGGGGTCATTTGTAAGGATTGAGTCATGACCCCATGGGGCATGCTTGGTGGTAGCAATAGTTATATAAGTCGGACTCCATCACTACCTCGATGTATCTAGTGATCAAAGAGGTGGATATTGTATGCTTTACGCACTGAGTGATAGATGTAAGGATGGTTGCTATGCTTGATTGTTTGACATCATTATGACATGCACACCCCCACCCCCGTATCTTTATACATTATGTTTAGTGGCACCTTAGAGTATTAAGCAGTATGTTGTGCTAACTCTTTGGTTGCAGGTCCAGGTTCAGGTATGGTTTAGTATACCTGTTATTATTCTGTTTTACTGCTTATTGCTTATACCAAACCTTTGTCTGATCCAGAGTTTTATATCTCTTCTTATTACTTGGGGTGCTCTTAAACGAGCAGACTGGAGACAGGTTTGCTGGTTATGAACGAGTAGCTGGTCCGGAGACGAGCAGGAGGCTCCTACGTATTATCTACATATATTCCCCCTGTGTTGTTGATGGTCACTGCTTTGGGCATTAGTAGTGTATCTCTCCTTTCTTTTGCTTTAGAGACAGTATTTTGAAGTTGTAATAATGGTTATGGATCATAAGCTGTATTTTGGATTTCCGCCGCTATGATGATTATGGTTTAGTTTTCAACTTATGCACTGTCTCGCCTGTTTTATGTCAGATATGTTATTATTATACTTTATTACATGCACTGTGAGACATACTACAGGTTCCTTATTAGTTCAAATTCCTTACCTTTCCTTTCTTTGACGACCGTCCCGTGCTGGTTGGACATCGGCACAACGCACTTTCATTGGAAATGTCGGCTGGTGCGGGGCGGGCTGTCACAGATAGTACGATATGTTTCATGTGGGTCAACATGAAATATATCATAATTCAGCACTTCATAATCGGCTTCAAATGGATCTAATGGATCAGATTTGGAACGCTTACGGCAACCGATAGATTATATTTCAAAAGCTATGTTTTAATACGTATGTTTCCATAGTAGTATGATCGCTTTATCTTTTGTAGTACGTTGAATTGTTTTGATGTGGTAAGAACTAACTGATAAATATAAACGGGCTTAAAGAAAATAAGATACCATTGATTAATTCAAATGAGAGAACAATACATAATTGAACACAATAAAAGTAGTACAACACTCCATAACTTAATTACAATAAGAGTAGTACAACACTCCATAACTAAACTACATACGTCTAGATTTGGTACAACTATCAACAATACGTTGTTTTTAATCCATCCAATACTGCATTGATAATGGATCCATTTCCATGACATCCTTTTCCATTACCAAAGTCTCTTGTTGTTCCCGCTCCAACTCAAACCTACCCCGTTCAATCTCGGTCAACTGTTTTAGCACCGCAAGTTTTTCTGAACTATTTCTTAGACGTTCTTCATTTTCTCTTGCATGCTTCTCATGCATATGCGCCAATCGAGAATCAAGCTGGTCCTGAACAACATTTTTCTTCTTTATAGCATGCTGGCCTATAGGTATAGCATCTTCATCAATTAGTGGGTTGCATCTTCACCCTCATTAGAATCGATATGCAAAGATTCTCCTGGACTCGAAGTATACGAATTTCGGTTTGCTTTTTTTTCTCTCTAGACTTTGGTTAAACATCTCTTAAGCTCTTTGCATTACCAGAAATCCATTTGGGATTATTAACGAGCAATTCATAATAGTTAGCAAAATGGTAGTAATGCGGTTTTTTGGCACCATTTTCTAGGAAATAATTTCAAGAATTGATCGTTCACCATTCACTTCTGCAAATGATAAAATAATAAATATTGGTCTAGTTTTGTGCTAGGTAAATGAAGAATCACCAAACAAGTTAGAGTGTTTCAAATTATTACCAATTCAGATTCGCCGCCCGTTCCACTAGGAAATGCGGTTCTTATTTTGTGAACTTGAGATTCGAAGAATTTGGTTTGTCAATTAATCTTACCGAATCGACATGAAAGTGCATACATCGATCTCGTCTTTTCTACATTTTTTTTTATTGTACACAGCCATAATTTTTCCTCAAAATACCTCACCACTTTGGTCGTTTCTCTTGACCGAATCGTTAGAAAAGTGACAGTACATCAAACACAGATGATCTTTATCTTCGTCTCCAGTCCATGACCCAAAAGAATGAAACGAGAGTGGTGGAGCTGAATTAGGGGTAAAATCTTCGACTGGTTGAGAACCGAAAGCCCAACTATTCGTATTCATCGCTTTGTTATAGGATTGGAATGGAAATGACATTGTTTGCAAGATATAAATTTTGGTGGAGTTAGAGAAGTTCGTGTGTGTAACGTCCTGGAATTTTAGCGATTTAATAATTATCTAATTTAATTATTTTAATATATTGGTTTGAATTCAAATATTTCGAATATTTAATTATATAAATAACAAGATAATAAGTTTAATTCCGAAATAGTCAGAAATAGTTGCATTTGCAATATCATGTAAATTGGGTAATTTAGTAGATTTAATTTAGTTTAAAATTGAATTATAATAATGAATATATTTATTAAAACGAGGTTTAACGTATTAATTATAATATAATTATAATCACGCTCGTAACGTCGTGGTAGTTCGTAATATTATGTTTTCAACTTCAATTGAATGTACAGGATTCATTATAAGTCAGATTTCTTTGGAACAAGAAACGTTAGAATCTATTAAACTATATCTTTCTAATAGAACTGAAAAATCAAGATTTCGTCTTATAAATTGTAAGTTATGTCCAAATCAAATTTTTAGAAAGTCTCCCTGACCTCGTATTCATTTCAGCAAACAACAAACACTTCGAAAAAACCCCTAAATTCCCCAAATTTCTCCTTCTTCAAATTCTATTCATCATTTAGGCAAATTCGTGATGTTTAAATCAAACAGAGAATCACTTTCCCAAAATAAAAACAATACAAAACACAATACTCCATCTTTGCAATCCATAAAATCATTTCGAATTGGCAAAGGATCCTTCACGAAAGATGTGGAAAGTGGAGTGGGCTTCGAGTTGATTGCAGGCGAAGGTTATGCAGTGGCTAGAGGATGCGGTTTTGGACTCAAAGTCACATCAGTTGTGAGCGGGTTCTGGCGAACATAGATGCTTTCGAGTTAGACTTCTTCTGGTGTAGGTAGGTGGACGGATGGCGCGTTCATCGATGGTGGTGGATTTGATAGAGTCGCAATCTGAAGGGTAGGTTCAAGTGTGACGTGAGGGTGGTGACAAGGCAGAGATGGAACCGGGGAGGTTGATGGTGACGACGGTCTTGGCGTTCGTGATTGGAGATGTACTTAACGTTTTATTTAATTATTATTTTGATTAATATGGTTAAATCTATAGTTGAATAGCAGATGATTAAAGAAGTAAATTAGGTGAGTCACTGCATTTGAAATGGCCTGGAATGAAATCAAGAAAAATGGAGTTGGAGTATGGGATTTGCGTGTGTTTTATTGGAGCATGGACGTCATGTTGTAAAGGGAATTCAAGGCATTGATTTGGATGACGAAAAGAGGATTAGTGTTGGAGATGCACAGTAGATTGTTGCGTTCATAGGTTAAGAGATAGGGAAGAGGCGTGGTGTCTGTTTGATGAGGTTGGAGTTATGGGTTGAAAACAGTTTGATATTCCCCATGAGTCGAGCCGGGTTTAACCGGGTTAATAACGGTATTAGTTATTAATAGGTAAATTAGTTTAATTATTTATTTAATGAAGGAACTAGTAGTTAATTTAAATCATATAAATTAAAATGTGGATAATTTTTATTTCATGAACAAAATTGAACTAGACCAGTCACTTTAGGATCGTAACGAAGAAATTTACGTTATGGAATTGATGTCACTAAGAACAATGCTGCTAGGATTTCATGACAAAATCAAACACCTGTTTGATTTTAAATGAAATAAAAGAAGAACCATCAACTGCAAACAAGGTGAGTAAACTCACTAACTCTGGCTCGTTTATATTTTTATATAAACAAGTTTTAAATTTATATATAGGAATTTTATACTGTGAGATGGTTGTTCGGATGAATGGTTGACAAAATTGGCTGAACTGGTTAATATAGTTATATGTAAATCTTTGATCGATTATAAATTCTGTTTACCATGATATTTCATATTGATGTGAAACTAATATTATTGATGTTGATCAACATCTGTGGATTCAGGGAAACAGGTCGGAGGGTTCCAACTGAATTCCTCAATATTTATATTACTATTTGTTATTTATTGTGGTATATATTATGATACATACACTGTGACTAATTATGTGTGTTGAATTACACTAGCCCTAAAATTTTGTTATTTAAATATCGTAAAATATTTTCGGATATTGAAAAGGAATGTTGAGATTTAAAAAGGAAATTTATTTCCAAAAATAGAAATTTAATCTTGAATAAAGTGGAAAATAGAAACTTGTTTAAATGGATAAAACATGAAATTATTTATAAATGAGTTTATAAATTAAGTGAATTATTTATCATTGGATAAATAAAAATATGAATTCAAGTTCAAATTCACATAAAAAATTGGAAATTGGTTTTAAAATCAATACTTGCAATTGGGTTGAACTCAACAATTTATAAAGGAAATTATGAGCGACATTAGGAATAGATGCAATAAAATGGGAATTTACTTGAATACTTCTACCGATGGAAGTTAATAAGAGGAATTTGAATTTGAGATATTATTTTGTATGAAATTAAATGAATTTGATGATAACAATAATAATAAAAATAAAAAGAATATTATTCATGACTGAGGTGAATAATGGTTTATAGTGAAAATATTTTTAAAAGAAATTTGAATTGTAAATATAAATCCAAATGGAAATTTAAATGAGAAATAGAAATGGAAATTCGTTTTCGAAGGAAAATGATGGATTTTATTCCAATATTTATAATTTTGTAAATAAAACTCTATGTTTTGAAATATTTTAATATTATTTTAAGTTAGAGTTACTATATGAGAAGGGATCTATAGAAATCAAATAAAGTTGATTTTTAGCAGTTATAGGATGTATATCTAATATATTCGTTCAAAAAGAAATTTGAATTGTTTAAAATAAACAAAAAAGTGTTAATTGAGTAGTAGTATTATAAATGAAGTTCAAGAATGAAACAAAATATGTTGTGGATATATAAAGTGACTCGATAACTTGGAAGTTGGGCCAGTGATGACATTTACAAATAAAAATCAAGTTGACTTAATACGAGTCTGGATTCCTATTAAGGAATAATGTTCATATTTGAAAGTGAACAACGGCTTGAAAGCAAATGTTTTGCAATTGAAAGTAATTATATGGAAATTTGAGTTAACCTAAAATAATAGATTTATTCTGAAATTCAGAATATTAATCGAATATAGATTATTCAGAAGAGAGCTATAAAAATTCGATTATATCGAATTCAGGAAAGTACTTTTTGATTTCTGTTTAATAGAGATTTAATTAATTATTTATTTAAATTAGTGAATCAGTGTTATTTTTTATAATTTAATATTCCAAAAGCAAGGAGTATAACGCTATCGTTATAATCAATATATTTCACAAAAGAAACAGATTCTTACATTAAGTCTGAGAGTTGCATAAGAAATGTTGTTAAGATTTTAAGTCGAGACTTGTCTATTTCGAAGTTGAGAATGTTGTTCAGCTAAGGTCTGAGAGGTAATTATACCCTAACGTGATTGACTTCATGATTGACTGAGGAATTGTTAAGGTTCGGTAGCAAGGATTGGTAAGTGATACGTTTAGTTAATCAATGATTAATGTGTTGAGTTATAATAACGATGTTATATATAACATCGGTTTAATCGAATAAAAAGGATTTTTGGAAACGTTTTCCAATAAAACAAATATATTTTCTAAGTATAGAAAATGAAATGATATGGTTAACGAGAAGTTAAAAAATGGAAATTGGGAAGGTTTTCCAATGTTAATGATGCATATTTTCTAAAATATAGAAATTAAGAAATGTGAAAAGATGGAAACATTTTCCAATATTAATAACTTATATTTTCTGTGTTATGGGAAACAATTATATTTGACTCAACTTACGTAAAATTTCAATTCATTCGGTTAACTTTCCTCATTTCAATCTATTTTGCTTATACAAGTTAAATATTAAATTCAGAATTGGAGTTCTCGACTTTTAGTTCAAATCCGAAAGCAAGGAGTATAACGCTATCGTTATAATCAATAGGGCTTGATGCTGTTTTGATGCAAGAGGGAAGGGTAGTATGTTATGGAGGTAGACAGTTGAGAGTTCATGAGATGAATTGCCCTGCCCATGACTTAGAGTTGGTTGCCATTGTATTCGCGCTTAAGACTTGGCATCATTATCTAATTGGAGAGAAATTCAAGTTATATACTGATCATAAATCTTTCAAGTATCTGTTCTCGTAGAAGGATCTCAATTTGAGGCAACAGAGATGGATGGAGTTCCTAGCGCCCTCTAACTTTGATATTTCTTATACCCCTGGCAAGGGTAATGTGGTGGCGGATGCACTGAGTAGGCATAGGACGACTTTGAATCTACTATTTGTAGAGAGGCAGAGTTTGGAGTATATATCGACCTTTGATTTTAGGCCATCTACGGATCTTATACCAGGTTTGTTGGCATCCTTAGAGGTGTGACCTACTATTATGGATCAGATAGGGACTTCGCAACGAGAGTACCCACAGATAGCAGACATCTTGGATAAGTTCAGTAGAGGGGAGACTTCTAGTCACCTCAGTAGATATTCCATGGATGATAGAGGGTGGTTGCGACGAGATGGAAGGCTTTGTGTTCCTCGAGTTGTGAGTCTGTTGAAGACAGTCCTTGAGGAAGCCCATCATTCTAGAATGACTACTCATTCAAGCAGTGATAAGATGTAAAGAGATATGAAGATGGTTTTATTTTGGGCTGGGATAAAGAAAGACATTGCAGAGTTTGTTTCTGGATGTTTGATTTTCCAACAAGTCAAAGCTAAGCAAAAGAAGCCCGGTGGTTTACTTCATCTTTTGGAGGTCCCGTAGTGGAACTGGGAGAGCGTCTCTAAGAATTTCATTGATGGTCTGACTACATGAGTACCTTCCATCATGGTTTGCAGCAGTTTATCTTTGTGAGATAGTCCGTCTACATGGAGTACCTTCCAGTATAGTGAGTGGTCGTAACCCCATATTCACTAGTGAGTTTCGAAGGAGCTTGTAAAAGGCATTAGGTACACAATTGTGTTTGAGAACCGTTTATCATCCTCAGACCAATGGATAGATGGAAAAGCTGAATAGAATTCTTGAGGATCTTTTAAGACTGTGTATCCTAGACTTCGAAGGGACATGGGAGGAGCATCTTCCTTTGGTAGAGTTCGCCTGCAACAACAGTTATCAGGCTAGTATTGGCATGGCACCCTTCGGGGCATTGTACAGACGACCCTGTAAATCACCGACTTGTTGGTGGGAGTCTACAGGAAGGCTTCTATTAGACCTGAGATAATTAGAGAAACTTCAGTGAAGATTGATCTTATTTGCAGATGCATGAAGACAGCTCAGGACATACATAAGTCCTATGTAGATAAGAGAAGAACTGATATTGAATTTAAGGTGGAAGACATGGTTTTCATCAAGGTATCACCCTTGAGGAATGTGATTTGCTTTGGATCTGTAGGGAAATTGGCGCCAAGGTTTGTAGGTCCTTTTCCCATAACAAAATGGCCAAATGGCTTATAGGGTGAAACTACCAAAAAGATCGATGGGTGTTCATGATGTTTTCCACGTTTCTCATTCACGGAAGTGCCTGCATGATACCGCAGAAGTCGTTGAGCCAAGTATGCTTGAGGAAGTAGAAGTGGAATGGGAGGTGACAGTTAGATGAGTTCCTACTCGTCTTCTTGGATCAGAGGTTAAGAACCTATACAACCGAGAGGTCAAGCTGATGAAAATTCAGTGGGGAGATGACCACGAGGACGCTACTTGGGAGACTAAAGACAAGATTCGTGCTTCATACCTTTTTATTTTCAAGGGTATGTTCTTAAATTCTTTTCCAAAGCTTTTATTTGTACTTGCTTCTATCATATAAGTATATCCTATCGATCGAATCTTCGACCTTTAGGTAGTAAACCAGTGGGTATAAGCATGTGTTTGAGACATGTTATGTTTGATGGATGCAAGTGTTTTCTAATGGTTGCTCGTGGATGCATATGTACACGTGCACACAAGGCACTAGATCGACTCAATCACTCTCATACTGCATATGGATGCGTGTGCATATTTTTCCTTTTGTGATTGAAAATGGGTGTATCGTCATATGGATGTTGCATTTGGATGAATGATTGTGCATGCATATAGCATTTACAAGATATACTATGACTATTTGCATACATGTTGGATTCGTGGCATTGACACACATTGCATTAAGAAGGTCAACTGAATCAGTAGACCGACTAATCTTTCACATTAGTATAGGGACATATACGTACACCTTTGCATATGTTCATATAAGCATTAGAACTATTTTAAGGACAATGGATGCCTATGATTGGTGGATGAGTAGATGGATGATGGATGTAAGAATATACATTCTTCTTAACTTGGAGATTTCGGGGATGAAATCCTTTAAGTAGGGCGAATGTAACACCCCATGATTTTAAAGAACATTATAATGATAAATTAAATAATTCCTAATTAAATATTGCGAATTAAGTAAAACGGACTGCACCATTGCATTTGTCTCGGAATTCTGCTTTAGATAGACTCCAAGTTTGCGTAAAATGGACATTATATGAAGAAGATATTAAGCTTTGAATCAAAAATCGAAGAGCGGAAAAGGGAGGAAAATCGGCCTATTGGGGATCAACCCCATGCCCCATGGGTGCCGACCCATGGGTCGACCCCGATAAGGGGGTGTCGGCCTCACATGGATTTGGGGAAAATCCATTTTCTGAACCTAGACCCGTTTCCTGACGCGATTTGTTGAATGGTAGGCTATGAATAGGACCTCATTTTTACTGTTTTATTCATAAAAAACAGTGGAGACAATGAGTTGCTTCCCCTACTCAGATTGAATTAGCCTATTCTTCTGCAATAACTTATACGTATATAAGAATCTCTTCTACAACATCAATAGTCATTTCTCTGTTCTTTAGATCTAGTCCGTGTGAGTTTATGTTGCTTTTAGATATAAACATTTAATAAGTAATCCTGACATGTTTATAAGTTCGGATCTAAACCTGTTCCTATTAATAAACTGAATCATAACTAAACAGATCTGCCATTACTTGTACACTTGATTTACTGTTTATTTCTTATATGCCTATTCTGTTATGATGCCTAATTATGTCATCATATGCCCATTCTGCTACTATGCCTATTTCTGTCACCATGTGCCTATTCTGTTAATATGCCTATTTTTGTCATCATATGCCTGTTTTGTTATTATTCCTATTTCTGTTCTCTTCTCTCCGTCCTTCCCATTTTATTTCTATAGCCAGGCTACCTTTGAGCCTAAACCTGTCGTTGAGATATGCAATTGAACGAAAATGGGAATGGTTGGGAATGATAAATTGGGGAATAACTTCTATTGTAAATCATGACTGGGATTTGGGGACATAATCTATACCTTGATCTAAAACTTTAATTTGGGGTATAACTTGTATCATGATTCAGATGGGGTTTGAGGCATAACCTGTAAGGAACATGAACAATCATTTAAGAGTGAATATGCCTGAAATTTACAGTAAATAGAAACTGTAACCGCACTTAGACACGAGGTTAAATTACACTTGTGGTAGAAGTATGGCCAGAACCGCTTGGCAAATCCATCATCCACAAGTGGTTAATCTAATGTGAGGGGTCTAATGCGTAAATGTACACGTAACAGTGCTAAGACATGAGGTTAAGTCTAGCTTGTGGTAAAAGTCTTCCTGGAACCGCCCGACATATCCAGCATCTGTTGGAGAATGAAGTTTTGATGACAACAACCTTATTTCAATATTAATTGATCATAAAATATATACTAACACTTTTGTCTAGAATATGTATATATATAAATAATGCAGGATTTATATACATGAAATATTACTTGTAACGTCCCATATATTTATGGTATAATAATTAAATTATTTAATTATATAAATAATGATTTAGAGAATTAAATGGTTGTTTAATTAAATAATATTGAATATTTAATTAATATAAATTATATAATAATATATTTAATTCCGAAATAATCGGAATTAAGTTGAGTCCACAATATTGTGTGAATTGGATTATTTATAAGATATAATTCAGTTTAGAATTGAATTATATTAACGAATTCATTTTTAAATGTCAGTTCAACATATAATTTATATTTTAATTATAATCGAGCTCGAAATGGCATGGCAGTTCGTAATTTGGCGATTCGAACTTTAAATAAATATACAGAATCCGTTTTAAGTCTGATTTCTGTGAAACAAGAAACGTTCGGAGCTGGTGAAGTATATTTTGCTAATGGAAGGGAAAAATCGAGATTTCATCGAATAGATTGTGAGTTATGCCCAAATCAAATTTTTGAAAAGTCGCTATGGAATTCCTTTATAATTTATATCGATTTATTTATATTACAAATGATTTTCATTATAAATGGAATATCGATTTAACCAGGATTTGAAATATCGAGTTATTAATCCAGATATGAATATTTTGGGGATGTATGATATTTTGTGTGGATATATACGATAATATTAATTTATTAATATTAAATTTAATCGTTTTTAAATATATTAATATTTAAATGGTTTGTTTAGAGCCTTAGAAAATAGTCATTTTTGCAAATGACCTCCATTTTTGATGACATTAAATTTGTCAGATCTGGAATATTAAATTATTTTTAGATTTCAATTTTTATGATTTTTGGAGTTAGTATGTGGCTGTCCGGGATTTTAATGTGAGAAATAGTCAGTAATTTGACTTTAAAAATACGCTGTGTGAGCAAATGGACTCGGAATTCGACGAAACAAGTTTCATTGGGCCCGAAATGTCGAGCTGTAACTACATGTCCATTTTTATCAAAATTGGGTATCGTGTGTGATTATACGAATTTTTAAACAGTGAATGAAGGTAACGATCCATTAAAAAGTAATATATTAATTGTATATAAAATTGTATAATCATCCTATATATAACCCTCTACCCTTTACAAACCCTTATTTACTTCCTTTGATAGTTAACAAAAATACGCCGTCAGTTATTCTTCCTCAAACCAAGATCAACGACTTCCAAATTCAATATCAAATTGAAGAAAAATCTAGAAATTCCAAAATAAATATATATGGATTCATATGCTAGTTCTCTTCAACATCATATGCCTTTTACAAGATTCGATCATCTTGTTGTGTCGCTGGTTTCATTTCAGCGGGCCTAGGGTTTACATTAGTGAAGGATTTAATTGTTTATTCGTGAAACCAATATCGTTTCTAAGTTTGTGGGGGTGTTTTAGCATATTTCATGTATTTCTGGGCATTTCTAGTGATAATCTAGTTTGTTACTTTTACTGTGGCGATGTGAGTACATGATGAACGACGGAAATGTGTAGAGGGGGGAGAGTTCGTTCTTTTCTGTATGATTGCGTTGAGTAGAAGATAAGGAGAATAATGGTGGTAGTTTGATGATTTAAGGTGGAGAGACGAGGGAGTATGAAAGCTGGAAAGATTTGGAAATGGTGTTTTGTAGGTTTTGTAATTCAAAGAAGAAAGAAGATGAGGGCGGTTAAGGATTTTAAAGAGGTGATTAAGGATAATATAATTATAAATTTAAATAATCGTATTAGACTTATTTAAATCGTATCGAACTTGTAAAATACATAACTTGCACATAAGTTGTCAGAATTTGACGAAACTGGATCCGTTGGGATCGTATGGATGAGGGCTACGTAATGGAACTGATTCAGAGTGAATTGGAGCTCGTTACAATTTATAGAGAAATAAAATGTCGGATCCAAATCAATGATTGTTATTCGTTATTTGATGATAACTGTCTAATGTGAGTAAATCTCACAAACTCTCTACAGTTTATATTTTTATAAATATAATCTAGAATTGATAATTGATGATTGATTGCTATGTGTTGATTGTTTGGTTGAATTGTTGATTTATTGGTTGAAATTATAGATAACGATATATACATATAAATTGTTAATCAAATATTGATTCTGTTTATCAGAATATTTCATAATGAAATGAAATCGATGTTATTTATATTACTTCACATCTATTAATGCAGGGAAACATGTTAGAGGGATCCAACTGGATTCCTCAATATTTATAATACTGTTTGTTTTCATATATTATGATATATGATGTGATATAAAACCTATGATTGATTATGCTGACATTGGTCTATTTAATTGGTATTTTAAATACCATAAGAAATACTAGAATGTAAAAAGGGAATTTTCAAAGTGCATTTTCAAAATGAAATAGTTATAGGAAATAAATAGGATATTATACATGAAATATTTATAGGAAATAAATATAATTATAAAAGGAATATTTATTTAGAAAGTAAATAGAATTATAAAACGAAATATTTGGAAAATGAATAGAATTTTACATTAGGAAGGTTCAGACCCGTGCTTTGCACACTGGTATAACATGATATTGATTTAGAGTAAATTTACAATAAAAATCTATTTTAATAGATAAATTGAGGAGAATAATTTATAAACGATGTTTATAAATTAAGGAAATATTTATCATTTGATAAACTGAATATATAAATCAGAATTTACATAGGGAAGTAAAATCGGTTTTAACACGGACAAATGAAATGGAATGTGAACGTAGTAGTAATAAAGGAAATTCGCAATGAGATTATAAATGTTGGAAATGAAATAAGATTTATATGAATAATTCTGCAAATAAAAATATAAATATAATTTGGGTTTGAGATATTGTTTTTAAATACGAAATCAAACTGTTTAATCTATATAAAGAAATATTATTCACATTTTATGTGAAAAATTAGATTAAAGTAAATATTTTGCAAATAAAATATTATAAAGGAATTTGGGGTTTGAATTAGGAATTTAAATGGAATTACTGAAATTAGAAACAAACTGGAAATCAGCTGAGTTGAATGGCTTTCTGGGTATCGATCTGATGTTGGTTTCGGCCTTCAGAGTTTATACTTGGGAAGTTGTTCTCTTACTAGTTTACAATTAGAGACTAATAGAGGTGGATAAATATAGATGCGTGAATCAAGAATGGAAACGTTTTCCAAAGTTAATAACATATATTTTCTAATTTTAGAAAATAAGGAATTTATGAATATATGGAAACGATAAATGGGAAATTGGGAAATGAAATGATGATTGATCGGTAAGATTTCCATTTGGAAATACGACCGTTGTTTGTACACATGTTTTATTTTGACAGTTAAATTACCAACTATCAAAGATTTTGACTATTTCCATTGTCAATACAGAGTGACCGGGATCAGATATATTATCCGAAAACCATTCCATATGGCATTAGCGTTGCGCATCAAATATGATGAAGATAATTAAAGACAGAGTTATGCAAGGGTTGTTCAGTAAATCATAGGTAGAAATTGCCAAAGATGGATTTACATAATAGTGCCTTCGGGTTGTCCAGTCCCAAGACAACTTGAATGGAAGAGTGTCTGACAGAGTATATCTGGTAGATCGCGTACGTTGATTGTTTCAAATGTATTTACGTTGGTGGCGGAGGAATTCGTTTCTCTTAGCTTATACCCATGGTATTTTTAGGGAAATCAATTTGTGATTTGATGGGTATGACGATGTGGCATTCAAAGTAAATGAAGGAGTGATCTGTTAAAAGATACGTTATGACCTCAAGCCTCATCAACTTGGAAATGACAGAAATCGGGCAGGCAGCATGGCTAAGTGGGTCGCACCTAAGTAGGGTATATTGTCACCATCTAGAGAATATTCGTATTTGTTACTTCTTTCAATACTGTATCTCCCGGGAACAGTTATGTTGGTATACCAACCGTAAGGTGACAATATATTTGGAACATTCAAGCGAAATGAATGGCTGGTCATCAAACACCCCACCTCCGTTAGGGTCACTCTCAAAGGGAATGCCCTAATTTTGGTGGAGGTTTATAAGTATAAGTCACAGATATACAAGACAGATATAAGAACACATATTTGTAAACAGCGGAAAAACAACAACTTTTATTTCATCAAAGCAAATACGTGTTACAAAACATCACCATGATTGTCTTACATCTTTTTCCAAAACATAACACTTTCATAATCTGTCTTGAGTACATTATTTAAAGAAGCATAAATAAAACATAGATAAACTGCAAAAGTCCCCATAGTGGATTGTCCAAAGCCATAGTTCAAAATGAAAAGGTCCAAGCAATACATTTCTCTTCTTCAAGCTGGATGTTAAGGCTGGTCAAGCTGCTGTGTTCCCTCCCTGTGGACCTGGGGGGGGGGGGGGGAAACGGAAGAAAAGAAGACGAAAGAAAAGTAGAGTCAGACATAAAGCCTGAGTAAGTCTAGTACTATTTTGTCTATGAATAAAGAACTGGGTATGATAAGTATAAACAAGAAGTGGGCAAGCACTATAAACTTGGTTAAGTTGTCTAGGGTCGAATATACTACTGTACCCCCTGTTAATCTCTGAACCCATATAAACTAGTTTCCAACTGGCACCCCATAATCAGGGTGATGTGATCCATTCTATGATGATCGGCTCCTACTCGCATAGTTACATGTGTCTTACGGCCCCCGATGTTGTAGTTACCTATGCTGGTCCCACCATGGGGTGTATCAAGTCCCATAGTGGCAACCCGACACAATCCTAGAGTGCACAGGTATGCTACTGGTGTCCAGTGCCTTATTTTTCTGCGCCGGAGTGTGTGCACGCCCGCACCCCGTTAGAACCTGCACTGCTACACCACCGCCGTCGATTTGACCTCTTACAATCAGCCCAGTAATCGTGCCCCACCCTGCATAGTTTCAGGGTATCCTGATACACCTTCTAGGGTTACTGCTAAAAAGGGTCCCCCGTTACTAGGTTTTCTATCTCTAGCCAACATGCTAAGTTGGTTAAGTGTTTTCTAACCTAACCCCCACCAGTCCGTTTAGTTTAGCATGTTCCATTTTTGATTAAGTCTTTAGTTCACTTAATCCTAGCAATCCTGACTCAGCCTTAATTGTCTTATTAAGGCCCTGACCTCTCACATTAGACAGGTGTTGTTGTGGCTGCCTGTTGCCGGTTGGTTCCGGGCAGTCTTACGCCACAACTCAGTCTAACCTCGGGTCCTTATTGGGCTCCATGTTTAACCTCCCACATTGGATAGGTATTGTTGTGACTACTGGACAGCCGGGCGGTTCCGGGCAGGTTTACATCACAACTCAATCCAACCTCGGGTTAAACACATCGTATGTTCTACATTTACATATTTTGTCTTTCTTCTTTATTTTCTTATATGTAAATATTTGCAGCCAATTATTAAGTTAATGGTGTAAAGGTTACACCAATCATGGGCCCAACCCATACTTGAACTTGGGCCCTTCTATTTTATATTTTCATTCATTTGTAATTTTAATCCAACGTTATTTTCCCCCGTTTTACACGTCCGTTTATTACATATATATTGGGCTTAGCCTTTTAAAGCCCAATTTAGCCATGCGAAAAGGGGAGGCTTAAAGCGTGGTTACATACACAAAGAGGGGGAATGTGAGCGCATGAACTTGCAATATGACGTTGGAAATACAAAATAGAAACTGGTGTACTTGCATAGTAGTGACATATACTTTGGTCATAAAGCATAGGTGACATGAATCAAAGCATGTGAACTTGTAGTTGAGATAAGAATCTAAATTGGGTATCATTATTGACACATAGTCATAACTACAACATGAACCTATATTTTTACTTAGGCATAATGTCAAACATAAGCATGACATAAATATTTCTAACATAAGCATGGCATAATGTCAAACATAAACATGGCATAATGTTAAACATAAGCATGGCATAAGTATTTGTTCACATAACCATGGCATAAATATTTCTAACATGAAATCATGACTTTTACTTAGTCATGTAAACTTGCAAAAAGGGATTTTTGAACCTAACCTAGTTATGTACCACATATGTCATCATATAATCCTTGTTAACAATTTCAATTATGCAAATTATCAATCATAGCCTAGTCATATTCATAAGTTTGCAAATAGGTTCTCTAGTACAAAAGCATGTCTTAATACATAAATCATGGTGCCAAAATTCCAACATAGTTTCATATGAATTATGATAACCCAAACTTATTCCAATTACTTCACAAAAATGATGTTTGTATAAAAATATACATTATGATGGCATAATAGCAAAGCCCCAAACTTGCATGAATTTCAATCAACTACATACATGTAGCTTCAACATGGATTACATAATTTACGAATATTCCAAACGTCATACTTGCATAAAACTACCGCATGTAGTTTTTCATAATGAATAACATAATTCAAGAATATCCAAACGTATACAATATTCCAACGCACAAATATGAATTACTTTATCGCCACAAATCAAGTATACATATCAACACAATCATTTGTTCATACCAAAGTAATACTCTACTTACAATGGTGTGGCGAATTCTCTAATTTAGGGATTTGAAGATGCAGTTTGATTTGATTGAGTTGCTTTATGCCTTAGAATTTTGCCTCCTAATCCTCTCTCCAATTGGTGGCTACCCCTAGTCGTTCCTCAGCAACATGGCGGCTTTGTTCTTATTTATGAATGAATAGATTAGGGTTAGTCTAGGGTTGTTTTTATAGAGGTTAGGAACTGATTAGGGCCATTGATGTTGCTTGGATTGATCGTAGCCATTCATCCTAAGGAGAGACCAATTAGAGCCTGCCACCTAGCCCTAATGACAAAGCAGACCACAGAAAATCGGCCAACATAGAATAGGCCAGCCAGGTTAGACTGGGTTCGACCTGGTCTGGACCAGGTCGACACCCCTGTCGACAGCCCTGTCGACAGGCCTGTCGACCTGGTTAGACCAGGTCGACAGCCCAGTCGACCTGGGTGCGTCAGGCGGGACTTTTTCTGCCCTGGCCCATTGGGCCCCATTTTTGTTTTCTGAGCTTATTTTATTCTGTTTGAATTTTAAATTTAATTTAGAAACTTCCGAAGGCCGTATCTTCTTCATACGGACTCCGTTTTTCGAAAACTCGGACTCTATTTCGCGTATTTTTCCGAGACCAACGCAATGGCGTATCCCGTTTCCCTTAGTTCTTTGAATAAAATTAATTATACTTTAATTTATGAATTTCACAGTTATAGAATTCGCGGGGTGTTACATTCTCCCCCACTTAAAAGGATTTCGTCCCCGAAATCTTCAAGTTAGGAGGAATGTATATCCTAACATCCAATCATCCATCTACTCATCCATCAAACACGAGTATCCATTGTCCTTAAAAGACTTCTAATGCTTCATGATCATATGCGAAGTGTGTGTGTACATGTACTTATCTAATGCAAAATCAGGCGGTCTACTGATTCAGTTGACCTCCTTAATGCGAATTATGTAAGTGCCATGAATCCATTATGTATGCAAATTTTCCTATTTTGATTATACATGAGTGCACAATCATTCAATACAAATGCAGCATCCACATGACAACACATTAAAGTTCAACCACATACGAATGCACACATATATGCATATGCAATATGAAGTGACTGAGCCGATCTAAAACCTAGACTGTGTGTGTATATGCAACCACGAGCAACCACTAGCAATCACTTGCAACCACTTGCAACCTCATCCATAACATGTTTCAATTACATGTTTCCATCCAAAGGGTTTCTACCTAAAAGATAAGGTCGAGGAAATATACCTAAAAAGATAGATAAAAGCGCAACTTAAGGAAAATGAAAGATCAATGATGTACCCTCGAACAGAAAAGGGTAGGCTATACGGATTCTAGCTTCAGTTTCCCAAGTCGCGTCTCCCTCGGCGTCGCTCCACTGAACTTTGACGAGCTTGACTTCGCGGTTGCGTAGCTTCTTCACCTCCGTTCCTAAGATGCGGGTTGGAACTTTTCTTATGGTTGCTTCGCGTTCCACTTCGGCCTCTTCGAGGATATTTGGCTCTACCACTTCAGCAGACTCATGTAGACATTTTCGGAGATGTGAAACGTGAAAAACATTGTGGACTCCAGCCAACTTCTCGGGTAGCTCTAGTCTATAGGCCATTTTCCCAATTTTCTCAATGATAGGGAATGGCCCTACGAATCTTGGTGCTAGCTTTCCTGTGGTTCCAAAACGAACAACGTTCCTTAGTGGTGATACCTTGAGAAAAACTCTGTCTCCAACCTCGAATTCAAGGTCGGTCCTTCTCTTGTCGGCATAGGACTTTTGTCTGTCTTGGGCCGTCTTCATCCTTCTTCGTATTAAGTCTACTTTCTCTGAAGTCTCTCGGATCATATCTGGTCCAAGTATGAGCTTATCAGTAGACTCCCACCAACAAGTGGGCGATCGGCACGGTCTTCCATATAAAGCTTCGAAGGGCGCCATTCCGATGGTTGCTTGATAGCTGTTGTTGTAGGCAAATTCCACCAAAGGAAGGTGGTCTTCCCATGTCCCTCCGAAGTCAAGGACGAATAGTCTTAAAACGTCTTCCAAAACTCTGTTCACTCTCTTCGTTTGGCCGTCGGTTTGGGGATGATAGGCTGTGCTCAAGCATAACTGCGTTCCTACCGCTTCTTGCAGACTCCGCCAAAACTCATTGGTGAAGATGGGGTCTCGATCACTAACAATGCTAGATGGTATTCCATGGAGTCGAACGATTTCTTTGAGGTAAAGTGATGCTAGGGATGAGGCAGTTCTTTTACTTTGGACAGGTAAAAAGTGGGCGCTTTTAGTAAGCCTATCCACTATTACCCAAATGCTAGCGTTGCCTCTCCTAGACCTAGTCAGCCCATCGATGAAGTCCATTGAGATGCTATCCCACTTCCACTGCGGGACCTCTAGAGGATGTAGCAGTCCGCCAGGCTTTTTCTGTTCCGCCTTAACCTGTTGGCACACCATACACTTAGAAACGAACTCTGCCACGTCCTTTTTCATGCCGTTCCAGAAGAAAGTCCTTTTTATGTCTTTGTACATTTTATCTCCGCCTGGGTGTATCGTCATCTTGGAGTGATGTGCTTCCTCGAGAACCTTCTTTATTAAATCTTTTGTCTGTGGGACGCATAGTCTTCCGTCTCGCCTTAGCAAACCCCTATCGTCGATGGAGTATCGGTTGAGGTGACTTGAAGTCTCACCCCTAATTAGCCTATCAATTGTTTCCACAAGCTGAGGGTCTTCGCGTTGTGCTGCCCCTACTGAATCCACTAAAGTTGGGCGCACTTCGAGAGATGCTAGCAAGCCTGGTACGAAATCGGAGGAGGGCCTAAAGTCGAAGCTGGCTATAAACTCTAGGCTTTGTCTTTCAACGAACAACGGGCTTAGGGTCAATTTCTTTCGGCTCAACGCATCTGCTACTACGTTGCCTTTGCCCGGAGTGTAGGAGATTTCGAAATCGTACGAGGCAAGAAACTCCATCCATCTTTGTTGCCTCAAGTTAAGATCTTTCTGCGAGAAAAGATATTTCAACGATTTATGGTCAGTGTAAAGTTCGAACTTCTCACCTAGGAGATAGTGTCGCCAAGACTTGAGTGCAAAGACGATGGCGGCTAACTCAAGATCGTGGGTTGGGTAGTTCTTTTCGTGCACCTTCAACTGCCTCCCGCCATAAGCTACTACCCTTCCTTCTTGCATTAAGACGGTGCCTAGCCCTGTCCCACATGCATCCGTATAAACAGTGAACATCTTGCTCCCATCTGGCAGCGTCAAAACTGGGGCTGTTGTAAGAGCCCTTTTCATTCGTTGGAAAGCAAACTCGCAATCCAAGTCCCAATTGAACACTAGATTCTTCTTAGTCAATTTCGTGAGCGGAGCTGAGATTTTCGCAAAATCCCTTATGAACTTTCGATAGAAACCCGCTAGTCCTAGAAAGCTTCGGACCTCAGTTGCATTCCTTGGTGTCTTCCAATCCTGTACCGCCACTACCTTAGCAGGGTCCACTGCTAACCCTTGTTTGGATACTATGTGCCCAAGGAACCTCACCTCTTCTCTCCAAAAGTGGCATTTGGAGAATTTGGCTTTTAGTTGATGGACTCGTAAAGTTTCCATGATTGCCCTTAAGTGTTGAGCATGTTCCTCTTCACTCTTTGAGAAGATAAGGATATCATCTACGAAGACCACTACGAATTTGTTGAGGAAATCTCTAAATACCCTACTCATCAGGTCCACGAAGTACGCAGGTGCATTTGTCAAGCCGAAAGGCATGACAAGCCATTCAAAGAAGCCGTCTGGGGTTCTAAACGCCGTTTTATCGATGCTATCTTCAGCCACCCTTAGCTGATGAAAACCGGTTGCTAAATCGAGTTGGGAGAAAACAGACGCTCCTACAAGCTGGTCAAACAAATCGTCAATTCTAGGGAGAGGGTGCCTATTCTTCTTCGTTAGCTTGTTGAGCTCCCTATAGTCAACACATAGACGGAGTGAACCATCCGCCTTTGTAGCGAACACCACTGGAGCGCCCCATTCTGAAATGCTCCTCCTAATGAACCCCTTCTCTAGAAGCTCTTTAATCTGTTTACTGAGCTCTTTCCTTTCTCGTGGAGCCATGTGTCTGACGGGCAACGCAATGGGCTTTGCATTATCTACAAGATATATGCGGAAGTCTATTTCCCGCTTCGGAGGCAAGCCCTTCACCTCTTCGAAGACATCCAGATATTCCCGGACCACTCTAACTGATTGCAAATTTTCAACAGAGGCATCTAGCGATTCAAGATAACTAAGCATAACCGCATACGAGGGATTACAAGAAATTTCCAAAGTATTACCGAGCTGGGTTAGGATCCTAACAACACTTTTCTCACAATCAAGGATGGCCCCATTACTGGATAGCCAATCCATACCCAAAATCAAACCATAACCCGAAAAGCCCAAAACAAAGGCACTACATTGAAATTCTACACTTAGAATGGAAATTTTCAATCCCACACAGATCATAGACAAATGAGCTGGGCCCCCAATTGGGTTTGAGACAATTAAGGGGTCCTCTACCATACTAGTTTTTAGGTGCAGAGATTCTACTAAAGCAGACGAGATAAAGGAGTGTGATGCGCCAGAATCAAATAAGGTGCGAACGGGGTGATCATAAAGATAAACTACACTTTCTACAGAAGTATCTATACCTCGCTGTTGCAGAGGTGGCGCTTCCAGCACATGAACTTGTGCCCCTGGGGTGGATCCAGCCCTCTGCCCCTGTCCTCGTTTCTTTGGGCAGTCCTTAGCCCTATGGCCTGTCTCACCGCAAGAAAAGCACCCACCATTCTCCTTGGCCTTCTTTTTCCGGCAGTCCTTAACTAAGTGCCCCACTTTGCCACAGAAATTGCACTTCCTCTTCTCTTTGTTGCCTTTCCCGCCCTTCTTAAAGTCTGTCTTCTTAGGCTGCAAACCTTCTTTCTTCCCTTGAGAGCTTTCTGCCTTTGTCTCCTTCTTGCCCTTATCCTCTTCATTCAGCAATGCCATTTGCACCAATCTTTCATACGTGGCTCCCATGGGTATATGGGTCATGGCCAGACTGTGTAATGGCTCATTCAACCCTTTGACGAAACGGAGAGCCTTCTTGTGCGGGGTATTGACTAGGTCAAGCCCAAACCTAGCCAGCTCATCGAACTGATTCACATACTCTCTGACTGTCTTGTCCCCTTGCTTAAGAAATAAGAATTTTTCCAACTGCAAACTTCTTTCCGCATCTGAGAGAAATTTAGTCTCAAACCTTGCCCTAAAGTCCTCCCATATCTCCACTGGTCTTTCAGCATTAGTGACTTCCCACCAGTAGGAAGCCTCGCCCTTCAATAGCCACACTGCCAATTGTACTTTTTGTCTATCCTCTACCTCAAAGATGATGAATAGGTCCTCTGTTTCTTTCAGCCAATTTCTAGCTGCCACGAAGGACTCAGTTCCATGGAAATCCCTTCCTCCCATAGCCCTAAAATCTTTACATATCTTAGCAAAAGTGTTTCCCCGTGGAGGAGGTGGAGGAAAAGGTGTTGCTGCAGCTGGATGATTTCCCGCAGCTGGGGGAGGAGGAATGGTAGGACCTGGCTGAGTGGCTCTTGCTTCTAAGAACCGTCTTAACCAACCAGGTATTGGCACCCCTTCCGGCAAGTTAAGATCTTCGGACATGCTGAAACAAAAAGGATAGATTCAAAACGAAGGATAAGAGATAGTACCTATGGCTTTGGGGAGTGGACTTTGCCTTTTTAAAATAAAATAACATTTTTCTTTTAAAAATGCTTCTTTAAATTTCCTTTTTGAAAATAATTTTTCAAAACTTTTTATCTTATCTGGTAAACCTATGCTCTGATACCAAGTGAAACACCCCACCTCCGTTAGGGTCACTCTCAAAGGGAATGCCCTAATTTTGGTGGAGGTTTATAAGTATAAGTCACAGATATACAAGACAGATATAAGAACACATATTTGTAAACAGCGGAAAAACAACAACTTTTATTTCATCAAAGCAAATACGTGTTACAAAACATCACCATGATTGTCTTACATCTTTTTCCAAAACATAACATAACACTTTCATAATCTGTCTTGAGTATTATTTAAAGAAGCATAAATAAAACATAGATAAACTGCAAAAGTCCCCATAGTGGATTGTCCAAAGCCATAGTTCAAAATGAAAAGGTCCAAGCAATACATTTCTCTACTTCAAGCTGGATGTTAAGGCTGGTCAAGCTGCTGTGTTCCCTGTAGACCTGGGGGGGGGGGGGGGGGGAACGGAAGAAAAGAAGACGAAAGAAAAGTAGAGTCAGACATAAAGCCTGAGTAAGTCTAGTACTATTTTGTCTATGAATAAAGAACTGGGTATGATAAGTATAAATAAGAAGTGGGCAAGCACTATAAACTTGGTTAAGTTGTCTAGGGTCGAATATACTATTGTACCCCCTGTTAATCTCTGAACCCATATAAACTAGTTTCCAACTGGCACCCCATAATCAGGGTGATGTGATCCATTCTATGATGATCGGCTCCTACTCGCATAGTTACATGTGTCTTACGGCCCCCGATGTTGTAGTTACCTATGCTGGTCCCACCATGGAGTGTATCAAGTCCCATAGTGGCAACCCGACACAATCCTAGAGTGCACAGGTATGCTACAGGTGTCCAGTGCCTTATTTTTTTGCGCCGGAGTGTGTGCACGCCCGCACCCCGTTAGAACCTACACTGCTACACCACCGCCGTCGATTTGACCTCTTACAATCAGCCCAGTAATCGTGCCCCACCCTGCCTAGTTTCAGGTTATCCTGATACACCTTCTAGGGTTACTGCTGAAAAGGGTCCCCCGTTACTAGGTTTTCTATCTCTAGCCAACATGCTAAGTTGGTTAAGTGTTTTCTAACCTAACCCCCACCAGTCCGTTTAGTTTAGCATGTTCCAATTTTGATTAAGTCTTTAGTTCACTTAATCCTAGCAATCCTGACTCAGCCTTAATTGTCTTATTAAGGCCCTGACCTCTCACATCAGACAGGTGTTGTTGTGGCTGCCTGTTGCCGGTTGGTTCCGGGCAGTCTTACGCCACAACTCAGTCTAACCTCGGGTCCTTATTGGGCTCCATGTTTAACCTCCCACATTGGATAGGTATTGTTGTGACTACTGGACAGCCGGGCGGTTCCGGGCAGGTTTACATCACAACTCAATCCAACCTCGGGTTAAACACATCGTATGTTCTACATTTACATATTTTGTCTTTCTTCTTTATTTTCTTATATGTAAATATTTGCGGCCAATTATTAAGTTAATGGTGTAAAGGTTACACCAATCATGGGCCCAACCCATACTTGAACTTGGGCCCTTCTATTTTATATTTTCATTCATTTGTAATTTTAACCCAACGTTATTTTCCCCCGTTTTACACGTCCGTTTATTACATATATATTGGGCTTAGCCTTTTAAAGCCCAATTTAGCCATGCGAAAAGGGGAGGCTTAAAGCGTGGTTACATACACAAAGAGGGGGAATGTGAGCGCATGAACTTGCAATATGACGTTGGAAATACAAAATAGAAACTGGTGTACTTGCATAGTAGTGACATATACTTTGGTCATAAAGCATAGGTGACATGAATCAAAGCACGTGAACTTGTAGTTGAGATAAGAATCTAAATTGGGTATCATTATTGACACATAGTCATAACTACAACATGAACCTATATTTTTACTTAGGCATAATGTCAAACATAAGCATGACATAAATATTTCTAACATAAGCATGGCATAATGTCAAACATAAACATGGCATAATGTTAAACATAAGCATGGCATAAGTATTTGTTCACATAACCATGGCATAAATATTTCTAACATGAAATCATGACTTTTACTTTAGTCATGTAAACTTGCAAAAAGGGATTTTTGAACCTAACCTAGTTATGTACCACATATGTCATCATATAATCCTTGTTAACAATTTCAATTATGCAAATTATCAATCATAGCCTAGTCGTATTCATAAGTTTGCAAATAGGTTCTCTAGTACAAAAGCATGTCTTAATACATAAATCATGGTGCCAAAATTCCAACATAGTTTCATATGAATTATGATAACCCAAACTTATTCCAATTACTTCACAAAAATGATGTTTGTATAAAAATATACATTATGATGGCATAATAGCAAAGCCCCAAACTTGCATGAATTTAAATCAACTACATACATGTAGCTTCAACATGGATTACATAATTTACGAATATTCCAAACGTCATACTTGCATAAAACTACCGCATGTAGTTTTTCATAATGAATAACATAATTCAAGAATATCCAAACGTATACAATATTCCAACGCACAAATATGAATTACTTTATCGCCACAAATCAAGTATACATATCAACACAATCATTTGTTCATACCAAAGTAATACTCTACTTACAATGGTGTGGCGAATTCTCTAATTTAGGGATTTGAAGATGCGGTTTGATTTGATTGAGTTGCTTTATGCCTTAGAATTTTGCCTCCTAATCCTCTCTCCAATTGGTGGCTACCCCTAGTCGTTCCTCAGCAACATGGCGGCTTTGTTCTTATTTATGAATGAATAGATTAGGGTTAGTCTAGGGTTGTTTTTATAGAGGTTAGGAACTGATTAGGGCCATTGATGTTGCTTGGATTGATCGTAGCCATTCATCCTAAGGAGAGACCAATTAGAGCCTGCCACCTAGCCCTAATGACAAAGCAGACCACAGAAAATCGGCCAACATAGAATAGGCCAACCAGGTTAGACTGGGTTCGACCTGGTCTGGACCAGGTCGACACCCCTGTCGACAGCCCTGTCGACAGGCCTGTCGACCTGGTTAGACCAGGTCGACAGCCCAGTCGACCTGGGTGCGTCAGGCGGGACTTTTTCTGCCCTGGCCCATTGGGCCCCATTTTTGTTTTCTGAGCTTATTTTATTCTGTTTGAATTTTAAATTTAATTTAGAAACTTCCGAAGGCCGTATCTTCTTCATACGGACTCCGTTTTTCGAAAACTCGGACTCTATTTCGCGTATTTTTCCGAGACGAACGCAATGGCGTATCCCGTTTCCCTTAGTTCTTTGATTAAAATTAATTATACTTTAATTTATGAATTTCACAGTTATAGAATTCGCGGGGTGTTACAGGTCATGTGTGGCCGAGTTACACGATGTTCTTGTTCAACTCCAGTGTATCGCTTCTAAAGTACACTGATTGGAAGGTGGTTCCATACCTTGTCATAGTTTGAATCCATTACCCAATAAGAGCCTGTGGTTTTTGATTGTATATTATATATGTAGAATGTAAGATGAAAGCGTTCTACTATATTTCTATTTATTTGGTTTTGACATTATTATAATATCAGAAGAGTATGGATTTTTAAAAGAATGGTTTAGGTTATCGTAAGGTAAAAACCATCCATATTTATGTGTGGATCGGTCTTACGATTATTCTTTCTTTTTAAAGGATTTCAAAAGTTAAATAAATAGTTGGAGTTTACTCACACCAGTCACACGACTGACCTAGAGTTTATTTTTTTTGTTTTCCTAAACTCTTGGGTGCCCAATTCTGTATGGACAGTCAAGTAGTCGGGATTTTACAGATATACTTAGAGAGATAAAGCAGGAAGCTTCAGGATTATATAGCCATTGTTTATTTCTGCTGTGTTTTAAGTGTTGTACTCTGATAATGGTATTGTATACAGATACTGTTTTTATTTCAAAGTTATGTTATATTGTATATTTATTCGTTCCGCCGTGAGATTTGTGTTACTTTGATTCTGTTGTTATGTTCTTCTCTTCTCCTTCTTCTATTCTAATTTTCTATCTTATCTGTCCTCACCCTCAAATTTATTTCTATTGACATTCTGGTGTTTTCGATTCTTGGATAGTCGACATGGTGTTATATGTCGATTACCGAGATCGCAAATCCCCCGGGCCGTTACAATGGTATTAGAGCTGAAGGTTAAGTATTAACTTGGCTCTGTGGTGTGACTTAGTAGAGATGTGGTTAGTAATACCCTAGATTGAGTTTGAGTGTATATATACGAGAGAACGTATTTGTAGATTTTATAAACATTGTTTTATATTGTGGAGATTTATTGGTTCAGTTGTTTATGAATTCTGGTCGATCAGTTTGATCCACTGTATCAGTAGGGACTTATAAACACTCGAAGATGATAAACGGACACTGTATGTTTGAAAAGAGGGTAAATGAAATAAATTTACCCAAATTATATTTTGATATAAAAGGATTTATATTGGAATTATTATAATATATTGGATATATTGGTTGTTATTATAATCAGATAAAATTATCACTGAAACGGTTATGTAAATAACCAATCAAAATTTGTAGAAGGAATTAAATCTAAATTTAAATCAGAATTGAAATTAAAACCCTAGGAATTTGGAAAGGTGTTTGTAAATGGATTTGGAATTAATATATAAGAATTTTAAAATTCTGCGAGATTTAAAATTGTTTACAAGCATTGTGAATAATATTTTGAAATGTATTTCAAAATGGAAATGTTTAGAAATGGTTTTGAAAGTGATATAGTATTGACCTCACTTCGGTCGCTGGAAAATAATTCTGATGATGATCCGGACATCATCGATGTTCATTTTCAAGTTCTAAGTGACAGGTTACTACCGAGGATTTTGTTTTGAATTGTTTTGAGAACAAGTTGTTTGAAGTCCGAAAAGTGATATTTGGTTTTAAAGACTAAGCTGTTTAAAAACTCCCAGATAGAGACAGTTTGAATTAAAAACAAATTTAAAAAGGGACTTGCGAAAGCAAATTGAAATTAATTAAAGACCAGTTAAGTGGAAATGGAATTGAAATGGAATAATATCGATTAAAATTGGATTGTTGAAGTAAGAATCTAAAATGGTATTGGATTGGTGAGTTAAGAGTTCGGAATTGAGAATGAAATTTGAGTTGAGACTGAATTTTGACTTGGTTATAAGTGATTATCTGTGTGGAGGATAAATTGATTTGAAATTGATTGGGATGACATTTTTTTATGTTGAATTAGTAACAAATGGAAATGATGGAATGATATGCCCGACAAAAAGGTACAAGTGTAACTGTATATGAGTTTGGTGATTTATGAGCCGATTTGGCAAGCCGCTTGGCTGTTTCATTTTCTTTTGGATTGCAGAAGGCCTAGAGAGGCAAGTTGTAGTTGTACCGATTGAGCCGTATAAAGGAGATGCTGGCGAAATTTTTCGAAAATTTCGGGTGTTAGAATTTTTTTAAGGATTTTTTAAAATTTTCGTTAATAAGAATGAATTAATATTTCAGTTGAAATTAAATGGGTTCCATTGAAACTGAAGTTAAAAGTATACAAATTATTTTTAACCTAGTTAATAGGGTTTGTTTCTACCTTAGCAATTACGAGGACGAAATTATTTTAAGGGGGGAAGAATGAAATGTCTGGTATTTTTACGGTATAATAACTAATTTATTTAATTTTATAAATAGTGATTTAGAGAATTAAATGGTTGTTTAATTAAATAATATTGAATATTTAATTAATATAAATAATATAATAATATATTTAATTTCGAAATAATCGGAATTAAATTGAGTTCACAATATTGTGTGAATTGGATTATTTATAAGATATAATTCAGTTTAGAATTGAATTATGTTAACGAATTCATTTTTAAATGTCAATTTAACTTATAGTTTATATTTTAATTATAATCGAGCTCTAATTAGCGCGACAGTTCATAATTTGGCGATTCGAACTTTAAACGAATATACAGAATCCGTTTTAAGTCGGATTTCTGTGAAACAGGAAACGTCCGGAGCTGGTGAATTAATTTTGCTAATGGAAGAGAAAATTCGAGATTTCGTCGTATAGATTGTGAGTTGTGTCCACATCAAATTTTCGAAAAGTCACTATGGAATTCCTTTATAATTTATAACGATTTATTTATATTATAAATTGATTTTCAATATAAATGGAATATCGATTTAACCCGAATTTGAAATATCGAGTTATTAATCCAGATATGAATATTTTGGAGCTGTATGATATTTTGGGTGGATATATACGACAATGTTAATTTATTAGTATTAAATTAAATCGTTTTTAAATATATTAGTATTTAAATGGTTTGTTTAGAACCTTAGAAAATAGTCATTTTTGCAAACGACCTCCGTTTTCGATGAAATTAATTTTGTTGGATCCGAAATATTTATTTTTTGTTAGATTTAAATTTTTATGATTTTTGTAGTTAGTATGTGGCTGTACGGGATTTTAATGTGAAAAATAGTTAATAATTTGACTTTAAAAACACGCTGTGTGCGCAAACGGACTCGAAATTCGACGAAACAAGTTTCATTGGGTCTGGAATGTCGAGCTGTAGCTACATGTCCATTTTTATCAAAATTGGGTATCGTTTGTGATCGTACGAATTTTTAAACAGTGAATGAAGGTAACGATTCATTAAAAACTAATATAATAATCGAATATAAAATTATATAGTCATCCTATATATAACCCTCTACCCTTTGCAAACCCTTATTTACTTCCTTTGATAATCAACAAAAATACGCCGTCAATTATTCTTCCACAATCCAGGATCGACGACTTCCAAAATCAATTTCAAATTGAAGAAAAACTAGAAATTCCGAAATAAATATATATGGATTCATATGCTAGTTCTCTTCAACATCATATGCCTTTTACAGGGATCGATCATCTTGTTGTGTCGCTGGTTTCATTTCAACGTGCATAGGTTTATGTTAGTGAAGGATT
This sequence comes from Allium sativum, assembly GCA_030737875.1. Classification (NCBI taxonomy): domain Eukaryota; kingdom Viridiplantae; phylum Streptophyta; class Magnoliopsida; order Asparagales; family Amaryllidaceae; genus Allium; species Allium sativum. The sequence goes on along the minus strand of CM060926.1, from coordinate 276,530,285 downwards.
TAATCGTTTATTCGCGAAACCAATATCGTTTCTGAGTTTATGGTGGTGTTTTAGCATTTATCGTGTATTTCTGGGAATTTCCGGTGATAATCTAGTTTACTACTTTTACGGTGGCGATGTGAGTACAGGCTGAATGAAGGAAATGTGTAGAGGAGGGTGAGTTCGTTAATTTTGGTATGATTGCGTTGAGTAGAAGATGAGGAGAATAATGGTGGTTGTTTGATGATTTTAGGTGGAGAGACGAGGGAGTATGGAAGCTGGAAAGATATGGAAACGATGTTTTGCGGGCTCTGTAATTCAAGGAAGAAAGAAGATGTGGGCGGTGGTTAAGGATTTTACAGAGGTGATTAAGGATAATATAATTATATATTTAAATAATCATATTGGACTTATTTAAATTGTATAGAACTTGTAAAATACATAATTTGCACATATGTTGTCAGAATTTGACGAAACTAGATCTGTGGTATTGTATGGACGAGGGATACGCAATGGAACTGATTCAGAGTGAATTGGAGCTCGTTACAATTTATAGCAAAATAAATTGCCAGATCCAAATCAATGAATTATTTGACTGTAATGACCCGGGTTTTCGCGATCCTGGTTATCGACATAAACTCAGTGTCGGCTATCCAAGCATCGGAAATACCGGATAGTTAAGGAAAGAAGTTAAAGGGTGAGGATAGATAAGATAGAAAATTTGAATAGAAAAAGAAGATCACAAAAGAATCGGAGTAATACGAATCTCACAGCGGAACGAATAAAATATAATTTACAACGTAACTTTGAAACACAAATCTGTATTTGTATATTAGAGTACAACACTTACATCACAGCGGAAATAACAATAGTTATATAATCCTGAATCCTCCTGCTTTAGCTCTCCAAATATATCTGTAAAATCCTAACTACTTGATGGCCCTTACAAAATTGGGCACCCAAGAGTTTAGGAAAAACAAAACAAAACAAACTCCGGGTCAGTCTTTGGACTGGTGTGAGTAAACAATTTTAAAACAGTTTGAGAAAATAAACGATATCTCATAAGACCACGCCATATAACATGGAACGGGTTTTCCCTTATGAGAATCCAAAACACTTGATTTATCACTCAAAACCCTTTTGAAAGAAACGATAATCTTTATATTAAACTCTTTGGATATTATAATAGTATCTATCAACCATAGTATAATAATTACTAGAACGCTTTCATCTCACGTTCCACATACATAATATATAATCAAAAACCGCGGGTGCTAATTAGTTAATGAATTCTAACTAGCAGGGTATGGGACCACCTTCCGACAGTATATCTCTAGAGAGGAATACACCGGGTTCAACAAGAACATGTTGTAACCCAGGCTAAACATGACCGATCACTCATTTTGCTTAAGTGTACCGAATGTATTATAACCAACGGTTGGGATCAGCAACCGTTTCCCGAAAGGGACAACAACGAAATAGATTATAGAAGTAAATAGAATTTCTCTAGATCAGGTGACAATACATCCTAATTGGCAGCTAACCACTTAGCCATGTGACCTACTCAATTTCATACCATTTTCTGGTTGTGATGCTAGAGGCCATAATGTATCCTTTACAAATCACATCTTCATTCATTTTGAATGTCACATCGTCATACCCGCTAAATCACAAATTGATTTCTCCAAACATATCACGGGTAAACAGCTAAGAGAAACGAATTCCTCCGCCACCAAACGTAAATACGTTTGAAGAGATCAACTTACACGATCTATTAAATATACTCCGTCAGACATTCTTCCATACAGGTCGTTCTAGGACTGGACAAACCGAAGGTACTATTCTATAAATCCATCTTAGGAAAATTCTACCTAGGATTTATTGAACAACCCTTGCATAACTCCATCTTCAATTGTCTTCATCATATTTCATTCGCAATGCTAATGCCATATGGAGTGGTTTTCAGATAATATACATGATCCCGGTCTCTCCATACTAACAACGGAAATGGTCAAAATCTTTGATAGTCAGTGATTTAACTATCAAAGGAAAACATGTGTACAAACAACGGTCGTATTTCCAAATGGAAATCTTACCGATCAATCATCATTTCATTTCCGAATTTTCCATTTATCGTTTCCAAATATTCATAAATTCCTTATTTTCTAAAATTAGAAAATATACATTATTAACTTTGGAAAACGTTTCCATTTCTGATTCATGCATCAATATCTTTCCACCTCTATCAGGCTCTAACTTTAAACTAGTACGAGAACAACTTCCCAAGTATAAACCCCGAAGGCCGAAACCAACATCAGATCGATACCCAAAATGCCATTCTCTAAACTAATTTTCCGTTCAGTTTCTAATTTCAGTAATTCCATTTAAATTCCTAATTCAAACCCCAAATTACTTTATAATATTTTATTTGCAAAATATTCACTTTCATCTATTTTTTCACATAGAATGTGAATAATATTTCTTTATATAATCAAAACAGTTTGATTTCATATTTAAAAATAATATCTCAAACCTAAATTCTATTTTTATACTTTTATTTGTAGAATTATTCATACAAATCTCCTTTTTATTTCTAACACTTAAATCTCATTTATAATTCCCTTTATAATATTCTATATAAATCCTTTTATATAATTCTATTTATTTTATATAAATCCTTTTATATAATTCTATTCATTTATATAAATCGTTTTATATAATTCTATTTATTCTATATAAATCCTTTTTAATATACACTTTGAAAATTTCCTTTTTACATTCTAGTATTTCATATGGTATTTAAAAATTCCAAACAACATGACCAGTGTCATCATAATCAATCACCAATTTTTTAGCACATCATATATCAAAATATATGAAAAAATAGTATTATAATATTGAGGAATCCAGTTGGATCCCTCCAATTTGTCTCCCTGCATTCACAGATGTCAAACAATATAATTAACATCAATTTCATTTCTATATGAAATATTCTGATAAACATAATCAATATTTGATTAACGATTTATATATATCGTTATCTATAATTTCAAACAATACATCAACAATTCAACAAAACAATCAACACTCGGCAATCAATTATCATTTATCAATACTCGATTATATTTATAGAAATATAAATTGTACAGAGTTAGTGAGATTTACTTACATAGATGGTTTATCGTTAAATAACGATAACCGTTGTCGATTCAAATCGAACAATTTATTTCGTAAAAAATGTAACGAGGTCCAATCCACTTCTAATCTATTCCGTTGTGTAGCCACCGTCGATACGATCGCAATGGATCTGAATTTATGTAATTTTGATAAAGTATGAATGAAATATTGTAAAAACAAGTTTATACTATTCTATATTAAAACTAGGCTAATTTATTTTCAATCGGGATTTACCATTTTAAAAATCGGCCCACTTATAACTAAGCCCGCACCTTTTTAATTCCTGGCCCATGTCCAAACAAATTCAAAAGCCTTCTTCTCCTCTAGTCCATCGCTCATGCTTCTTCTTCCAGGATTCCAACCTGCCCCTTTCACCATTTACAATGCGACTCCCTCCTCATATCTCCACTTCCTTTTACCAAAAATTCTAACTAAATTTACCCATAACTTTCTCATCCCTCTCTCTATCTACCCACATTGAAAACTACAAGTGGCATTCCTCTCCACCGTTGCGGTTTCCAGCAACCCCGCGTGAAACAATGGCCATTAGCCTGCTACCTCTCTCCTCCTATCGAACACAACTGTCCATGAAACTCCACTCTGATTCCACCATAGAACCCCTCTTCACCTTCTCACCAGTTACACTCTCATTCCCTTTAACCCGCACCTTTCCTGAAGGTTTCGACATGCCATCGCTCAAGCTATGGTATAAGCAAATGGATCGACATCATTAAATTCCGAAAATCTCAAAATGTTGTATTCAAGCTCGGAATCCCATTACCAGCCCAAAACAAAAATAAAAAAATGTATTAAAGCTTGAATTTGTCAAAACTTCTTAGCCCTAATCGACGCAGTAAAAACCTAGCGAAATAAATCAGCGTTGATCTCAATGAGAATTACACCAGGTTGGAGAGGATGCTCTAAGGAATGCAAATATATAAACACAATAATTTTATGAATTTTCCTTGAATTAATTTGATTTTCCAAAGTGGGTATTTTACTAAAGAAAAATGTGATGACCCCAAACTTCCATAGAACGAAAGCAAGGATAATCATTGGAATATGGCATATTTACAACAAAATCAGATCTCAGATAACATCATAACACATAAATCATTGCAGCGGAAATAAAATGTCATCAACATCATAATATCCAATACATCAGAGTACGCAGACACATGATACACTTAGCAAAATAGAAAGTCTGAATGAAAAGGAAATAAGCCTCAAACTCCATAACGTACATCAAAACCCAAAGATAAATACAAGTCTCAAAGCAGAATAAAAGAGAAGATATTCGTCTTCCTCTCAAAGAAGCTCCAATCCAGCACACGCTTAAATATGACCTAAACATGTCACTTGCTACCTATGTAGAAAAGAGGGCACCCGAGTTTGCAAAGTGAAACAAACTACGAGTCAGTCACGAGACTGGTCTGAGAAATCTTCCACTACATTTTCTAATAAGGTGGCTAATCACAGGACCACGCCGCTAACGCGGAACGGGTTTACTATAACAACCCGAATTTTTATAACATGTTAAAACCATAAATCAAGGCAGAATTAAATTTTAAAATATGATTCAAGGGAAATGGGTTACTCCATTGCGTTCGTCTCGAAATTTTACATGAAATAGAGTCCGAGTTTTCGAAAATCGGAGTCCGGATGAAGAAGTTATGGCTTTTAGAAGACTCAACGGATTTTAGGCAGCACAGGACCAGGCAGGTCGATCTGGGGGTCGACCTGGGGAACAGGTCGACCATGTTGTCGGCCCTAGGGTCGACCTACCCCCCAGGTCGACCATGTGGTCAACCTCCCCCCCTTACAGGTCGACCTGGTCGACCTGTTTTGACCCAAAACTCATTTTTGAAGCCTGATACGTGTTTTGATGGCCCTAATTGATTCTAGGGTTAATCTAAGGGCCTAAACGAGTTTCAACAACTATAGAAACACCCTTGGACCTAACCTTATTCATATCAAATCATTCTTACACCATTATGCTGCTAAAATACCTCTTGAACCATGGCCGCTGTCTCCAAATCAAAGTACAAACATTCAAACTCAAATCAATCCAAAGAACAAGGCTTCTACAATGATTCAAGACAATAAATTAACAACGCCGCGGCATTTTTACAACAAATTCAGTTCTTAATTCATTAGCCATGCTCTGTAAGTTCTAGTTGTTTTTAGATTTAAACATTTAATTATAATATGGCCATGGAATAAAGTGGAATTGGATTTAAGTTTGTTTATTGATATAGATCTATTTCCGTTGTTCTTTAATCTTGAGTTTTGGGACTTTTCTATGTTCGTTCTCATGTCAATCTTATGATCTATTCAGCCTATTGTAAATCAGTTTTTCTTGATTCATATTGATATTATTGTCAAGACCTATCTTTTATGTCAGAGATGATGTTTTTATGCCAGGTTTTCCACTCTAAACTGATTGTTATACAAATTCTACCTTCCCCTATTTATTTTCTTTCGATGAACCTAGGTCAATTTCGGACCTAGGCCTAAACCGTGATTTCTGTATGATTGAATACGGGAAATGTGGGAATGTTGTCTATACTGGATATACATGTTTGGTAAAAATTGATGGCATAACATGAAATTGGAAATTTGGGGTATTGTCAATATAATTGAAATTGCAAGTTTGGCCATTGACATCATTAAATTGGCATGAAGTGGGCATAATGAGTTAGTATGTAAATCAAATCACGAGTACGGGCCTATGTAAATTAAATCAAAAGATTGGGTTTATGATTGGGCATAAGTAGAATTGGGACTTTGAACCTAAAAGCAATTGTAAACTTGATAATTGGCATAAATATGTATTATGAACTTGGGTAGTTGGCGTTTGTTGTAATAAAAAGATTATAGTTTGGGATAACTACATCATGAATCATGATTTGGGTTTATTTGGACATGAAACTTGATACATGTAATCTTGGCTAGAACTTGATATGGGTAAAATGGCATAAACCTGGCATACATGTAATAGGCAAGAATTGGGTGTATGTAAACTGACTAGAATTGGGTGTGTGTGTGTATATATATATATAAATTGGCATGTAATTTTGAACTTGGGCATATGTTTATTAATATGTAAAGTTGGGTATTTGAAACATGAAAATGACTGTGTATTGGATAATTAACTTGAACACGAACATGAACATTTCTATATGTTAAACACATGAAATGATTTTGGGGTTTTGGGGGAAATACGACCATTAATGAACCTTTGACACGAGGTTAGACTCGGTTTGTGGTGTAAATCTGTCCGGAACCGCCTGGCAAATCCATTAGCCACAAAGTGTCGGTCTAATGTGGGAGGTCAAAGGTCGAATTGTAGGCATAACAATTTATGACACGAGGTTAGATTCAGTTTGTGGTGTAAATCTGCCCGGAAACGCCTGACAAATCCAGTGGCCACAAAGTTCACGGTCTAATGTGAGAGGTCATGATTCTTTCGTCATAATGAATGAATTAAGGAATACTAACCATAATAAGACATGGGTATGGTTAGAGGGTTAGGTGGGATGACATGGAAATTTGACATGTAAATGTGGACCTAACCGGTATGAGTTAAGAACATGTAAAACTTATAAATGTGGGCTTAACCAACATTACTATTAATCAGACCAATGGGTAGGTTAAGTAATAAGACTAGACTAATGACACTTAACCGATATGACATGAATGGGCAAGTTAAGCCATGAATTACTTGAAATACTTAACCAATGTAATCTGATGAATGGGATGGTTAAGTTAAATGGGTTGGTTTAACTTGAATGGGTTGATAACCAATTTGACATGATGATTTGGTAGGGTTAAGTCATGAACCGCTTGAGTATACTTAACCAATTTGACACGATGATTTGATAGGGTTAAGTCATGAACCGCTTGAATATACTTAACTAATTTGACACGATGATTTGATAGGATTAAGTCATGAACTGCTTGAATATACTTAATCAATTTGACACGATGATTTGATAGGGTTAAGTCATGAACCGCTTGAATATACTTAACCAACTTGACAGATGATTCGTAGGGCTAAGTCATGAACTTGAACGACAACACTTAGCCAATTTGACATGACACGTAGGTGACTTGAATGACAACACTTAACCAGCTTGACATGCTAGACTGATGGGGTTAAGTCCCGAATTTAAATGACAACACTTAACCTACTGAACGGAAACCCTAGTTGCACGGTCCTTTTCAGCAGTAGCCCACTAGATGTATCACGGTACCCTGGAACTAGGCAGGGTGGGGCACGATTACTGGGCTGATTGTAAGCGACCAGAACGACGGCTGAGTTGGTGCGCCATTGTAGGTTCAGGCGGACTATGGTCATGCACGTAGTCTGGAGTTTAAAAAGCAGGCATTGGGCACCGGTAGGTTTACACTGTGTGTGCTTGATTCGTGTCGGTGGTTGGCATCCCAGGGCTTGATACACCCTATGGTGGACCAAGCACAGGTGACTACATTTTGTGATTGGGCCGTATGATACAGACACGTGAACGAGTTAGGACTTGTAGGGAGCCGATCGATTAATAGATCGTTACGTGGAAAAAGGGTGTTGTTCGTTAGGTAGCATAATCCCTAGTGGTCCTAGGTGGCATAAACCCTAATCGAATCTAGGAAACGTACAATAGGTAGCATAATCCCTAGTGGTCCTAGGTGGCATAAACCTTAATCGAATCTAGGAAACGTTCAATAGGTAGCATAATCCCAATTGGTCCTAGGTGGCATAAATCCTAGTTGAACACGCGATAGTTCATGATAAGGAAACCTAGCCGGAACAAGGGTGGCAGTCCAAACGATTTCAAGAATGGTGGCACTACGTTGAAGTAGCATAGAAATACGTGATGAAACCCGTACAATATACGGCAAGGGACTGTACATATACATGGAAAGGATGATATGGGTTGGGGTACTAGTATAGTTGGTGCAGAGAATTTAGGAAATCAAAGAAAATAGTGGAATGGTGAAGCTTAGAAATCTTGCGATGTTATACTTGATAGAAACCTTGCGATGTGATACTTGGTAGGAACCTTGTGATGATATTCTTGATAGGAAGCATGGAATGTTATACTTGATTCATCGTGCCTGTAGCTTACCTTGTCATCATGCTTATGTTTACTTTCAATTTATTTATGCCATATTATCTTCATCTGTTTTTATGCTGGAAGCCACTAGAACTTACTCAGTCTTTATGACTGACCCAGTTTGTTTCGCCTCTTTTTCTTTCGTTCCCCCCCGGTTCGTAGGGTGGGAATACAGCTTAGTTCGGATCTTACCAAGCTCCAAGGCTCTTTCGTGTACTGCTTGGATTTCTCTTGGCTATGGCTTGCTTTGCTTTATTGGGGGAATACTACAATTTATTTTCATGCTTCTTTGTTTTTGAGCAAGACAAATATTTTAGCTATGTAATTGGGTATTGGAAGTTGATGGGCTTTTATCCTAAACAATTATATTTAATAAATGATTTGAAGTACTTCCACTTTACTTTCCGTTGTTTTATGTATGTCTGTCTTGTAATATTTCTGTTCCAGTACCCATAATGCTCCACTGAAGTTAAGGCATTCCCTTTGTGAGTGACCTTAACGGATGTGGGTTGTTACATTTGGTATCAGAGTAGAAGGTTACCAGACTGGGCAAAAGTTTTTAAAACCTTTTGAAATTATTTTCAAAACCATTTACAAAGAATCATTTTTCAAGAAAAGTTTTATTTTTAAAGGCTATTCCCCAAAGGCCATTAGCATTATCCTTTGTTTCCTTGTTTTAATCCCTTTTCCTTTCTTTCCTCCATCTGTAGTCACATTAGTTCCATCTGCGACTAATCTTATTTCAAGCTTTGTAGGGTTGCCGTGCGATGGAGGTAGTTCTCGAGAGTCCTTTTAACACGTTATATAAGAGGGGATAAGAGTGGTTAAGGAGAATGAGGCTCAGAACAAGAAGGTAGAAATGTTTCTGTAGGAAAGTCTAGTTTATCTTTCTATCCTGTTCGTACCCTTTTTGATTATGATACATCGCATCCTTTTTATTTCTGCTTCGATAGTTGAGTCTCTGCACCTTAGTAATAGCGTAGTAGAGGATCCCATTTTAATCTCAAATCCTATTAGGGAATCGTCTCATTTATTCATGACTCGTTTGGATTTGGGAATGTCTATGCTAAGTGTTGAGTTTAGAAGTAATGCTTATGTTTTTTTTTTGGGCTATGGGTTGATTCTAGGGATGGAGTGGTTATCCAGTAATGGTGCCATTCTTGAGTATGAAAAGAGGGTATTTAAATTCTTGACTTGCCTTGGTAATGCCCTCGATGTCTAGTGTTACCCTTAGGGTTCTGCCATGCTTAGTTACCTAGAATCTCTTGATACATCTATTGATCCCGAGTAGTGTTCGCCACTAAGGTGGATGGTTCATTTCGCTTATGCATGAGTTATAGGAAATCACCTTAGTAAGTACATTTGGCAACATGGTTGACATCTGTTTATTTGCAAGAGATAATCCTTCTGCGTGGAATACCCTATAAACGAGATCCAGGATTCACTAGTGAATTTTGGAGATCTTGCATGAAACCATGAGTACGCAGTTATGTTTGAGCCGAGTATACTAGAAGGAGGATAAGGGAAAATGGGACGAGAGACAACAGTGAAATGAGTTCTAACTCATATTTTGGAAACAAGAATTAAGAAATTATGAAGTTAAAGACGGACAAAGCAAAATGGAGTTAAGCTCAAGGAAATACGACTTAGAAGATTGAAGACTAGATACGCGCATCATATCTCTTTTTATGAGTATATCATTGATCCGTCTTTTCCTGTAGAGCTTACTTGCATGCTATCTTTTATATATATCCTCTCGGTCCTATTCTCAATCTTATTTCTGTTGCAAACCCCATAAGGAGTATGACTCATCTGGTTGTGATATATGTTGGGGTTTGAGGATGTCCGTTGGGTTGAATAAACTTTTTGGGCTTTATAGGATATGGGTTGGTTTTTGGAAGGGATTTCTTGCGACCTAAAAGGAGTTTATCATGCTTGGTTTCCTTGAATCATATATATTGGTTTTGGGCTGGTGTTTAGGGTACAAAGTTTTTCTTTACTTGCTTCTATCATTCGGTTATACCTTTAGGTAGGAACTAATGGATGTAAACATGTGTTTGAGACATGTTATGGTTGATGGTTGCAAGTGGTTGCTAGTTGTTGCTCGTGGATGCATGAACACACATTAGGCACTAGATCGGCTCAGCCACATCTCATATTGCATATGCATGAATGTTTATACTTGTTTATGGATGGAATTGAATGTGTTATCATGTGGATGTTGCATATGGATGGATGTTTGTGCACACATATAGTGTTTATATGACTAGGACTATTTGCATACATATTGGATTCATGGCACTAAACATATTTTGCATTTAAAAAGATCAATCAGGCCTGATCATTTGCATTAGACAAGGAACATATACACACACTGCTTGCATATGTTCATACAAAATTAGAAATATTTTAAGGGCAATGGTTGCTTGTGAATGATGGTTGAGTAGATGGTTGATTGGATGATAGGATGCATTCTTCTTAACTTGAAGATTTCGGGGACAAAATCCTTTAAGGAGGGAAGAATGTAACAACCCGAATTTTTATAACATATTAAAACCATAAATCAAGGCAGAATTAAATTTTAAAATAAGAATCAAGGGAAACGGGATATTCCATTGCGTTCGTCTCGAAATTTACATGAAATAGAGTCCGAGTTTTCGAAAATCGGAGTCCGGATGAAGAAGTTATGGCCTGTAGAAGATTCAGCAGATTTTAGGCAGCACAGGACCAGGCAGGTCGACCTGGGGGTCGACCTGGGGACCAGGTCGACCATGTGGTCGACCCTAGGGTCGACCTACCCCCTCGGTCGACCATGTGGTCGACCTCCCCCGCTTACAGGTCGACCTGGTCGGCCTGTTTTGACCCAGAACTCATTTTTGAAGCCTGGGACGTGTTTTGATGGTCCGGATTGATTCTAGGGTTAATATAAGGGCCTAAACTAGTTGCAACACCTATAAAAACACCCTTAGACCTAACCTAATTCATATCAAATCATTCTTACACCATTATGCTGCTAAAATACCTCTTTAACCATGGCCTCCGTCTCCAAATTAAAGTACAAACATTCAAACTCAAATCAATCCAAAGAACAAGGCTTCTACAATGATTCAAGACAATAAATTAACAACGCCGCGACATTTTTACAACAAATTCAGTTCTTAATTCATTAGCCATGCTCTGTAAGTTCTAGTTGTTTTTAGATTTGAACATTTAATTATAATATGGCCATGGAATAAAGTGGAATTGGATTTAAGTATGTTTACTGATTCAGATCTATTTCTATTGTTCTTTAATATTGAGTTCTGGGACTTTTCTATGTTCGTTCTCATGTCAAGCTTATGATCTATTCAGCCTGTTGCAAATCAGTTTTTCTTGATTTATATTGATATTATTGTCAAGACCTATCTTTTATGCCAGAGATGATGTTTTTTTGCCAGTTTTTCCTCTCTATACTTGTTGTTATACAAATTCTACCTTCCCCTATTTATTTTCTTTCGATGAACCTAGGTCAATTTCGGACCTAGGCCTAAACCGCGATTTGTGTATGATTGAATACGGGAAGTGTGGGAATGTTGTCTATATTAGATATACATGTTTGGTAAAAATTGATGGCATAACATGAAATTGGAAATTTGGTGTATTGTCAATATAATTGAAATTGCAAGTTTTGCCATTGGCATCATTAAATTGGCATGAAGTGGGCATAATGAATTAGCATGTAAATCAAATCACGAGTACGGGCCTATGTAAATTAAATCAAAAGATTGGGTTTATGATTGGGCATAAGTAGAATTGGGACTTTGAACCTAAAAGCAATTGTAAACTTGATAATTGGCATAAATATGTATTATGAACTTGGGTAGTTGGCGTGTGTTGTAATAAAAAGATTATAGTTTGGGATAACTACATCATGAATCATGATTTAGGTTTATTTGGACATGAAACTTGATACATGTAATCTTGGCTAGAACTTGATATGGGTAAAATGGCATAAACCTGGCATACATGTAATAGGCAAGAATTGGGCGTATGTAAACTGACTAGAATTGGGTGTATATATATATTGGCATGTAATTTTGGAACTTGGGCATATGTTTATTAATATGTAAAGTTGGGAATTTGAAACATGAAAATGACCGTGTATTGGATAATTGACTTGAACACGAACATGAACATTTCTATATGTTAAACACATGAACTGATATTGGGGTTTTGGGGGAAATACGACCATTAATGAACATTTGACACGAGGTTAGACTCGGTTTGTCGTGTAAATCTGCCCGGAACCGCCCGGCAAATCCAGTAGCCACAAAGTGTCAGTCTAATGTGGGAGGTCAAAGGTCGAATTGTAGGCGTAACGATTTATGACACGAGGTTAGACTCAGTTTGTGGTGTAAATCTGCCCGGAACCGCCCGAAAAATCCAGTGGCCACAAAGTGCACGGTCTAATGTGAGAGGTCATGATTCGTTCGTCATAATGAATGAATTAAGGAATACTAACCATAATAAGATGTGGGTATGGTTAGAGGGTTAGGTGGGATGACATGGAAATTTGACATGTAAATGTGGACCTAACCGGTATGAGTTAAGAACATGTAAAACTTATAAATATGGGCTTAACCAACATTACTGTTAATCAGACTAATGAGTGGGTTAAGTAGTATGACTAGACAAATGACACTTAACCGATATGACATGAATGGGCAGGTTAAGCCATGAATTACTTGAAATACTTAACCAATGTAATCTGACGAATGGGATGGTTAAGTTAAATGGGTTGGTTTAACTTGAATGGGTTGATAACCAATTTGACACGATGATTTGATAGGGTTAAGTCATGAACCGCATGAATGTACTTAACCAATTTGACAGGATGATTTGATAGGGTTAAGTCATGAACCGCTTGGATATACTTAACCAATTTGACATGATGATTTGATAGGGTCAAGTCATGAACCGCTTGAATATACTTAACCAATTTGACACGATGATTTGATAGGGTTAAGTCATGAACCGCTTGAATATACTTAACCAACTTGACAGATGATTCGTAGGGCTAAGTCATGAACTTGAACGATAACACTTAGCCAATTTGACATGACACATAGGCGACTTGAATGACAATACTTAACCAACTTGACATGCTAGACTGATGGGGTTAAGTCTCGAATTTAAATGACAACACTTAATCTACTGAACGGAAACCCTAGTTGCGCGGTCCTTTTCAGCAGTAACCCACTAGATGTATCAAGGTACCCTGGAACTAGGCAGGGTGGGGCACGATTACTGGGCTGATTGTAAGCGACCAGAACGACGGCTGAGTTGGTGCGCCATTGTAGGTTCAGGCGGACTATGGTCGTGCACGTAGTCCAGAGTTGAAAAAGCAGGCATTGGGCACCGGTAGGTTTACACTGTGCGTGCTTGATTCGTGTAGGTGGTTGGCACCCTAGGGCTTGATACACCCTATGGTGGACCTAGCATAGGTGACTACATTTCGTGATTGGGCCGTATGATACAGACACATGAACGAGCTTGGACTTATAGGGGGTCGATCGATTAATAGATCGTTACGTGGAAAAAGGGTGTTGTTCGTTAGGTAGCATAATCCCTAGTGGTCCTAGGTGGCCTAAACCCTAATCGAATCTAGGAAACGTTCAATAGGTAGCATAATCCCTAGTGGTCCTAGGTGGCCTAAACCCTAATCGAATCTAGGAAACGTTCAATAGGTAGCATAATCCCTAGTGGTCCTAGGTGGCATAAACCCTAATCGAATCTAGGAAACGTTCAATAGGTAGCATAATCCCTAGTGGTCCTAGGTGGCATAAACCCTAATCGAATCTAGGAAACGTTCAATAGGTAGCATAATCCCTAGTGGTCCTAGGTGGCATAAATCCTAGTTGAACACGCGATAGTTTATGACAAGGAAACCTAGCCATAACAAGGGTGGCAGTCCAAACGATTTCATGAATGGTGGCACTACGTTGAAGTAGTATAGAAATATGTGATGAAACCCGTATGATATATGGCAAGGGACTGTACATATACATGGAAAGGATGATACGGGTTGGGGTACTAGTACAGTTGGTGCGGAGAATTTAGGAAATCAAAGAAAATAGTGGAATGGTGAAGCTTAGAAATCTTGCGATGTTATACTTAATAGAAACCTTGCAATGTGATACTTGGTAGGAACCTTGTGATGATACTCTTGATAGGAAGCATGGAATGTTATACTTGATTCATCGTTCCTGTAGCTTACCTTATCATCATGCTTATGTTTACTTTCAGTTTATTTATGCCATATTATCTTCATCTGTTTTTATGCGCGAAGCCACTAGAACTTACTCACTCTTTATGACTGACCTAGTTTGTTTTGCCTCATTTTCTTTCGTTTCTTCCCCCCTCCAGGTTCGTAGGGTGGGAATACAGCTTAGTTCGGATCTTACCAAGCTCCAAGGCTCTTTCATGTACTGCTTGTATTTCTCTTGGCTATGGCTTGCTTTGATTTATTGGGGGAATACTACAATTTATTTTCATGCTTCTTTGTTTTTGAGCAAGACAGATATTTTAGCTATGTAATTGGGTATTGGAAGTTGATGGGCTTTTATCGTAAACAATTATATTTAATAAATGATTTGAAGTACTTCCACTTTACTTTCCGTTGTTTTATGTATGTCTGTCTTGTAATATTTCTGTTCCAGTACCCATAATGCTCCACTGAAGTTAAGGCATTCCCTTTGTGAGTGACCTCAACGGATGTGGGGTGTTACATTTACTCCATTGGATTGTCAGTGCGTAAGTAAATAAATTTCATACAAAATAACGCGATGTCTTTTGAAAAATGAAATCATTATAAGACTTAATTCCCATCACACAATGCAACGCAAACCGGAGGATAGAGTTTTACTTTATAATGATCAAACATGTATGATACGTGTAAAATAGTATTTTAATAATATTATTAGTGTCTAATCAGTATTAAAATACTTCAAAGTAAATGTATCAATCCTAGATGGCATAGTACCCCATCCTACTATGTCGCCGTATATAGGTTTACAATCAAAATCGTAATGTCGTATTGGAAATTGGGTTTCCATCATGAGTCAAGGCTTGGAACGATCTCCTTACCGATTCGAGACACTCTAGCAAATGCCTCAGGATTCAGACGTTGGCGAACCCTTGGATATCTGCAGGGCCGGTCCACACTTTAACGCATAGTGGATTACTTATGCCTGAACACACGTTTCCCGGTTATTTTGAACCTCTAATATGGCCACTAACAGCCTATAAAACCGAGGTACCTGATAATCCATCATCCACAAAAGTAAAATGTCTGGGCTGGTAGGTCACTGACACCACTCTAGCTAGAAAGAAACGTGTGCACTCCCTGCGTTCCCTTGTCCCATTTTAGACTCCAACCAGGGTATGAGGCTCGTGAAGTTACATTATACACAAAGCTACGCCCATACAGGCTATGCTTTGATCATCAACCACAAGGCCTGCTTTTCAACAAAAGCCTTGATTATTTGCATCTTGGCATGCTACATTGACAATTACGCCATGCGATCGATAACTACAAACATATACCCTCTGAGGGTGTTAAGCAAGAGAATAAATTCTCCGCCACAAAACGGATATACATTAGATAGAAATCAATTTAACCTACACGAAATGAACTCCAACGCCAGACACGCATCCATTTACAAGTCCGTTCTGGGTCTGAACGAAACAGGAGTCACCTGATTTCTCGTCGGTGCTCGCATGTTTGGACAATCAACAAGAACGTCTAGACGACTACCACTATAACCCTTTCCTAGAAGCAAATCATACCAGGGCATCAGTAGTCATCCATTAGATGTTGAAGATCGCCGGTCTTCAATCATCGTCTTCTATTTGTTCCATTCAAATCGCCGTGTAATTATTTGAAATGAGTTGAACTCGGTCTTTTCAAATAAATTTTCGAATAATTATCATTTAAATCATTTTATATCGTTAATATTTATTTATAAGGATTTATCGCTATTTTTATTTATTTAAAATAGCTCAATATAATTAAACGGCGCTTCGGGTCGATGGGCGGCCCTAGCGCTGTTTTTACCAAAATTTGATTTACGCATATCTTAAAATCTAACTGTTGGATTTTGACGAAATTTATATCGTTGGAATAATCTTCTCAAAGCGGTCCTAACGGTTCCATTTTTGGGAAAATTCGACGGTCGGATCTTTCGGCATAATCATTTAAAGTCACAATTGCCGAAACGCGAACTACCGCACGAGATTCATTTAATTTATTATTTATATCTATATAAATATAAGTCATATGGCGATTTTCAACTACTTCGATCAAACATATTTAAAATTGTATCTTTAAAATTTTATCATTTTATCGCATCTAAAATGACGATAAAATATAGCGTTTAAACCCAACCATTTATATTACATCTAAAATGCAAATTAAAATGTTACTTTTGTTTCTACTCTTTTAATTGTCCCTAGAGTGACAATAAAAATATAACTTTTGATCCTAATCCTTTATTTACATTTGAAATGTTTAACAAAAGTATCACTTTAAAATTTGTTCTTTTATTTACATCTAAAATGTAAATAAAAATATAGCTTTTGATTCTAATCTTTATATTGTCCATATTTTGACAATAAACATATATCGTTAAATTCAATCTTTTATTTATATGAAAAGTGGAAATCAAAATATAACCTTCTAATTCATATATTTACTTACATGTAAAATGCAACTAAAATTGCTCCTTTTCAAAAATGTGTGTTGGTTTAGACCTACAATGTAAATACAAATTTACTTCCTAAAACGATGTTTTTATTTACATATGAAATTTAAATAAAAATATACTTTTTAAAATGATGTTTTTATTTACATATGAAATGCAAATAAAAATATACCTTTTGAAACGTTGTTTTTATTTGTATGTAAAATACAAATAAAAATGTACTTTTCAGAACAATGTTTTTATTTGTATGTAGAATACAAATAAAAATGTACTTTTTATTTCAATGTCTATATTTACATCTAATTTACAAATAAAAATGTGTTTTTCTTTTTCATTCATCTTTATTTGCAACTAATTTACAAGTAGCAATATATTTTTTCTTCCAATCATGGTTTTTATTTGCAACTACCTTGCAAATAAAAATATACTTTTCCTAATCATGTTTGCAAATACAAAATGTACTTTTTCCTATTCATGTTTTTTATTTGCAAATAGCAAATAAAAATGTCATCTTTTTCTATGCATGTTTTTAGATACAAAATGAATGTAAATAAAAAGTGCTTTCTATTCTATGTTTTATGTGCAATCAATTCTAACCATTCCTGTTAACATAAAAAGGATATTCTTATGTGTTCACATTTCCTATTCAACATAGAAAATACAAATAAAAATGTAATTCTTTTCTATGTTTTATTTGCATATAAAAAGGGAAATAAAAATGTACTTCTTTTCCTTATGTTTTTGTTTGCATATAAAAATGAAAATAAAATGTATTTCTTTTTCTTATGTTTCTATTTGCATAAAAATGCAAATAAATTGTATTTCTCTAATCCTAAGTTTCTTTTTTTTAAATGTCAATAAAAATGCACTGAAACACCCCAACTCCGTTAAGGTCATTCACAAAGGGAATGCCTTAATTTCGGTGGAGCATTATAGGTAAAAGATGCAGATAAATTACAACATAGACAATTAAAGCAGCAACAAATAAATAAAACTTTATTTCATTGATAAACAGCTTGTATAAAGATTGTTTTACAATACCAAAGTATCCTGACTTGTTTAACAAAACAAATAAAGAAGCATAAAATGATTTCCCCAAATAAAGCATGAGCCAGCCATAGCAGTAGAAGAGAGAGTCCAAGGCAACACGTCAAAGAGTCTTCAAGCTTGGAAAGAGTAACCGTCCAAACAAACCTGAGCTGTTCCCTCACTGACTGCCTGGGGGGGAACAGAAGAAAAGAAGACGAGAGAAAACGGGCCAGACAATAAGTTTGGTAAGTTCGGTGATTACTAGCATTTAAACAAGTAAAAGGGATCATGACAGCAGTAACATAACATAGGACAATACTCTAATATAAGACAAGATAGGTTGAACATGTGATTGCACCTATTACTATAATCTCTGCACCACCTAGCCAGTCTCTCAACGAATAATCTATATAATACGATCCCAACCCCCGTAGTTGTGGTAGCCTTTAGGTGTACATCTATAGTTGAGGATTCCACCTCAATCAGCCTAATTGCCATAAATATGTTAGATGTACCCTTACTACCCTATCGATCGGCTCCCTACCTGTATTAGCTTGTCATGTGTCTGTGTCAATCGGTCCTCTCTTGCGTGTAGCTACCCTGTGCTAGTCCCACCATAAGGTGTATCAACCCTTATGATAGCGACCCCCAACACGATTCAAGAATGCACAGTGTAAAACTACTGGTACCTAGTGCCTGCTTTTTCCCACTCCGAAGTATGTGCACGTCCGTAAACCGTCGGAACCTACATTGACTTACCTCCTGCCGTTATCTTTGACCGCTTATAATCAGCCTAGTAATCGTGCCCCACCCTGCCTAGTTTCAGGGTACCATGATACATCTATGTGGGTTACTGCTGAAATGGGTCCCCATTACAAGGGTTTCCTGCTGGTTAAGTTTGTGGGTCTATATATATAAATATTACCCACCTACACGAGATGTACATAACCCTCCCATCGATCCAAGCATGTTTATATAATGGTTAAATTTTGTGGGCCTATATTTACTAACATTACCCACCAACCGGACGTGTACTTAACCTTCCCACAGATTCAAGCATGTTTGTTTAATGGTTAAGTTTTGTGGGCCTATATTCACTAATATTACCCACCAACCCGACGTGTACTTAACCTCCCCACAGATTCAAGCATGTTTATTTAATGGTTAAGTTTTGTGGGCCTATATTCACTAATATTACCCACCAACCTAACGTGTACTTAACCTCCTACTCGTCAAGTCGTGTTGGTTAAGTGGTTCTTATTAACTTAACCTTTCTCGCTTGCCTTGTTGGATTGGTTAAATGTGATTTATTAGCTTAACCCCATTCAGTCATCATGTTATATTGGTTAAGTATTTCCCATTTAACTTAATCCCATTCGTTCATCAAGTTATATTGGTCAAGTGTCATTAATCAACTCAAGTTAGCTTAACCAACCCACTCGTCATGTCAAGTTGGTTAAGTGTTTCCTTCTAGTGTTGACTTGACCCTACCTCAAATCATGTTATATTGGTTAAATGCTGCCCTCTTGTGTTAGCTTAACCCTTCCCAGACATCATGTTATATAATTGGTTAAGTGTTTACCTCTTGTATTACTTAACCCCACCACATGTCATTATATATTTTGGTTAAGTGTTACCTTAGTTAACTTAACCCTATCATCTGCTTAATTAACATGTTACAACGGTTAAGTTTTCTAAATTTACTTAACCTCACCCACTTGTCTAATTAACATGTTGTAACGGTTAAGTGTTCTAATTTTACTTAACCTCACCCACTTGCCTAGTTAACATGTTATTACAGTTAAGTGTTCTAAATTTACTTAACCTTACCCACTTGTCTAATTCACATGTTGTAATGGTTAAGTGTTCTAATTTTACTTAACCTCACCCACTTGCCTAGTTAACATGTTATTACGGTTAAGTGTTCTAAATTTACTTAACCTCACCTTCTAGTCTAGTTAACATGTTATAACGGTCGGTTCCGGGCAGTTTTACACCACAACTCAGTCCAACCTCGGGTTAGGCGTATTCGTCTTTTCTAAATTCCCGTATTTTCTATATATGTCTAATTCTTTATGTAAATTAATCTTAATTTAATCATGCCATAATTATCCTTTTGATTATGCCCATAATAAATGGTATATCAAATATACCAAATCTATGCTATGTAATTTTCATGTTTATCCTTCATACTTATAAGTAAATTATAAATCAATTATTGTCATGGCCCACTTTTCCCCTAAATCATATTCATAATCTTTGGTATATAAAAATTATACCATTTAAATGTCACTAATTATTGGCATGTGCCAAACATGCAAATTACATATAATTTCATATTTACCCCCAACGATATCCCCCGTTTGTATGTTCGTAAAATTACAAGGAATGTTAGGCTCGATATTTAAGCCTAATTTATAACCACAAAATGGAAAAGCGAAGAACATGAAATTTTCTATCAGCATAAATATATGTGACATATAGATTTGGCATAGGATAATGAACTTGCAAATTTAGATTTGATTAACATGAATCATAGCATATGAATTTACATAGAACTACACAAATTAAACTTGTCATGTAAAGGTGAACTCGTGACTAAGTTGGATCTAATTATCATGTAAACTTGATATAGGCCTAGCATAGAGGTTTAACATATAAACACAATTTTAAACCACAACCTAGCATATTAACTTATGTGTGCCAAAACATAAGAAAGCTACTATAAACATATTTAAATCACAACTTAGCATATTAACTTATGTGTGTTAAACATAAGAGAACTATTATAAACATATTCGAATCACAACATAGCATGATAACTTATGTGTGTTAAACATAAGAGAACTGCTATAAACATATTCGAATCACAACTTTGCATATTAACTTATGTGTGTTAAACATAAGAGAACTACTATAAACATATTTGAATCACAACGTAGCATGATAACTTATGTGTGTTGAACATAAGAGAACTACTATAAACATATTCGAATCACAACTTAGCATGATAACTTATGTGTGTTAAACATAAGAGAACTTTTATAAACTTATTCGAATCACAACGTAGCATGATAACTTATGTGTGTTAAACATAAGAGAACTACTATAAACATATTAGAATCACAACTTAACATGATAACTTATGTGTGTTAAACATAAGAGAGCTACAAAATCAAATCTTGCAACATAAGTAGATTCAGCTTAACATGGATCTAAATATACATGAGTGTTG
Source organism: Allium sativum (assembly GCA_030737875.1). Taxonomy (NCBI): domain Eukaryota; kingdom Viridiplantae; phylum Streptophyta; class Magnoliopsida; order Asparagales; family Amaryllidaceae; genus Allium; species Allium sativum. The sequence goes on along the minus strand of CM060926.1, from coordinate 276,509,010 downwards.
ATCTAACATATAAGCATGTGCTTTAGATCATAAACTTGCAAGTAACCACCAAATTATAACATGACATGTTTTACCATTCAATTGGCATAATAAATCTGATACCCAATCACAATAGATTCCAATAACTTTCAATATAGTACGCTCATTATCACAAACATATGATCAATCGCAACGGTAGTTTGAGAATCAAACATTATTTATCTTATACATAGGCATCATTCTATATTCAAACTACAAAATGTCATGATTTCAATTAAAAGAACGCTTAAATCTATGTAATAACCAACTTACAAACTAAAAAGGAATTCTTGATTTCTGAAATCTGAATTCTGAAATTGGTATGCTCGCCTTTGATGTAGATCGTTGAATTTGATTAATTTTAATTTGATTTTGATTTTGATATAGGCTTTTATCTCATTTCTGAATTGAAAGCGGTGACGGCTATTCCAAGTTCTCTATTGATGGCATGATAGTTCTAGGATTATTTTTGTGTGATTTTCAGGTTTGAGCATTGGGTCGTTTATATAGAATTTCAATTTAATTTGAGCCGTCGGATGATTCTAGTGTTAACCATAACCATACAATCAGGATATGGTGACACCTCATCCCTAATGACTCAGAAAGGAGTCAGAAAGGACTCAGCAATGACTCACAGTATGGATCAGATCACCTACTCTGACTATCCTCGCCAATCTTGCTCCAGAATTATCGTTGATCACATAACTGGCTTTGCAGTGTCATCTAGATACATGAGGAAGTCTGTCTCGAGTTTTAGTGGGAAAACCCCTACCCTAATCAACAAATCTTGTGTACTCATGGACTACTCCAACGGATCGAAAATCGTCCATAGATAAATAAAGTGATTCTAGGTAGCTAAAACAAACTGATCCCTTAGGATCGTACGAAATCTCAAGGGTATTCCCGAGGCAAGTCGAAAGTCTAACTACCCTTGCTTCACAATTAATAGCTAACCAATCAATGCCTAGAATCAACCCATAGCCCAAAAACATAAGCATAAATATAGCTATTCTCAAATCCTCACAAGTCAAAGATAAATGAGCCGAACCAACAATTGGATTTGAGACTATAATGATATCTTCTAATATACATGTACTAAGGTGCAGAGACTCAACTATGGAAGTAGATATAAACGAATGTGAGGCGCTCAAGTCAAGAAGAGTACTAACAGGATAATCAAAAAGGAAAAACTCTTTCAACAGAAATCTTACTGCCTCTCTCTCGAGTATGCCGGTGGTGAGAGCATGCACTTGCCTTCCGGAAAATCCCGTCCCTTGTTCTTGCCCTTGCCCTTAATTATACGACCCGTTATACCAAAATAAAGATAATTTCTCTTGTTTTAGGTTTTACTATTCTTTCCTCTACTCCTTTGTGAACCAAGTCCATATCCATGGGTTCTCCATCCTTGTGTTGTGCTCCTTAGCCGATCCCCCTCATTCTCAACTTTTCCATCCTTGTGTAACTTGTTGACATGTTTCTCGAAAGCTGTCTCCATCGCACGGAAAATCCTACAAAGCTCGAAAGAAAATTATGGCTATAGATGGAGGTTAGGCACCTATTTGCCCTTTGATAGGTGTCGTAGTCTCTTCAAGCCTATGGGATCATTACGCGATGAGGTTACCTCCCAGAAAGCCAGGAGCCCCGGAGACTCAAGAAAGAAGGAAACAAGGATTCAAGCAGAGGGTCAAAGGATAGTGCATATGGCTTTGGGGAATATGCCTTTAAAACAAAACTTTTCTTTTGAAAATGCTTCTTTTAAATCCGTTTTGAAAATAATTTTTCAAATCTTTTATCTGATCCGGTAACCTTCAGCTCTGATACCAAGTGAAACACCCCACCTCCGTTAAGGTCACTCACAAAGGAATGCCTTAATTTCGGTGGAGCATTATAGGTAAAAGATGCAACTAAATTACAAGACAGACAATTAAAGCAGCGGAAAATAAATAAAAAATTATTTCATTGATAAACATCTTGTACAAAGATTGTTTTACAATACCAAAGTATCCTGTCTTGTTTAACAAAACAAATAAAGAAGCATAAAATGATTTCCCCAAATAAAGCATGAGCCAACCATAGCAGTAGAAGAGAGATTCCAAGGCAACACGTCAAAGAGTCTTCAAGCTTGGAAAGAGTAACCGTCCAAACAAACCTGAGCTATTCCCTCCCTTACTACCGGGAGGGGAGGGAACGGTAGAAAAGAAGATGAGAGAAAATGGGTCAGACAATAATTCTGGTAAGTTCGGTGATTACTAGCATTTAAACAAGTAAAAGGGATCATGACAGGAGTAACAGAACATAGGACAATACCCTAATATAAAACAAGATAGGTTGAACATGTAATCGCTCCTATTACTATAATCTCTGCACCACCTAGCTAGTGTCTCAAGTAATAATCTGTATAATACGATCCCAACCCCCACAGTTGTGGAAGCCTTCAGGTGTACATCTATAGCTGAGGATTCCACCTCAATCAGCCCAATTGCCATGAATATGTTAGATGTACCTTTACTACCCTATCGATCGGCTCCCTACCTGTATTAGCTTGTCATGTGTTTGTGTCAATCGACCCTCTCTTGCGTGTAGCTACCCTGTGCTGGTCCCACAATAAGGTGTATCAATCCTTATGATAGCGACCCCCGACATGATTCAAGAATGCACAGTGTAAAACTACTGGTACCTAGTGCCTGCTTTTTCCCATTTCGGAGTACGTGCACGCCCGTAAACTGTCGAAACCTACACTGACGTACCCCCTGCCGTTATCTTTGACCGCTTATAATCAGCCTAGTAATCGTGCCTCACCCTGCCTAGTTTCAGGGTACCATGATACATCTATGTGGGTTACTGCTGAAATGGGTCCCCATTACTAGGGTTTCCTGCTGGTTAAGTTTGTGGGTCTATATATACAAATATTACCCACCTACACGAGATGTACTTAACCCTCCCATCGATCCAAGCATGTTTATGTAATGGTTAAGTATTGTGGGCCTATATTTACTAATATCACCCACCAACCTGACGTGTACTTAACCTTCCCACAGATTCTAGCATGTTTGTTTAATGTTTAAGTTTTGTGGGCCTATATTCACTAATATTACCCACCAACCCGATGTGTACTTAACCTCCCCACAGATTCAAGCATGTTTATTTAATGGTTAAGTTTTGTGGGCCTATATTTACTAATATTACCCACCAATCCGACGTGTACTTAACCTCCTACTCGTCAAGTCATGTTGGTTTAGTGGTTCTTATTAACTTAACCTTTCTTGCTTGTCTTGTTGGATTGGTTAAATGTGATTTATTAACATAACCCCGTTCAGTCATCAGGTTATATTGGTTAAGTATTTCCCATTTAACTTAAGCCTATTCGTTCGTTATATTGGTCAAGTGTCATTAGTCAACTCAAGTTAGCTTAACCCACCCACTCGTCATGTCATGTTGGTTAAGTGTTTCCTTCTGGTGTTGACTTGACCCTACCTCAAATCATGTTATATTGGTTAAGTGCTGCCCTCTCGTGTTAACTTAAACCTTCCCAGACATCATGTTATATAATTGGTTAAGTGTTTACCTCTTGTATTACTTAACCCCACCACTTGTCATTATATATTTGGGTTGAGTGTTACCTTAGTTAACTTAACCCTATCATTTGCTTAATTAACATTTTACAATGGTTAAGTGTTCTAAATTTACTTAACCTCACCCACTTATCTAATTAACATGTTGTAATGGTTAAGTGTTCTAATTTTACTTAACCTCATCCACTTACCTAGTTAACATGTTATTACGGTTAAGTGTTCTAAATTTACTTAACCTTTCTCACTTGTCTAATTAACATGTTGTAATGGTTAAGTGTTCTAATTTTACTTAACCTCACCCACTTGCCTAGTTAACATGTTATTACGGTTAAGTGTTCTAAATTTACTTAACCTCACCTTCTAGTCTAGTTAACATGTTATAACGGTTAAACATTTACTTAACCATACCCACTTGCCTGGTTAACATGTTATAATGGTTATGTGTTTCCTTAATTACTTAACCCTATCAATCTTGACTTAGCTTTAATTTATTCATTAAAGAACCAACCACGTTGTGGTCACTGGATGTGCCGGTCGGTTCCGGGCAGGTTTACACCACAACTCAGTCTAACCTCGGGTTCTTTTGGGCTTGATGCACTAACCACCCACATTAGACAAGTCTTGTCGTGGTCACTGGATATGCCAGTCGGTTCCGGGCAGTTTTACACCACAACTCAGTCTAACCTCGGATTAGGCTTATTTGTCTTTTCTAAATTCCCATATTTTCTATATATGTCTAATTCTTTATGTAAATTAACCTTAATTTAATCATGCCATAATTATCCTTTTGATTATGCTTATAATAAATGGTATATCAAATATACCAAATCTATGCCATGTAAATGTCATGTTTATCCTTCATACTTATAAGTAAATTATAAATCAATTATTGTCATGGCCCACTTTAAATCATATTCATAATCTTTGGTATATAAAAATTATACCATTTAAATGCCATCAATCATTGGCATGTGCCAAACATGCCAATTACATATAATTTCATATTTACCCCAACGATATCCCCCGTTTGTACGTTTGCAAAATTACAAGGAAAGTTAGGCTCGATTAGCCTAACTTATAACCACAAAAGGGAAAAGCAAAGAACATGAAATATTCTATCAGCATAAAAATATGTGACATATAGATTTGGCATAGGATAATGAACTTGCAAATTTAGATCCGATTTACATGAATCATAGCATATGAATTTACATAGAACTACACAAATTAAACTTGTCATGTAAAGGTGAACTCGTGACTAAGATGGATCTAGTTATCATGTAAACTTGATATAGGTCTAGCATGGAGGTTTAACATATAAACACAATTTTAGACCACAACCTAGCATATTAACTTATGTATGCCAAAACATAAGAAAGCCACTATAAACATATTTAAATCACAACTTAGCATATTAACATATGTGTGTTAAACATAAGAGAACTATTATAAACATATTCGAATCACAACATAGCATGATAACTTATGTGTGTTAAACATAAGAGAACTACTATAAACATATTCGAATCACAACTTAGCATATTAACTTATGTGTGTTAACCATAAGAGAACTACAATACACATATTCGAATCACAACTTAGCATGATAATTTATGTGTGTTAAAACATAAGAGAACTATTATAAATGTAAAAACACGCATTCTACGCATCGGAGGATCGTAGAATATTTATCTCTTTTCCATATGAGGTCGTATGGTCATGTAACTTTGGGAAACAACCATTAGAGTCATTTCCCATGTTCATGATTTTTGTTGATTTTTAAATGACCGTTTTGCCCCTAGCTGATCTTGTTCTGACCATAACTTTTGACTGGAAAGGAATTTTGACCTAAAACCACTTCCATTAGATTCGTTTGATGGTTTACCTTTTCGTAGAGTGGTCACATGTGAAAAACGGAATTACCGTTTGGGAGATATGACTGAAATAAGGTTTGGAAGGTGAAAAACTGCTTAACCGGGCCAAATAGGGAGATTAGTGAATAGGCCCATAACCCATTTTGGGATTAGGGTTATGGGGAGGCTGAAATGAGTTAGAGAATCATTCCATTTCAGTTTTCTAGCCTCCACTTACCTCCAAGAAACCCTAAAAATGGCCTCCAACCTCTAAATCACCTCCAAATCATCTTCTAATCAAGGATTAGGCTTAGCAACATCGAATCAAGGGAGATCTACACCAACTCGACATTGGAGCTGCTGTTTAGCATTGGGATTCGCATCAAATCAGAGATTTACTTCAGATCTAGAGTTTATTTGTGGCTAAGGTGAGTGATTTGCATAGTTCCTCACTAATTATGGTTAATTAAGGGTAATTATTGTTAATTAGCGAATTTAAACATGATAAAATTATGGAAAAATGTTCATAAATTCTTAAATGATGTTTTAAATCTCTGATATGAATTTGGGTTAATTTGGTTAAGTTTTGCTAATCCTATCATTAGTTTCAGCTAAACATGCTTAAGGGGAAATATGGGGTTTTGGGTATGTTTGATCCATTTTAACCCATCATATTGATGTTTTGATGTTTGTGGTTGATTATGCATGTTGCTATGACTGTATGATATGCTTTGTGATTGATTTCAATAGTTAGAATGGTCGAAAACGTCGTCGAATGGCGTAAAATACTCGCTGGAAAGGTTGCAGGAAAAGTGAAGGTTCTGGACCGGATCAAATCGGATATGGGGGCTCGGATCGGATAAGTGAACTGGGCAAGGGATTCGATCGGATCGGAACTTGACACTATGAGAAATCTTGCAAAAAGGAAGGCAGTACTAGCAATATTGGGAGCAGATCGGATTAAGGAGCGGGATCGGATCGGCTAAAGGAGGAGGATCGGATCGGAGTAAATGAAAAACGAGGGAGCTGATCGGAGCGGGAGCATGAACTGGAGGGGAGATGGCAACCCGACCCGACACAAAGTGGGACACCCGACCCGACCCGACGCGGTGTAGTGAACCCGAACCGAACCGTTACCGGAGGAAGACCATGAACCGACGCAACGTAGTGAACCCGACCCGAACCAATGGCTTGAAGAGGAACCCGACGCGACCCAGTATTGACTAATAAACCGAGATGCAAAGGTAGTCCAATATGGGAAGTTAGAGCTCAGGATCCAGTTGGGAACCGATGAGTTCACTTCATGGTTGGGCTTTACCGCGGGACGTGTGCTAAGGAGTTGTCAACGTTCATAACTTCGATTCACTACTGAAAATGGATGATGGGCTACTTATCAGTGCAGTAGAGTCATTATGACTCGAGGGGCAAGGTGATGGTAGCAAGACTACGTTATCAGTGCAGTAGAGTCATTATGACTTGAGGGGCAAAGTGATGCGTAGTAAGACTATGAGCCAGCGCAGATGGGGTGAATAACTCCATGGGGTAAGTGGACATAGTAAAGGACTGGTAAGACTATGAGCCAGCGCAGATGGGGTGAATAACTCCATGGGGGCAAGTGGACATAGTAAAGGATTGGTAAGGCTATGAGCCAGCGCAGATGGGGTGAATAACTCCATGGGGCAAGAGGACATAGTGAAGGATTAGTGGCTACGTTATCAGTGCAGTGAAGTCATTTATGACTTCATGGGGCAAAGTGATCGTAGCAAGGTATGTTGGGTGATCGAAGTGGTGAATATCGTATGCTTTACACACTGAGTGAGAGATGTGAGGATGGATGCTATGTTTGATTGTTTGCCATCACTATGACATGCACACCCCCACCTCCGTATCTTTACATCATTTGATATGGCACCTTAGAGTGTTGTGCAGTATGTAGTGCTAACTCTTTGGTTGCATGTCCAGGTTCAGGTATGTTTTATTCTACCTGTTATTGTTCTGTTTAGATGCTTATCGCTCATACCAGGCTTTATGTCTGACCCATAGTTTTATGTCTCCTCTTATTACTCTGGGTGCTCACACGAGCAGACTAGAGACAGGTTAGCTGGTGATGCGCGAGTAGCTGATTCGGAGGCGGGCAGGAGGCTTCTACGTTTGATATATAGATATTCTCCCTGTGACGTCGGTGGTCACTGCTTGGGCATTAGCAGTGTATCTCCTTTATCTTGCTTTTGCTTTGAGATAGTTGAAAAGTTGTAATAATGTTTAACTTTGGATCATAAGCTGTACTGGGATTTTCCGCTGCTATGTTAGTTGTTTCAGCTTATGCACTGTCTCACCTATTTTATGTCAAGTATGTTATTATTATATTTTATTCTATGCGCTGTGAGACATTCTACAGGTTCTTTGTTAGTTCATTTCCTTCTTTCCTTTCCTCCCGACGACCCGTTCCGTGCCAACTGGACATGTGTACAGCGCACCTTTGGAGTAAAATGTCAGTTGGTGCGGGGCGGGCCGTCACACTTGGTATCAGAGCTCTAGGTTGCGTAGTTAACCTAGGGAAAGACACTAGGGAGAGATAGTACGTATATGAGAGTGCGTATTTGTGACTACTTTGGTTTTCAAAAGCTATATATATACTATTAGTAGTATAAGAATGAAGTCGTACTGCACTAGCACCACTATGGGGTCGTTAGTCGTTTCCTTTTACAGATTGACGATGAGCCGATATGCTAGAGGTGCTGATAAGTGAGCCAATAATGGGAATGCTGCTGACATGAGGGCGATGTTTACTGACCTCATGAGAGACATGCTTATGGAGGTGCACGGGGTAGTTCCCAATCCCGGAATTGGCGGTGGTCCAGTAGTGCAGGCGCCTAGGGTCGATTTCGCCAAGTTGTGCAAGGAATACACTAACCTTGGTGGGAAGTCGTTCCATGGGACGGAGTCGGCCATAGATGTTCAAGATTGGTTGGATAGCTGTGATCGTATCTTCGATGACTTGGGTATCGAGGATGCGATGAAGAGAAGGTTAGCGTCTCTTCAGCTGCAAGGACAAGCGATGAATTGGTGGAATGCCATTAGAACAGCTACTCTAGAAGATCAGGTTACTTGGGATCAGTTCAAGGCTCGCTTTAGCGAGAAGTTCATTCCAACTGCCCAGAAGTCAGTGCTATTTAATAAATTCTTGGAACTCAAGCAGAATGGTAGGGCGGTCTCGGACTATATTGCTGAGTTCGACATTTTGTCGAAGTATGGACTATCTCTTATCGATACTCCTGAGAAGAAGAATGAGAAGTTCATTACTGGATTGGATGGATACTTGGGGGAAAGGCTTAACAACCACATCGATGAGACTTTTGAATCGATTGTGGGGAAAGCTTTGAGATCAAATAGTATTTACCCTAAGTCAAAGACTGAGGCTGCATCTGCAGAAGGGCTGAAGCCGCAAGCAGGCAGTGGAGGCAAGAATAACTCTCAGAATAAGAGGAAGCAGAGCCAATCTAAGGATGGCCAGAAAAAGAACAAGAAAGAAGTTGAGTGCTTCAGCTGTGGTAAGAAGGGCTATTATGCTAAAGAATGTCGGGCCAAGCCAGCGGAAAGGAAGTACTACAACTATGGCCAAGTGGGACATCATAAGGATAAGTGTCCACAACCTCTTAAGGAGAAGCAGATTGTGAAAGCATATGCTATTGATGTTGTTCCTTCTTCGTCGAATGCCCCAACTGCAGCGGAGAAAGGAAAGAATGTTATTATTTAAGGTATACTTTCTATATATGATGTACCAGTTCGAGTTTTGTTTGATACTGGGGCTTCCCGTTCCTTCATATCTAGTGACCTGGTAGATAGGTTGGGACTGGAACCCGAGATAGTCGATAGACCATTGGTTGTGACGAACCCGATTGGTGGTTCGACTAGCCTTAGTATGATTTGCCGAAATGTGGTCTTATCGAGTCATGGATGTATGTTTGTTTGTGATTGCTTTATTTTGGGCTTTACTGGGTATGGCATTATATTGGGGGTCGATTGGCTCCAAAGATACGGGGTGGTTGTAGACTGCGAGGGCTTTTTGGTGACAGTTAGGGCGGATGATGGGCGGAGGGTAGTGTTTGGTAGTCTACCTAGTGATGGGGTAATGGCTAGTTTTATAAATTCCCTCGACGTCCCGCAGGATGAGTTGTCAGATGTGCCCGTGGTTGGCCACTATCCGGACGTCTTCGAGGAGGTGACAGGGCTTCCACCACACCGAGAGATTGAGTTCCGTATTGATTTAGTGAAAGATGCCAGACCTATAGTGATGCCACTGCGTCGTATGGCACCAAGGGAGCAGCGAGAGCTCGGGGTGCAAGTCAGAAATCTTTTGAAGAAGGGATTTATTAGAAGAAGTGTCTCCGAGTGGGGAGCACCAGTTGTGTTTGCCACTAAGGCAGATGGTTCCCTTCATTTGTGTGTGGACTATCGCGAGTTGAATAAGGTAACGAGGAAGAATAAGTATCCTCTACTGCGGATAGATGATTTGTTTGATCAACTGGAAGGAGCAAGAGTGTTCTCCCAATTAGACCTCACGACAGGATTTCATTAGCTCCGAGTAGCGGATGAGAGTGTTCCGAAAATGGCATTTAGAATGCCGTCTGGATTTTATGAGTGGTTGGTCATGCCATTTGGATTGACCAATGCACCAGCCGACTTTGTAGATCTTATGAATCGAGTATTCAGAGACTAGTTGAATAAGTTTGTTCTTGTGTTCGTAGACGATATCCTTGTTTACTCGAGGACAGAGGAGGAACACAAGGGACACTTGAGGATAGTGATGGAGGTGTTGAGAAAACACCAATTGAAAGCGAAATTCTCCAAGTGTCATTTTTGGAGAAGGGAAGTGAGATTCTTGGGCCATGTTGTTTCAGAGAATGGTATTGCCGTGAACCCTGCGAAGGTGGCTACGGTACAGGATTGGCCTACGCCCAAGAATGCAAAAGATGTAAGAAGTTTCTTGGGATTAGCTGGATATTATCGTAAGTTTATCCAGGACTTCTCCAAGATAGCGGCACCGTTGACTCAGTTGACCAAGAAGAATCAGGCCTCCGTCTGGGACGGAGTGTGTGAGAATGCATTCAAGAGTCTAAAAGAAAAGTTGACGCGTGCGCCATTGTTAGTCATTCCTAAAGGGAATGAGGAAATGACGGTATACACGGATGCTTGTGGTACCGGACTAGGTGCTGTATTGATGCAAGGAGGTAGGGTTGTAGCTTATGCTAGTCGTCAACTAAAGCCGCATGAGAAGAAGTATCCTACCCATGATTTGGAACTGGCCGCGATTGTGTTTGCGCTAAAGATGTGGAGACATTATCTCTTGGGAGAAAGATTTGAGTTGTTCACCGATCATAAATCGTTAAAGTATCTCTTCTCCCAGAAAGAACTAAATCTCCGTCAGCAGAGATGGTTAGAGTTCTTGGCTTCGTACGATTTTGATATCGCATACACACCTTGGAAAGGTAATGCGGTAGCCGATGCCTTGAGTAGGAGACATGCTAGTTTGGGGGCTATGTTTCTTGAATGGAAGCAACTGGAGTATATCGCGGGGTTTGATTTCAGACCAAAGTGCGAATTGGATCCAGTCATGCTAGCTAGTTTGGTGATCAGACCCACTTTGATAGAGCGGATTGGTTCCAGCCAGAGGGACGATCCTAATCTATTGGAAATCATCTCCAAGTTAGAGATGAACATCGACGGTGAGGAGATGAATTTGTATGGGCTTGATCGAGTAGGATGGCTTAGAAAGAATGGAAGACTACTTGTACCCAACGTGAATGGTTTGAGAGATGAAGTGCTTAGAGAATGTCATCACTCAAAACTGACTATACATCCCGGTGGTAATAAGATGTACCGAGACATGAAGCAGACTTACTACTGGGAAGGGATGAAAAGAGACGTTGGGAAGTTTATATCCAAATGCATGAGTTGCCAGCTAGTTAAAGCCGAGCAAAAGAAGCCTAGTGGGTTGTTGCAACCATTAGAAATTCCCGAATGGAAATGGGAGCAAGTCTCGATGGATTTCATCGATGGTTTACCGAGGACTAGGTCGGGACATGATAGCATTTGGGTAATTGTGGATCGATTGACTAAAAGCGCAAGATTTATACCAGTCAAATCGACCAGAACGACAGCCATGTTGGAAGAATTGTATATGAAGTGGGTTGTGAGATTTCATGGAGTACCTAAAAGCATTGTGAGTGACCGAGACCCGTTGTTTACTAGTGGGTTTTGGAAGAGCTTACAAGAGGCTCTAGGGTCAGAATTACATCTCAGTACCGCATATCATCCTCAGACCGATGGTCAGACGGAGAGGGTGAATCGTATATTGGAAGATCTCTTGAGAGCATGTATATTGGATTTTGGTGGATCATGGGATGACCATTTGCATCTAGTAGAGTTTGCATATAACAATAGCTATCAATCCAGTATCGGTATGGCTCCATATGAAGCTTTGTACGGAAGACTGTGCAACTCACCATCATGTTGGATAGAGACTAGCGAGAAGTTTATGCTTGGACCAGATGTGGTGAGAGAAACTTCAGATAAGATTAAGATCATTCAACAATGAATGAAGGCTGCCCAGGATAGGCAGAAAAGTTATGCTGATAAAAGAAGAAGAGATTTAAATTTCTCCGTTGGTGACTTGGTGTTTGTCAAGATTTCTCCGTTGAAGAGCGTGATTCGATTTGGCAGGAGAGGCAAGTTGGCACCAAGATTTGTTGGCCCATTCCCTGTTCTTGAACTAGTCGGGAATTTGGCATATAGAGTTGACTTACTAGAGAAGATGGTGGGAGTTCACAACGTATTTCATGTTTCCCAACTAAGGAAGTTCGTTCATGACCCAAATATGACTATTTCACCTGATCAGTTAGAGGACTTCGAAGTAGAACCCGAGGCGGTTGGGAACTGCAAGCCAATTCGTATTGTGGGGCACGATACGAAGCAACTTCGAAGGAAGGCAGTGAAGCTAGTCAAGGTTCAGCGGGGCGAGGATGAGAGTGACTGTACTTGGGAGACAGAGGAGAGCATTAGAAAGACGTATCCAGAACTCTTTACCTAGTAATATTTACTTCGTAATTTAGTTATTCCGCATGCTAGGATAGACTTGTTTTGCATGTTTGATTGTTGTTTTATGGTTGATAGGCATGCGGGACCCTTTGTGTGTTTTGGTTAGGGAATTTCGGGGGCAAAATTTCTTAAGGAGGGGAGAATGTAACAACCCGCATTCTACGCATCGGAGGATCGTAGAATATTTATTTCTTACACATATGAGGTCGTATGGTCATGTAACTTTGGGAAACAACCATTAGAGTCATTTCCCATGTTCATGATTTTTGTCGATTTTTAAATGACCGTTTTGCCCCTAGCTGATCTTGTTCTGGCCATAACTTTTGACTGGAAAGGAATTTTGACCTAAAACCACTTCCATTAGATTCGTTTAATGGTTTACCTTTCCGTAGAGTGGTCACATGTGAAAAACGGACTTACTGTTTGGGAGATATGGCTGAAATAATGTTTGGAAGGTGAAAAACTGCTTAACCGGGCCAAATACGGTGATTAGTGAATAGGCCCATAAACCATTTCGGGATTAGGGTTATGGGGAGGCTGAAATGAGTTAGAGAATCATTCCGTTTCAGTTTTCTAGCCTCCACTTACCTCCAAGAAACCCTAAAATGGACTCCAACCTCTAAATCACCTCCAAATCATCTTCTAATCAAGGATTAGGCTTAGCAACATCGAATCAAGGGAGATCTACACCAACTCGACATTGGAGCTGCTGTTTAGCATTGGGATTCGCATCAAATCAGAGATTTACTTCAGATCTAGAGTTTATTTGTGGCTAAGGTGAGTGATTTGCATAGTCCCTAACTAATTATGGCTAATTAAGGGTAATTAGTGTTAATTAGCGAATTTAAACATGATAAAATTATGGAAAAATGTTCATAAATTCTTAAATGATGTTTTAGACCTCTGATATGAATTTGGGTTAATTTGGTTAAGTTTTGCTAATCCTATCATTAGTTTCACCTAAACATGCTTAAGGGGAAATATGGGCTTTTGGGTATGTTTGATCCATTTTAACCCATCATATTGATGTTTTGATGTTTGTGGTTGATTATGCATGTTGCTATGACTGTATGATATGCTTTGTGATTGATTTCAATAGTTAGAATGGTCGAAAACGTCGTCGAATGGCGTAAAATACTCGCTGGAAAGGTTGCAGGAAAAGTGAAGGTTCTGGACCAGATCAGATCGGATATGGGGGCTCGGATCGGATAAGTGAACTGGGCAAGGGATTCGATCGGATCGGAACTTGACACTTTGAGAGATCTGGCAAAAAGGAAGGCAGTACTAGCAATATTGGGACCAGATCGGATTAAGGAGGGGGATCAGATCAGCTAAAGGAGGAGGATCGGATCGGAGTAAATGAAAAACGAGGGAGCTGATCGGAGCGGGAGCATGAACTGGAGGGGAGATGGCAACCCGACCCGACCCAAAGTGGGACACCCGACCCGAACCGACGCGATGTAGTGAACCCGAACCGAACCGTTACCGGAGGAAGACCATGAACCGACGCAACGTAGTGAACCCGACCCGAACCGATGGCTTGAAGAGGAACCCGACGCGACCCAGTATTGACTAATAAACCGAGATGCAAAGGTAGTCCAATATGGGAAGTTAGAGCTCAGGATCCAGTTGGGAACCGATGAGTTCACTTCATGGTTGGGCTTTACTGCGGGACGTGTGCTAAGGAGTTGTCAACGTTCATAACTTCGATTCACCACTGAAAATGGATGATGGGCTACTTATCAGTGCAGTAGAGTCATTATGACTCGAGGGGCAAGGTGATGGCAGCAAGACTACGTTATCAGTGCAGTAGAGTCATTATGACTTGAGGGGCAAAGTGATGCGTAGTAAGACTATGAGCCAGCGCAGATGGGGTGAATAACTCCATGGGGCAACTGGACATAGTAAAGGATTGGTAAGACTATGAGCCAGCGCAGATGGGGTGAATAACTCCATGGGGCAAGTGGACATAGTAAAGGATTGGTAAGGCTATGAGCCAGCGCAGATGGGGTGAATAACTCCATGGGGCAAGAGGACATAGTGAAGGATTAGTGGCTACGTTATCAGTGCAGTGAAGCCATTTATGACTTCATGGGGCAAAGTGATCGTAGCAAGGTATGTTGGGTGATCGAAGTGGTGAATATCGTATGCTTTACGCACTGAGTGAGAGATGTGAGGATGGATGCTATGTTTGATTGTTTGCCATCACTATGACATGCACACCCCCACCTCCGTATCTTTACACCATTTGATATGGCACCTTAGAGTGTTGTACAGTATATAGTGCTAACTCTTTGGTTGTAGGTCCAGGTTCAGGTATGTTTTATTCTACCTGTTATTGTTCTGTTTAGATGCTTATCGCTCATACCAGGCTTTATGTCTGACCCATAGTTTTATGTCTCCTCTTATTACTCTGGGTGCTCACACGAGCAGACTAGAGACAGGTTAGCTGGTGATGCGCGAGTAGCTGATTCAGAGGCGGGCAGGAGGCTTCCACGTTTGATATATAGATATTCTCCCTGTGACGTTGGTGGTCGCTACTTGGGAATTAGTAGTGTATCTCCTTTATCTTGCTTTTGCTTTGAGACAGTTGAAAAGTTGTAATAAAGTTTAACTTTGGATCATAAGCTGTACTTGGATTTTCCGCTGCTATGTTAGTTGTTTCAACTTATGCACTGTCTCACCTATTTTATGTCAAGTATGTTATTATTATATTTTATTCTATGCGCTGTGAGACATTCTACAGGTTCTTTGTTAGTTCATTTCCTTCTTTCCTTTCCTCCTGACGACCCGTTCCGTGCTAACTGGACATGTGTACAACGCACCTTTGGAGTAAAATGTCAGTTGGTGCGGGGCGGGCCTTCATACTTGGTATCAGAGCTCTAGGTTGCGTAGTTAACCTAGGGAAAGACACTAGGGAGAGATAGTACGTATATGAGAGCGCGTATTTGTGACTACTTTGGTTTTCAAAAGCTATATATATACTATTAGTAGTATAAGAATGAAGTCGTACTGCACTAGCACCACTATGAGGTCGTTAATCGTTTCCTTTTACAGATTGACGATGAGTTGATATGCTAGAGGTGCTGATAGGTGAGCCAATAATGAGAATGCTGCGGACATGAGGGCGGTGTTTACTGACCTCATGAGAGACATGCTTAGGGAGGTGCAAGGGGTAGTTCCCAATCCCGGAATTGGCGGTGGTCCAGTAGTGCAGGCGCCTAGGGTCGATTTCGCCAAGTTGTGCAAGGATTACACTAACCTTGGTGGGAAGTCGTTCCACGGGACGGAGTCGGCCATAGATGTTCAAGATTGGTTGGATAGCTGTGATCGTATCTTCGATGACTTGGGTATCGAGGATGCGATGAAGAGAAGGTTAGCGTCTCGTCAGCTGCAAGGGCAAGCGATGAATTGGTGGAATGCCATTAGAACAGCTACTCCAGAAGATCAGGTTACTTGGGATCAGTTCAAGGCTCGCTTTAGCGAGAAGTTCATTCCAACTGCCCAGAAGTCAGTTCTATTTAATAAATTCTTGGAACTCAAGCAGAATGGTAGGGCGGTCTCGAACTATATTGCTGAGTTCGACACTTTGTCGAAGTATGGACTATCTCTTATCGATACTCCTGAGAAGAAGAATGAGAAGTTCATTACTGGATTGGATGGATACTTGGGGGAAAGGCTTATCAACAAAATCGATGAGACTTTTGAATCGATTGTGGGGAAAGCTTTGAGTTCAAATCGTCTTTACCCTAAGTCAAAGACTGAGGCTGCATCTGCAGAAGGGCTGAAGCCGCAAGCAAGCAGTGGAGGCAAGAATAACTCTCAGAATAAGAGGAAGCAGAGCCAATCTAAGGATGGCCAGAAAAAGAACAAGAAAGAAGTTGAGTGCTTCAGCTGTGGTAAGAAGGGCTATTATGCTAAAGAATGTCGGGCCAAGCCAGCGGAAAGGAAGTACTACAACTGTGGCCAAGTGGGACATCATAAGGATAAGTGTCCACAACCTCTTAAGGAGAAGCAGATTGTGAAAGCATATGCTATTGATGCTGTTCCTTCTTCGTCGAATGCCCCAACTGCAGCGGAGAAAGGAAAGAATGTTATTATTTAAGGTATGCTTTCTATATATGATGTACCAGTTCGAGTTTTGTTTGATACTGGGGCTTCCTGTTCCTTCATATCTAGTGACCTGGTAGATAGGTTGGGACTGGAACCCGAGATAGTCGATAGACCATTGGTTGTGACGAACCCGATTGGTGGTTCGACTAGCCTTAGTATGATTTGCCGAAATGTGGTCTTATCGAGTCATGGATGTATGTTTGTTTGTGATTGCTTTGTTTTGGGCTTTACTGGGTATGACATTATATTGGGGGTCGATTGGCTCCAAAGATACGGGATGGTGGTAGACTGCGAGGGCTTTTTGGTGACAGTTAGGGCGGATGATGGGCGGAGGGTAGTGTTTGGTAGTCTACCTAGTGATGGGGTAATGGCTAGTTTTATAAATTCCCTCGACGTCCCGCAGGATGAGTTGTCAGATGTGCCCGTTATCAGTGCAGTAGAGTCATTATGACTTGAGGGGCAAAGTGATGGTAGCAAGACTACGTTATCAGTGCAGTAGAGTCATTATGACTTGAGGGGCAAAGTGATGCATAGTAAGACTATGATCCAACGCAGATGGGGTGAATAACTCCATGGGGCAAGTGGACATAGTAAAGGATTGGTAAGACTATGAGCCAGCGCAGATGGGTTGAATAACTCCATGGGGGCAAGTGGACATAGTAAAGGATTGGTAAGGCTATGAGCCAGCGCAGATGGGGTGAATAACTCCATGGGGCAAATGGACATAGCGAAGGATTAGTGGCTACGTTATCAGTGCAGTGAAGCCATTTATGACTTCATGGGGCAAAGTGATCGTAGCAAGGTATGTTGGGTGATCAAAGTGGTGAATATCGTATGCTTTACACACTGAGTGAGAGATGTGAGGATGGATGCTATGTTTGATTGTTTTCCATCACTATGACATGCACACCCCCACCTCCGTATCTTTACACCATTTGATATGGCACCTTAGAGTGTTGTACAGTATGTAGTGCTAACTCTTTGGTTGCAGGTCCAGGTTCAGGTATGTTTTAGTCTACCTGTTATTGTTCTGTTTAGATGCTTATCGCTCATACCAGGCTTTATGTCTGGCCCAGAGTTTTATGTCTCCTCTTATTACTCTGGGTGCTCACACGAGCAGACTAGAGACAGGTTAGCTGGTGATGCGCGAGTAGCTGATTCGGAGGCGGGCAGGAGGCTTCCACGTTTGATATATAGATATTCTCCCTGTGACGTTGGTGGTCGCTACTTGGGCATTAGTAGTGTACCTCCTTTATCTTGCTTTTGCTTTGAGACAGTTGAAAAGTTGTAATAACGTTTATCTTTGGATCATAAGCTGTACTTGGATTTTCCGCTGCTATGTTAGTTGTTTCAGCTTATGCACTGTCTCACCTATTTTATGTCAAGTATGTTATTATTATATTTTATTCTATGCGCTGTGAGACATTCTATAGGTTCTTTGTTAGTTCATTTCCTTCTTTCCTTTCCTCCTGACGACCCGTTCCGTGCCAACTGGACATGTGTACAACGCACCTTTGGAGTAAAATGTCGGTTGGTGCGGGGCGGGCCGTCACAATAAACATATTCAAATCACAACGAAGCATGATAACTTAAGTGTGTTAAACATAAGAGAACTACTATAAACATATTCGAATCACAACTTAGCATGATAAGTTATGTGTGTTAAACATAAGAGAGCTACAAAATCAAATCTTGCAACTTAAATAGATTCAGCTTAACATGGATCTAAATATACATGAGTGTTGATCTAACATATAAGCATGTGCTTTAGATCATAAACTTGCAAGTAACCACCAGATTATAACATGACATGTTTCACCATTCAGTTGGCATAATAAATCCAATACCCAGTCACAATAGATTCCAATAACTTTCAATATAGTACGCTCACCACCACAAACATACGATCAATCGCAAAGGTAGTTGGAGAATCAAACTTTATTTATCTTGTACATGGGCATCATTCTATATTCGAATCTAAACATGTCATGATTTCAATTAAAAGAACGTTTAAATCTACGTAATAACCAACTTACAAACTAAAAAGGTATTCTTGATTTCTGAAATCTGAATACTGAAATTGGTATGCTCGCCTTTGATGTAGATCGTTGAATTTGATTACTTTTAATTTGATTTTGATATAGGCTTTTATCTCATTTCTGAATTGAAAGCAGTGACGGCTATTCCAAGTTCTCTATTGACGACATGATAGTTCTCGGATTATTTTTGTGTGATTTTCAGGTTTGAGCATTGGGTTGTTTATATAGAATTTAAATTTAATTTGAGCTGTCGGATGATTCTAGGGTTAACCATAACCATTCAATCTGGACAGGGTGACACATCAGCCATAATGACTCAGCAAGGAATTAGAAAGGACTTAGCAATGACTCACAGTATGGACCAGATCACACCAGAAAGTTGTGCAGGCTTTCTGCCCGGCCTGGGCGCACTTGGCAAGTGCGCTAGTGTAGTTTTGTACTGGCGCACTTCCCAAGTGCGTCAGTGCATTTTGTTTTTTTTCTCTCTTCTTTCTTCTGGTTTTCTGCTTTGACTTCGTTCGTCCATATCTCCTTCATACGGTGTTCGTTTTACGCAAACTAGGACTCTATCTTAAGCAAAATTCCGAGACGAACGCAATGGCGTAACCATATCCTTTAATTCTCACATTTGAGATTAAATTTTCTTTGATTCGTTACTATAACGTTAACAGAAAATACAGGGTGTTACATGCACTTTTGCAATTCGTGTATTTCTTTTTATTTGTAACAAAAGTGTAAATAAAATAAACTTCCTTTTTATTCATTTTCTTTATTTACATGAAAATGTAAATAAGATAAACCTTCTTTTATGCATGACTTTTATTTACATGTAAATGTAAATAAGATAAACTTTCTTTATCATGACTTTTTTTGTAATCATATTTTCATTTATACCTAACATGAAAATAAAAAAATGTCCTTTAATAATCATATTTTGATTTACACCTAACATGTAAACAAAAATGTCCTTTTATAATCAAGTTCCTATAATCATATTTTTGTTTACAACTAAATTGTAAATAAAAAGAAATGTCTTTTTTTTATAATCATGTTTCTAATTTCATTCTAAAATGAAAATAGGCATTCACCTTTTCAATTCATATTCATGAATAAAATTTTAACTAACATCCTTTGATTTGAAATAAAATATAATTTCAGATCTTAATTCTAATGCCAACTAAAAATTAACAAACAAGAGATTTCATCGTAGATCTACAAATCAGAACATCACATAAACAACAATGAATAAATTCTAATTTACCAACATAACAGATCTAGATTATTTTACATAGCGTATCACATAGAGAGAAAAGAAAATATAATTGAATTATTTAATCATTTAAAAATTAGAAATCTCACCGTCGGGTTGCGAATTTTGCCAAAATCCAAACAGCTCGGAATCAGATCTAGTCTGGACAGCAGCGTAGATCTCGTCTCTGCGATCACACAGGATCTGTAATCATTCGTTTTCGATATCGTATGAGTTAGATACGGCTTAATTAAGTTAGATAATAATTTATATTAATTAATTAAATAATTAATCAAAGAATTAAACCTTTCTTCTACACTTAGATGAAGGCCGTGGTTTTTTTCTAACTTGTGCGATCCTAGGTCTTGAATTTTCGGTTGATTCGAGAAGCTGGAGTTCGATCAGGAGGTACCATAGCGTCGGGCTACGGGCGGGGCACGATCACCGGAGCTGGGGGAAGCTCGGTGGCGCACGGCGGTCAGGGTGGCGGTCGACGCGGGTCGACTTTGGAGGTCTGGTTCTTGACCTGTCCTCAACTTTAGGGAGCGAATCTTATATGGGTTCGAAGAGGAGAAGAAGCTCTACCAAAACTTCAACAGTAGCTAGGGGTTTTGCTGAATGAATTTGGAGTTATTGGGGAATGAATTTTCAGCTGTTTTGGGCCATGAAATGTCGATGGCGGCTGTTTGAACGATGGTGAATAGTGTATTTAGGGTTTAATTTTCTATTATTTATAATATAAAATGTTAATTTATAATTAAATCCAATATTTCTTACATAACTTCGATTCAGCCCCAATGATAGACATTCCTAGCTAATAACCCCTATCCCGGATCCAATGGGCCATGCCTCGTGGGCCCAAACGAATGTTTTTTGCCAGTTTTCTCTAATTTAAATATTTAAATCCTTTATTTAAATAATTCAAACTTACATTTAAATTCAACGGGGCCATATACGAACTTAGAAAAATCCAGAAAATTATTTTCTGGCTTCGTTATGACGATACGGTCCTAACAAAATTAATTTCGTCGAATTCTGAGACTGTCTGGAAAATGGCTATTTTTCAATCGATCAAATTTGACTGAAATGAACAAAACACATTTTCCTTTGCCACGCAAACATATTAATTCGAATTTTTTTGTAAAATTAAACTTAACAATAATTTGACATTCCGGTTCCAACAAAAGTGATTTCGTTGAAAACGGAGATCATTTGAAAAATTCCCTTTTACACGGGCTATTAATTATACTATAGCGACCATTCTGAATATTCAACTGACCATAACTTTTGATTTCTGTTATGAAATTTCGATTTTTTGGATTCGTTGGAAAGATATTTACAAACAAATTTAGATATTTTTGGTTTCACTAAAATCCGTTAAATTCTGAATCCGGTATATTCAGTCAAAGTTCAGCTTTGACTTTTCAAACTGCCATGCTAATTCCAATTCTTTTTGGAATTGAAATAAATATATTCATCCTATCTTCGATTAAAATAAATTTTTAATCGTTATTATATAAAATAAATTATTTTAACTATTCCAAATTCACTGAAATAGTCAAAATAAAAATTTTAAATTTGTTTTGATTTTCCAGGTTGTTACAATCTCCCCCACTTAAAATCTTTTCGTCCCCGAAAAGGAAACTATAGTAAAGTAGGAATCAAAATGGAAAATTTAAATATTGTAAATGTACCTCAACATAAGAGTTAATCGGAGATGTCCACTCTGCACTTGAGATAAGCCTGTTTGATGCTATCCTCAGTCTCCCATGTGCAGTCTCTAGGATCCAGGCTCCACTGCACTTTAACCAGATGGATCCTCTTGTTCCTCAGAATTCAGGTCTCCTTGCCAATAATTTTCACTGGCTCCCTCCTTACTGCTAAGCTCGGCATAATCTCCAAATCTTGTTGTGCTGCTTCCTCCACAACTAAGTCTGGATCATGAACATGCCTTTGGAGTTGGGACACATGAAATACATTGTGGACCCCTGGCAACCAGTCGGGCAACTGCACCCTATAAGCGAGAGTTCCAATCCTTTTGAGAATAGGGAATGGACCAATGAATCTCGGTGCCAACTTCCTAGTCTTCCCAAAACGAACGACACCTCTCAATGGGGAAACCTTCAAGTATACATAATCGCCAACAGAGAATTCTAAATCTCTTCTCCATGAGTCTGCATAGCTTTTCTGTCGGCTCTGAGCAGTCAGTAGGCTCTTCTTAATAAAATCAACTTTCTCTGCTGCTTCGCGAATCATGTCAGGACCCAGTACTAATCGGTTGCCTGGTTTCACCCAACATGTTGGAGATCTGAATGGCCTGCTATATAAGGCTTAAAATGGCGACATCTGCAAGCTGGCTTGGTAACTGTTATTATAAGAGAACTCAACCAAGTGCAAATGGTCCTCTCATGAACCGCCAAAGTCAAGAATGCATGCTGCAACAAATCTTCCAATATGTGGATCACCCTCTCAGTCTGGCCATCTGTCTGAAGGTGATAGGCAGTGATCAAATTCAACTTAGTCCCAAGCTCTTCTTGGAAAGCTTCCCAGAACTTGCTAGCAAATAATGGATCACAGTCACTGACAATGTTACTGGGAACTCCATGCAGTCTGACAATATCTCTGAGATAAAGCTGCGCCAGACTTCGAGCTGTTTGATTAGACTTGATAGGAATGAAATGGGCAGTCTTTGTGAGGCGATCTACTATCACCCATATGCTGTTATTCCCTTTTCTGGTTCGGGGCAAGCCATCAATAAAGTCCATAGAAATTTCATCCCACTTCTAACCTGGAACTCCTAGCGGTTGCTAGCTTCGGCTGATCGCTTTTGACTTGCTGACAAGTAGGACATCTAACAACATATATAGAAATATCTCTTTTCATCGCCTTCCACAAAAAGGTGCGCTTAAGATCACGATAAATCTTGCTCAACCCTGGATGAATACTGAGCTTAGATTAATGACATTCGTGTATAACTTCTCTTTTTAGCTCGGGACTATCTGGCATGCAAATTCGCCCTTGTAATCTAAGGGTTCCCTTGTTGTCTATTTGGAAGCTTGAGGCCTCTCCTTTTCGAACTCGCTCACAAAGCATCTGAATAAACTTATCAGTCTTATGAAGAGCAGAAATTTTATTAATCAAGAAGGGTGTAATAGTGAGATTGGCGAGAATAAGATTAGTGCTGGCCGTATTCTTCCTGCTGAGTGCATCAGCTACAATGTTGGCTTTCCTAGGAATATATAGGATATCCAGGTCATAGGCTGCAAGAAATTCAACCCACCGTTGCTGCCTCAAATTCAAATCTCTTTGGTTAAAAAGATGCTTCAAGGATTTGTGATCCGTATATAGTTCGAACTTCTCACCCAAGAGATAGTGCCTCCATATCTTTAGAGCAAATACAATGGCCATTAGCTCAAGATCATGAGTGGCATAATTTTTCTCATGCGGTTTCAACTGGCGGCTAGCATATGCAACTACTCTGTCCCTTTGCATTAGCACCGCACCAATACCTTAAACAAATAAAAGGATAACATGTTAAAATGAGATTTAAAAATGTCATTTCTAACATTTTTGTTTACGTAAAAATGGTAACCTTCTCTAGAAGCATCTGTCCAGACTTTCAAATCCTGATTGTCATCAATAATGGTCAACACAGAAGCAGTGATCAGCTTCCATTTTAGCTCTTAGAAGGCTGCCTCACATTCAGGTGTCTAGATAAACTTTGGATGCTTCTTAGTTAGCTTCGTCAATAAACAAGGTAGCCTCGAAAAATCCTTGACGAATTTCCAATAATATCCAGCTAGTTCTAAGAAACTCCTAACTTCGTGCTTCCAATCTTGGATGGTTGAGGTCTTTCTTGGGTCGACTGAAATGCCTTCTTTTGACACAACATGGCCGAGGAATTTCACCTCTTCTTGCCAGAATATGCATTTGATAATTTGGCTTTCAACACATTTCTTCGCAGAATCTCCAAGACTTCTTTCAGATGTTTTTCGTGCTCAGCGGTGGTTTTAGAAAAAATGAGGATGTCATCGATGAACACCAGCACGAATTTTTTTAAAACATCCCGGAATACTCTATTCATCAAATCAACAAAGTATACTGGAGCATTACGTAGACCGAAGGGCATTACTAGCCATTCATAAAATGTGTCTGGACCTACGAAAGCATTCAAAGGAACACAGTCTTTTGCGATGCGCAGCTGATGGAAACCGATGGCTAGATCCATCCTAGAGAATACTCGTACTCCATGTAAGCGATCCAGCAAATCATCAATACGAGGCAGTGGATTTTTTTTCAATGTTTGCTTATTGAGGACGCGAAAGTCCACACATAATCGGAGGGTACCATCTGACTTCAGGACAAATACCACTTCTGCACCCCATTCTGAGAAGCTAGGCCTGATCAGACCCTTCAACAAAAGCTGCTTATTTTGATTGTTCGGCTCCTCTTTTTCTTTTGGCGACATTCTTCAAATAGGATGAACGACGGGTCTTGCATTTGGAACCAGGTCAATCCTGAAGTTGATTTCTCTCCGTGGAGGTAAGCTATCAACCTCGTTGAACACATCAACATAACCTTTGACGACGGGAATATCCTCAATAGAAGTGGGAGTGACTTGTAGAGAAGACCAGAATTCTTTCCTATCAGTTGTTGAGCCGTGGCATGGTATAGAAATAGTCTTTCCCAATTTAGTTTTAATTTTGACTATTCTTTCAGCGCATAATACCTCAGCCTCATATTCTGTCAACCAATCCATTCCCAGTATGATATCATAACCTGAAAAATTCATGACGATCAAATTAAAAGGGAACTAGAAATATGAATAAGAAACAGACACTCTACAAAACTGATCGAGAATAAGGGAACCTCCTATCGAACTATGAGCTCTAATCAATTCTTTAAGTTTTCTTGGTTTCAGTTTTAACTTTTTAATTGTGTCACTAGAAATAAAACTTCGTGCTGCACCCTTGTGAAACAAAACTGTAATAGGAATGTTCTTAATATTAAGAGTACCTCCTAAAACATCGGGTTTACCTGCTCCCTCGGAAGAAGCTGGTGCGGCCGTGCCCTCGTATATGTAAGCCACTTCAGATTTCTTAAACAGAGGACAATTCTTGCTAATATTCCCTACCTTATGGAAATTGTAGCATTCCCTGGTGTTGTGAGGATTCTGGCCATGATTCTGTGAACTCTGGCTAGGTCTATATTCATTCCTCTTGGCCCTTTTTGGAGCTCTGCACTCGGATTCATAGTATCCAAACTTTTCGCAATTATAACACTTCACCTTGGTTCTGTCTCTCTTCTTCCCTTGAGACTTGGCGGCTGAAGAGTTGCTCGCCTCAGGCTTCCTGCCAGTTTGCTCCTTCTTGTTGTTATTTAGGTTTTTCGCCCGATCTTGCTGTGCAGCCTGGTCATTCTCCTCGTAGTGACAGGCCATCTCGATTACTTCATTGAATTGGAGTTTGATGTGCACTGTGACTCTGTCCAGGTACTTCTTAGAAAGGCCCTTAATGAATCTTTTGTTTTTATGAACTGGATCCTAGATCAACTCTGGGGCATAGCAGGAAAGTTCCTCGAACTTCCTCAAACTTCCTCACGTATTTTGAGATAGTCATACTCCCTTGTTGTAAATTGGCGAATTGGTCGTGGAGTCTCTCATTTTCCTGTGTAGGGATATACTTGTCATTGAAGAGCTCTTTAAATCTGGCCCAAGACATATTGGCCACATCATTGCCAATCTTCATCGTATTCCACCAATGTTGAGCTTGGTCCTTTAATAGCCAGGTTGCCATAAATCGCTTGCGTTGATCTTCTAACTCCAATCCTTCGAAGATATTCTCGCTGTCATTCAACCATGTCTGTGCCTCACTCGCAGTCTCCCGCTTGGTAAAGGATACTCCACCCAAGTTTCTGAACTTCTTGCACATTCTATCTAAGTCAAATGGTTGTGGGGGTGGAGGTGGTGGTGCTACGACCTCAGAAGTAGGTTGTTCCTGAGTAATGGGTGTCTCATCTCTGGCTGGCACTCTGGCTCCACCTTGGGCTCCACCTCTAGCTGTTCTTGCTCTAGTGCTCATTTTAAATCAGTCCGTACCATCAAGAAAAGAGTCAAACCAACAAAATGATAATTTTTAATGAAAAGATAAAGTAGGAACAAATGGAAAGAGGATGATGTAATTAATATGTGCTATTCTGCTATGCTCATTCTAGGATATAACTAATCCTATCTCTAATGAGCTACTCGCCTTAGAATACTACTGATTCTATCCACACGAATTGTTCTAAATATGTCATACTCCGAGGCTAAGGTTAACCTTTAGCTCTGATACCAACTATGATGACCCCAAACTTCCGTAGAACGAAAGCAAGGATAATCACTGGAATACGGCATATTTACAACAAAAACAGATCTCAAATAATATCATAACACATAAGTCATTGTAGCGGAAATAAAATGTCATCATCATCATAATATCCAATACATCAGAGTATGCAGACACAGGATACACTTAGCAAAACATAAAGTCTTAATGAAAAGGAAATAAGTCTCAAACTCCATAACATATATCAAAACCCAAAGATGAATACAAGTCTCAAAGCAGAATAAAAGATAAAAGATAAAAGAGAAGGTCTTCGTCTTCCTCTTAAAGCAGCTCCAATCTAGCACACGCCTCAAATATGACCTAAACCTGTCACTTGGCTTCCCGTGTAGAAAAGAGGGCACCCGAGTTTGCAAAGTGAAACAAACTACGAGTCAGTCATGAGACTGGTATGATAAATCTTCTACTACATTATCTAGTAAGGTGGCAAATCACAGGACCACACCGCTAACGCAGAACGGGTTTACTCCATTGGATTGCCAGTGCATAAGTAAATAAATTTTATACAAAATAACGCGATGTCTTTTGGAAAATGAAATCATTATAAGACTGAAGTCCCATCACACAATGCAGCACAAATTGTAGGATAGAGTTTTACCTTATAATGATCAAACATGTATGATACGTGTAAAATAGTATTTTAATATTATTATTAGTGTCTAATCAATATTAAAATACTTCAAAGTAAATGTATCAATCCTAGACGCTATAGTACCCCATCCTACTATGTCGTCGTATATGGGTTTACACTCAAAACCATAATGTCGTATTGGAAATTGGGTTTCCATCATGAGTCAAGGCTAGGAACGATATCCTTACCGATTCGAGACACTTAGCAAATGACTCAGGATTCGGACGCTGGCGAACCCTTGGATATCTGTTGGGCCGGTCCACACTTTAACGCATAGTGGATTAGTTATGCCTGAATACACGTTTCCCGGTTCCTTTGAACCTCTAATATGGCCACTAACAGCCTATAAAACCGAGGTACCTTATGATCCATCATCCACAAAAGTAAAATGTCAGGGCTGGTAGGTCGCCGACACCACTCTAGCTAGAAAGAAACGTGTGCACTCCATGCGTTCCCTTGTCCCGTTTTAGACTCCAACCGGGGTGTGAGGCTCGAGAAATTACGTTATACACAAAGCTACGCCCATACAAGCTATGCTTTGATCATCAACCACAAGGCCTGCTTTTCAACAAAAGCCTTGATCATTTGCGTCTTGGCGTGCACATTGACAATTCATGCCATGCGATCGATAACTACTAAAATATACCCTATGAGGGTGTTAAGCAAGAGAATAAATTCTCCGCCAACAAACGGATATACATTAGATAGAAATCAATTTAACCTACACGGAATGAACTCCAACGTCAGACACGCATCCATTTACAAGTCCGTTCTTGGTCTAAACGAAACCGGAGTTACCTGATTTCTTGTTGGTGCTCGCATATCTGGACAATCAACAAGAACGTCCGGAAAACTACCACTGTAACCCTTTCTTGGGAGCAAATCCGTCCAGGGCATCCATAGTCATCCATTCAAGGTTGAAGTTCGCTGGTCTTCAATCACCGTCTTCTATTTGTTCGATTCAAATCGCCGTATAATTATTTGAAATCAGTTGAACTCGGTCTTTTCAAATAATTTATCGAATAATTATCATTTAAATCATTTTACATCGTTAATATTTATTTATAACGATTTATCGCTATTTTTATTTATTTAAAATAGCTCAATATAATTAAACGGCACTTCGAGTCGATAGGTGGCCCTGGCGCTGTTTTTACCAAAATTTGATTTACGCATATCTTGAAATCTAACCATTGGATTTTGACAAAATTTATATCGTTGTAAAGATATTCCCAAAGCGATCCTAACGGTTCCAGTTTTGGGAAAATATAACGGTCGGATCTTTCGGTAAAATAGTTTAACGTTACGATTGCCAAAACGCGAACTACCGCACGCGATTTGTTTAATTTATAATTTATATTTATATAAATATAAATATAAGTTGTATGGTGATTTTCAACTACTTCGATTAAACATATTTAAAATTGTAACTTTAAAATTTTATCATTTTATCGCATCTAAAATGATGATAAAATATAGCGTTTAAACCCAACCATTTATATTACATCTAAAATGCAAATTAAAATGTTACTTTTTTTTTCTACTCTTTTTATTATCCCTAGAGTGACAATAAAAATATAACTTTTGATCCTAATCCTGTATTACATTTGAAATGTTTAACAAAAGTATCACTTTAAAATCTGTTCTTTTATTTACATCTAAAATATAAATAAAAATATAGTTTTTGATTCTAATCTTTCTATTGTCCATATTTTGACAATAAACATATATCGTTAAATTCAATCTTTTATTTATATCAAAAGTGGAAATGAAAATATAACCTTCTAATTCATATATTTACTTACATTAAAATGCAACTAAAATTGCACCTTTTCAAAAATGTGTGTTGGTTTACACCTACAAT
Organism: Allium sativum; assembly: GCA_030737875.1. Taxonomy (NCBI): domain Eukaryota; kingdom Viridiplantae; phylum Streptophyta; class Magnoliopsida; order Asparagales; family Amaryllidaceae; genus Allium; species Allium sativum. The sequence goes on along the minus strand of CM060926.1, from coordinate 276,480,190 downwards.
GTAAATACAAATGTACTTCCTAAAACGATGTTTTTATTTACATATGAAATGCAAATAAAAATATACTTTTTAAAATGATGTTTTTATTTACATATGAAATGCAAAAAAAAATGTACTTTTTTAAACGATGTTTTTATTTGTATGTAAAATACAAATAAAAATGTACTTTTCAGAACAATGTTTTTATTTGTATGTAGAATACAAATAAAAATGTACTTTTTATTTCAATGTCTATATTTACATCTAATTTACAAATAAAAATGTGTTTTTCTTTTTCATTCATGTTTATTTGCAACTAATTTACGAGTAGCAATATATTTTTTCTTCCAATCATGGTTTTTATTTGCAACTACCTTGCAAATAAAAATATACTTTTCCTAATCATGTTTGCAAATACAAAATGTACTTTTTCCTATTCATGATTTTTTTATTTGCAAATAAAAATGTCATCTTTTTCTATGCATGTTTTTAGATACAAAATGAATGTAAATAAAAAGGTGCTTTTTATTCTATGTTTTATGTGCAATCAATTCTAACCATTCCTGTTTACATAAAAAGGATATTCTTATGTGTTTACATTTCCTATTCAACATAACAAATACAAATAAAAATGTAATTCTTTTCTATGTTTTATTTGTATATATAAAGGCAAATAAAAATGTACTTCTTTTCCTTATGTTTTTATTTGCATACAAAAATGCAAATAAAATGTATTTCTTTTACTTATGTTTCTATTTGCATAAAAATTCAAATAAAATGTATTTCTCTAATCCTAACTTTTTTTTTTGAATGTAAATAAAAATGCACTTTTGCAATCCGTGTATTTCTTTTTATTTGCAACAAAAGTGTAAATAAAATAAACTTACTTTTTATTAATGTCCTTTATTTATATCAAAATGTACATAAGATAAACCTTCTTTTATGCATGACTTTTATTTACATGTAAATGTAAATAAGATAAACTTTATTTATCATGACTTTTTTTATAATCATATTTTCATTTATACCTAACATAAAAATAAAAAAAATGTCCTTTAATAATCATATTTTGATTTACACCTAACATGTAAATAAAAATGTCCTTTTATAATCAAGTTCCTGTAATCATATTTTTGTTTACAACTAAATTGTGAATAAAAAGAAATGTCTTTTTTTATAATCATGTTTCTAATTTCATTCTAACATGAAAATAGACTTTACTTTTTCCATTCATATTCATGAATAAAATTTTAACTAACATCCTTTGATTTGAAATGAAATATAATTTCAGATCTGAATTCTAACGCCAACTAAAAATTAACAAACAAGAGATTTCATCGTAGATCTACAAATCAGAACTTCACACAAGCAACAATGAATAAATTCTAATTTACTAACATCGCAGATCTAGATTATTTTACATACATACAGCGTATCACATAGCGAGAAAAGAAAATATAATTGAATTATTTAAAAATTTGAAATCTCACCATCGGGTTGCGAATTTTGCCAAAATCCAAATAGCTCGGAGTCAGATCTAGTCTAGACAGCAACGTAGATCTCGTCTCTGCGATCACACAGGATCTGAAATCGTTCGTTTCAATATCGTATGAGTTAGATACAGCTTAACTAATCTAGATAATAATTTATATTAATTAATTAAATAATTAATCAAAGAATTAAACCTTTCTTCTACACTTAGATGAAGGTCGTGGTTTTTTTCTAAATTGTTCGATCCTAGGTCTTGAATTTTTGGTTGATTCGAGAAGCTGGAGTTCGATCAGGAGGTACCACAGCGTCAGGCTACAGGCGGCGCACGATCGCCGGAGCTAGGGGAAGCTCGGTGGCGCACGGCGGCCAGGGTGGCGGTCGACGCAGGTCGACTTTGGAGGTCTGGTTCTCGGCTTGTCCTCAACTACAGGGAGGGAATCTTTTATGGGTTCGATGAGGAGAAAAAGCTCTGCCAAAACTTCAACAGCAGCTAGGGGTTTTGCTAAATGAATTTGGAGTTATTGGGGAATGAATTTTTGGCTGTTTTAGACCATGAAATGTCGATGGCGGCTATTTGAATGATGGTGAATAGTGTTTTTAGGGTTTAATTTTCTGGTATTTATAATATAAAATGTTAGTTTATAATTAAATCCAATATTTCTTACATAACTTCGATTCAGCCCCAACGACAGACCTTCCTAGCTAATAACCCCTATCCCGTATCCAATGGGCCATGCCTCGTGGGCCCAAATGAATGTCTGTAGCCTGTTTTCTCTAATTTAAATATTTAAATCCTTTAATTAAATAATTCATACTTACATTTAAATTCACCGGGGCCACATACGAACTCAGAAAAATCCAAAAAATTATTTTCTGGCTTCGTTATGACGATACGATCCTACGAAAATTAATTTCGTCGAATTTTGAGACTGTCTGAAAAAAGGCTATTTTTCAATCGATCAAATTTGACTGAAATGAACAAAACGCGTTTTCCTTTGCTACGCTCACATATTAATTCGTTAAATTCTGGAAAATTAAACTTAACAATAATTTGACATTCCAGTTCCTACAAAAGTGGTTTCGTCGAAAACTGGGAATGTTTGAGAAATGCCCTTTTACAAGGGCTATTAATTATACTATAGCGACTATTTTGAATATTCAACTGACCATAACTTTTGATTTCTGTTATGAAATTTTGATTTCTCGGATTTGTTGGAAAGATATTTCGATTTAGATATTTTTGGTTTCACTAAAATCCATTGAATTCTGAATACGGTATATTCAGTCAAAGTTCAGATTTGACTTTTCAAACTACCATGCTAATTCCAATTCTTTTTGGAATTGAAATAAATATATTCGTCCTATCTTCGATTATAATAAAATTTTAATCGTTATTATATAAAATACATTATTTTAACTATTCCAAATTCAATGAAATAGTCAAAATAAATTTTTTAAATTGGTTCTGATTTTCTGGGTTGTTACAAAAAAGAACTACGACATATATAAGTTTGACCAGAGAAATGAAGTATTAGGTTTAGGGAATTGGTAGTAGGGTATTTATATATATTATTTTTATATTCAAATTTTATATTTGTTTATAATCCACCGCTATTTGTTTTGCTGTTTAAAAATTCGTGTGATCACATACAACATCCAAAAATCTTGAAAATGGGCATGCAGCTACAGTTCGTTATTACGGACCCAACGAGACTTGTTTCGTCAAATTTCTAGTCCGTTTGCACACACAGTGTATTTTTAAAGTCCAATTATTGACTATTTTTCACATTAAAATCCCATACGGCCACACACTGACTCCAAAAATCACAGAAATTGAAATCTAGCAATAGTTTAATATTCCGGATCCAACAAAATTAGTTTCGTCGAAAACGGAGATCGTTTCAAAAGTGGCTAATTTTAAAGCTCTAAATAAACCCATTAAAATATTAATATATTTAAAATAATTAAATTTAATATTAATAAATTAATGTTATCGTATATATATTCACATACGATATCATATAACCCCAAAATAAATATATTAGGATTTATAACTTGATATTTCAAAATTCCAAATTATATTGATATTCAATTTATATTAAAATCCATTTATAATATAAATAAATCGATATTAATTATAAAGGAATTTCATAGCGACTTTTTGAAATTTGATTTGGACATAACTCAAATCTACATAATGAAATCTTGATTTTTCTCTTCCATTAGAAAAATATACTTCACCAGCTCCGAACGTTTCTTGTTTCATAGAAATCCTATTTAAAATGGATTCTATATATTCGTTTAAAGTTCGAATCGCCAAATTACGAGCTACCGAGCTCGATTTTAATTATAATATAATTATACGTTCGACTACCGTTTATATAATGTATTCGTTAATATAATTCAACTCTAAACTAAATTATATATTATATATAATCCAATTCACACAATATTGTGAGTTCCACTATTTCCGACTATTTTGGAAATTAAATATATTATTCTGTTATTTATATTAATTAAATATTCAATATTATTTAATTAAACAATGATTTAATTCCCTGAATCACTATTTAAATAACTAAATAAATAAATTATTATATCGATAAAAATACGGGACATTACATTCTTCATCCCTTAAAATAATTTCGTCCTCGAAATTACTAAGGTAGAAAACAACTTATTAACCAGGTTAAAAATTATTTGTTTACTTCTTAACTTCAATTTCAACTGAACCAATTTATTTTAATTAAAATATTAATTCATTCTTATCAATGAAAATTTTCTAATATTCCGAAAATTTTTGCTGGCACCTCCTCTGTACGGCTCAATCGGTGCAACTACAACTCGCCTCTCTACGCCTTTGCCAACCCAAAAGAAAATCAAACAGCCAAGGGCTTTTCAATTCGGCTCATAAATCACCAAACTCATATAAAAATAAACTTCTACCTTTTTGTCAGGCATATCATTATATTCTTTCCATCTGCTGCTAATTCGGCATAAACAAATGTCATTCCCAATCAATTCATCCTCAACACAAATTATTTGCTCATCCAAGCCAATCTTATTTCAACTCATGTTCCATTCTTGATTCCAAACTCTTAACTCATCAATCCAATACTAGTTCAGATTCCTATCTCATGATCCAGTTTCACTTGATATCATTCTAATCCAATTCAATTTTCAGTTAATTAGTTTCAATTTAATTCCAGCTCGGTTTCACAAATTTCTATTTAAATTTGTTTTTAATTCAAATAGTCTCTTCCTGGGGATTTTAAACAACTTTGTCTTCTTCACAAATCAACTTTCCCTTTCAGGATTCAAAACAACTTGTTTTTCTTAACACAATTCACAAAATATCTCTTTGGTAGTAATCTGTCACTTACACACTCGAAAATGAACGCCGATGATGTCCGGATCATCATCGGAATTATATTCCAGCGACCGAAGTGAGTTCAATATTATATCACTTTCAAACCATTTCTACTTTGAAATACAATTCAAAATATCCTTCACAATGCTTGAAAATCAATTTAAAATCTCCCAGGATTTTAAAATTCTCATATATTTAATTCCAAATCCATTTACAAACACCTTTCCAATTTTCCAGGGTTTTAATTTCAATTCAGATTTAATTCATTTCGTACACTTATATGAATTTTGATTTGTAATTTACATAACCGTTTAATTCACAATCTTACTCGATTATAATAACAACCAATATCTAATATATTACAATCATTCCAATATAAATCTTTTATATCAAAATATAACTTGGGCAAAATTATTTCGTTTACCCTCTTTTCAAAACATAGTGTCGGTTCATCGTATTCAAGTGTTTATAAACCCCTACCGATACAATGGATCAAAATGATCGACCAGAACTCATAAACCTGTCAACCAATAAATCTCCACAATATAAAACTATTTTTATATCAAATAACAAATACGTGCTCATATATACACTCAAACTCAATCTAGGGCATTACTAACCCTATCTCTACTAAGTCAAGCCGCAGATCCAAGGTAAATACTTAACCTTCAACTCTGATACCACTGTAACAACCCGGGTTTTCGCGATCCTAGTTATCGACATAAACTCAATGTCGACTATCCAAGCATCGAAAATACTGGATAGTTAATGAAAGAAGTTAGAGAGTGAGGATAAATAAAATAGTAAATTAGAATAGAAGAAGTAAAAGATCACAACAGAATCAGAGTAACACGAATCTCACAGTGGAACGAATAAAATATAATATACAACATAACTTTGAAACACAAATCTGTATTTTTATATTTGAGTACAAGACTTGTAACGACCCGGAAAATCTGAACCAATTTAAAAATTTTAAATTGGCTAAAATAGTGGATTTTAAATATTTAAAATAAATATTTTAAATAATAGCAATGAAAAGTGAGTTTGAATCGACGTTTGAAAATAAATATAGTTACTTTGAATTATAAACAAGGCCTGAAATGGCGTGGTAGTTTCAAAATTTGATTTCAAACTTCGACTGACTGTACCGGGTGCAAAACAAAACAAATTTGAGTGAAACCAAATATATTTAAATCTGTTAGTGAATACCTTTCTAACGAATCTGAAAAATTGAAGTTTCATAGCGGAAAGCAAAAGTTATGGCCAAATGAATTTTCAGAAAGGTCGCTATGGAATTTATATAGCCCATGAAAATGGCCATTTTGCAAACGACCTCGGAATTCGACGAAACCACTTTCGTTGGATCCGGGATGTGAAGTTATTGCTAGGTTTCAAATTTCATAATTTTTGAAGCTAGTATGAGAGCGTGGCAAAGGAAAATGTGTTTTGGTCAATTATAGTTAAATTGGATCGACCAGAAAAGGGCCATTTTACAAACAATCTCAGAATTCGACGAAACTAGTTTTGTTGGGACCGTATCGTCAAAACACAACTAGATTTATTTTTCGGGAATTTTTCGAATCAGTTTGTGGCCCCGACAAATTGAAATGTACGTTCAAATCGAATATTGAATGTTTTATATTTTAATTTGAATGAAAACTGACTGAAACATTCGAATGGGCCTTCGAAACATATCGCATTGTGTTTGGAATAGGGGTAAAACGCTAGGGACGACAGTCGTTGGGTTTGAATTGGTGTTCGTGTGTGGAAGAGTGTATTTTAGAGATTTTAAAATATATAAATAAATAAAAATATTTCATTGGCCAAGATATTTTCTCTCTCCCCGTTTCTCTCCGAAACCCCCCCCAGGTCGATGGCGCATATCGTTCAAAACCTTCCCCCTCATTTTCTGATTGATCCAAGAAGAATTAGCCCCACCTCCAGTTGAGGATTTTGTAGAGCTAGAGAAGATCTTCCAATCCATACCAAATTTGAGATTTTTCATTGAGTATTTCGTTCGTTTGAAGCCTCCAAAGCCCGATCGTTCTTCGCGCTGCCATCCACTCTGGTCTCCGTCGAGTTCAACAGGGTGGGACCCCCCTAGCGCGCCTCCTGGAGCTCTACCTCGTGGTGAAGCCCGATTACCCTATCGCTTCACGGATTTGCTGAAAATTGCAAACCTAGTTTTGAACAAACTAGTGAAGGTAACAACCTTGATTTTAAAAATTGATTTCAACACTTTAAAGTGTCGCGATTTATGATTTCACTATAAAAATCATATCTTTTTCGTTTCTTGTCGAAATTCAGTGAAACAAGAGAGAGTGGACTCGTGTGGACGTTTTCTACATTCTAGAAGAGACCGCATATTTTTCTAAGCCTTCTTCTATTTTTGGTGGAGTGGAACCCAATGTGAGATTTCTAATTTATAAATGATATGGAAAACGACGATGTATAAATTATATAGTCGATGTATGGGTTATATAAGCGTTGTACACCTCTTGTATAAGCGTTGTATAAGTTGTACGTTCGATATATAAGTTATGTATGCATTGTAAAAATTATATATGTGTTGAAATAGAAGTGAAATGCTATATATATGTATATATATACGCCCCTCGTCCACAAACCATGGACGATATTTATTGGTTGTGATTGGTGTGAAAATTGATTGATAGCGAATGGTTGATTGAAATTGTTTGTGGTTGAAATTGATTGATTGTGGTTGAAAAATACCCGTTTGTGGTTGATAAATATTTGGTTGAAACCACATAGGATTAGTTTGTGGAAATGAAAAAAATATACATGCCGCCCGCGTTCGAGCTAGATGCATTATTCCGCATTGTCAAAAGCTGCGAGGCTTTAAGGTAGAGCGAGGAGCCGTACTAGGGACGGTTCCGGTTTTAACTACCCTGCCGTTATGCTACCGAAATTTTGAATAATATTCATGTGTTAGAATTATTTTCATGTGTTGAAACTATATTCGTGTGTTGAATAGAAATTCCTTTATTGAATGACATTCATGTTTTGAAATAAATTGTTTTGCAATAAAAATCACCTTTTTATCTATTTATATAAATTATAGAAAACCTTCATGTGTTGAATCGAAATTCATTCGTTGAATTGAAATTCATGTGTTGAATGGTATTCGTGTTTTAAATATAAAAATCACCTTTATCTATTTACATAAGCTATAGAAAACCTTCATGCGTTGAATTGAAATTCATTCGTTGAATTGAAATTCATATGTTGAATGGTATTCGTGTTTTAAATATAAAAATCACCCTTTTATCTATTTATATAAACTATAGAAAACCTTCTTGTGTTGAATCGAAATTCATTCGTTGAATTGAAATTTATGTGTTGAATGGTATTCATATTTTGAAAGAAATTATTTTTTAATAAAAAAAAACCTATTTTTATCACCTATATTAACTATATAACATAGTCGAGTTTTGAAATAAATTGTTTTATATTAAAAGTCACACTTTTATTATATACATGAATTGTTAAAAATAGTGAAGTGTTGAAATAGAAGATAGTTAGATAAAAACATCATTTTTATCAAATGTATGAAAATCATATGGTTTTAAAATTGAAGAATCGATATATATATATATATAGAATTGAAATATATTGAATAACGAAGCTGCAGTTCGTATTTTGAAACTGTGATTTCGAACGATTAGTGCGGGAGATCCGACAATCGGATTTTCCCGAAATCGCAACCGTTGGGTTCGCTTTGGAAATATCTTTCCAATGACACCAACTTTGTAAAAATCCAACGGTTGGATTGTCTGGAATGTTTAATTCAAATCTGAAGAAAAACAGCGCCAGAATCGATTATATTTATATATATATATATACATAAATATAATTATATTTAATCGAATAATGACGTTGCAGTTCGTATTTTGAAATCGAAACTTCAAATGATTATACCGAGAATCCGACCGTCGGATTTTCCCGAAACTGGAACCGTTGGATTCATTTTGAAAAGATCTTTCTAATGATGTAAATTTTGTGAAGATCCAACTGTTAGATTTTCAGATATGTGTAAATCAAATCTGAAGAAAAACAGCGCCACGGCTGCGTTATGGCCCGAAGCGTCGTTTTGAATAAATTGGCTATTTTAAAGTAAATAAAACTAGCGATAAATCGTTATAAAATATTATAAACGATATGGATGTGAAATTTAGAAACTAACTGAAGGTTGGCTAAGTCGAATGGTTTCTTGAGTATTGAACTGATGTTGGTTTCGGCCTTCAGGGTTAATATTTGGGAAATCGTTCTCTTACTGATTGTCGGTTTGTGACTAATGAATTGAAATGATGCATGGTAGTGTTTGTGTAGCAATTGTTTATTATATACGCGAGTTTCTCAGAAAGACCGGGTTTATCCCATTCTGAATAACTGAATCGACGATAAGAAATCGAAGATGAAGAAGGTGGTCGAAGACCGGAGATCTTCACCTCGTTTGGATGGTAACCGATGTCCTGATTGGGAGGCATCTCGAAATATGGATAATGAGTGGTGGTCGTCCAGACGTACGTGGAGGTCGATGGGTTTGCGAGGTATATAGTGCCTCCGGCTTCATTCAGACCCAGAACGGACTTGCAAATGGACTGTGTGTCTGACATTGGAATTTATTCTGTGTGATTGATATCCATCAGTTGCACGGTGTGAATTGCCTATGTGGCATACTAAGATTCAGTGAGCAAGGCTTCTGTTGAAAATCAAAGTCTTGTGGTGATGATCAAAGCACCACCTGTGTGGCATAGCTTTGTGTATAACATGAAATCGCGAGCCTCACACCCCGGTATGAACCAGAAACGGGAGAGGAGATCAGGGAGGGCCTGCGTTTCTTTCTAGCTAGAGGTGGTGTCGGTGCTTAAACTGGCCGACATTTATATTATTTTCACCTATGTGGTTGTTGCTGTGGCGAGGCGCCTCGGATATACCGGTGACTTTGTGAAGCCGAAGGAGCCATTCATTGGCTCATTTACGCCCCATAGGGCGGGGAAACGCAGTGTTCAGGCATAATAATCCACATCGGTGGACCGGCCCTGATGATCCAAAGCTTGCCCGAGGGGCGGGCTAGAGCGTCTCGAATTCGGTGAGGACCATCCCTTGCCTCGGTTCATGACGGAAATCCAATTTCCAAATACGTGACGTTGCGGTTTTGATTGTATACCTATATATGGCGACATAGTGGTATGGGGCATTAATGCCATCTATGATTGATACTTATGATTTGAAATTGCTTTTGAAACATATAAACAATAGTAATAATATCAAATGCTTTTGTTTTATTCGTATCAAGCATATTTTGGCCATTATAAGGTAAAAACTCTATCCTCCGGTTTGCGTTGCATTGTGTGATGGGAACTGAGTCTTATAATGGCTTCATTTTTATAAAAAGCATTGCGATGTTTAAAAGAATAGTTTGTTTTAAAGCACTGGCAATCCAATGGAGTAAACCTGTTCCACGAAAGTGGCATGGTTCGGTGATTAGCCATATTTTAATTATGTTAAGTAGATTTCTCATACCAGTCCCATGACTGACTCGTAGTTTGTTTCACTTTCAAACTCGGGTGCCCCTTTTTCTACACGGGCAGCCTTGTATTCAGGTTTTAGCTGGCTTTCTCTGGATAGCTGGAGATGAAGATGGATTCTATCATTTATCTCTTTTTATGTTGTTCAGCTCCTATTGTACATTATGTTTGTTTTTCCGCTGTAGACATATATGTATAGCTGAACTATATTTGTACTAATTATGATCCTGTATACTGTGTAACTCTGATGATTACGTTTATCCTGTATATTCTATTGTGCATTATCTGGTGTATTTATTTATTTCTGTTCTGCTATTATCTGTTTTCTGTGTTATATTCCAAGGATTACCCTTTCCACCGTCAGTACGGGGTTTGGGGTCGTCTCAAGACTTACATCACAGCGGAAATAACAACAGCTATATAATCCTGAAGCCCCCCGCTTCAGCTCTCAAAATATATTTGTAAAATCCTAACTACTTCATTGCCCATACAAAATTGGGCACCCAAGAGTTTAGGGAAAACAAAACAAAATAAACTCCGGGTAAGTAATGGGACTGGTGTGAGTAATTTTTTTTAAAATATCTTGAGAAAATAAACGATATCTCATAAGACCACGCCATATAACACGGAATGGGTTTTTCCCTTGTGAGAATCCAAAACAATTGATTTATCATTCAAAATCCTTCTGAAAGAAACGATAATCTTTATATCAAACTCTTTGGATATTATAATAGTGTCTATCAACTACAATATAATAATCATCTAGCAGAACGCTTTCATCTCACGTTCCACATACATAATATATAATCAAAAACTGTGGGCGATTATTGGTTAATGAATTCCAACTAGAAAGGTATGGGATCACCTTCCGATAGTGTATCTCTAACACCGGGTTCAACAAGAACATCTTGTAACCCAGGCTAAACGTGATCAGTCACTCATTTCGTTTGAGTGTACCGAATGTATTATCACCAACGGTTGGGATCGGCAACCATTTCCTAAAAGGGATAACATCGAAATAGATTATAGAAGTAAATAGAATTTCTCTAGATCAGGTGACAATACACCCTAATTGGAAGATGACCACTTAGCCATGCGACCTACTCAATTTTATACCATTTCCTGGTTGTGAGGCTAGAGGCCATAATGTATCCTTTAAAAATCACATCTTCATTCACTTTGAATGTCACATCGTCATACCCGCTAAATCACAAATTGATTTCTCCAAACATATCACGGGTAAACAGCTGAGAGAAACGAATTTCTCCACCACCAAACGTAAATACGTTTGAAGAGATCAACTTACCTGATCTATTAAATATACTCCGTCAGTCATTCTTCGATATAGGTCGTCTTGGGACTGGACAGACCGAAGGTACTATTCTGTAAATCCATCTTAGGCAATTTCTACATAGGATTTACTGAACAGCCCTTGCATAACTCCATCTTCAATTATCTTCATCATATTTGATTCGCAATGCTAATGCCATAAGGAGTGGTTTCATATAATATATCTAATCCCAGTCTCTCTATATTGACAACGGAAATGGTCAAAATCTTTGATAGTTGGTGATTTTACTATCAAAGGAAAACATGTGTACAAACAAGGGTCGTATTTCCAAATGGAAATCTTACTGATCAATCATCGTTTCATTTCCCAATTTCTCATTTATCATTTCCATATATTCATAAATTCCTTATTTTCTAAAATTAGAAAATATATGTTGTTAACTTTGGAAAACGTTTCCATTTTTGATTCACGCATCAATATCTTTCCACCTCTATCAGTCTCTAACTGTAAACTAGTAAGAGAACAACTTCTAAAGTATAAACCTAGAAGGCCGAAACCAGCATCAGATCGATACCCAGAAATCCATTCAACTCAATTAATTTCCATTCAGTTTCTAATTTCAGTAATTCCATTTAAATTCCTAATTCAAACCCCAACTTCCTTTATAATATTTTATGCAAAATATTTACTTTCATCTATTTTTTTCAAATAGAATGTGAATAATATTTCTTTATATAATCAAAACAGTTTGATTTCGTATTTAAAAACAATATCTCAAACCCAAATGCTATTTTTATACTTTTATTTGTTGAATTATTCATACAAATCTCCTTTTTATTTCTAACACTTAAATCTCATTTATAATTCCCTTTATAATATTCTATTTATTCTATATAATTCCTTTTATATAATTCTATTATTTTATATAAATCCTTTTATATAATTCTATTCATTTATGTAAATCCTTTTATATAATTCTATTTATTCTATATAAATCCTTTTTAATATTCACTTTGAAAATTTCCTTTTTACATTCCAGTATTTCATATGGTATTTAAAAATACCAAATAACATGACCAGTGTCAACATAATCAATCAAAGATTTTATATCACATCATATATCACAATATATGAAAACTAACAATATTATTATATCGAGGAATCCAGTTGGATCCCTCCAACCTGTCTCCCTGCATTCCCAGATGTTAAACAATATAATTAACATCACTTTCATTTCTATATGAAATATTCTGATAAACAGAATCAATATTTGATTAACGATTTATATATATCATTATCTATAATTTCAAATAATACATGAGTAATTCAACCAAACAATCAACGCACAACAATCAATCATCATTTTTCAATACTCGATTATATTTATAAAAATATAAACTGTACAGAGTTAGTGAGATTTACTCACATTGGTGATTTATCGTTAAATAACGATAACCATTGTCGATTTAAATCGAACAATTTATTTCACTATAAATTGTAACGAGCTCCAATCCACTCCTAGTTAGTTCCGTTGTGTAGCCACCATCCATACGATCCCAACGGATCTGAATTTGTGTAATTCTAATAATGTATGAATGAAATATTGTAAAAAAAAAAGTTTATACTATTCTACATTAAAACTAGGCAAATTTATTTTCAATTGGGCTTTACCATTTTAATAATCGGCCCACTTAAAATTAAGCCTGCACCTTTTTAATTCCCTGGCCCATGTCCAAACAAATTCAAAAGCCTTCTCCTCTAATCAATCGCTCATGCTTCTTCTTCCAGGATTCCAACCCGCCCCTTTCACCATTTACAGTGCGATTCCCTCGTCGTATCTCCACTTCCTTTCACCAAAAAATCTAACTAAATTTACCAATAACTTTCTTATCCCTCTCTCTATCTACCCACACTGAAAACGTACAAGTGGCATTCCTCTCCACCGTTGTGGTTTCTAGCAACCCCACGTGAAAAATGGCCATTAGCCTGCTGCCTCTCTCCTCTTATCAAACACAACTGTCCATGAAACTCCACTCTGATTCCACCATAGAACCCCTCTCCACCTTCTCACCAGTTACACTCTTATTCCCTTTAACTCGCACCTTTCCCGAAGGTTCCGACATACCACCGCGCAAGCCACGGTATCAGCAAACGGATCGACATCATTAAGTTCCAAAAATCCCAAAATGTTGTATTCAAGCTTGGAATCCCATCACCAACCCAAAACAAACATCAAAAACAGGCATTAAAGCATGAATTTGTCTAAACTTCTCAGCTCGAATAAACGTTGTAAAAACCCAGTGAAATAAACCAATGTCAATCTCAACGAGAATTACACCAGGTTGGAGAGGATGCTCTAAGGAATGCAAATACATGAACATAATGATTTTATGAATTTTCCTTGAATTGATTTGATTTTCCAAAGTGGGTATTTTACTGAAGAAAAGAAGAACTACATCGGATATAAGTTTGACCAGAGAAATGAAGTATTAGGTTTAGGGAATTGGTGGTACGGTATATATAGGGTAACTATATTATTTTTATATTCAAATTTTATATTTGTTTATAATCCACCGCTATTTGTTTGCTGTTTAAAAATTCATGTGATCACATACAACATCCAAAAATCATGAAAATGGGCATGCAGCTACAGCTCGACATTACGGACCCATCGAAACTTGTTTCGTCGAATTCCGAGTTCATTTTCTCACACAATGTATTTTTAAAGTCCAATTATTGACTACTTTTCACATTAAAATCCCGTACGGGCACATACTGACTCCAAAAATCACGGAAATTGAAATCTAGCAATAATTTAATATTCCGAATCCAACAAAATTAGTTTCATCGAAAATGGAGCTAGTTTGCAAAAGTGGCTATTTTTAAAGCTCTAAATAAACCCATTTAAATGTTAATATATTTAAAAATAATTAAATTTAATATTAATAAATTTATATTTTCGCATATATATTCACATACGATATCATATAACCCCAAAATAAATATATTAGGATTTATAACTCGATATTTCAAAATCCCAGATTATATCGATATTCAATTTATATCAAAATCCATTTATAATATAAATAAATCAATATTGATTATAAAGGAATTCCATAGCGACTTTTCAAAAATTTGATTTGGACATAACACAAAATCTACACAACGAAATCTCGAATTTTCTCTTCCGTTAGAAAAATATACTTCACCAGCTCCGAACATTTCTTGTTTCACAGTAATCCAATTTAAAACGGATTCTATATATTCATTTAAAGACGAATCGCCAAATTACGAAGTGCCATGCCATTTCGAGCTCGATTTTAATTATAATATAATTATACATTCAACTGTCATTTATATAATATATTCGTTAATATAATTCAACTCTAAACTGAATTATATGTTATATGATCTAATTCACACAATATTGTGAATTCCACTATTTCTGACTATTTCGGAAATTAAATATATTATTCTATTATTTATATTAATTAGATATTCAATATTATTTAATTAAACAATGATTTAATTCCCTGAACCATTATTTAAATAATTAACTAAAAAATTATCAGATCGGTTAAAATATGGGACATTACATTGACGATCATTGTCCAGTGTGAGTAAATCTCACTAAATCTATACAGTTTATATTTTTATTAATTTAATCTAGTATTGATAAATGATGATTGACTGCTGTGTGTTGATTGTTTCATTGAATTGCTGATTTATTGGTTGAAACTATAGATAACGATACATACATACATACATACATACATACATACATACATACATACATACATACATACATACATATATATATAAATCGTTAATTAAATATTGTTTCCTGTTTATCAAAATATTTCATATTGAAATGAAATCGATGTTATTTATATTATTTAACATCTGTGGATGCAAGGAAACAGGTTAGAGGGATCCAACAGGATTCCTCAATATTTATAATACTGTTTGTTTTCATATATTGTGATATATGATGTGATATAAAACCTATGATTGATTATGATGACACTGGTCTGTTTAATTGGTATTTTAAATACCATAAGAAATACTGGAATGTAAAAAGGGAATTTTAAATGTGTATTTTGAAAATGAAATAGTTATAGGAAACAAATAGGATATTATACATGAAATATTTATAGGAAATAAATATAATAATAAAAGGAATATTTATTTGGAAAGTAAATAGAATTATAAAAGGAAATATTTGGAAAATGAACAGAATTTTATAAAAAGAGTATTTTACATTAGGAACGCTTAGACCCGTGCTTTGCACACGGGTGTAACATGATATTGATTTAAAGTAAATGTTTAATAGAAATATATTATAACAGATAAATTGTGTAACGACCCAGATTTCTGTTGATTTATTTTAAATTATTTAATATGGTTTTAAATATTAAATGATAATATAAATGAATTTTTATATTAAGTTATCGATTTAATAATTGATTTCAATTTAATATTGAATATATTAAGTAATCGTAATACGAAAAATAACTCAATTTGAAATTGAAACGGAGTCAAAACAATTCAGATGATCAATACATATTCTATTTGAATATAGACGATGACGATAATAATAATATATCATCGAAGATTTTTTTTTTGAATTTAAACTATCTTATATCAATTTAGTATGGTTATTTTATATATAAATTTGAAAAAAAATTATAGTCTATTCTCTTGAGTTCAGAATAGTGTAATTACGTTGAAACGTTGGTCGGTAAGTTAAAATAGCGTTTCATGATTTAAATTAATGGATCCCGATATATTTTTAGTGGATAAGATCGAAATCAAATTGATATCTATTTAAAAAGAATAAAAATCCTTTTATGTTTATTCGTATTTAATACAAATCAAATCGTATTTAATTGAATGTACCATACACTGTCAAAATTACTTAATGCTTAAGTTTGCCACATCTATATAATCGCGATCACCTTCCCTTGTTTCCTGAGCCATTTTTCATTCCCCAGTAGACAACCAAAAGCTTAGGAATCAAACAGAAAATGGCTATTGTCTCTTTATAAATCAAAGCCGACCCTTTTAAAAATCCAGTTACTCCACTTGCAGATTTTAATTGGAAGCTGCAACAATTTGTTCCCCTTCAATTCCTCAAAACTCAAATCGATCCATTCCTTTCTTATAAAAAAATAACAACCGTAACTAATTCAAACAAAATGGCAATTGGGTATCTCAACTTTGAAGTAAATTGGGGATCGCGATTTGTGAAAGTAGGTAGGCTCATTAGTGGTGTTTGGGGCCACTGTTCATGCTCGTTCTGGTGGTGGACTCCATGACTTAAGGGCGATCGAACATCTGAGCTTCAGCTTGGATTCGTAAGGGGTGGTGATCGATTTGTTGTGAACTGGGTTCACTATGAAATCAAGATCGAAAGGGGCTTGTGGTTGGAGGTATACGCGATGAGATTTAGGGTTCTAAAGGAAATCTGGAGGCGCAATGATGGGAGATCTCCGTTTCAAGCAGCGTGTGACCTGCGTGGTTCTTCTGTTAGTAAGGGGATTCGAAGTGAATAAGTTGCGACATCCCTACAGCCGTGTTTTGGACTCGACGATGAATGCAATACCAGGGTGGAAAGGGGCACAGACAGTGAGTGTTTTGGTGATTTTAGTTATGGCCTAAAACCGTTGGTCAGTAAGGAGGTGAAGGATGTTATTTTGAGTAGTGAGGGAGTCACAAGGGTTGTTGGGGATCGAACCGGAGTGGATACAACAGTGGGGTTTGGGGTACAATAGTAGGATTTTAGAATGAATGGTCTGTGGTTTGTTGAGGCATGGGACAAGCAATACAGTGGACTTTGAGGCATTGTGATGGCTTTATAGAAGCGATGCAGGTGGTGAAATGGTTAGGAGGAGGCTTGTCGAGATCAGTGAAAAATTGTGGAGCTTGCTTCATTTTTGATTGAGGCAATAAGGTATATATTTTATAAAATTTAAATATATAGAATAATTATTCATTCATTAAATTAAATAGATAAATGTTTAATTGTTAATTAAAATAAATAATCCTAGGAAAAGATTTCATTCGAGATTCATTCGAGTAGATGGAAAGGCGAGACAATGGAGAACAGTAAATGAATATTCGATAATGGAAAATCACGGTGAGTAAATCTCACTCCTATTTTTATTTATAATTATTTTATACAATAAAATAATCGTTCGTTGGTTGGTTGCATGCTCTGAAATATTTGTGTGGTTATTAAATATATATTAGTTATATAGGATTGCTGTTTGTGGTTGGTATATATATATATATATATATATATATATTGGTGGTTGGATTCCTCCAGTAACATTAGCGGATGCCCGCAGTATTATTAGCGGATGACCCTATACGCCCCACGCTATGATAGTGGACGACCTTCTATATCAGGATATCCTGCCACGAAGCAGGTTGGGTATTATTTCTGTTGGCTAATGTCTGTGGATGCAGAAAAACAGGTTGGAGGGATCCAACTAGATTCCTCAAAAATATTATTATTTGTTTGTTCCACATATATGATCATATATGATGTGTTGATTAATAATTGAGTGATTTGATTGTTATATACCACTAGGGCCAAAATATTGATATATGAAAATATCATGAAAAGGATATTTGAGATTTAAAAAGGGGAAATCTATTTTTCAAAAATAGAATTTGAATTTCGAGTGGACTATAAAGATATTAACTTGTTTTAAATAAATAAAAAAATATTTAATTTATAATGATATTTATAAATTAAATAACATAGGAAATTTAAGTAAATTTATAAATGGTGTTTATAAATGAAATGGAATGATTTTCATTGGATAATCAGGGAATTTAATTGAACTGAATTTATAAACAGGTTTATAAAATGTAGTGGAAAAATTATCATTGGATAATTTTTATATTTAAATTCAAATGTGAATTTAAAAATATAAATGGAGGCATCGTTTAAAGAAATAAATGAACTAAAATAAATCCGTAAGATTTATGATTTGAATTCGATTAATTCGAATTTATTTAATTAGAAGTTAAATTGAATATGAAAATAAATTGGGTGTTATATAAAACAAGGAAATTTATAAAATTGTGTTTATAAATGTAATGAATTAATTATCAAGAGATAATTTGAATATTTAAATTCAAAGGTTAATTAAAAAATAGAATTTGAAATCATTCGAAAGGGAATAACGGTTTTTATTTCGAAATTCGGAATATTAAAAGGATGGAGTTTCAAATAGAAATTTGAAAAGAGAACTTGTTTAAATATATGAAACAAGGAAGTTGAATTTATAAATAGTATTATAATTTGGTAAAATAAATTATCATTTGGATAATTTGAATCATTTAAATTCAAATAGGAATTTAAAAGTAAGTTGGGAAGTGTTTTGAAACAACACGATTGATTATATTTCGAAATTCGGAGTATAAGCTGAATTGAGAAGAATTTAACGGGTTTATAATTGAAAATCAATTAAATCAAATTTTATAAATAATTTATTTATAAAAGGAATTGGAATTAAAAATAGAAGATCGAAGTATAAATAAATATATTACCGAGTAAGGAAAAATCGAAAATTATAGAATATCGAAAATATTATGTTGAATTGGGAAACTGATTTGATTAAAAATATATCAGAACGGAGTTGAATTTATTATGAATGAAGTTTAAACGTTTTATATATATATATATATAATTAAAACGAACTCGCCGCAGCGCGGTAGTTTGTAATTTGGCGTTTCGAACTTCAATTAAGTGTATAGAACTCGGTTTAAGTCAGAATTCTTTGAAATAAGAATCGTCAGTACTAGTTGAATACTAGTTTTCTAATGGAAGAGAAAAATCAGGATTTCGTCTGATAGATTTTGAGTTATGTCAAAATCAAATTTTCAGAAAAGCAGCGGTAAAATCATTTAAAAACCATAATGGTTTATATAAATAAATATAAGGATTTTTAAGCAAACAAAATCCGAGTTTCCATTTGAAAAATCTGGACATGAGTTATAAAATAAATATGAACTCGAGTGGAGTAAATGGGTTGATTTTTGAAACAAAATCAGTTATTTATTTTTGAATAGAATTAACTAAGTGGAAGAATAATTTGTTAATTGAATTTTAGATCGAGATATTTCTTTTGATTAGTAAATGAGACTTGTGAATTTCATATTCGAAATCGAATATGAAACCTGAAATGAAAATGGAATTCAATTGATTTATAAGCAAATTAAATACATACGACCATGATATGTTCAAATAAAAAGTGAAATAGACTAAGAACCTAATTAAAGAATAAATAGGTGAAACTGAATTCAAATGATTGGAATGAGTTGAATTGAAAAAAGGTGAATATGTGTTAAACATATATGGAATGAAAAGAATGAAGTTTATAAATTTAGTGCCCGACAACAAGGTACATGTTTAAATTCCAAATGAGGTTTTATGCGCCGAATCGGCAAGCCGCTTGGCTTTTTGATTTTCTTTTTGAATGGAAAGGGCCTAGAGCGGTGAGTTGAGGTTTGAACTATCGAACGGTACAAAGGGCATTATGGCGAATTTTTCCAAAAATTTAAGGAGTTAGAATATTTTTAAGAAAATTTGATAGTTAGAAATCAATGTATCAATATATATAGAATTCCATAAGGAAACAAACTTAAAAATAGAATATTATAAATAAAAAGGAAACCTATAACTAAATCTGGTAAAAATAGAAAGAGAAATGTATATACGTTTTAGAAATGGAAAATTTGTTTAATATGGTGTTGATTATTCGAATAAGCGGTCTTATCTGTTTTGAAGTTAATAATATTTTCGGTCAAGGTCTGAGAGGTAATTATACTCCAACTCGATTGATTTCATTATTAGTTGATAAATAGCAAGATTCAATCTCGAAGAGAAATGTTTAAAGAAATTTAGTCGAATGCAGTATTTTGGGTTGTCGTAGCGATGTTTTACACAGCATTCGTTTTAAACCAATAAGTGAAATTTTGGAAATAAAATAGTAAACATTTCCTAAGCCTAAAAAGGAATGGTCGTGAAAGAGATAAGTAAGTGGAATGTTCTCCAATTATAAACAGATTTTTTTTAAATATAGGAAATAAAATAAGTTGATATTAGAAATGTTTTCCAAATAGAGTAAGAGGCCAAGATGATTGTCGAAATTTTCGTGTTAATGAATATTGATAAGAAAATGGAATAGTGATCTAATTAATGAAAAAATAATTAAAGGCCCAGTGATTTGTTTGATGCTTTGAAAGGATGTTTGTTTTTCTTCGATAGTTAAATAACGGACTATCGAAGTGTTTGCCAATATCATTGTCAATATGGAGAGACCAGTTGGATTATTATCCGTGAACCACTCCGTATTGGCAGTAGCGTTGCGAATTAGATTTTATGAAGATAATCGAAGATGGAGTAAAGTGCAAGGACTTTTTCAATTAATAGAAATTGTGCCTTCATTTTTGTTCAGTCCCAGAACGAAGTTTCTGGACGATTGTTTGACAGAGTATTTCCAATGATCGCATATGTTGGTCTGTATAAATATATATGGTGGCGGAGAATTTATTCTCTTAGCATAATATCCAGAATATATTTGTGCAAATCAATTAGTGATTAACGGATCTGACAATTGGCATTCAAAGTGATTGTGTTATCAATGAATGGAAAGTAATCGTAGCCTCAGGCCTCAACAACCGGGAAATGACAAAAATCGGGCCGGCAACATGGCTATGTGGGTCGCTCCCATTAGGGTGTATAATCACCTACCTAGAGAAATTCCTTTTACTTCTCTAATCTATCGACATTGTCCCATTCGGGAAATGGTTGCTGATCCCAACCGTTGGTGATATACTTTCGATACTCTCAAGCGAAATGAGTGGTCGGTTATGTGTAGGCCGAGTTGCAAGATGTTCTTGTTGAACCCAGTGTATTCCTCTCTAGAGATAAACTATCGGAAGGTGGTTCCATACCTTTTCATAGTCGGAATCAAATCTCCAATAAGCACCCTGCGTTTTTTTTTTATATTATACGTGGAGCATGAGATGCAAGCGTTCCGCTAGATTGTTATTTATTTGATTTAGACACTATTACAATATCACTGTATTTCCATATCAAAGTGTTTTGGGTTATAGTAAGGTAAAAACTGTCCATGTTTATGTGTGGGTTGGTCTTACTATTATCCTTTCTTTCGAAAGGATTTTGAAAGTTAAACAAATGGTTGGAGTTTACTCACACCAGTCCCATGACTGACCCAGAGTTTATTTTGTTTATTTTCCCTAAACTCTTGGGTGCCCAAATTTGTACGGGCAGTCAAGTAGTCGGGATTTTATAGATTCACTTGGAGGAGTTTGAAGCAGGAGGCTTCCCCAGTTAGCTATAGACTATCATATATTCCGCTGTGTACCATGTTTGTATCTGGAAATAGGTGTTTATAACTGTTCCAGGAATAACTGTTGTGCTCCGATGATGGTATGTATATAAAGTTACTGATTTGTAATTCAAAAGTTATGTTATATAATATATTTTATTCGTTCCGCTGTGAGTTTGTGATCTTCGTTTTCTTCTATTCTAATATTTCTTTCTTTCTATTTCTCATCGGCTAACTTCTTTCTAATAATGATTCGTATTTCTTTGCAACTTGGGTTGGACGTGTGGTGTTATTAGTCAACTCAAATAGTACAAATTTGCGGGCCGTTACAGTTGGTATCAGAGCTTAGGTTGAGCGAACACCTAGGCTTTGGTGGAGTGTGCTCATTAGAGATAGGGTCAGTAGTAACCTAGAATGAGTTGAGTGTATATATACGAGGTAGCGTATTTGTTGATTGATATAAAATTTGTTTTATACTGTGTTGGCTAGTCTGTTGAGTGGCTTATGAATTCTGGTCGAATCATGGGATGCCACGACGTCGATAAGAGTTTATAAATACTTGAACAGAATATTGAACACAATATTATTTTAAATTGGGTAATTGAAATAATTTTACCCAAAATTCTACTTTGATAGAAAAGGAATAATTTTCTTAAATTATTATAATATATGGATGTGTTGGATGTTAATATTATAATCAAATAAGATTATAAAATTGGATTGGTTATCTATAACCAAATAAAATTTGTATGTAAATGAAATATACAAATGAGATGAACTGGAATTGGATTTAAAATAGAACTAGGAATTTAAATCCTGGGTGTTTGGAAAAATATTTTCTAAAGTATGTTAGAAGCTTATAGCTTTGTTTTGGAAGGATTTACGAATAAAAATCTTTTTAAATGAATTTTTGAAAGTGATATAGCACTGAATTCACTTCAGTGGCTGGAAAATAATTCTGATAATGACTGCAGCATCATTAGTGTTCATTTTCGAGTTTCTAAGTGATGAATTGCTACCTTAGAAAAGTTTTGATGGAAATTTGTTTGAAAGAAAACAAATTGGTTTGAATATTCAAATGTTTTGAAATTATGATGGAAATAAATATATGTACATATATTTATGTGATTCAAAAGGATTTGAAATAAAAACCCAAGGATTTGAATTCTATTATTTAAATTTAACTCAAGTAAGTTAAATGGATTGAAGTGGATAAATTGATTAAAGT
This sequence comes from Allium sativum, assembly GCA_030737875.1. Lineage (NCBI taxonomy): Eukaryota > Viridiplantae > Streptophyta > Magnoliopsida > Asparagales > Amaryllidaceae > Allium > Allium sativum. The sequence continues at coordinate 276,456,906 of CM060926.1, read as the reverse complement.
CAATTTGAATGAATTTGAATGGAATATGAATTGGATATGAATGCATTGCTTGTAAATCATTCAAATTAAGTGAATATGAGTGCATATGATGTGCGATGTAAATGGAAACCAAATGTTTTGGTAGAACTTATGTTGAGAAATATAAAGAATTGAGTTTCAACATAAATGTATTTTTGAAAAGTAAATGGGTTTGTAACATTTTTCCTACCTTGGTAATTTCAAGGACGAAATTCTTTTAAGGAGGAAAGAATGTAACGACCCAGATTTCTGTCGATTTATTTTAAATTATTTATTATGGTTTTAAATATTAAATGATAAAATAAATGAATTTTTATATTAAGTTATCAATTTAATAATCAATTTCAATTTAATATCGAATATATTAAATTATCGTAATACAAAAAATAACTCAATTTGAAATTGAAACGGAGTCAAAACAATTCAGATGATCAATATATATTCTATTCGAATATAGACGACGATAATAATAACAGATTATCAAAGAATTTATTTGTTTTGAATTTAAACTATCTTATATCAATTTAATATGGTTATTTTATATATACGTTCGAAAACAAATTTATAGTCTATTCTGTTGAGTTCATAATAGCTTGATTAAGTTGAAACATTGGTCGGTAAGTTAAAATAGCGGTTCATGATTTAAAATAATGGACCTCGATATATTTTTAGTGGATAGGATCGAAATCAAATCGATATGTATTTAAAAAGAATAAAAATCCCATTATGTCAAATCGTATTTAATACAAAAAAAATCATATTTAATTAAATGTACCATACACTGACAAAATTACTTAATGCCTAAGTTTGCCACATCTATATAATCACGATCACCTTCCCTTGTTTCCTTCACATTTTTTGTTCCCCAGTAGAAAACCAAAAGCTTAGGAATCAAACAGAAAATGGCTATTGTATCTTTATAAATCAAAGCCGACCCTTTTAAAAATCCAGTTACTCCACTTGCAGATTTTAATTGGAAGCCGCAACAATTTGTTCCCCTTCATTTCCTCAAAACTGAAATCGATCCATTCCATTCTTATAAAAAATAGCAACCGTAACTAATTCAAACAAAATGGCAATCAGGTATCTCAACGTCGAAGTAAATTGGGGATCGCGATTTGTAAAAGTAGGTAGGCTTGTTAGTGGTGTTTGGGGCCACTGTTCATGCTCGTGCTGGTGGTGGATCTGTGACTTAAGGGCGATCGAACATCTGAGCTTCAGCTTGGATTCGTAAGGGGCGGTGATCAATTTATAGTGAACTGGGTTCACTGCGAAATCTGGATCGAAAGGGGCTTGTGGTTAGAGGTATACGCGATGAGATTTAGGGTCCAAAAGGAAATCTGGAGGCACGATGATGGGTGATCTCCCTTTCAAGAAGCGTGTGACCTGCGTGGTTCTTCTGGTAGTAAGGGGATTCGAAGTGAATAAGTTGCGACATCCCTGTAGCCGTGTTTTGGACTCGACGATGAACGCAATACTAGGGTGCAAAGGGGCACAGACAGTGAGTGTTTCGGTGATTTTAGTTGTGGCCTAAAATTAGTGGTCAGTAAGGAGGTGAAGGATGTCGTTTTGAGTAGTGAGGGAGTCGCGAGGGCTGTTGGGGATCGAACCGGAGTGGGTACAACAATGGGGTTCGGGATACAACAGTGGGATTTTAGAATGAACGGTCTGTGCTTTGTTGAGGCATGGGAAAAGCAATACAGTGGACTTTGAGGCATTGTGATGGCTTTACAGTAGCAATGCAAGTGGTGAAATGGTTAGGAGGAGGCTTGTCGAGATCAGTGAAAAATTGTGGAGCTTGCTTCTTTTTTGATTGAGGCAATAAGGTATATATTTTATAAAATTTAAATATATAGAATAATTATTCATTCGTTAAATTAAATAGATAAATGTTTAATCGTTAATTAAAATAAATAATCCTAGGAAAAGATTTCATTCGAGATTCATTTGAGTAGATGGAAAGGCGAGACGATGGAGAATATTAAATGAATATTCAACAATGGAAAATCACGGTGAGTAAATCTCACTCCTATTTTTATTTAGAATTATTTTATTCCTCAAAATAATTGTTCATTGGTTGTTTGCATGCCCTGAGATATTTGTGTGGTTATTAAATATATATTAGTCATTTAGGAATGCTGTTTGTGGTTACACTCTCTCTCTCTCTCTCTATATATATATATATATATTGGTGGTTGGATTCCCGCAGTAATATTAGCGGATGCCCGCAGTATCAATAGCGGATGACCCTATACGCCCCACGCTATGATGGTGGATGACCTTCTATACCACGATATCATTCCATGACGCAGGATGGGTATTAGTTCTGTTGGCTAACGTTTGTGGATGCAGGAAAACAGGTTGGAGGGATCCAACTTGATTCCTCAAAAATAATTTTTTTCCCACTTATACTATCATATATGATGTGTTGATTAATAATTGAGTGGTTTGATTGTTAAATATCACTAGGGCCAAAATATTGATATATAAAAATATCATGAAAAGGATATTTGAGATTTAAAAAGGGGAAATCTATTTTTCAAAAATAGAATTTGAATTTTGAGTGGACTATAAAGATATTAACTTGTTTTAAATAAATAAAACAAGTATTTAATTTATATAATTATAAATTAAATAACACAAAAAATTTAAGTAAATTTATAAACGGTGTTTATAAATGAAATGGAATGATTTTCATTGGATAATCAGGGAAATGAATTGAACTGAATTTATAAACGGGGTTTATAAATGTGGTGGAAAAATTATCATTGTATAATTTGTATATTTAAATTCAAATATGAATTTAAAAATAGAAATGGAGGAATCATTTAAAGAAATAAACGATGGAATTTACTCTGATGTTCAGAATATAAATTGAACTAAAATAAATCCATAAGGATTTATGATTTGAATTCGATTAATTCAAATTTATTTAATTAGAAGTTAAATTTAATATGAAAATAAATTGGGTGTTATATACAAGTTATTATAAATAGAAATTTTCAAAATAAGATTTTGGTTTTTAAATAGATTTCGAAATAGACTTGTTTAAATATAAAATAAGGAAATTTATAAAATGGTCTTTATAAATATAATGAATTAAATATCAAGAGATAAATAGAATATTTAAATTCAAAGGTGAATTTAAAATTTGAATTTGAAATCATTCGACAGGGAACAACGGTTTTTATTCCGAAATTCGGAATATCAATGGGATGGAGTTTCAAAAAGAAATTTGAAAAGGGAACTTGTTTAAATATATGAAACAAGGAAGTTGAATTTATAAATAGTATTATAAATTTGGTAAAATAAATTATCATTTGGATAATTTGAATCATTTAAATTCAAATAAGAATTTAAAAGTAATTTGGGAAGTGTTTTGAAACAAAATGATTGATTATATTTCGAAATTCAGAGTATAAGCTGAATTGAGAAGAATTTACTGGGTTTATAATTGAAATTCGATTATATCGAATTTTATAAATAATTTATTTACAAAAGGAATTGGAATTAAAAATAGAAGATCGAATTATAAATAAATATATTACCGAGTAAGGAAAAATTGACAATTATAGATAATCGAAAATATTATGTTGAATTGGGAAACTGATTTGATTAAAAGTATATCAGAATGGAGTTGAATTTATTATAAATGAAGTTTAAACGTTTATATATATATATGTATAATTAAAACGAACTCGCCGCAGCGCGTTAATTCGTAATTTTGCATTTCGAACTTCAATTGAGTGTATAGAACTCAGTTTAAGTCGGAATTCTTTGAAATAATAATCGTCAGGACCGGTTGAATAATAGTTTTCTAATGGAAGAGAAAAATCTGGATTTCGTTTGATAGATTTTGAGTTATGTCAAAATCAAATTTTCAGAAAAGCAGCGCTAATGGTTTATATAAATAAATATAAGGATTTTTAAGCAAATAAAATCTGAATTTCCATTTAAAAAATCTGGACTTGAGTTATAAAATAAATATGAACTCAAGTGTAGTAAATGAATTGATTTTTGAAACAAAATCAGTTATTCATTTTTGAATAGAATTAACTAAGTGGAAAAATAATTTGTTAATCGAATTTTAGATCGAGATATTTCTTTTGATAAGTAAATGAGACTTGTGAATTTCATGTTCGAAATCAAATATGAAACCTGAAATGAAAATGGGATTCAATTGATTTATAAGCAAACTAAAATACATACGAACATGATATGTTCAAATAACAAGTGAAATAGACTAAGAAGCTAATTAAAGAATAAATGGGCGAAACTGAATTCAAATAATTGGATTGAGTTGAATTGAATTGAAAACAGGTGAACATGTGTTAAATAGGTATGAAATGAAGAGAATGAAGTTTATAAATTTGGTGCCCGACAATAAGGTACATTTTTAAATTCCATATGAGGTTTTATGCGCTAAATCGGCAAGTAGCTTGATTTTTTGATTTTCTTTTTGAATGGAAAGGGCCTAGAGGAGCAAGTTGAGGTTTGAACCGTCGACCGGTACAAAGGAGGTTATGGCGAATTTTTCCGGAAATTTAAGGAGTTGGAATATTTTTAAGAAAATTTGATAGTTAGAAATCAATGTATCAATATATATAGGATTCGATAAGGAAACAAACTTAAAAATAGAATATTATAAACAAAAAGGAAATCTATAATTAAATCTGATAAAAATAGAAAGAGAAATGTATATACATTTTAGAAATGGAAAATTGGTTTAATATGGTTTTGATTATTCGAGTTAGAGGTCTTGTCTATTTTGTAGTTAATAATATTTTCAGTCAAGGTCCGAGAGGTAATTATACCCCAACTCGATTGATTTCATTATTAGCTGATAAATATCAAGATTCAGTCTTGAAGAGAAATGTTTAAAGAAATTTAGTCGAATGCAGTATTTTGGGTTGTCGTAGCGATGTTTTACATAGCATTCATTTTAAACCAATAAGTGAAATTTTGGAAATAAAATAGTAAACATTTCCTAAGTCTAAAAAGGAATGGTCGTAAAAGAGATAAGTAAGTGGAATGTTCTCTAATTATAAATAGATTTTTTTTTAAATATAGAAAATAAAAGAAGTTGATATTAAGAAATGTTTTCCAAGTAGAGTAAGAGGCCAAGACGATTGTTGAAATTATCGTGTTAACGAATATTGATAAGAAAATGGAATAGTAATCTAGTTAATGAAAATAATAATTAAAGGCCCAGTGATTTGTTTGATGCTTTGAATGGATGTTTGTTTTTCTTCGATAGTAAAATAACGGACTATCGAAGTGTTTGCCAATATCGTTGTCAATATGGAGAGACCAGTTGGATTATTATTCGTGAACAACTCTGTATTGGCAGTAGCGTTGCGAATTAGATTTTATGAAGATAATCGAAGATGGAGTATGTAACAACCCGAAAATCTGGGCCAGTTTAAAATTTTTAAATTGGCGATTTTAATGCATTTTGAATATTTAAAATGGATTATTTTAAATAATATCGACGAAAAATTTATTTTGAATATAATTCGAAAGTATATATTTATATAGTTCATCGTTAGAATATAAATAATTATTTTAAATTATAAAAGGAATTGAAAATGGTGCGGTAGTTCGATAATTCGATTTCAAACTTCAAATGAATGTACCGGGTGCAAAATAAACCGGAATTTAGCGAAACCAAAAATAATAGAATCTATTTGAGGATATCTTTCCAATGAATCCGAAAAATCAAAATTTCATAGCGGGAATCAGAAGTTATGGCCAAATGAATTTTCAGAATAGTCGCTATGGAATTCTGGCCCTTAAAAATAGCCATTTTCCAAACGACCTCGGATTTTGACGAAACCACTTTTGTTGGATCCGGGATGTCAAGTTATTGCTTGGTTTCAATTTTCATAATTTTTTGAATCAATATGTGAGCGTGGCAGAGGAAAATGCTTTTGACCAGTTTTAGTTGATTTTAATCGACTGGAAAATGGCCATTTTTCAAATGGTCTCAGAATTTGACGAAACTAGTTTTGTTAGGACCGTATCGTCAATATGAAGTTAGAAAATATTTTTCTGGAATTTTTAGAGTCTGTATGTGGCCCCGGTAAATTGAAATGCACGTTCAAATTCAATATATAGAGTTATATGTTGATTTTAACGAAAACTGATCGTAACGGCCGAATTGGCTTACGAAACATATCCCATTGTGTTCGGAATGGGGGTAAAACGCTAGGGACGACAGTCGGTGGGTTCAATTTGGGATTCGAAATAAAAGTCTACTTAAAAGAGAAAAAAATAATAAAATAATTAAACCATATTAGCCTTTAGCCCCCTCCCTCTCCCTTCACTTTTCTTTATTTCCACATTCAGGAAAAAACCCCCAAATCCCGTTCTTGTTTGACGCCCTCGCCCTCGTTGATGATCCGCCACCATATGCCGTGCCAGGCCCCGCCTCGATCCGCTTCCCCCTCTCTCTCTCCTCCAATCCGATGCAACCCCTCCCTTTCATTCGAACCCGGAACCCTTAGCCCCCTTACACCCAAAACAACCCCGCCCTTCAACCAGAACCGCCCCATTGGCTCGCCACCGACCCCCAGCGGAACTCCAACCTCCTACAACCTCCTGCGCCACTACCCTGGCAGAGAGAAGCCCTTTTTCTTTCGTCGATTGAAACCCAAAATGCTGTGAGTTTTCCTTTCGATTTTAACTCCTTAAAACTTTGATTTTTAGGATAGTAAAGCTGCGATTTTTATACGAAATATCTTTGTAAATAAAGAGGTGATTTTTGTATGTAAAGTTTTAATTTTTAATACATGTAAGTTGTGATTTTTATCATAGATAAAGGACTAGATTTTTTATGTGTATTATAGCGAAGAAAAATCAGATTTTTTTATGTGTATTATAGCGAATAAAAATTTGATTTTTATTTTATTGTAGAAAAGTTAGGATTTTTAAAGATGAAAAGGTCGGGATTTTATACATATAAAGTGATGATTTTTATCACATAAAGATGTGATTTTTTTTTCACAATGAAGGAGAAGTATAAAAATACGATTTTTATGTATGTGTAGCGAAATAAAAATATGATTTTTATACTATAGAAAGAATAAAAATATAATTTTTATAAAGTAGAAGTAATAAAAATATAATTTTTATATAATGGAGAATATAAAAATATTATCTTTATATAGTAGAGAGAATAAAAATTCGATCTTTATATAAGAAGAAACCAAAAAAATACGATTTTTATTTATTGAATGAAGTGATAAAAATATAATTTTTATCTGTACAACGTGAAAAGAGATGCATAGGAATTTCAAGCAGATCCAGAAGGTTCAACAGTCCAAAAGTAAAGCACGGCGGAGTGGAACCCTCTGTGAGAACTCCATACCTTTTAATTTATTTTTCTAGTTATAAAGTATATACTAGGATGCAGACGGTGTTTAGTAGCACCCGACAACATTGTCCATAGACCATGGACTTGTTTGTTTGGTTGTGTAGTTGGTTAGAATATTTGATTTGAATTTTATTGTTTGGTGAAATGAAATTGATTTGATTGATATGTGTATGGCGTGGGCCATCACTAGACTGGGGATAAGGCTAGACCTTGTCCCGTTTCTAGTATCGTGCCGTTATGCCGCCGAAATTTTCTAAAATAATTTAGAAAAACAAAAATATCATTTTATTGTGTAAATGAACTGAATAAAAATTCATGTGTTGAAATAAAATATTTACCGTTAAAAATATAATTTTTAGCGTGTGTGTGAATAAAATATTCCTAGACGGTTTGTTTATGTACACTGATTTGGCTGACATTGATTGGGACGATAAATTTTACACATCGCCCAACTGCACAAATAAAATCTGTGTTCGATTGATTGAAACCCCACACGGGTATTGGGATGAAATTTGACATACACTAATCCCAATAATTAGCTGTATGTCGATCGATTGATTGACAGACTGTGTGTGCGTTGAATATTTAGATTCAATACTTATACAGTGTAGAATGCACTTTGGATGATGGATTGGTGTTTTCATTGTTGTGATACACATTTGTTGTGTGAAATCCATATAATCAAATTATATGGTAATTGACTGTGTCTGATTCCAGTTCAGAAAGAATGAATATTTTAAAATAATGATTATTTTAAAATGACGAATATTTTAAAATAATATTCAGTGAATATTGAAATGTGAAGCCGTGTTAAGTAGTTAACCGCCATTTTAACACGAACGGGAATTTTATCGATTTTATTTGTTTTAAAAGGAATATTGAAAAGTGATTTCAAAATCGAATATTTTGAAATGAAATTTGAAATAAATTAAATTGAAGTGGATTAAATCGAATAGAAATTAAATTGAAATTGAATGGAAATGAATTCAAATTGAAATTGAATAAAAATGAATTCGAATTGAAATTGAATAGAAATGAATTCGAATTGAAATTGAATAGAAATGAATTCTAATTGAAATTGAATAGAAATGAATTCGAATTGAAATTGAATTCAAATTGAATTGAAAACGAACTAAAATTAAATAAAAATCAGTTTGAATTGAAATCAGTTTGAAATGAATTTAAAACGAATTTATAAGGAGAAATTCACTTTTGATTTGAAATTGAATAAGAAGTTGAAATTGTTTTTGAAACAAATTTAAAATGATTTATAAAATTCATTTTAAATAGAAATCGACGAAATATATATATATATATATATTATATATATATATATATATATATATAATGGCCTGAATAGAACGCGCCGCGCTGCGGCAGTTCGTGAATTTCGACCATTGAATTCGAATGGAAATTACGGGAGATCCAACCGTCGGATCCTCCTAAAACTGGAACCGTTGGGTTCGTATCGAAAAGGGCATTCTAACGAATATTAGAAATGTGAAATCTAACGGTTGGATTTGGAGATACGTCCAAATCAAATTTAGAAAAGGTCGCTGTAAGTGCAGTTCGATGGCCGTTGATGGAAATCGACTGTACGGGCCTTGATAAAATTATTAAAAATATAAATAATTAGTGTAAAATCATAAGAAATGATTTGGAAAGAGTTGGGATGAAAAACTCCATATTTGAAAAGATAAAAATAGATTTTTATCGAAATGAACTGGTTTTGAACTGAAATTATAATTCATCTATTTTTGAAATAAATAAATTGGATTTGAAATGGTTTTGAAAATAACCAGAATTTCCAATATATAGATTGGAAATGGATTTGAATCGAAATTGTCGTCGGAATATTTCAATGTGGGATTTTGTGATTATACAGATATTGTTGTGGAAATTTGAAAGATATATTTATATCGTTATTTCCAATACGATATTTGTTGATCGTAGAATTTGATATTGAATATAAGCCGATATATTTTCTATTCAGAGCCTTGTATTTAATATCAAATGTGATTTGGGATTGTCGTGAATGGTGTCTTCATTAACACTGTTCTTAAACCCAGTTGAGAAAAAGATTAAATCTTTTTATTTAGATTTAATGAAGTGAACCAATTAAATGATATTTAATTGGAATTGAATTGGAATTGATTTTTGGGTTTGTCGTGAACGGTGTTTTAAGTAACATTCGTTCTTTAACCCGACAATTAATGGAATGTGATTTTGGGTTTATCATGAACCGTGTTTTAAATGACATTGGTTCTATAACCCAGTTAAAGATTAAAACTAAGTGGAGTTTTAATGAATCTTTAAATAGATTGAAAAGTGAATTTGATAATTAAAATTATCAAATTCAAGGAATGATCGAGAATGGAGTAACACCAGTTTTACTCCAGGCGATAGTTAAATTTTTAATTAGATTTAAACATGAAATGGTAATTGAATTTACCCATAACACCGTGGTGTTAGATATGAAGTATTACCAGTTTTACTTCGTGGGATGAATAGGTTGGGGTTGGGAAATTTAACAATTGATTACTTCGGTAAGGTTCGTTAATCCCGACTAATTTGAATTGATATTCAAAAGAAGATTAAAGAATAAATTTAAATAATTTATCTTTGATAAAATTAATGGGAACCTTTCCCAAAGAATAAGAATATTTGAATAAAAGAATATTCTGAATTGGAATAAGGCGTATGTTGTGTTTGTGTAACACTTGTTTATTATATACGCGAGTTATTCAGAAAGACCTGGTTTGTCCCATTCTGAATAACTGATACGACGATAAATCGAAGATGAAGACGGTGGTCGAAGACCGGAGGTCTTCACATCGTTTGGATAATTACTGACGATCCTGATTGGGCTGTACACCCAAGAGGAGTGAAATAGTTGGTAGTCGTCCAGACGTACTTGGAGATCGATGGATACGCGAGGAAAGTGCCTCCGGTTTCGTTCAGACCCAGAACAAACTTGTAAATGGACTGTGTGACTGACATTGGATTTTAGTCTGTGTGATTGATTTCTATTAAATATATATCTGTTTGGCGGCGGAGAATTTATTCTCTTGCTTAACGCCCTTCTCTGAGACGTACGAGCTCAGGGGTTATATATCGATGGATATCAAATGCATGGAGTGAATTGCCTGTGTTGCATGCCTAAGTGGCAATATGATCAAGGCTTCTGTTGAAAAGCAGAGTCTTGTGGTGGATGATCATAGCACGACCTTTGTGGCATAGCTTTGTGTAACGTTGATTCGCGAGCCTCACACCCGTGGACCAGAAACGGGAGAGGACCTCAGGGAGGACATGCGTTTCTTTCTAGCTAGAAGTGGCGTCAGTGGTTTTACACGCCTTAACGAGTTTGACTTATGTGGTTGTTGCTGTTGCGAGGCGCCTCGGTTTGATCGGACGATCCAGGTCCGATGAAGTCATTTGTTGGCTCATTTACGCTCCATAGGGCGGAGAGACGTATTTTTTACGGTATTTTAATCCACATCGGTGGACCGGCCCTGTCGCTCCAAGGGCCCACCTGAGTCTGGGTCCTGAGACATGGGCTAGATTGTCTCGAATCGGTTGAGGACGATCCCTTGCCTCGGTTCACAGATGGAAATCCAATTTCCAAATACGTGACTTTGCGGTTTTATTTGTAAAGCCTAGTATTGGCGACATGATATATGGTACCCATGCCCCCTAGGATTGATACTTATGATTTGAAATTGTTTTGACACTATACACTTATAATAGTATCAAATGATTTGTTTTAAACGTACCAAGCATGTTTTGCTATTATAAGGGAAAACCCTATCCCCCCGCTTGCGTTGCATTGTGTGATAGGACCTGGGTCTTATAATAGCTTCATTTTTATTTATTTAGCATTGCGCTGTTGTTATATGTACTGGTATTCTTGGGAGTAAACCCGTTTCGTGTTATACGGCGTGGTCTCTTGATTTACCTAACTTTAAAATAAAGATTAATAACTGTTTTAGTTCTCACACCAGTCACATGACTGACCTGGAGTTTATTGTTTTAACCTAAACTCTGGGTGCCTCTATTTTCCACACGGGCAGCTAGTAGTTTTGGTTTTGCAGATTTATATTTACAGGATCCTGATTTACAGCTGGAACGATGCCTGGAAAGCTCTGTATCCATGTATTACTTTCAGTTGTTTTTTGTATTATTTTCCGCTGTGATGTATTTAAATGAAATTTAAATCTCTGATATTTTTGTGTAATATTTATTCATACTCTGTACTTGTATTCTGATGGAATTGTTGTAATATACAATGAAATGTTCTTCTATCTGCGTTCTTTTGTGTGTTGTTCTCGAAGTATCCGGGCTTTCCTTCACGGGGAAGTTACGGGTCTTTTACAGTTGGTATCAGAGCTTTGGTTTACAAGGCTCAGAGAACAAGACACATTAGAACTATACGAAAGAATTCATCAGAAATTTGATTTGTAATATCCAATGAGAATGACTCGTTAGAGATAGGATCAGTAGTATCCTAGAACGAGTGTGAAGAGTATATTTTTAAAAATGAAAACAAAATTTTGTTTTGGTAATTTAAACCATATTATACGTATTTGAACATTTATTTATATTGAATTTGGACAATCCAATATATAAAGATTTTGCATATACGCCTTGCAAACGTATATTCGAAGTTTTAATATATTGGATAGATATAGAATCATACTCTAGTCGCCTGGAGATGATTCTGATGATTGATGCATCGTCATCAGAGTTAATGTTCTAGTGCCGAAAGTGTTATATTTATATATTTCCATTAGACTGGTGTGAGAACCAAAATATAGCTAGAATACATTGTTGTGAATTGGCACCAAAAATGTGATTTTTGACTATATATCAAAATTATGAGTTTTAAATGATAATCCACTATTGCTGGTTGTGTTGTTTGATTATTGTTTGAATAATTAAATGTTGAACCTTTAACCAAATTGGTCAAATATTGAACTGTATTGAAAATTGGTTGCAATTGCATGCATGTACATGTATATCTATTAAACAGGTCATAGCAAGGAGGTTAGAGAAGAGGAATAATATTGTTTGCCCGACAAATAGGTACATGTTTATTGTATTTCTTGAGTTTTGGGTGATTTTATGAGCCAATTGGGTAGCCGCTTGGCTTTTTCTTTTTCTTTTTGATTGAAGAAGGCCATGGGAGGCTATATGAAATATCCCGAAGTCCCCGGTGCAGGGGAGGTTATGGCGAAATTTTTCGAAAATTTAGGGTGTTAGCCAAATTTTTGAAAAATTTGAAAAGTTCTTAGAAACTGAAAAGTTGAAGAACTTAAGCCGTAGTCAAAATAATGAAAGTAGAGTTGGTTAATCAAACCACTTTCGACTTTGTTCCTATTCGGTGACGAAAAGTTTTAAGTGGGGGAGATTGTAACAACCCGAAAATCTGGGCCAATTTAAAATTTTTAAATTGGCGATTTTAATGAATTTTGAATATTTAAAATGGATTATTTTAAAAAATATCAACGAAAAATTTATTTTGAATATAATTCGAAAGTATATATTTATATAGTTCGTCGTTAGAATATAAATAATTATTTTAAATTATAAAAGGAATTGAAAATGGCGTGGTAGTTTGATAATTCGATTTCAAATTTCAAATGAATGTACTGGGTGCAAAATAAACCGGAATTTAGCGAAACCAAAAATAATAGAATCTATTTGAGGATATCTTTCCAATGAATCCGAAAAATCAAAATTTCATAGCGGGAATAAGAAGTTATGGCCAAATGAATTTTCATAATAGTCGCTATGGAATTCTGGCCCTTAAAAATAGCCATTTTGCAAGCGACCTCGGATTTTGACGAAACCACTTTTGTTGGATCTGGGATGTCAAGTTATTGCTTGGTTTCAATTTTCATAATTTTTTGAATCAATATGTGAGCGTGGCAGAGGAAAACGCATTTGACCAGTTTTAGTTGATTTTAATCGACTGGAAAATGGCCATTTTTCAAACGGTCTCAGAATTTGATGAAACTAGTTTTGTTAGGACCGTATCGTCAATACGAAGTTAGAAAATATTTTTCTGGAATTTTTAGAGTCAGTATGTGGCCCCGGTAAATTGAAATGCACATTCAAATTTAATATATAGAGTTATATGTTGATTTTAACGAAAACTGATCGTAACGGCCGAATTGGCTTATGAAACATATCCCATTGTTTTCGGAATGGGGGTAAAACGCAAGGGACGACAGTCGGTGGGTTCGATTTGGGATTCGAAATAAAAGTCAACTTAAAATAGAAAAAAATAATAAAATAATTAAACCATATTAGCCCTTAGCCCCCTCCCTCTCCCTTCACTTTTTTTTTATTTCCACGTTCAGGAAAAAACCCCCAAATCCCGTTCTTGTTTGACGCCCTCGCCCTCGTCGATGATCCGCCACCATATGCCGCGCCAGGCCCCGCCTCGATCCGCTTCCCCCTCTCTCTCTCCTCCAATCTGATGCAACCCCTCCCTTTCAATCGAACCCGGAACACTTAGCCCCCTTACACCCAAAACAACCCCGCCCTTCCACCAGAACCGCCCCATTGGCTCGCCGCCGACCCCCAGCGGAACTCCAACCGCCTACAACCTCCGGCGCCACTACCCTGGCAGAGAGAAGCCCTTTTTCTTTCGTCGATTGAAAACCAAAATGCTGTGAGTTTTCATTCGATTTTAACTCCTTAAAACTTTGATTTTTAGGATAGTAAAGCTGCGATTTTTGTAACAACCCGTATTTTCAATAATCTGTTATAACATAAATCGAGGCAGAATTTAATTCAAAAATCTGAATCAAGGGAAACGGGCTATGCCATTGCGTTCGTCTCGGAAAAATACGCAAAATAGAGTCCGAGTTTTCGAAAATCGAAGTCCGTATGACCCGATTAAGGCCCAACGAAGTTTTCAGAAAACTTCTAAGTAAAAACAGATTTCAAATTCAAACTTGAATTTGGAAAATTGGGCCAGTTTGGGCCAGGGGGGAGAATTCCCGCCAGAACACCCAAGTCGACAGCCCTGTCGACTTGGGAGTCGACTTGGTTGGACCCAAGTCGACAGCCCTGTCGACTTGGCTGTCGACTTGGTCCAGCCGGGCTGTTTAGCCTGGTGCACCATTTTGAGAATGTGTTGAGCTTGGGGGCCAGATTCGGTTTTGAGGGCTGAGATTGGAACTAGGGTTTAATCCTATGGCCTAAAACACTTGCCTAATCTATAAATAAGACCCTAACCTACCCTAAATCATCATTAATCTATCCTACAACTAAACTATGGCAAAATCATTCCTCTCATGGCCTCCACTCTCTTCATAAAATTCCTAAACAAATTTCTAAGTGATTTTCCATGCATACAAGTGTTTTCAAACTTGTATGAGCATCATTAGCTTGCATTCAAGTCAAGTTTCTATATTTTGCATCATAAAGGATGGGTTTTGATCATTTTGGCTTGCATTTTTGGGTTTAATAAGGGCTTTGTCATATTTTTGTGACTTCATAATCATTGTAAGCCCTATTCTACTTTCATACTTAAACTCTAAAGTTAAATGTATGATATGCAAGTTTATATGCAAGTTTGTTATGTTATGAAATGCAAGTTTATCATGTTATGCAAGTTTTCTATGATGTAATATGCAAGTTTATCATGTTATGCAAGTATGCTATGATATGATATGCAAGTTCATCATGTTATGTTATGCAAGTTTGATATGCAAGTTGTCATATGATATGCAAGTTGTGTTATGCAAGTTTGGGTTGAACATTTTGTTCATGCTATCATGTTATGCAAGCTTATCTTGGGTTTATGAACATAAAGCTTCAAGCTTTATGCCAAAGGTTGCATTTTGGCAACATGTAAGTTATCATATCTTTTATGATAACTTGCATGTGAGGCTAAATGCGAACTTATGGCCATTTCTACATGTCATTTATCACCATGTATCACCAATATGCTAAGTTTGGTTTTATGCATGCTTTTGAGGCCAAAAGATGTAATATGCAAGTATATGAACATATGTACATTTCATATGCCACCATGTTAAACTTGTGGCTTCAACACTTTTATGTCATGATTATGCCAAGTTCCCTCTTTCTATCCTTTATGCGCTATTGCGATATGTAAGCGATGGGATTGCGTTTGGGGTTGGGTAAAAGTAAAAGACATAAAAACATAAGCTTGGGAATTTACCTATTAAGTTAGGTCTACCCATTGGGAATTTACCTATTAAGTTAGGTCTACCCAATTGCTTGAAAATTTGTAACATGTTTTGGAAACATGATGGACATGACACTTAGAAAAGATAAGTGTGACCAACTCGACGTTGGGTTGAGTTTGTAGCGTAAACCTACCCGGAACCGACCGGCTTAACTAGTTGCTACAAACAATAGGACCCAATGTGAGAAGTTGGTCATATTGTACCTTGAACCCGAGGTTAGACCAAGTTGTGGTGTAAAGCTACCCAGACCCGCCCGGCTTAACTAGTAACCACAACAGGGTCTAATGTGAGAGGTTAAGGCGCATTAAAATTAATTAATGCCTCATGATTAGGGTTAAGTCATGGTCCACTTAGTACTTAACCAATTTGGGCTCGGTAGATTAATTGGGGTTAAGTCGTGAACTCATCGTTACACTTAACCAAGTTAATCCATGATTAGCAAGAGGGTTAAACTGTATTTAACCCACTAGAAAAATCCTAGCAATGGGGGGCCCACTCCAGCAGTAATCCCAAGTTAGTATCATCTTGACCCTAGGGACTAGGCTAGGGTGGGGGCACGATTACTGGGCTGGAGGTAAGCGACCAAAAGCGACGGCAGAGGGTACGCCGGTGTAGTTCCGGGCGGACCATGGTCGTGCACATAGTCCGAAGCTGGGGAAATCATGCACGGGTATCAGTAGATCGAGACTGTGCACTCATGTTTATGGTGTCCAGGGGTTGCCACCCTAGGGCTTGATACACCCGACGGGAGACCCTGCACAGTCTGACTACAATCATGTTTGGGCCGTATTGACACCAACACGTGACGAGTTAGGCTTAGGGAGCCGATCGACTAGACCGTTTGGTTGGACCTCGTATTAGGGTCATTTCATGTTATTGGGCCAAAGCTTGGGCCAAGGGATCAATACTTGTTTATTCAAGTCATGTTAGTTTGCTAGTACACCTGTGGTGCAAAACCTTAATCCTGATTATGCGATGACACCTTTATCTACCTTGTTAGTTAATCATCATGCTAGTATGTAGTTATCCTTATGATCATACCTGCTGCTCATGCCAGTTAACTTTATCAGTTTACATTGATTGCAGTAGGGCTTTCTCAGTCTTTTTGACTGACCTGTTTTCTTTCGCCTCTTTTCTTCCGTACCCCCCCCCCCCCCCCCCGGTTCTCAGGGAGGGAATATTGGAGCTTAGCTGGATTTCAGACTGCTTGCTTGTGGAATTTAGCTCATGTACGGTTTGACATGAAGCTAGCTGTGGCTATCACTTCTTTTGGGGATTAGTATTTATGTATTTCAGTTTTCAGTTGATGCTGTTTTATCTAGACTGGTTTATTTGGAAAGTTGACATTATGATGTAACAGACTTATTTTGAAATGGTTTAAAATCTTCCGCTGTTTTATCTATGTTATTTACTCTGTTTATGCATATACATATGTTCTTGTTCTGCCTTGATATACCATTATGCATGTTTACCTGATTCAAACGCCCCTCCAAAGTCAGAGTGCTTGCAAGAGACACCCTGGCGGAGGCGGGGTGTTACATTTGGTATCAGAGCATATGGTTTACGAGAAGGAACAAAAAGGTTTTTAAAACTTTTGGAAAACTATTTTCAAAACCAAGTATAAAGTATTTTCCAAAGAAAAGTCTAGTTTATTTTAAAAGGCTATTCCCCAAAAAGCCATTAGCAAAATTCCTTCGTTTTTTTCCATTCTGAATCTGTCTTTTTCTTCGTTTCAGTATGGCCGATAACTTTGCTATTCCGGAGGGAGTGCACGTACCTGTTTGGTATAGGAGACTTTTGGAGGCTAGGGCGACCGAAGCCGGCCCCGCAGATGTCCCTCCTCCTCCTCCTCCAGTAGTTAATATTCCTCCTCCTGTCGCTAATGTTCCTCCTCCCCCTGTCGCTGAGGTTCCTCTTCCTCCTCCCCCTCAGCATCCTCAAGCTGACTTCGCAAAGACTTGCAAAGATTTCAAAGCAATGGGTGGCAAGAACTTTCAAGGCACTGAGACTTTTGTAGAGGCCAGAAATTGGTTGAAAGAGACCGAGGATTTATTTGCTATCTTTGGGATAGACGATCAGAGGAAGCTCTTGTTGGCGGTTTGGCTTATGAAGGATGAAGCCGCTTATTGGTGGGAAGTCACCAATGGTACTAGGCCTGTTGAGACTTGGGCCGATTTCAGGGCAAGGTTCATGCTTAAGTTTCTATCTTCTGCTGAGGAGAATCTGCAAATGGAGAGGTTCATAACTTTGAGACAAGGAGATATGTCTGTTAAAGAATATGTGAACAAGTTCAATCAGTTAGCTCCTTTTGGCTTGGATATGGTGAATACTCCTCAGAAGAAGGCTCTTCGTTTTGCTAGAGGATTGAATGAGCCGTTGCAGGGATTGGCTATGTCATATATTCCCCATGGGGCCACATTTGAGAGTTTGGTTGATATGGCGTTACTTCAGGGAGATGTCAAGAAAGAGGTCAAGGTGAATGATACTCAAGCCAAGAAGACTGATTCCCAGTGGAAAGGAAATCAGGGTAATCCAAGTGGTCAGAGCAGTCAAGGCAATCTGAACAAGAACAAGAGTCAAGGCAACAAGGGGAACAACAACAAGGGCAACAACAACAAGGGCAAGAACAACAAGGGGAAGTGCCATTATTGCGGTTCACTTGGGCATCTTATTAAGGATTGTAAGAAGAGGAAAAGGAAGAATGGTGAATGCTTTTTCTGCGGTGAGACTGGACATTTCATTAAGGATTGCCCGAGGAAGCAAGGGCCAGGCCAGGGTCAGACTCAGCGTGCTGGACCTTCAGGAGGGCAAGTTCATGCTCTCAGTACCGCTCCAGTTCCCGATCGAGGTAGTATTTCTGTTGAGAGCCTTGTATATATTTCTGATTTTCCAGTTCGTACCTTGTTTGATTCTGGTGCATCGCATAGCTTTATCTCATCTGATCTTGTTGATAGTTTGCACCTTAGTACTATCTTGGTAGATGATCCCGTCTGTGTCTCAAATCCTATTGGGGGTTCCTCCCATCTGTCTATGATATGTGGGGATTTGAGGATCTCTATACTGAGTGTAGAGTTCTTGTGTACTGCTTATGTTCTTGGTTTCAGGGGATACAGATTGATATTGGGCATGGATTGGCTGTCCAGATATGGAGCCATCCTTGATTGTGAGCATAGGGTTGTGAGGCTTGTGACTCGCCTCGGAAACACCCTAGAGATTTCTTGTGATCCGAGAGGTCCCGTCATGTTATGCTATCTTGAATCACTCGACTCGTCAATGGAAACTCTTCAGTCTGTGAGAGTGGTTCGAGAGTATCCGGATGTTTTCGATGAAGTTAGGGGGTTGCCCCCTAAGCGAGAGATTGATTTCCGCATTTATCTGGTGGATAATGCAAAGCCAGTTTCTTTGCCCGTTCGGCACATGGCTCCGCGTGAAAGGCGGGAGCTAAGTAAGCAAGTGAAAGAGTTGCTTGAGAAGAACTTCATTAGACGAAGTATATCTGAATGGGGAGCGCCTGTGGTATTTGCTACCAAGGCAGATGGTTCTCTCCGACTTTGTGTTGACTATCGAGAGTTGAATAAGCTGACTAAGAAGAACAGACACCCGTTACCGAGGATTGATGATCTCTTTGACCAGCTTGTCGGTGCTTCTATTTTCTCTCAGCTTGATCTTGCTACGGGGTTCCATCAGCTCAGGGTAGCTGAAGATAGTATAGACAAGACTGCGTTCAGAACTCCAGATGGATTCTTCGAATGGCTTGTCATGCCGTTCGGCTTGACTAATGCACCCGCATATTTCATGGACTTGATGAGTAGGGTGTTCAGGGAGTTCTTGAACAAGTTTGTCGTGGTCTTCGTAGATGATATTCTGATCTTCTCTAAGGATGAGGAAGAGCACGCAAGGCATCTCATGGAGGTGATGGATACGCTTAGGGCGCATCAGTTGAAGGCCAAGTTCTCCAAGTGTCACTTTTGGAGAAGGGAAGTTAGATTCCTTGGGCATATAGTATCTAAGCAAGGCTTAGCGGTGTATCCTGCTAAGGTAGTTGCAGTTCAGGATTGGAAGACTCCAAGGAATGCAACCGAAGTAAGAAGTTTTCTAAGTCTTGCGGGTTTTTACCGGAAGTTCATCAAGGACTTCGCGAAGATTTCCGCTCCTCTCACTAAATTGACGAAGAAGAATTTAGTTTTTGCTTGGAGCATAGAATGCGAGCTTGCTTTTCAGAAGCTCAAGAGAGCCCTCACATCAGCACCTGTTTTAGCTTTGCCCGATGGAGGGAAGTTATTTACAGTATACACCGATGCATGTGGCACGGGGTTAGGAGCTGTTCTTATGCAAGAAGGAAGAGTGATATGCTTTGGCGGTAGACAACTCAAGGTGCATGAGAATAATTATCCCACTCATGACTTAGAGTTGGTAGCAACAGTATATGCACTCAAGGCTTGGCGCCATTATCTTCTGGGAGAAAGATTTGAGCTTTATACCGATCACAATTCATTGAAGTATCTCTTTTCTCAGAAGGATCTGAATCTGAGGCAACAAAGGTGGATGGAATTCTTGGCGTCCTACGATTTTGAGGTAGCTTATACCCCTGGCAAGGGGAATGTGGTAGCAGATGCATTGAGTAGAAGAAGGTTGACCCTAAGTCCTCTATTCGTTGAGATGAAGAATTTAGAGTATGTGGCAACCTTTGATTTCTCTTTGGCGGTTGAGTCGATGACCGGTTCTTTAGCATCTCTGGAACTCAGACCTACCCTTCTTGATCAAGTTGGGGCTTCGCAGAGAGAAGACCCTCAGATAGTTGAGATCATGGATAAGCTGATTCGAGGAGAGACGTCTAGTCATCTCGCTCGATATTTTATTGATGACAAGGGTTGGCTGAGGAGAGACGGAAGGTTATGTGTTCCCATGGTAGAAGATTTGGTAAGAAAGGTTCTTGAGGAAGCGCATCGCTCTAAGTTGACTATACATCCAGGCGGAGATAAGATGTATAAAGATATAAAGCGCATTTTCTTTTGGCCTGGGATGAAGAAGGATGTGGCAGAATTTGTCTCTAGATGTATCATTTGCCAACAAGTTAAGGCCGAGTCGAAGAAGCCCGGTGGGCTATTGCATCCTCTAGACGTTCCACTATGGAAGTGGGAGAGTATTTCCATGGATTTTATCGATGGGCTACCAAGGTCAAGGAAAGGGAATACGAGCATTTGGGTTATTGTGGACAGACTTACGAAGAGTGCTCATTTCATTCCGGTAAGGAGCAAGAGGACCGCATCTTGGCTAGCTTCTGTATATCTTCGTGAGATTGTGAGACTACATGGAGTCCCTTCTAGTATTGTCAGTGACCGTGACCCAATCTTTACAAGTCAATTCTGGAATAGCTTGCAAGAAGCTATGGGCACGAGGTTGAATCTAAGTACGGCTTATCACCCATAGACGGACGGTCAAACCGAAAGGGTGAATAGGGTACTCGAGGATCTGTTGAGGCTTTGTATTCTGGATTTTGGTGGTACTTGGGATGACCATCTTCCTCTTGTTGAGTTTGCATATAATAACAGTTATCAGGCAAGCATAGGGATGGCACCATTTGAAGCTTTATATGGGAGGCCGTGCAAGTCGCCTACATGTTGGTGGGAGACTACAGATAAGCTTATACTTGGGCCTGATATGATCAGAGATGCATCCGAGAAGATCGAGTTGATTCGGAGACGGATGAAAGCGGCCCAAGACCGACAGAAATCCTATGCTGATAAGCGAAGAACTGATCTGGAATTTGATGTTGGGGATATGGTTTTCGTGAAGGTTTCTCCTTTGCAGAATGTGGTCCGATTTGGAACCGTTGGGAAGTTGGCACCGAGGTTTGTTGGACCATTCCCTATTATAGAGAGGATCGGGCAGATGGCTTATAGAGTGAAGTTGCCCGAGAAGCTTGCTGGTGTACACGACGTTTTTCATGTCTCGCATCTCCGGAAGTGTTTACATGAATCAGCAGAGGTTGTTGAGCCAAGTGTTCTGAAAGATGTGGAAGTGGAGAAAGAGGCTACCTTGAGGAGAGCTCCGATTCGTATATTGGGGACGGAAACCAAGAAGCTAAGGAATCGAGAGGTCAAGTTGGTGAAGGTTCAATGGGGTGAAGCCGAAGAAGACGCAACTTGGGAAACCGAGGAGAAGATGCGTGGGCTTTATCCATTCCTTTTTGAGGGTACACTCTCAATCTCTTTTCTTTGTTAGCATATCTTTCTCTTTGCTATCCATGTTTATCTAGTTTATCGTGTTAATCTTGTCATGAGAACCTTAGGTAGAAACCCTTTGGATGAAACATGTGTTTGAAACATGTTATGCTTGATGGTTGCAAGTGGTTGCAAGTGTTTGCAAGTGGTTGCTCGTGGATGCATTATACACGTTAGGCACTAGATCGGCTCACACACTCCTCATATTGCATATGCATGAGTGTTTATGCTTATTCATGGATGAAAATTTTTGTGTTATCACATGGATGTTGCATATGGATGTATGTTATGTGCACACATATAGATGTATTACATTATGTTAGGAATTGCATACATATGGATTCATTTCACTAACATAATCTGCATTGATGATATTTGCATTAGATAGGTACATATACACACACCGTTGCATATGTTCATACAACATCTAGAATCTTGTAAGGACAATGATTGCTCGTGGATGATGTTTTGAGTAGATGGATGTTGGATGGTAGGATACGTTCTTCCTAACTCGAAGATTTCGGGGACGAAATCCTTTAAGGAGGGGAGAATGTAACAACCCGTATTTTCAATAATCTGTTATAACATAAATCGAGGCAGAATTTAATTTAAAAATCTGAATCAAGGGAAACGGGCTATGCCATTGCGTTCGTCTCGGAAAAATACGCGAAATAGAGTCCGAGTTTTCGAAAATCGGAGTCCGTATGACCCGATTAAGGCCCAACGAAGTTTTCAGAAAACTTCTAAGTAAAAACAGATTTCAAATTCAAACTTGAATTTGGAAAATTGGGCCAGTTTGGGCCAGGCGGGAGAATTCCCGCCAGAACACCCAAGTCGACAGCCCTGTCGACTTGGGAGTCGACTTGGTTGGACCCAAGTCGACAGCCCTGTCGACTTGGCTGTCGACTTGGTCCAGCCGGGCTATTTAGCCTGGTGCACCATTTTGAGAATGTGTTGAGCTTGGGGGCCAGATTCGGTTTTGAGGGCTGAGATTGGAACTAGGGTTTAATCCTATGGCCTAAAACACTTGCCTAATCTATAAATAAGACCCTAACCTACCCTAAATCATCATTAATCTATCCTACAACTAAACTATGGCAAAATCATTCCTCTCATGGCCTCCACTCTCTTCATAAAATTCCTAAACAAATTTCTAAGTGATTTTCCATGCATACAAGTGTTTTCAAACTTGTATGAGCATCATTAGCTTGCATTCAAGTCAAGTTTCTATATTTTGCATCATAAAGGAAGGGTTTTGATCATTTTGGCTTGCATTTTTGGGTTTAATAAGGGCTTTGTCATATTTTTGTGACTTCATAATCATTGTAAGCCCTATTCTACTTTCATACTTAAACTCTAAAGTTAAATGTATGATATGCAAGTTTATATGCAAGTTTGTTATGTTATGAAATGCAAGTTTATCATGTTATGCAAGTTTTCTATGATGTAATATGCAAGTTTATCATGTTATGCAAGTATGCTATGATATGATATGCAAGTTCATCATGTTATGTTATGCAAGTTTGATATGCAAGTTGTCATATGATATGCAAGTTGTGTTATGCAAGTTTGGGTTGAACATTTTGTTCATGCTATCATGTTATGCAAGCTTATCTTGGGTTTATGAACATAAAGCTTCAAGCTTTATGCCAAAGGTTGCATTTTGGCAACATGTAAGTTATCATATCTTTTATGATAACTTGCATGTGAGGCTAAATGCGAACTTATGGCCATTTCTACATGTCATTTATCACCATGTATCACCAATATGCTAAGTTTGGTTTTATGCATGCTTTTGAGGCCAAAAGATGTAATATGCAAGTATATGAACATATGTACATTTCATATGCCACCATGTTAAACTTGTGGCTTCAACACTTTTATGTCATGATTATGCCAAGTTCCCTCTTTCTATCCTTTATGCGCTATTGCGATATGTAAGCGATGGGATTGCGTTTGGGGTTGGGTAAAAGTAAAAGACATAAAAACATAAGCTTGGGAATTTACCTATTAAGTTAGGTCTACCCATTGGGAATTTACCTATTAAGTTAGGTCTACCCAATTGCTTAAGAATTTGTAACATGTTTTGGAAACATGATGGACATGACACTTAGAAAAGATAAGTGTGGCCAACTCGAGGTTGGGTTGAGTTTGTAGCGTAAACCTACCCGGAACCGACCGGCTTAACTAGTTGCCACAAACAATAGGACCCAATGTGAGAAGTTGGTCATATTGTACCTTGAACCCGAGGTTAGACCAAGTTGTGGTGTAAAGCTACCCAGACCCGCCCGGCTTAACTAGTAACCACAACAGGGTCTAATGTGAGAGGTTAAGGCGCATTAAAATTAATTAATGCCTCGTGATTAGAGTTAAGTCATGGTCCACTTAGTACTTAACCAATTTGGGCTCGGTAGATTAATCGGGGTTAAGTCGTGAACTCATCGTTACACTTAACCAAGTTAATCCATGATTAGCAAGAGGGTTAAACTGTATTTAACCCACTAGAAAAATCCTAGCAATGGGGGGCCCACTCCAGCAGTAATCCCAAGTTAGTATCATTTTGACCCTAGGGACTAGGCTAGGGTGGGGGCACGATTACTGGGCTGGAGGTAAGCGACCAAAAGCGACGGCAGAGGGTACGCCGGTGTAGTTCCGGGCGGACCATGATCGTGCACATAGTCCGAAGCCGGGGAAATCATGCACGGGTACCAGTAGATCGAGACTGTGCACTCATGTTTATGGTGTCCAGGGGTTGCCACCCTAGGGCTTGATACACCCGACGGGAGACCCTGCACAGTCTGACTACAATCATGTTTGGGCCGTATTGACACCAACACGTGACGAGTTAGGCTTAGGGAGCCGATCGACTAGACCGTTTGGTTGGACCTCGTATTAGGGTCATTTCATGTTATTGGGCCAAAGCTTGGGCCAAGGGATCAATACTTGTTTATTCAAGTCATGTTAGTTTGCTAGTACACCTGTGGTGCAAAACCTTAATCCTGATTATGCGATGACACCTTTATCTACCTTGTTAGTTAATCATCATGCTAGTATGTAGTTATCCTTATGATCATACCTGCTGCTCATGCCAGTTAACTTTATCAGTTTACATTGATTGTAGTAGGGCTTACTCAGTCTTTTTGACTGACCTGTTTTCTTTCGCCTCTTTTCTTCCGTCCCCCCCCCCCCAGGTTCTCAGGGAGGGAATATTGGAGCTTAGCTGGATTTCAGACTGCTTGCTTGTGGAATTTAGCTCATGTACGGTTTGACATGAAGCTAGCTGTGGCTATCACTTCTTTTGGGGATTAGTATTTATGTATTTCAGTTTTCAGTTGATGCTGTTTTATCTAGACTGGTTTATTTGGAAAGTTGACATTATGATGTAACAGACTTATTTTGAAATGGTTTAAAATCTTCCGCTGTTTTATCTATGTTATTTACTCTGTTTACGCATATACATATGTTCTTGTTCTGCCTTGATATATCATTATGCATGTTTACCTGATTCAAACGCCCCACCAAAGTCAGAGTGCTTGCAAGAGACACCCTGGCGGAGGCGGGGTGTTATAATTTTTATACGAAATATCTTTGTAAATAAAGAGGTGATTTTTGTATGTAAAGTTTTAATTTTTAATACATGTAAGTTTTGATTTTTATCATAGATAAAGGACTAGATTTTTTATGTGTATTATAACGAAGAAAAATCAGATTTTTTATGTGTATTATAGCGAATAAAAATTTGATTTTTTTTATTGTAGAAAAGTTAGGATTTTTAGAGATGAAAAGGTCGGGGTTTTATACATATAAAGTGATGATTTTTATCACATAAAGATGTGATTTTTTTTACAATGATGGAGAAGTATAAAATACGATTTTTATGTATGTGTAGCGAAATAAAAATATGATTTTTATACTATAGAAAGAATAAAAATATAATTTTTATAAAGTAGAAGTAATAAAAATATGAGTTTTATATAATGGAGAATATAAAAATATTATCTTCATATAGTAGAGATTATAAAAATTTGATCTTTATATAAGAAGAAATAAAAAAAATACGATTTTTATTTATTGAATGAAGTGATAAAAATATAATTTTTATTTGAACAGCGTGAAAAGAGCTGCATAGGAATTTCAAGCAGATCCAGAAGGTTCAACAGTCCAAAAGTAAAGCACGGCGGAGTGGAACCCTCTATGAGAACTCCACACCTTTTAATTTATTTTTCTAGTTATAAAATATATACTAGGATGCATACGGTGTTTAGTAGCACCCGACACCATTGTCCATAGACCATGGACTTGTTTGTTTGGTTGTGTAGTTTGTTAGAATATTTGATTTGAATTTTATTGTTTGGTAAAATGAAATTGATTTGATTGATATGTGTATGGCGTGGGCCATCACTAGACCGGGGATAAGGCTAAGCCTTGTCCCGTTTCTAGTATCGTGCAGTTAGGCCGCTGAAATTTTCTAAAATAAGTTAGAAAAATAAAAATATCATTTTATTGTGTAAATGAACTGAATAAAAATTCATGTGCTGAAATAAAATATTTTATCGTTAAAAATATATTTTTTAACGTGTGTGTGAATAAAATAAAATATTCATTTACAAACCAGATAGTTTGTTTATGTACACTGATTTGACTGACATTGATTGGGACGATAAATTTTACACGTCGCCCAACTGCACAAATAAAATTTGTGTTTGATTGATTGAAACCCCACACAGGTATTGGGATGAAATTTGACATACACTAATCCCAATAATTAGTTGTATGTCGATCGATTGATTGACAGACTGTGTGAGCGTTGAATATTTATATTCAATGCTTATACAGTGTAGAATGCACTTTGGATGATGGATTGGTGTTTTCATTGTTGTGATACACATTTGTTGTGTGAAATCCATATAATCAAATTATATGGTAATTGACTGTGTCTGATTCCAGTTCAGAAAGAATGAATATTTTAAAATAATGATTATTTTAAAATGACGAATATTTTAAAATAATATTCAGTGAATATTGAAATGTGAAGCCGTGTTAAGTAGTTAACCGCCATTTTAACACGAACGGGAATTTTATCGATTTTATTTGTTTTAAAAGGAATATTGAAAAGTGATTTCAAAATCAAATATTTTGAAATGAAATTTGAATTAAATTGAATTGAAGTGGATTAAATCGAATTGAAATTAAATTGAATAGAAATGAATTCGAATTGAATTTGAATAGAAATGAATTCGAATTGTAATTGAATAGAAATGAATTCGAATTGAAATTGAATAGAAATGAATTCTGATTGAAATTGAATAGAAATGAATTCAATTGAAATTGAATAGAATTGAATTCGAATTGAAATTGAATAGAATTGAATTCAAATTGAATTGAAATTGAATTGAAAATGAACTAAAATTGAATTAAAATCAATTTGTATTGAAATCAATTTGAAATGAATTTAAAACGAATTTATAAGGAGAAATTCACTTTTGATTTGAAATTGAATAAGAAGTTGAAATTGTTTTTGAAACAAATTTAAAACGAGTTATAGAATTCGTTTTAAATAGAAATCGACGAAATATATATTATATATATAATATAATGGCCTGAATATAACGCGCCGCGCTGCGGTGGTTCGTGAATTTCGTCCATTGACTTCGAATGGAAATTACGGGAGATCCGACCGTCGGATCCTCCTAAAACCGGAACCGTTGGGTTCGTATCGAAAAGGGCATTCTAACGAATATTAGAAATGTGAAATCTAACGGTTGGATTTGAAGATACGTCCAAATCAAATTTAGAAAAGGTCGTTGTAAGTGCAGTTCGATGGCCGTTGATGGAAATCGACTGTACGGGCCTTGATAAAATTATTAAAAATATTAATAATTAGTGTAAAACCATAAGAAATGATTTGGAAAGAGTTGGGATGAAAAACTCCATATTTGAAAAGATAAAAATAGATTTTTATCGAAATGAACTAGTTTTGAACTGAAATTATAATTCATTTATTGTTGAAATAAATAAATTGGATTTGAAATGGTTTTGAAAATAACCAGAATTTCTAATATATAGATTGGAAATGGATTTGAATCGAAATTGTCTTCGGAATATTTCAATGTGGGATTTTTTGATTATACAGATATTGTTGTGGAAATTTGAAAGATATATTTATATCGTTATTTCCAATACGATATTTGTTGATCGTAGAATTTGATATTTAATATAAGCCGATATATTTTCTATTCAGAGCCTTGTATTTAATATCAAATGTGATTTGGGTTTGTCGTGAATGGTGTCTTCATTAACACTGTTCTTAAACCCAGTTGAGAAAAAGATTAAATCTTTTTATTTAGATTTAATGAAGTGAACCAATTAAATGATATTTAATTGGAATTGAATTGGAATTGATTTTTGGGTTTGTCGTGAACGGTGTTTTAAGTAACATTCGTTCTTTAACCCGACAATTAATGGAATGTGATTTTGGGTTTATCATGAACCGTGTTTTAAATGACATTGGTTCTATAACCCAGTTAAAGATTAAAACTAAGTGGAGTTTTAATGAATCTTTAAATAGATTGAAAAGTGAATTTGATAATTAAAATTATCAAATTCAAGGAATGATCGAGAATGGAGTAACACCAGTTTTACTCCAGGCGATAGTTAAATCATTAATTAGATTTAAACGTGAAATGGTAATTGAATTTACCGATAACACCGTGGTGTTAGATATGAAGTATTACCAGTTTTACTTCCTGGGATGAATAGGTTGGGTTGGGAAATTTAACAATTGATTACTTCGGTAAGGTTCGTTAATCCTGACTAGTTTGAATTGATATTCAAAAGAAGATTAAAGAATAAATTTAAATAGTTTATCTTTGATAAAATTAATGGGAACCTTTCCCAAAGAATAAGAATATTTGAATAAAAGAATATTCTGAATTGGAATAAGGCGTATGTTGTGTTTGAGTAACACTTGTTTATTATATACGCGAGTTATTCAGAAAGACCGGGTTTATCCCATTCTGAATAACTGATACGACGATAAGTCGAAGATGAAGACGGTGGTCGAAGACCGGAGGTCTTCACATCGTTTGGATAATTACCGACGATCCTGATTGGGCTGTACACCCAAGAGGAGGGAATTTGTTGGTGGTTATCCAGACGTACTTGGAGATCGATGGATACGCGAGGAAAGTGTCTCCGGTTTCGTTCAAACCCAGAACGAACTTGTAAATGGACTGTGTGTCTGACATTGGATTTTAGTCTGTGTGATTGATTTCTATTAAATATTTATCTGTTTGGTGGCAGAGAATTTGTTCTCTTGCTTAACGCCCTTCTCTGAGACGTACGAGCTCAGGGGTTATATATCGATGGATATCAAATGCATGGAGTGAATTGCCTGTGTGGCATGCTTAAGTGGCAATATGATCAAGGCTTCTGTTGAAAAGTAGAGCCTTGTGGTGGATGATCAAAGCATGGCCTTTGTGGCATAGCTTTGTGTAACGTTGATTCGCGAGCCTCACACCCCGGTAGTGGACCAGAAACGGGAGAGGACCTCAGGGAGGACATGCGTTTCTTTCTAGCTAGAAGTGGCGTCAGTGGTTTTACACGCCCTGACGAGTTTGACTTATGTGGTTGTTGCTGTTGCGAGGCGCCTCAGTTTGATCGGACGATCCAGGTCCGATGGAGTCATTTGTTGGCTAATTTACACCCCATAGGGCGGAGAGACGTATTGTTCAGGCATTTTAATCCACATCGGTGGACCGGCCCTGTCGCTCCAAGGGCCCACCTGAGTCTGGGTCCTGAGACGTGGGCTAGATTGTCTCGAATCGGATGAGGACAATCCCTTGCTTCGGTACATAGATGGAAATCCAATTTCCAAATACGTGACTTTGCAGTTTTATTTGTAAAGCCTAGTATTGGCGACATGATATATGGTACCCATGCCGCCTAGGATTGATACTTATGATTTGAAATTGTTTTGACACTATACACTTATAATAGTATCAAATGATTTGTTTTAAATGTACCAAGCATGTTTGGTTATTATAAGGGAAAACCCTATCCCCCGGCTTGCGTTGCATTGTGTGATAGGACCTGGGTCTTATAATAGCTTCATTTTTCTTTATTTAGCATTGCGCTGTTGTTATTTGCACTGGTATTCTTGGGAGGAAACCCGTTGCGTGTTATACGGCGTGGTCTCTTGATTTACCTAACTTTAAAATAAAGATTAATAACTGTTTTAGTTCTCACACCAGTCACATGACTGACCTGGAGTTTATTGTTTTAACCTAAACTTTGGGTGCCCCTATTTTGCACACGGGCAGCTAGTAGTTTTGGTTTTGCAGATTTATATTCACAAGATCCTGATTTACAGCTGGAACGATGCCTGGAAAGCTCTGTATCCGTGTATTACTTTCAGTTGTTTTTTGTATTATTTTCCGCTACGATGTATTTAAATGAAATTTAAATCTCTGATATTTCTGTGTAATATTTATTCATACTCTGTACTTGTATTCTGATGGAATTGTTGTAATATACAATGAAATGTTCTTCTATCTGCGTTATTTTGTGTGTTGTTCTCGAAGTATCCGGGCTTTCCTTCACGGGGAAGTTACGGGTCTTTTACAGTGTAAAGTGCAAGGACTTTTTCTTTTAATAGAAATTGTGCCTTCGTTTTCGTTTAGTCCCAGAACGAAGTGTATGGACGAATGTCTGACAGAGTATTTCCAATGATCGAATATGTTGGTCTGTATAAATATGTATGGTGGCGGAGAATTTATTCTCTTAGCATAATATCCAGAATATATTTGTGCAAATCAATTAGTGATTAACGGATCTGACAATGTGGCATTCAAAGTGATTGTGTTATCAATGAATGGAAAATAATCGTAGCCTCAGGCATCAACAACCGGGAAGTGACAAAAATCGGGCAGGCAGCATGGCTATGTGGGTCGCTCCCATTAGGGTGTATAATCACCTATCTAGAGAAATTCCTTTTACTTATTTAATCTATCGATGTTGTCCCATTTGGGAAACGGTTGCTAATCCCAACCATTGGTGATATACATTCGATGCACTCAAGTGAAATGAGTGGTCAGTCATGTGTGGGCCGGATTGCAAGATGTTCTTGTTGAATCCAATGTATTCCCCTCTAGAGATACACTATCGGTAGGTTGTTCCATACCTTGTCATAGTCCGAATCCAATCTCCAATAAGCGCCCTGCCTTTTTTTGATTTTATATTATACATGGAGCGTGAGATGCAAGCGTTCCGCTAGATTGTTATTTATTTGATTTAGACACTATTATAATATCATTGGATTTCTGTATCAAAGTGTTTTGGGTTATAGTAAGGTAAAAACCATCCAAGTTTATGTGCGGGTTGGTCTTACTATTATCCTTTCTTTCGAAAGGATTTTGAAAGTTAAACAAATGGTTGGATTTTACTCACACCAGTCCCATGACTAACCCAGAGTTTATTTTGTTTGTTTTCCCTAAACTCTTGGGTGCCCAAATTTATACAGGCAGTCAAGTAGTCGGGAATTTACAGATTCACTTGGAGGAGTTTGAAGCAGGAGGATTCACTGGTTAGCTATAGACTATCATATATTCCGTTGTGTACCATGTTTGTATCTCGAAACAAGTGTTTATAGCTGTTCCAGGAATAACTGTTGTGCTCTGATGATGGTAAGTATATAAAGTTACTGATTTGTATTTCAAAAGTTATATTATATAATATATTTTATTCGTTCTGCTGTGAGTTTGTGATCTTCGTTTTCTTCTATTCTAATATTTCTTTCTTTCTATTTCTCATCCTCTAACTTCTTTCTAATAATGATCCGTATTTCTGTGCAATTTGGATTGGATGTGTGGTGTTATTAGTCAACTCAGATAGTACGGATTTGTGGGCCGTTACAAATTGCGGAGAATAATTTATAAACGATATTTATAAATTAAGGAAATATTTATCATTTGATAAATGAATATATAAATTTGAATTCATATAGAGAAGTAAAATCGATTTTAACACCGACAATTGAAATGGAATGTGAACGTAGTTGTTATAAAGGAATTTTGCAATAAGATTATAAATGTTGGAAATGGAATAAGATTTGTGTGAATTATTCACATTTTACGTGAAAAATTAGATTAAAGTAATTATTTTGTAAATAAAATATTATAAAGGAATTTGGGATTTGAATTAGAAATTTAAATGGAATTACTGAAATTAGAAACTGACTGAAATTAGTTGAGTTGAATGGCTTTCTAGGTATCGATCTGATGTTGTTTTCGGCCTTCGGGGTTTATAATTGGGAAGTTGTCCTCTTACTAGTTTACATTTAGAGACTGATAGATGTGGGAAGATATTGATGCATGAATTAGATATGGAAACGTTTTCCAAAGATAATAATGTATATTTTCTAATTTTAGAAAATAAGGAATTTATGAACATATCGAAACGATAAACGGGAAATTGGAAAATGAAATGATGATTAATCGGTAAGATTTCCATTTGGAAATACGACCGTTGTTTGTACACATGTTTTCCTTTGATAGTTAAATCACCGACTATCAAAGATTTTGACCATTTCTGTTGTCAATACGGAGAGACCGGGATCAGATTTATTATCTGAAAACCACTCCGTATGGCATTTGCATTGCGAATCAAATATGATGAAGATAATTGAATATGGAATTATGCAAGGGCTATTCAGTAAAAGCTAAGTAGAAATTTCCAAAGACGGATTTATAGAATAGTGCCTTCTGGTTGTCTAGTCCCAGGACAACTTGAATGGACGAATGTCTACAGAGTATATCTGGTAGATCGCGTAAGTTGATCGTTTCAAATGTATTTATGTTGGTGGTGGAGGAATTCGGTTCTCTTAGCTTATACCCATGGTATTTTTGGGGAAATCAGTTTGTGATTTGACGGGTATTGTAACAACCCGGAAAATCAGAACTAATTAAAAAATTTTATTCTGGTAATTTTAATGAATTTTGAATATTTAAAATGATTTATTTTAAATAATAAGGAGTAGAAAATTATTTTGAACAGAATTAGAACGTATATATTTATTTAAATCAACGTTAGAATATAAATATTTATTTTTAATTATAAAAGGAATTGGAAATGGCGCGGTAGTTTGAAAATTTGATTTCAAATTTCAAATGAATATATAGGATTCAAAATAAACTGGATTTTAGCTAAACCAAAAACATTTGAATCTATTTGAAAATATCTTTTCGATGAATCTGAAAAATTGAAATTTCATAGCGGGAATAAAAAGTTATGCCCAGTTGAAAATTCAGAATAGTCGCTATGAAAATATAGCCCTTAAAAATGGCGATTTTGCAAACGACCTCTGTTTTCAATGAAACCACTTTTGTTGGATCCGGGATGTAAAATTATTGCTAGATTCCAATTTTCATAATTTTTGGAATCAATATGTGAGCGTGGCAATGTTAGACGTGTTTTGACAGTTTCAGTCAATTTTAATCGACTAGAAAATGACCATTTTTCGAACGGTCTCCAATTTGGACGAAATTAGTTTTGTTAGGACCGTATCGTCAAAACATAGCCAGATTTATTTTTCTGGAATTTTTAGAGTCAATATGTGGCTTCGGCAACATTTAAAATTGAATATATAAATTTAAATTTTAATCTAAATGAAAACTGATCGAAACAGCCGAACTGGCTTACGATACATATCCCATTATGTTCAGAATGGGGGTGATTAGCTAGGGGCGACAGCCGTTGGGTCTCGTTTGGGGTTCGAATGAAAAGTCAACCTTTCTGAAAAATAAATTAAAATAAATAAATAAAATATATTCATTTACACTTAGCCCCCCTCTTTATTTTTCAATGATCGAATTCAGTTCAGAAGAAAAAAAATTAAATTGCGCAGAGCGCGGCTCCCTCCACCACCGCCGCTGGCGCGAGAACGCCGCCGCCACCATGGCCGGGTCCGCACCCCCTCCGCCCTTCGCTTCTCTCTCTAAACCCTCTTCTTTAATCCACCGCGAGAGCCCCCCTTTCAGAATCGACTGCCACCGCCCCCGGACCGCGGCCTCCACCACCTGAGCCCTGCGCTACTGACTCCAGGCCTGACGTCGCCTCCTCCATCTCCAACCGCCAAAAATCCGAAAGCACAGTAAGTTTTCATAATATCAATTTCAATATCTATTTTTTATATATATATTCACATAGGATTTTTATAAAAGAAAATTATGGTTTTTATACACTAAAAAGTTTATATTTTTATATGAACAATGTCGAGATTTTTATATGAATATAGTTGAGATTTTTATTGTTTGAATAGCGATTAAAAATATGATTTTTATACTATAGAGATAATAAAAATATGATTTTTATATTATAGAGATGATTTT
The DNA here is from genome assembly GCA_030737875.1 of Allium sativum. Classification (NCBI taxonomy): domain Eukaryota; kingdom Viridiplantae; phylum Streptophyta; class Magnoliopsida; order Asparagales; family Amaryllidaceae; genus Allium; species Allium sativum. The sequence goes on along the minus strand of CM060926.1, from coordinate 276,422,678 downwards.
TATATGCTTAGATTTGATATAAAATGTAATGACCCGCATTTTTCAGCGATATAATTAATTTATTTAATTATTTAAATAATGGTATGGTTATTTAAAATGACCAAAATTAAATAATAATGAATACTTAATTAATATAAATAGTAGAATAATATATTTAATTTCTGAAATAGTCAGAAATAGTGGAATTCACAAAATGGTGTGAATTGGATCATTACTGATATTTAATTCAGTTTAGAATTGAATTAGAATAACGAATATATCATTTGAATGACAGTTTGAACGTATAATTATAATATAATTATAATCGAGCTTGAAATGGCGCGGTAGTTCGCTATTTGGCGATTTAAACTTCAACTGAATATACAGGGTTCGTTTTAAATCGGATTTCTGTGAAATAAGAAACGCTAGGAGTTGGTGAAGTATATCATTCTAATGGAAGAGAAAAATTGAGATTTCATCGTGTATATTTTTAGTTATGTCCAAATCAAATTTTCAAAAAGTCGCTATGGAATTCCTTTATAATTTATATCGATTTATTTATATTTTAAAGTGGATTTTTAAATATAAATCGAATATCGATGTAACACTTGATTTGAAATATCGAGTTATAAATTCCAATGTAGTAGTATGATATTCTGTTGTGAATATATGCGATAATATTTATTTATTAAGTATTAAATTTAAATGTTTTTAAATATATTTATATATTTAAATGGTTATTTAAAGCTTTAAAAATAGCCAGTTTTGCAAACGACCTCAGAATTCGATGAAACTAATTTTGTTGGATCCACAATATTAAATTATTGCAAGATTTCAGTTTTCGTGATTTTTGAAGTCAGTATGTGGTCGTATAGGATTTTGATGTGAAAAACAGTCGGTATTTCGATGGTTAAAAATAAGATGTGTGAGCAAACGGAGTCGGAATTCGACGAAACTAGTTTCGTTGGGACCGTAATATCGAACTCTAGCTGCATGCCAATTTTCATGTTTTTTTTGGTATCATATGTGAGGATACGTATTTTAATTGACAAATGCAAATAGCGGTTGAATATAAATTAATAAAGAATTCGAATATTAAAATAATATAAATTCTCTATAAATACCACTTAACTTTCCTAAACCTAATTGACTTCATTCCTTGGTCAAAATCTATCCGCCGCTTCTTCCTTTATTTCTCCAGCTAAAAACAAGACATCTCAAAAATTTAAAACTCAAGCGATTGTTCATGAAATCAAATGCCAATGGATCTGTCGAACTCGTTAGTTCGAGAGCTTCAACTTCATTGTCTTCATTCTGGGTGCGGTGCATTTTGGTAGAGCCCGACTTTTGCTCAGTGATTCTGACGACCCCAAAACCCCGTAGGACGGTGGCATGGGTAATCTTTGGAATATAACACATAAACAAATAATAGCAGAACATAATTAAATAAATACACCATATAATGTACAAATAATACACTGGATAAACATAATCATCAGAGTTACATAGTATACAGGATCATACTTAGTTCAAAATACAGTTCAGCTATACATAAATGTCTACAGCGGAAAACAAACATAATATGTACAATCGGAGCTGAACAGCATAAAAAGAGATAAATGATATAATCCATCTTCAGCTCCAGCTATCCAGAAAGAGCCTGCTAAAACCTAAATACAAGGCTGCCCGTGTAGAAAAAGGGGCACTCGAGTTTGCAATGAAACAAACTACGAGTCAGTCATGGGACTGGTATGAGAAATCTACTTAACACATTTTATAATACGGCTAATCACAGGACCGCGCCACTTTCGTGGAACGAGTTTACTCCATTGGATTGCCAGTGCTTAAAACAAGCAAATCTTTTAAACATCGCAACGCTTTTTACAAAAACGAAGCCATTATAAGACTCAGTTCCCATCACACAATGCAACGCAAACCGGAGGATAGAGTTTTACCTTATAATGGCCAAAATCTGCTTGATACGAATAAAACAAAAGAATTTGATATTATTACTAGTGTTTATATGTTTCAAAAACAATTTCAAATCGTAAGTATCAATCATAGACGGCATTAATGCCCCATACCACTATGTCGCCATATATAGGTATAAAATCAAAACCGCACAGTCACGTATTTGGAAATTGGATTTCCGCCATGAACCAAGGCAAAATATAGTCCTTACTAACTTCGAGACGCTCTAGCCCGTGTCTCTGGATCAGAGATCGAGTGACTCTAGGAGCGACATGGCTGGTCCACCGATGTGGATTAAAATGCCTGAACACTGCGTTTGCCCACCCTTTGGGGCGTCAATGAGCCAAATGACTCCATTGGCTTCACATTGTCACTGATACATCCAAGGCGCCTCGCAACAACAACAACCACACAGATGAAAATAATATAAATGTCAGCCATTTTAAGCACTGACACCACCTCTAGCTAGAAAAAACGCATGTCCTCCCTGAGGTCCTCTCTCGTTTCTGGCTCATACCGGGGTGTGATGCTCGCGAATTCATGTTATACACAAAGCTATGCCACACAGGCCATGTATTGATCATCAACCACAACACTTTGCTTTTCAACAGAAGCCTTGATCATCTGCCACTCAGGCGTGCCACACAGGCAATTCACGCTATGCGACTGATTTCTATCGATATATAACCTCTGAGCTCGTACGTCTCAGAGAAGGGCGTTAAGCAAGAGAATAAATTCTCCGCCGCTAAACAGATATATATTTAATAGAGATCAATCAACACAGAACAAAATCCAATGTCAGACACACAGTCCATTTAGAAGTTCATTCTGGGTCTGAACGAAACCGGAGGCACTATATACCTCGCATACCCATCGATTTCCACGTACGTCTGGACGATCACCACTTATTATCTATATTTCGGGATGCCTCCCAATCAAGACATCAGTTATCATCCAACCGAGGTGAAGATCTCTGGTCTTCAACCACCGTCTTCATCATCGACCTCTTATCGCCGATCAATTATTTGGAATGAGATTTAACTCGGCCTTTTCAAATAATTCACGTATATTTAGAATTTAAATCAATTCATTTCAATGGTTAAATTATTCGACAACAATTCACGCCAAACACATTCAACCATCAAATATCACATAAACCGAGCAAATTCAGTTTATTTCCATTCCATATCGTTTATAATATTTTATCACGATTTATCGCTATTTTTATTTATTTTAAAAATAGCCATTTCATTCAAACGACGCTCCAGGCCATAACGCGGCCGTGGCGCTGTTTTTCTTCAGATTTGATTTACACATATCTGAAAACCCAACCGTTGGATCTTCACAAACATTATATCACTAGAAATTTGTTTTCAAAGCGAATCCAACAGTTTCAGTTTTGGGAAAATCCGACGGTCAGATCTCCCGGTACAATCGTTTGAAGTTTCGATTTCCAAATACGAACTGCAGCGTCATTATTTGATTTAATTTAAATATATATATATATATAAATATAGTTGATTCTGGCGCTGTTTTTCTTTAGATTTGAATTAAACATTCCAGACAATCCAACCGTTGGATCTTCAAAAAGTTGGTGTCATTGGAAAGATATTTCCAAAGCGAACCCAACGGTTTCGATTTTGGGAAAATCCGATGGTCGGATCTCCCGCACTAATCGTTGGAAATCCCGGTTTCAAAACACGAACTACAGCTTCGTTATTCGATTTATTTTAATTATATTTATATATATATAAATATAATCTATTCTTCGATTTCAAAACCATATTCTTTTCATACATTTGATAAAAATGATATTTTTATCCAACAGACATTTATTTCAACACTTCCCTATTTTTAACAATTCATGTATATAATAAAAATGTGATTTTTATTGTAAAATCATTGATTTCAAAACACGACTATTTTATATAGTTCATATAGATGATAAAAATATGATTTTTATTATAAAACAATTTATTTCAAAACACTACTATTTTATATAGTTCATATAGATGGTAAAAATATGATTTTTATTATAAAACAATTTATTTCAAAACACGAATGTCTTTCAACACAAGAATTTCTATTCAACACATGAATTTAGTTTCAACACATGAAAATAATTCTAACACATGAATATTATTGAAAATTTCAGCAGCAAAACGGCAGGGCAGCTAAAACCGGGACCGTCCCTAGTACCGCTCCTTGCTCTACCTTAAAGCCTAGCAGCTTTTGACAATAGGGATTTCATGCATCTAGTTCGCATGCAGGCGGCATGTTTATTTTTTTCTTTTCCACAAACTAATCATATGTGGTTTCAACCAAATTATTCTCAACCACAAACGGTTATTTTTCAACCACAATCAATCAATTTCAACCACAAACAATTCTAATCAACCCTTCGCTATCAACCAATTTTCACACCAATCACAACCAATAAATATCGTCCATGGTTTGTGGACGAGGGGAGTATATATATATATATATATATATATATATATATTTACATAAGTATATTTCACTTCCATTTCAACACATATATAATTTTTACAATGCATATATAACTTATACATCGAACATACAACTTATACAATGCTTATACATGATGTGTACAACGCTTATATAACTCATACTTCGAATACATAATTTATACATCGTCATTTCCATATCGTTTATAATTTAGAAATCTCACATTGGGTTCCACTGCACCAAAAATAGTAGAAGGCTCAGAAAAATATCCGGTCTCTTCTAGAATGTAGAAGACGTCCACACGAGTCCACTGTCTCTTGTTTAACTGAATTTCGTCAACATAGCAAAAAGATATGATTTTTACAGTGAAATCAAAAACCGTAGTGCTATATAGTGCTATAGAACAGTTTAAATTATAATCAGCCGTACCTTTCAGTTTTGTTCAAAACTAGGTTTCGGTTTTTCTTCGAATCCCTGTGGCTAGGGGCCGATCGGCCTGCGCCACGTTGAAGAGCCAGGAGGGGTGCTCCTACGCCAGAAGTAGGGTTCACTTAGGTGGCCAGAGGCGAGCTCGGCGGTGGTTGGAAGTGGGAAAATTCCTGACGTCGACCGATTGATTCAGGCGACGAAAAAATCCAAACCTACCATGGATTTGAAGATCTTGACGAGCTCTACAAAATCCCCAGCAGGATGGAGGTCTACTTTTTAGTGGATTGAGAGGAATCGAGGAGGGAAGGTGGGAACTAACTTCCACCGTGCGCGATTGACAATCGGGGAGAGAGAAAATTTTAGGGCCAATGAGATTTTTTATTTTATTTGTATATATTTTTAAATTTCTAAAATACCCCTTATCTCCGACGATCTCCAATCAAAACCCAACGACTGTCGTCCCTAGCCAAATACCCCCATTCCGAACACAATGGGATATGTTTCAAAGGCCCATTCGACTGTTTCAGTCAGTTTCTCTTCAATTTAAAATATAAAACATTCAATATTTGTTTCGAACGTACATTTCAATTTGTTGGGGCCACATACTGATTCTAAAAATTTCCTAAAAATAAATCTAGCTATGTTTTGACGATACGGTCCCAACAAAACTAGTTTCGTCGAATTCTGAGACCGTTTGAAAAATGGCCTTTTCTGGTCGATCCAATTTAACAGAAATCGACCAAACTCATTTTCCTTTGCCACGCTCACATACTAACTTCAATAATTATGAAATTTGATATCTAGTAATAATTTGACATCCAAGATCCAACAAAAGTGGTTTCGTCAAATTCTGAGGTCGTTTGCGAAATGGCTATTTTCACGGGCTACATAAACTCTATAGCGACCTTTCTGAAAATTCATTTGGCCATAACTTTTGACTCCCACTATGAAACTTCGATTTTTCAAATTCGTTAGAAAGATATTCCCTAACAGATTTAAATATTTTTGGTTTCACTAAAATCCGTTTCATTTTGCACCTGGTACAGTCAGTCAAAGTTTGAGTTCAATTTTTGAAACTGCCGCGCCATTTCAGGCCTTGTTTATAATTCAAAGTAATTATATTTATTTTCAAGCATCAATTCAAACACCATTTATGTCGTTATTATTTAAAATATTTATTTTAAATATTTAAAATCCACCAAAATAGCCAATTTAAAATTTTCAAACTGGTTCATATTTTCCGGGTTGTTACAATCTCCCCCACTTAAAACTTTTCATCCCCGAAAAGGAACAAAGTCAAAAGTGGATTATTTAACCAACTCTACTTTCAGTCTGGCTTCCATTCTTCCACTTTTCAGTTTCTGAGAATTTCCAAATTCTTCAAAAATTTGGCTAACACCCTAAATTTTCGAAAAATTTCGCCATAACCTCCTTTGTACGGGTAGGGGTTTGGAAATTTATTGGGCCATATTAGATACCCAATAAATCCTAATAAGCATGCACATATTTATAGTGATATATTCCGGTGTCCACAGGGGAGTGTGTACAGATCATAACTCCAGAGAATAAATTCTCATCACCCTATAAATGGTTTTTGCGCCTTAATGACCAGAGAGACGTGTTTTTGTCATCTCCAGACCCGTGTGGGGTTTTTATTATTATTGTAATTTACCGTTACATTTTACATGGTCAAAATCAGTCATCAATTCAACCTATAAAATATAGTCATCACCATACAAGCCTCTCGCTCGTATGGTAAATCTTCAACCTCGTCACACAAGCTCCAAATGCTTATGTGGTATATGATGAAGTATGCCTATCTTCCAGAAGTATGCCATGTAGTGTAGTTCAAAATTAATTGTTACTATCCTATGGCGACGTTTATTATTACACACAGAACAACCAACTCTCCGCATCCAATGACATTCACAGGAGTTGATATAATAATAAAATTGCACATCCAACTCATTAAGTTTTACCTATTTGTCAGGCACACAAATAAATTCTTTACTCAACAACTAATCCTTTTACCTGTTCAAACATATATAATGCACATGTATATATTTCTGTCTATTTTTAAATCAGTTCAATAATTGATTTAATTGCATAGATTTAACCTTCATTCATTGATTAAATTAACTGTCTTTCTAATAATTTAATTAATCAAATCCACTATCACACAACACAAACAACAATCAAGTTGTTTTTAACTCTTTAACTTCTCAAATATATATATATATATCTTTTATATATTCAAAAATCATATTTCTAAAACCAGACTATATATATAATCACAAATACGTTATTTATAAACATATAACTCTCAACTCATTCTGGGGCACTTCTGACCCCATCTCTAACGAGTTATTCTGATTCTGCTATACTCATACTACGACATTACTAATCCTATCTGTAATGAGTTATTCGTCCTAGAACACTACTGGTTCTATTTCTGACGAGTTCGTTAACATGTTATATTACAGAACTAAGCTTAACCAGAGCTCTAATACCACGTTTTGACGACCCCAAAACCTCATAGGACGGTGGCAAGGGTAATCTTTGGAATATAACACATAAACAGATAATAGCAGAGCAGAATTAAATAAAATACACCAGATAATGTACAAATAATACACTAGATAATCATAATCATCAGAGCTACATAGTTTACAGGATAATACTTAGTTCAAAATATAGTTCAGCTTTACATAAATGTCTACAGCGGAAAACAAACATAATATGTACAATAGGAGCTGAATAGCATAAAAAGAGATAAATGATAGAATCCATCTTCAGCTCTAGCTATCCAGAAAGAGCATGCTAAAGCCTGAATACAAGGCTTCCCGTGTAGAAAAAGAGGTACCCGAGTTTGCAAGTGAAACAAACTATGAGTCAGTCATTGGACTAGTATGAGAATTCTACTTAATACATTTTATAATACGGCTAATCACAGGACCACGCCATTTTCGTGGAACGGGTTTACTCCATTGGATTGCCAGTTCTTAAAACAAGTAAATCTTTTAAACATCGCAATGCTTTTTACAAAAATGAAGCCATTATAAGACTTAGTTCCCATCACGCAATGTAACGCAAACCGGAGGATAGAGTTTTACCTTATAATGGCCAAAATATGCTTGATACGAATAAAACAAAAGAATTTGATATTATTACTAGTGCTTATATGTTTCTAAAACAATTTTAAATCATAAGTATCAATCATAGACGACATTAATGCCCCATACCACTATGTCGCCATATATAGGTATACAATCAAAACCGCACAGTCACGTATTTGGAAATTGGATTTCGGTTATGAACTAAGGCAAAAGATAGACCTTACCGACTTCGAGACGCTCTAGCCCGTGTTTAGGATCAGAGCTCGAGTGACTCCAGGAGCGATAGGGTCGGTCCACCGATGTGGATTAAAATGCCTGAACACTGCGTTTCCCTGCCCTTTGGGGCGTCAACGAGCCAAATGACTCCATCGGCTTCATATAGTCACCGATACATCCGAGGCGCCTCGCAACAGCAACAACCACACAGGTGAAAATAATATAAATGTCAGCCAGTTTAGGCATTGACACCATCTCTAGCTAGAAAGAAACGCATGTCCTCCCTGAGGTCCCCTCCCGTTTCTGGCTCATACCGGGGTGTGAGGCTCGGAATTCACATTATACACAAAGCTATGCCACACAGACCGTGCTTTGATCATCAACCACAAGACTTTGCTTTTCAACAGAAGCCTTGATCATCTGCCACTTAGGCGTGCCACACAGGCAATTCACGTTATGCGAATGATTCTATCTATATATAACCTCTGAGCTCGTACGTCTCAGAGAAGGGCGTTAAGCAAGAGAGTAAATTCTCCGCCGCCAAACAGATATATATTTAATAGTGATCAATCAGCACAGAACAAAATCCAATGTCAGACACACAATCCATTTACAAGTTCGTTCTGGGTATGAACGAAACCGGAGGCACTATATACCTCGCATACCCATCGATCTCCACGTATGTCTGGACGATCACCACTTATTATCCATATTTCGGGATGCCTCCCAATCAAGACATCAGTTATCATCCAACCGAGATGAAGATCTCCGGTCTTCAACCACCATCTTCATCATCGACCTCTTATCGCCGATCAATTATTTGAAATGAGATTTAACTCGGCCTTTTCAAATAATTCACGTATATTTAGAATTTAAATCAATTCATTTCAATGGTTAAATTATTCGACAACAATTCACGCCAAACACATTCAACCATCAAATATCACATAAACCGAGCAAATTCAGTTTATTTCCATTCCATATCGTTTATAATATTTTATCATGATTTATCGCTATTTTTATTTATTTTAAAAATAGACATTTCATTCAAACGACGCTTCAGGCTATAACACGGCCATGGCGCTGTTTTTCTTTAGATTTGATTTACACATATCTGAAATCCTGACCGTTGGATCTTCACAAATTTTATATCATTAGAAAGATCTTTTCAAAACGAATCCAACGGTTTCAGTTTTGGGAAAATCCGACGGTCGGATCTCCCGGTACAATCGTTTGAAGTTTCGATTTCTAAATACGAACTACAGCGTCGTTTTTCGATTTAATTTAATTATATATATATAATCGATTCTGGCGCTGTTTTTCTTTAGATTTGAATTAAACATTCCAAACAATCCAACCGTTGGATCTTCACAAAGTTGGTGTCATTGGAAAGATATTTCCAAAGCAAACCCAACGGTTTCGGGAAAATCTAATGGTCGGATCTCCCGCACTAATCGTTCGACATCACGGTTTCAAAACATGAACTGCAGCTTCGTTATTCGATTTATTTTAATTATATATATATAATCTATTCTTCGATTTCACAACCATATTCTTTTCATACATTTGATAAAAATGATATTTTTATCCAGCAGACATTTATTTCAACAAAACACTATTTTTAACAATTCATGTATATAATAAAACTGTGAATTTTATTGTAAAACCGTTGATTTCAAAACACGACTATTTTATATAGTTCATATAGATGATAAGAATATGAAATTTATTATAAATAAATTTATTTCAAAACACGACTATTTTATATAGTTCATATAGATGATAAAAATATGATTTTTATTATAAAGCAATTTATTTCAAAACATGAATGTCGTTCAACACATGAATTTCTATTCAACACATGAATTTAGTTTCAACACATGAAAATAATTCTAACACATGAATATTATTGAAAATTTCGGCAGCATAACTGTAGGGTAGTTAAAACCGAGACTTTCCCTAGTACGGCTCCTCGCTCTACCTTAAAGCCTCGCAACTTTTGACAATGGGGATTTCATGCATCTAGTTCGCACGCGGGCGGCATGTTTATTTTTTCCTTTTCCACAAAATAATCCTATGTAGTTTCAACCAAATAATTCTCAACCACAAACGGGTATTTTTCAACCACAATCAATCAATTTCAACCACAAACAATTCTAATACACCATTTGCTATCAACCAATTTTCACACCAATTACAACCAATAAATATCGTCCATGGTTTGTGGACGAGGGGCATATATATATATATATATATATATATATATAAGTATATTTCACTTCCATTTCAACACATATGTAATTTTTACGACGCATATACAACTTATACATCGAACATACAACTTATACAATGCTTATACATGATGTGTACAACGCTTATATAACTCATACTTCGAATATATAATTTATACATCGTCATTTCCATATCGTTTATAATTCAGTAATCTCACATTGGGTTCCACTGCACCAAAAATAGCAGAAGGCTCAGAAAAATATCCGGTCTCTTCTAGAATGTAGAAGACGTCCACATGAGTCCACTGTCTCTTGTTTCACTGAATTTCGTCAACATAGCAAAAAGATATGATTTTTACAGTGAAATCAAAAACCGTAACGCTTTAGAGTGCTATAGAATAGTTTAAATTATAATCAGCTGTAACTTTCAGTTTTGTTCAAAACAAGGTTTCGATTTTTCTTCGAATCCGTGTAGCTAGGGGCCGATCGGCCTGAGCCACGTTGAAAAGCCAGGAGGGGCGCTCCTACGCTAGAAATAGGGCCCACTTCGGTGGCCAGAGGCGAGCTTGGCGGCGGTTGGAAGTGGGAAACTTCCTGACGTCGATTCGATTAATTCAGGTGACGAAAAAAATCCAAACCTGTCATGGATTTGAAGATCTTGTTGAGATCTACAAAATTCCCAACAGGATGGGGGTCAAATTTTGAGTGGATTGAGAGGAATCGAGGAGGGAAGGTGGGAACTAACTTCCGCTCTGCGCGATTGACAATCGGGGAGAGAAAAAATTTTATGGGCCAATGAGATTTTTTATTTTATTTATATATATTTTTAAATTTCTAAAATATCCCTTATCTCTTACGAACTCCAATCCAAACCCAACAATTGTCATTCCTAGCCAAATATCCCCATTCCAAACACATTGGGATATGTTTCAAAGGCCCATTCAACTGTTTCAGTCAGTTTCTCTTCAATTTAAAATATAAAACATTCAATATTTGTTTTGAACGTACATTTCAATTTTTCGGGGCCACATACTGATTCTAAAAATTTCCGAAAATTAAATCTAGCTATGTTTTGATGATATGGTCCCAACAAAACTAGTTTCGTAGAATTCTGAGACCGTTTGAAAAATGGCCCTTTTCTTGTCAATCCAATTTAACAGAAATCGACCAAACTCATTTTCCTTTGCCACGCTCACATACTAACTTCAAAAATTATGAAATTTGAAACCTAGCAATAATTTGACATCCCAGATCCAACAAAAGTGGTTTCGTCGAATTCTGAGGTCGTTTGCAAAATGGCTATTTTCACGGGCTATATAAACTCTGTAGCGACCTTTCTGAAAATTCATTTGGCCATAACTTTTGACTCCCACTATGAAACTTCGATTTTTAAGATTCGTTAGAAAGATATTCCCTAACAGATTTAAATATTTTTGGTTTCACTAAAATCCATTTCATTTTGCACCCGGTACAATCAGTCAAATTTTGAATTCAATTTTTGAAACTGCCGCGCCATTTCAGGCCTTCTTTATAATTCAAGGTAATTATATTTACTTTCAAGCGTCGATTCAAACACCATTTACGTCGTTATTATTTAAAATATTTATTTTAAATATTTTAAATATTTATTTTAAATATTTAAAATCCACCAAAATAGCCAATTTAAAATTTTCATACTAGTTCAGATTTTTCGGGTTGTTACAGTGATGCTAGGGCTCCGGATTTCTAGAGTTTGAAGCAGCGGTTAATGATTTCGATTTTAGTTTTGGACTGAGGAGGTTGAATGGGAGGGTTCGAAAAAGTTTAGGGGGTTTTGACGACAGAAACTGTCGCACGTCCACTGTGCTGGACGTAGAGGAGCTGATGTCGCACCTCTGAAAAAGGAGCTCGAGTGGTATGAAACGGGTATAGGGTGAAAGAGTGTGAGATGAGAAGGAAAATGGTGGTATTGGTTTTAATTTTTGTGAAGTATTCAAGGCGCGATGGAGCATTGAAGTTCGGCTATGGCCATTTTTACTGTATGGGTTTAATTCGTGGGATAGAGGAGAAGACAGAGTGACAAGGAGTCGGCCTATGTTATTAGAAATGGGTTTGGGCAGCTGAGTCAAAGTTAAGGCCCATTCGATAAATAAAAAGTTTAGTTTAAATTTTTATTTAAATATATACTAGCTTCGTAACATCGTATATTCTACATACGATATCAGACTGAAGAACCATAAGTTGTGTTGGAATCGTATGGACGGTGGCTACACCATGGAACTGACCGGGAGTGAATTGAAGCTCGTTTGGATTTATGGTGAAATTAAACACCTGAATCAAATCAATGACCAATTATCGTTATTTAGCGATAACCATCCAATGTGAGTAAATCTCACTAACTCTACTCAATTTATTTTTTTATAAAATATTTTTAGAATTTATAAATGGTGGTTGTTTGCTGTGTGTTGGCTGTTTGGTTGAACTGCTAGTCAGTTGATTCAAAATATAGATAACGATATAGATATAAATCGTTAATCAAATATTGATTTTGTTTAGCAGAATATTTCATAGTAAAATGAAATTGATGTTAATTTTATTGTCTCCTCAACATTTATTTTACTGTTTTTTATATATTTTGTTATATGATGTGATATGAAATCTATTGTTGATTGTGTATGTTTGAATGATACAAATCATTGTTATATGGTACGTTAAATACCATAAAGAATACTGGAATGTTAAAAAAGGAATTTTTCAATGTTATATTAGAAAAGAAATATTTATAAAATCAAAAGATTTTATAAAAAGAAAATATTTATTTAGTAAACAAATAGATTAAAAAGGAATATTTATTTGTTGATCAAATAGATAGAATTGAAAAAGAAATATTTGTAAACCATTTACACATAGAATTGGAAAGGGGTATTTATTTGAAAAATAAATAGAATAAAAAGGGGAAATACATGTAAAATAAATAGAAAAGAAATAGTTAGACTATAAAAGGAATTACTTATAAAATCAATAGATTTTATTAAAAGAAAATATTTTTTAAAATAAATAGAATTATCAGAAAGGGGTTTATTTTGTAAATAAATAGATTTTAAAAGGGAATACTTGAAAAGTGATTAGAATTATATAAAAGGAGAATTTTGCCTTTGAAAGATTTAGACCTGTGCTTCGCACAAGGGTATAACATGATATGGATTTAAAGCAAGGACTTTAAATAGAATATTTTCTAACAGATAGGTTGAGAAGATAAATTTATAAATAATATTTTATAAATTAATAAGATATTCATCATTGTATAAATAGAATATATAAGTCATAACTTATATAGAGAAGTAAGAATCGATTTCAACATCGATATTTGAAACTGAATAAACATAGAGTTAATCAAATTAGAATTAATTGAATATTAGTTATTCAATTAGAGTTGATCGAATATAGTTATTTGAGATAGAGCTAGTCAAACATAGTTAATTAGGATGTGTTGCCATTTCGTACGACTGCTAGCGTAATTCGCAGGAAAGCAGATAGCCTACGACGGTTGGATGTTTCCTGAGGGAATCAGGCGTAACCATTGTGATCGCTGCGATCTAGAGTCAAGCGAATGGAGTTAAATTGAATATTAGCCATTCGAAATAAAGTTAAAGCAGACATAGTTATTCGGATATAAATTAATCGAATATTAGTTATTATATAAGCGAGTTAAATAATTTGAGTTAAATAAAATGAGTTAATCAAGTAGGTTAATCAAGTTGAGTTAATCGAGTTGAGTTAGTCAAAATGAGTTAATTCAAAGGAGTTAATCGAATATAGTTTATTCGAAGCGAGTTAATCGAATGTAAAACATTCGAAGAGGGTTAATCAAATGTAAATCATTCGAAGGGAGTTAATCAAATACAGTTATTCGGAGAGAGATTATCGAATATAGTTATTCGAAGAAAGAGTTATTGAATATAGTTTATTCGAAAAGGAGCTATCGAATAGAGATTATTCAAAAAGAGAATTATACATTGAATTCGATTATATCGAAATTCAGGAAAAGTAATATTTGCTTTCCGGTTAAATCAAGAATTACTTATTTATTTATAGATCAGTGGTTTAGTTATTGAGTAAATTAAGGATAAAAGTTACATTTTGAAGTTGGATATTCAAGAAGAAAAGAAATAAGTGCTATAGTAAAAATTTATGTTTTAAAATAAAGGAAGGGATTCATAAATAGGATCTGAGTTACGTAAGGAAGTTGTTAAAGGTTTGAAAAGTGAACTTTGTCTATTTCGAAGTTAGAAATGTTGTTCAGTTAAGGTCTGAGAGGTAATTATACCCCAACTTGATTGGCTTCGTTTTAACTAAGGAATAGTTAAGGTTCGATAGTGAAGGTGATTAAGTGAATTTAGTTAATGAGTGTAATGGTTTAAATTGGCTTAGTGATGTTTTATTTAAACATCTATTGAATAAATTTTGGAAACATTTTCCAAATATAATCAGAGATATTTTCTAATCATAGAAAATGAAATGTTAATGAGAAAGAATACTGGAATGACAGTGATACGTGAAACAGAGATGGAAATGTCTTCCAATGATTGATGATGTATATTTTCTAAATTTTGAAAATAAGAATTTACAAATTGATAGAAACGGGGAAATGGATAAATTAAAGATAACTTTATAGAAAAAGATAAGTGTGGATTGATGATTGATCGATAGAATTTCCATCCAGAAATAATATCGTTGTTTGCACACCTGTTTTTTTTATAGTTAACTCACCGACTATCGAAATTTTTGACCATTTTTCCGTCGTCAATACGGAGAGACCAGGATCAGATTCACTATCTGAAACCACTCTGTATGGACGTTAGCGTTGCTATTAAATATGATGAAAATCATTGAAGACGGAGTTATGCAATTGCTATCCTGGTTGCAGAATAGTGCCTTCGGTTTGTCTAATCCTAGGACAACGTATATGGACGAATGTCTGACAAAGTATATCTAACGGATCACGTAAGTTGATCTCTTCAAACGTGGTTACGTTTGGTGGCAGAGAAATTCGTTTCTCTTAGCTTTATACCCGTGGTATTTTTTGGGAAATCAATTTGTGATTTGACGGGTATGACGATGTGGCATTCAAAGTGAATGATGGTAAGATGTATCGAAGATACGTATTGACCTCAAGCCTCATCAACCGGGAAATGACAGAAATCGAGAAGGTAGCATGGCTAAGTGGGTCGCTCCCATTAGGGTGTATATCACCTATCTAAAGAAAATCCGATTCATTCTTTTGTCTATTCGATGCTATCCCAATTCGGGAAGGCGGTGGGTAGCTCCCAACCGATGGTGATATACACTCGATACACTCAAGCAAAATGAGTGGTCGGTCATGTGTGGGCCAGGTTGCAAGATGTTCTTGTTGAACCTAGTGTATTTGCCTCTAGAGATACACTATCGGCTGGTGGTCCCATACCTTGTCATTGTTGGAATCCATTCTCCAATAAGTGCCCGCGGTTTTGTTTGTATACTATATATGTGGAACGTGAGATGTAAGCATTCTACTAGATTGTTAATTACTTGAGATTAGACATTATTATAATATCAGATAAGTATTGATTTCCAAAACTGTTTTGGGTTATTGTAAGGTAAAAGTTGTCCGTGTTTATGTGTGGATCGGTCTTACGATTATCTTTTCTTTTGAAAAGGATTTGAAAAGTTAAACCGATGATTTGAGTTTACTCACACCAGTCCCATGACTGACCCAGAGTTTATTTTGTTTTGTTTTCCCTAAACTCTTGGGTGCCCATATTTGTACGAGCAGTCAAGTTGTTCGGGTATTTACAGATATATATGTGGAGGAGCTTGAAGCAGGAGGCTTCAGGATTATATAGCTATATTTATTTCCGCTGTGTGTAAGCATTGTACTTTGATAATGTTATTATACTATTTTATTGCAAAGTTATGTTATATATTATATTTTGTTCGTTCCGCTGTGAGATTCGTGTTTACTCTGATTGTGTTCTTCTTCTTCTATTCTAATTTTCTATCTTATCTATTCTCACTCTCTAACTTCTTTCTATTGATGATCAGGTATTTCCAATGTCCGAATAGTCAACATGGTAGTATTGTGTTGATTTTCGGATTCGAAAATCCCAGTTCGTTACAGTGGTATCAGAGCTGAAGGTTAAGTGATTCCCTTGGCTCTATGGCGTAACTCAGTAGAGATGGGGTTAGTAATACCCTAGATTGAGTTGAGTGTATATATACGAGTGAATGTATTTGTAGATTTTTATAAAGTTGTTTTATATTGTGGAGATTTATTGGTTGAGTTGTTTGTGAATTCTGGTCGATCAGTTTGATCCACTGTACCGATAAGGGCTACCAAACACTCGTGTACGATGAACCGACACGGTATGTTTTGAAAAACAGTAAATGAAATAATTTTACCCAAAATATATTTTGATATAAAAGAAGGGCATATGTTGGAATTATTATCATATATTGGATATGTTGGTTGATTATAATGAAAATGGTTATATAAATAACCAATTTGAGTTCGTATAATATAAAAGCAGATTAATTAAATCTGAATTAAATCAGAATTGGAACTAAAATCCTGAAACTGGGGAAAAAGTGTTTGTAAGTGGATTTGAGCTAAGTTTAAGAAAATTTTAAGATCCTGGGAGATTTTAAATTGTTTAGAAGTATCGTGAATGATATTTTGAAAAGACTTCAAAATGAAGGTGTTTAAATATGTGTTTTGAAAAGTGGTATAGTGTTGAACTCATTTCGATCACTGGGAAATAACTCTGATGATGCTGGCCACATCATCAATGTTCATTTTCGAGTTGAAAGTGACAGATTACTACCAAAGATGTTGTTTTTTTCTGAATTGTTTTGAGAAAAGCAAGTTGTTGAAAAAAAAAGATATTTGATTTTTGTGAAAAGCAAAGTTAAACTGTTTTAAAACTCCCAGGAAGGATTGTGTAAATAATAACAAATTTAAAGAAATTCGTGATAGTAAATATGAATTGAAATCAATTTAACTAGAAATTGAATTGGATATGATATATCAAGTAAAATCAGATTTTGAATTGTGAAATAGAATCTGAAATGGTATTGGATTGATGAGTTAGGAGTTTGAAATCGAGAATGAAACTTGAGTTGAAATGGTAATTGGCTTGTTTAAGCGAATAGCTGTGTTGAGGATAAATTGATCAGAGTTTGATTGGGATGACTTTGGTATATGCTTAATTGGCAGCAGAATAAAAGGATGTAATGGTATGCTAGACAAAAGGTACATGTTTAAGTTTCCATATGAGGTTTTATGTGTCGAATCGGCAAGCCGCTTGGCTATTTGATTTGATTTTGGATTGGAGAGGGCCTAGAGAGGCGAGTTGGGGTTTGAACTATTGACCGGTACAAAGGAGGTGCTGGCGAAATTTTTAGAAAATTTCGGGTATTATAAAATTTTCAGGATTTTAGAAAATTATCGTTGATAAGAATTAATTAATATTTTAATTGAAATTAAATTGGTTCAGTTAAAACTGAAGTTATGAATTTAACCAATAATTTTTAACCAGTCAATAGAGATGTTTTCTACCTTAGCAATTTCGAGGACGAAATTATTTTAAGGGGGGAAGAATGTAACGACCATCATTTTTCAGCGATATAATTAATTTATTTAATTATTTAAATAATAGTTTGGTTATTTAAAATGACCAGAATTAAATAATAATGAATATTTAATTAATATAAATAATAGAATAATATATTTAATTTCTGAAATTGTCAGAAATAGTGGAATTCAAAAAATGGTATGAATTGGATCATCAGTGATATTTAATTCAGTTTAGAATTGAATTAGAATAACGAATATATTATTTGAACGACAGTTTGAACGTATAATTATAATATAATTATAATCGAGCTCGAAATGGCGCGGCAGTTCGCTCTTTGGCGATTTAAACATCAACTGAATATACAGGGTTCGTTTTAAATCGGATTTCTGTGAAACAAGAAATGCTAGGAGTTGGTGAAGTATATCTTTCTAATGGAAGAGAAAAATCAAGATTTCGTCGTGTAGATTTTTAGTTATGTCCAAATCAAACTTTCAAAAAGTCGCTATGGAATTCCTTTATAATTTATATCGATTTATTTATATTTTAAAATGGATTTTTAAATATAAATCGAATATCGATGTAACACTGAATTTGAAATATCGAGTTACAAATTCCAGTGTAGTAATATGATATTCTATTGTGAATATATGTGGTAATATTTACTTATTAAATATTAAATTTAAATGTTTTTAAATATAGTTATATATTTAAATGGTTATTTAAAGCTTTAAAAATAGCCAATTTTGCAAATGACCTCAGAATTCGACGAAACTAATTTTGTTGGATCCGCAATATTAAATTATTACTAGATTTCAGTTTTAGAGATTTTTGAAGTCAGTATGTGGTCGTATGGGATTTTAATGTGAAAAACAGTCGGTATTTCGATGGTTAAAAATACGTTGTGTGATCAAACAGAGTCTGAATTCGACGAAACCAGTTTCGTTGGGACCGTAATATCGAACTCTAGCTGCATGCCAATTTTCATGTTATTTTTGGTATCGTATGTGCGGATATAGATTTTAATTGACAAATGCAAATAGCATTTGAATATAAATTGATAAAGAATTCAAATATTAAAATAATATAAATTCTCTATAAATACCACTTAACTTTCCTAAACCTAATTGACTTCATTCCTTGGTCAAAATCTATCTGTCGCTTCTTCCTTTCTTTCTCCAGCTAAAAACAAGACATCTCAAAAATTTAAAACTCAAGCGATTGTTCACGAAATCGAATGGCAATGGATATGTCGAACTCGTTAGTTCGAAAGCTTCAACTTCATTGTCTTCATTCTGTGTGCGGTGCATTTTGGCGGTGCCCGACTTTTGCTCAGTGATGCTAGGGCTCCAGATTTCTCGAGTTTAAAGAAGCGATTAATGATTTCGAGTTTAGTTTTGGACTGAGGAGGTTTAATGGGAGGGTTCGACAAAGTTTAGGGGGTTTTGACAACAGAAACTGTCGCACGTCCACTGTGCTGGACATAGAGGAGCTGATGTCGCACCTCTGAAAAAGGAGCTCGAGTGGTGTGAAACGGGTATAGGGTGAAAGAGTGTGAGATGAGAAGGAAAATGGTGGTATTGGTTTTAATTTGTGTGAAGTATTCAAGGCGCGATGGAGCATTGAAGTTCGGCCATGGCCATTTTTACTGTACGGGTTTAATTCGTGGGATGGAGTAGAAGATGGAGTGAAAAGGAGTCGGCCTGGGTCATTAGAAATTGGTTTGGGCCGCTGAATCAAAGTTAAGGCCTATTCGATAAATAAAAAGTTTAGTTTAAATTTTTATTTAAATATATACTAACTTCGTAACATCGTATCTTCTACATATGATATCAGATTGAAGAACCATAAGTTGCGTTGGGATTATCTGGACAGTGGCTACACCATGGAACCGACTGGGAGTGAATTGAAGCTTGTTTGGATTTATGATGAAATTAAACGCTTGAATCAAATCAATGACCATTATCATTATTTAGCGATAACCGTCCAATGTGAGTAAATCTCACTAACTCTACTCAATTTATATTTTTATAATTTAGAATTTATAAATGATGGTTGTTTTCTGTGTGTTGGCTGTTTGGTTCAACTGCTAGTCAGTTGATTGAAAATATATATAACGATATATATATATATATATATATAAATCGTTAATCAAATATTGATTCTGTTTAGCAGAATATTTCATTGTAAAATGAAATTGATTTTAATTTTATTGTCTAACATCTGTGGATGCAGGGAAACAGGTCGGAGGGACCCAACTGGGTTCCTCAACATTTATTTTATTGTTTTTTATATATTGTGGTATATGATGTGATATGAAATCTATTGTTGATTGTGTATGTTTGAATGATACCAATCATTGTTATATGGTACATTAAATACCATAAGGAATATTGGAATGTTAAAAAAGGAAATTTTCAATGTTATATTAAAAAACAAATATTTATAAAATCAAAAGATTTTATAAAAAAAATATTTATTTCGAAAACAAATAGATTAAAAAAGAATATTTATTTGTTGATCAAATAGATAGAATTGAAAAAGAAATATTTGTAAAACATTTACAAATAGAATTGGAAAGGGATATTTGTTTGAAAAAAAAATAGAATGAACTGGGGAAATACATGTAAAATAAATAGAAAAGAAATAGTTAGATTATAAAAGGAATTACTTATAAAATCAATAGATTTTATAAAAAGAAAATAATTTTTTTAAATGAATAGTATTATCAGAAAGGGGTTTATTTTTTAAATAAATAGATTTTAAAAGGGAATACTTGAAAAGTGACTAGAATTATATAAAAGGAGAATTTTGCTTTTTAAAGGTTTAGACCCATGCTTCGCACACGGGTATAACATGATATGGATTTAAATCAAGGACATTAAATAGAATCTATTCTAACAGATAGATTGAGAAGATAAATTTATAAATAATATTTTATAAATTAAATAAGATATTTATCATTGTATAAATGGAATATATAAGTCATAACTTATATAGAGAAGTAAGAATCGATTTCAACATCGATATTTGAAACTGAATAAACATAGAGTTAATTAGACAGAGTTAATCAAATTAGAATTAATTGAATATTAGTTATTCAATTAGAGTTAATCGAATATAGTTATTCGAGATAGAGTTAGTCAAACATAGTTAATTAGGATGTGGTGACATTTCGTACGACTGCTAGCGTAATTCGCAGGGCTGCAGATAGCCTACGGCGGTCGGATGTTTCCTGAGGGAATCAGGCGTAACCATTGTGATTGCTGCGATCTAGAGTCAAGCGAATGGAGTTAAATTGAATATTAGCCATTCGAAATAAAGTTAAAACAGACATAGTTATTCGAATATAAATTAATCGAATATTAGTTATTCGATAAGTGAGTTAAATAAATTAAGTTAAATAATTTGAGTTAAATAAATTGAGTTAATCAAGTAGGTTATTCAAGTTGAGTTAATCGAGTTGAGTTAGTAAAAATGAGTTAATTCAAAGGAGTTAATCGAATGTAGTTTATTCGAAGGGAGTTAATCGAATGTAAAACATTCGAAGAGGGTTAATCGAATGTAAATCATTCAAAGGTAGTTAATCGAATATAGTTATTCGGAGAGAGATTATCGAATATAGTTATTCGAAGAAAGAGTTATCGAATATAGTTTATTCGAAAAGGAGCTAACGAATAGAGATTATTCGAAAAGAGAATTATACATTGAATTCGATTATATCGAAATTCGGGAAAAGTGATATTTGCTTTTCGGTTAAATCAAGAATTACTTATTTATTTATAGATTAGTGGGTTAGTTATTGAGTTAAATTAAGGATAAAAGTTACATTTTGAAGTTGGATATTCAAGAAGAAAGGAATTATAGCGCTATAGTAAAAATCAATTTTTTAAAATAAAGGAGGGGATTCATAAATAGGATCTGAGTTACGTAAGGAAGTTGTTAAAGGTTTAAAAAGTGAACTTTGTCTATTTCGAAGTTAGAAATGTTGTTCAGTTAAGGTCTGAGGGGTAATTATACCCCAACTTGATTGGCGTCGTTTTAACTAAGGAATAGTTAAGGTTCGACAGTGAAGTTGATTAAGTGAATTTAGTTAATGAGTGTAATGGTTTAAATTGGCTTAGGGATGTTTTATTTAAACATCTATTGAATAAATTTTGGAAACATTTTCCAAATATAATCAACGATATTTTCTAATCATAGAAAATGAAATGTTAATGAGAAAGAATACTGGAATGACAGTGATACATGAAACAGAGATGGGAATGTTTTCCAATGATTGATGATATATATTTTCTAAATTTAGAAAATAAGAATTTATAAATAGATAGAAATGGGGAAATGGATAAATTAAAGATATCTTTATAGAAAAATATAAGTGTGGATTGATGATTGATCGATAGAATTTCCATCTGGAAATAATATCGTTGTTTGCACACCTGTTTTTCTTTGATAGTTAAATCACCGACTATCGAAGCTTTTGACCATTTTTCCGTCGTCAATACGAAGAGACCGAGATTAGATTCACTATCTGAAAATCACTCTGTATGGAGGTTAGCGTTGCGATTAAATATAATGAAAATCATTGAAGACGGAGTTATGCAAGGGCTATCCTGTTTACAAAATAGTGCGTTCAGTTTGTCCAATCCCAGGACAACGTAAATGGGCGAATGTCAGACAAAGTATATCTAACGAATCGCGTAAGTTGATCTCTTCAAATGTACTTATGTTGGGTGGCGGAGAAATTCGTTTCTCTTAGCTTTATACCTGTGGTATTTTTGGGGAAATCAATTTGTGATTTGACGGTTATGACGATGTGGCATTCAAAGTGAATGATGGTAAGATGTATCAAAGATACGTAATGACCTCAAGCCTCATCAACCGGGAAATGACAGAAATCGAGAAGGAAGCATGGCTAAGTGGGTCGCTCCTATTAGGGTGTATATCACCTATCTAAAGAAAATCCAATTCATTCTTTTGTCTATTCGATGCTGTCCCTTTTCGGGAAGACGGTGGGTAGCTCCCAACCGTTGGTGATATACATTCGATACACTCAAGCGAAATGAGTGGTCGGTCATGTGTGGGCCAGGTTGCAAGATGTTCTTTTTGAACCCAGTGTATTTTCCTCTAGAGATACACTATCGGCGGGTGGTCCCATACCTTGTCATTGTTGGAATCCAATCTCCAATAAGCGCCCGCGGTTTTGTTTGTATACTAAATATGTGGAACGTGAGATGTAAGCGTTCTGCTAGATTGTTAATTACTTGTGATTAGACATTATTATAATATCAGATAAGTATTGATTTCCAAAACTGTTTTGGTTTATCGTAAGGTAAAAGCTGTCCGTGTTTATGTGTGGATCGGTCTTACGATTATCTTTTCTTTTGAAAAGGATTTGAAAAGTTAAACCGATGATTTGAGTTGACTCACACCAGTCCCATGACTGACCCAGAGTTTATTTTGTTTTGTTTTCCCTAAACTCTTGGGTGCCCATATTTGTACGGGTACTCAAGTAGTTCGGGTATTTACAGATATACGTGGAAGAGCTTGAAGCAGGAGGCTTCAGGATTATATAGCTATTGTTATTTCCGCTGTGTGTAAGCATTGTACTCTGATAATGTTATTATACTGTTTTATTGCAAAATTACGTTATATATTATATTTTGTTCGTTCCGCTGTGAGATTCATGTTTACTCTGATTGTGTTCTTCTTCTTCTACTGTTCTAATTTTCTATCTTATCTATTCTCACCCTCTAACTTCTTTCTATTAATGATCAGGTATTTCCGATATCTGAATAGTCAACATGGTAGTTTTATGTTGATTTTCGGAGTCGAAAATCCCAGTTCGTTACATAAAAATATGGTTTTTATAATGGGGATAACAATATAAAAATGCGATTTTTATATATGTAGTAGCAAAATAAAAATTCGATTTTTATCTATATAGTTGCAGTATAAAAATGTGATTTTTATCTATGTAGCATTGTTATAAAAAAATATGAAATTATTTTTCAGAAAGATAAAAATATAATTTCTAGCCTATGTACGTTATTTATAAAATAATCATACAAAGAAATAATTATCGATTGGTCAAAAATATAATTTTTAACGTAGGTATACTACATAGATCTACAATCAAAGCACGACGGAGTGGAACCCAAAGGTGAGAACTCCTCTCTTTTATTTTGTTTTCTAGTTAAAATATATAGTAGGATGCAGACGGTGCTTAGCAACTCCCGACACCCGTCGTCCACAGACCATGGATGACTTGATGTTTGATTAATTGTGTTGTGAAAATTGATTGTGTGATGTGGAATGGAATAAAATATTTTATAGTTAAAAATGTAATTTTTAACGTGTATATGAATATAATAAATATTCATAAACAAATCGGACAATATGTTTATGTACACACATTTGACCGATATGGATTGGGACGATAAATTTTACACATCGCCCAACTACACAAATAAAATTCATTATTTGTTGACTGAAACCCCACATGGGTATTGGGATGATATTGGACATACACTAGTTCCAATAATTAGCTGTATGTCGATCGATTGATTGACAGGCTATTGTAAGCGTTAAATATTTGAATTTGATGCTTATACAGTGTAGAATGCACTCTAGATGATGGCTGACTGTGTTTGATTTTTGTTGTGTACATGTGTTGTATGAAATCCATATAAATCAAATTAAATGGTAATTAACTGTGTCTGATTCCAGTTCAGAAAGAATGAATATTTTAAAATAACGATTATTTTAAAATGGTGATTATTTTAAAATAATATTCAGTAAAAGGATCAAAATATGATTTTGATGTCCGATTTGGGATGGACACGAATATATTTAACTATATAAAGCCGTGTTGATTAGATTAACGCCATTTTGACGTGAACGATAGTTATATTGATTTTATTCATTTTTATAATGAATATTGAAAAGGAAATGATTTCAAAATCTAACGTTTTGAAAATACTATCATTTATATATCGATGATATGGAACATTCAATTTTGATTTGAAATTGAATATGAAGTTGAAATTTTTTTGAAAACGAATTTAAAACGATTTATAAAATTAGTTTTAAATGGAAATCGATAAAATATATATAATATATATTATATATGATGGCCTGAATAGAACGCGCTGCGCCGCGGCAGTTCGCGAAATTCGACCGTTGACTTCGAACGGACATCACGGGAGATCCAACTGCTGGATTCTCCTAAAAGCAGAACCGTTGGGTTCGTATCGAAAAGTGCTTTCTAAGAATACGAGAGATTTGAAATCTAACGGTTGGATTTGGAATCATGTCCAAATCAAATTTGGAAAAGGTCACTATAAGTGCAGTTCGATGGCCATCTATGGAAATCGACTGTACGAGCCTTGATAAAATTATTAAAAATAACAATAATTTGTGTAAAATCATAATAAATGATTTGGAAAGAATTAGGATGAAAAATTCCATATTTGAAAAGAGAAAAATGTATTTTTATCGAAATGAATTAGTTATGAACTAGAATAATAAATCCAATATTTTTAAAATAAATAAATTGGATTTAAAATGGTTTTAAAAATAACTGGAATTTCCAATATATGAATTGGAATGCATTTGAATCGAAATTATCTTCGGAATATTTCGATATTGGATTCCGTGATTATACAGATATTGTGGAGGAATTTGGAAGATATATATATATATATATATATATATATATATATATATATATATATATATATCGTTATTGCAATACGATATTTGTTGATTTCAGAATTTGATATTGAATATAAGCCGATATATTTTCTATTCAGAGCCTTGTATTTAATATCAAATGGGATTTGGATTTGTCATGAATGCTGTCTTCATTAATATTTGTAACGTCCCGGATTTTTAGCCGTTTAATATTTAATATTTAAATTTATTTTAAATATTGATTTGGAATAATAAATGAATTTTTAATTTAAATTTATTGATTTAATAATCAATATATGAATTGATATCGAATCTTGTAATGTGAAATAATAATAATGGAATCCATAGTTAAATCTGAATCTAAACAATTCAGTCGGGTAACATAAATTATATTTGAATTAGAACGATGATAGTTATTTATTTTAGATAAATTAAATTGGTTGAAATCAACTTATATTTTAAATCAAATTTAATTTTAATCTTAATTTAAGCTGCCATCTCTTCTATACGGTCAAATTTAATTTCATAATCAGTTCCACGGAGTTCAGAATAATGTTATAATCCGAGAACATCGGTCGTTAAGTTAGAATAGCGGTTCAGGATTTTTAAATGAGAGACTTATATTTTAGTTTCTAATTAAAAATCAAATCAAGCCACCCTACCCGTTTAATTAGCCGACCTGTATTTCAACTCAACATCCTACTCTCCTACTTAAAGCCGACCACCATTTTTCCCATCGCAGACCTATCTTCACAGTAGGAAATTTAATGGTGCCATCCTAAGAAGTTCAATCACGCAGACCAATTTTGCATCGAGCTGAATAATTTGTTTCCATCTTCGTTATCAAGGAAACAAGCTGTTAATGGATGGTAGGTTTTGCTCCCTCGTTGCGACTATAAAATGAGCCATATACCTTTCGTTGTTTCCCACTTCCGCAAATCAACAGAAAGCGTTTCAACCCCCTTCCTTTTCATTTCTTTTTCTTTATAGTCAAAATCGAATCACCGAAAAGAAAACAACAGAAAGGGGAATCAAATTCTGAAATCGCGAGTTCGTCTTAGTCCCGGCATCCAGTCGAAGCTTCGCGATTCGGGTTCGTTGGGGGCGCGACTGGTTTGAGGCTCACAGTTGTGATGGAATTGGGGAAATCGCGGTTAGCAGAGGTTGAGGCGAGATGATTACCAGGAAGTGCGATCCAGGAGGAGGCCAACGATGGGGATGTCGATGTCATTACAAAGGAGTACGGGTATAGTGATTTGTACTTGTAGGCGCGATTCATTTTGGAGTGATGGAGCGAAGCTATACAGTGGGGCTGACACAATACAAGGGCATGACAGTGGTTCGCAGTAAGGCTGATAGTTGGAGGCAGTAGTTTAGAGGATTGAAATTGAAGTGGCTTGCAAAGTGTTCGATGAATTGCCGAAGTGGACTGATAGCAAGTTTGAGGCTGATTTCAACTTTGGAGCTACTAAGGATTTGTTCGTTGTTGATCGATTAGATTTCAAGGCAAATAAGGTATATGTTTTGCTAAATTTAATTTCATAAAGTAATTAATTTATTTTTGTTAAGATTAGTTTAAATAAATAATAGTTAATCGATAACTAAAAATAAAATCTTCGTAGGGTCGAATAAATGCATTCAAGAGGATTCAGATTGATCCGTTAGTCATGCGATGTTGAGTTTAAAATGGATATTCGGCAAATGAAAATCAGGTAAGTAAATCTCACTCACAATTTTATATTAAAATTTTTTTTTATCGTAAAAATAAATTGTTGGTTGCTTGGATGCATGAATGAATTGTTGAATTCTTTTTGTGTGGTTATTGGATATTTCCCGCAATACTATTAGCGGATGCCCGCAATATCATTAGCGGATGACCCTACGCCCACGTATATAAGTGGATCCCCTTTTATACCGCGATATCCTGCCTTGAAGCAGGATTGGTATTATTTTTGTTGACTAACATCTGTGGATGCAGGAAAACAGGTTGGAGGAATCCAACTGGATTCCTCAAAAATATATTATCTGTTTGTTTGTTTGCTTGATTTCATATATATTCATATATGACGTGCTATAAATCAAATGATTTAAATTTGAATGGTTTGATGGTTTTAAATATCACTGGGCTAAGTGTAAATTTATTAAAAATATCTAAAAGGGATATTTGAGATTTCAAAGGGGAATTCTATTTTTCTAATATAGAATTTGAATATTTAAATAGATTTGAAATATTTACTTGTTTTAAAGGAATAAAAACAAGTAGTTCTTTTATAAACGAAGTTTATAAATGACGTGAAAAGAATTATCATTGGATAATTCAGAAAATAAAAGGTATAAGGATGAATTTGAAAAAAGAAATGAACTTAAAAATAAAACAGTATAAACAAAAGGAAATCTATTTTTCCAAAGTAGAATATATTTATTTCAAAGGGAAATTTAAATCGAGTCTTGTTTAAGAAGATATAAACGAGTAAAATAATTAGGGTTTGTAAATAGAAGGTGAGAAAATTATCACTTGGATAGTTTGAAATATTTAAATTCAAAATGTGAATTTAAAAATATAAATGGGGAAGATCGTTTAAGGAAATAAACGATGGAATTTATTCTGATAACAGAATATAAATTGAACTAAATAAATCCGTAAGGATTTATGATTTTGAATTCGATTAATTTGGAAAAATTTAATAAAATTTGAATATTTAAATTCAACAAGGAATTTAAATGGAAATTGAATACAGAATTTGAATTCAAATAGAATTTGAATTTAAAGGAGTTAAGATAGAATTTGAATTCAAGGGAATTCAAATGGATTTGGATAAAGAAGATTCAAATGGGATTTAAATAATGGGATTTAAATAAAGAAGGTTTAAATATAAGAATTCAAAAAAAAACTCAAATGGAGTTTAAATAGAATTCAAAAAGAATTTGAATAAGAGGAATTCGAAGAGAATTTAAAATGTATTTGGAATCCGAATAAAAAAAAGGGAGTTTAAATATTAGGATTTCAAATAGATTTGAAAATGGAGTTTAAATCTAGAATTGGAATTCAAGAGATATAAATCTAGAATTTGAATTCAAAGAGATATAAATATAGAATTTGAATTCAAGAGAAATTTAATATGGCATTTGAATTCAAAGTGAAATTTAATATGTGATTTGAAATTCTAATAGAATGAAAATAGATTTGAATATAGAAATTTAAATGGAGATTGAAAATGGGATTTGAATAAGGGAAATTCAAATGTAGAATTTCAAAGTAGAACTTGAAATAAAATTTTGAAAGTAGAATTTCAAAGTAGAACTTGAAATAAAATTTTGAAAATAGAATTTCAAATAGAACTCGAAATAGAATTAACTATGGGATTTGAATATGGAATTCAAATGGAATTGAAACTATGGATTTGAATATATTAAAATATATCAGAATGGAGTTGAATTTCATTCAAACGAAGTTTAAAAGTTTTTATATATATATAATTAAAACGTACTCGTCGCAGCACTGCATTTCGAAAATTGGCGACTTGAACTTCATTTGAGTATATCGGAGTCAAATTAAGTCGGAATTCTTTGAAACAAGAACCGTCAGGACCAGTTAGATAATAGTTTTCTAATAGAAGAGAAAAATCTAGTTTTCGTCGAATAGATTTTGAGTTATGTCAAAATCAAATTTTTAAAGTGCAGCGCCAGAAACTATTAAAACCATAATGGATTTTATATAATAAATACAGGGATTTTTTTTAAGCAAAGAAAATCCGCATTTTTATTTTAAAAAGCCCAGGTTTGAGAGGTGAAATATATCTGAACTCAAATGGAGTAATGAGTTGATTTTTAAAACAAAAATCAGATTTTTGATTATTGAATAGAATTAACTAATTTGAACGGAAATTAGTTAAATGAGATTTCGAATGGATATTGAGCTTTAAATAAGAAAATTCGATTTGAAATTTATATTCTAAATAGAAAAGAGAACTGGAATTGAAATTGAAATTCAATTTGGTTATGAACGAGTTAAATATTTTGTTTGAACATGTTATGTTCAAACAAAGAAGTGAAATAGGCAAAATGACTAATTAAAGAATAAATGGGCGAAACTGAATTCAAATGATTAGATAGTATTGAATTGAATTGAAACCAGGTGAACAGGTGTTAGACAGGTATGGGATGAAGTATATGAAGATTTTAATTTATGTGCCCGACAAAAAGGTACATGTTTAAATTCATATATGAGGTTTTATGCGCCGTATCGGCTAGCCGCTTGGCTTTTTCTTTTTCTTTTTGAGATAAGAAGGACCGGGGAAGCTTTTTGAAATTTCCCGATGCTCCCGATACAGGGGAGGTTATGGCGAATTTTTCCGGAAATTTAAGGAGTTAGAATATTTTTAAAGATATTTTGTTAGTTAGAAATCATTGTATCGACGTATAGAATTCGATAGGTAAGTGAATATAAAAATCGAATATTGTAAACAAAAAGGGAAATCTATAAATTAGAAATAGAAAGCGAACTTTATACATGTTTTAAAAATGAACAATTGGATTGTATAGTATGTTTATTCGAGGTAAGTGGTTTCGCCGTTTTGAAGTTGAGGATGTTTTCAGTTAAGGTCTGAGAGGTAATTTTACCCCAACTTGATTGATTTCATTTTTAATGGATAAATAGCAAGATCCAGTCTCGAAGAGAAGTGTTTGAAAAAGAGTTAGTTGAATAAAATATTTTGGGTTGTTGTAACGATGTTTTACACAACATTCGTTTTAAACCCAAGTGATGGAATTTTGGAAATATAACAAGTAAATATTTCCTGAGTATAATTAAAATAGTCGGGATAGAGATAAGTGATTGGAATTGTTTCCAATTGCAAATAGAGATATTTTCTAATATATAGAAAAAAAAGGAGTTGATATTGGGAAATGCTTTCCAAATAGCGTAAAGAGCCAATATGGTTATTGAAAATATTTGGGTAACAAATATTGATAAGGAAATGGAGAAGAGATTTAATTAATGAAATATTAATTAAAGAGCCCAGTGATTTGTTGATATGTTTGGATGAACACTTGTTTTTATTCGATAGTTAAATCATAGACTATCGAAGTTTTGACCATCATTGTCAATATGGAGAGACCGGTTGGATTATTATCCGAAGAACCACTCTGTATCGGCATAAGCGTTGCGAACCAAGTATGCTGAATATATTGAAGATGGAGTAAAGTGCAAGGACTCTTTCTATTAAATAGAAATAGTGCCTTCGGTTTCGTTCAATCCCAGAACGAACGTAAATGGACGAATGTCTGACAGAGTATTTCCAATGATCAAATGGGTTGGTCTGTATGAATATATATGGTTGCAACGGATTTATCCCTTAGCATAATATCCAGAATATTTGTGCAAACTCAACTAGTGATTAACGGATCTGACAATGTGGCATTCAAAGTGATTGTGCTATCAATGAATGGTAAGTATTCGTAGCCTCAGGCCTCAACAACCGGGAAAGGGCAAAAATCAGGCAGGCAGCATGGCTATGTGGGTCGCACCCATTAGGGTGTATAATCACCTATCTAGAGGTTCATTTAATTTCTTATTCTATTCGATGCTGTCCCAGTCGGGAGACGGTTGCTGATCCCAACCGTTGGTGATATACATTCGATACACTCAAGCGAAATGAGTGGTCGGTCATGTGTGGGCCGGGTTACAAGATGTTCTTGTTGAACCCAGTGTATTCCTCTCTAGAGATACACTAGCGGAAGGTGGTTCCATACCTTGTCATGTTGGAAATCCAATCTCCAATAAGCGCCATGCGGTTTTTGATTTTATACTATGTATGTATAGCGTGAGATGCAAGCGTTCTGCTATTTGGTTATTTATTTGATGTAGGCATTACTATAATATCACTGGATTTTCGTATTAAAGTGTTTTGGGTTATAGTAAGGTAAAAACCGTCCGTGTTTATGTGTGGGCTGGTCTTACTATTACCTTTTCTTTTGAAAGGATTTTTAAAGTTAAACAAGTGGTTGGAGTTTACTCACACCAGTCCCATGACTGACCCAGAGTTTATTTTGTTTGTTTTCCCTAAACTCTTGGGTGCCCAAATTTGTACGGGCAGTCAAGTAGTCGGGATTTCACAGATTCGATTGGAGGAGCTGGAAGCAGGAGGCTTCACCAGTTAGATATAGACTATCATATATTCCGCTGTGTACTATGGTTGTATCTGGAAACAGGTGTTTATAACTGTTCCAGGAATGGCTGTTGTGCTCTGATGATGGTATGTATATAAGTTACTGATTTGTATTTCAAAAGTTATGTTATATAATATATTTTATTCGTTCCGCTGTGAGATTTGTGTTTACTTTGATTATGCTCAGTTGTGTTCTTTTTCTTCTATTCTATTAGTTCTATCTTTTCTACCTCACCCTCTAATTTCTTCTATTAATGATACGGTATTTTCGATGTCTGAACAGTCGACGCTGGGTTTTGTGTCGATTTTCGGAGTCGAAAATCCCGTGGTCGTTACAATATTGTTCTTAAACCCAGTTGAAAAAGGATTAAATCTTTTTATATAGATTTAATGAAGTATACCAATTAATTAATATTTAACTGGAATTGAATTGATTTTTTTTTTTTGTTGTTTTTGGGTTTATCGCTAACGGTGTTTTGAATAACACTTGTTCTTTAACCCGATAATAAATGGAATGTGATTTGTTGTTTTTGGGTTTATCGCTAACGGTGTTTTGAATAACACTTGTTCTTTAACCCGATAATAAATGGAATGTGAATTGGGTTTATTGTGAACTGTATTTTTAACGACATTCGTTCTTTAACCCGATTTACAGTGAAATGTGATTTGGAATTTATACATCTTTTTATTAAGATTTAACGGGAATTTTCCAAAGTAAAGTTTTCCAATTTAATCTATTAAATTGGAATTGAATGGAATTCGATTGGATAATAATCAAAGTGAACTTCTGTGGAGGAAGGCTGTTAATACATATGAATTTCAAAGGCATTGCCGTTATTTCATTTATGTTATTGGTCGGATACGAAAATTGATATTGATTATAAATTGATTTGTTTTTCCGTGAAGATTCCATAATTAATGGAATGTGATTTGGGTTTATCGTGAACTGTGTTTTGAATGACATAAGTTCTTTAACCCAGTTAAAGGAAGGATTACATGTCTGTCATTGTATTTCGAACTGTATGGCTGATCTCTGCTAAATATATATCTGTTTGGTGGCGGAGAATTTATTCTCTTGCTTAACACCCTTCTATAAGACGTACAAACTTAGAGGTTATATATTGGCAGAAATCAATAGTACGGTGTAGATTGCCGATGCGACATGTTTGTGTTTCCAAAGTTAAATAATCATTAATATTGACTGTAATGACCCACCATTTGACCGTGCCGAATCGACAAAACATGTCAACTGGAAACGTTCAAACAAAAGATTTTTTTTAGCTTCTGAGATAAACAGAATAAATCACAGAATCACAGACACAGATGCAGAGCAATATAATATCTCATAGCGGAAGATAAAAAAATACAATAAAAGTTCATGAAGCTACTAAATAAAATTTTACAACAGAGTTTACATAAATAATATAGTGGAAGTCTAATAAATGAAAACAGTTTGAAACGAAACAATGATAATAGCCGACACTGGAACAACTGATCAAAGAGTAGATACAGGTGAGCAATTCCAGTATAAGCTCCAACTCCATGGATAAATCTCGAAACTGGAATACTCGATCTGACCGGAGCAATAATGCAAAACAAAACAACTCGGATCAGGACTAACATTCTCATAGAAGAAAATGAACTCAAATGAAATATTCGTTGAAATGCAATCAATAACTTAAAGGATGTTTGGGATCACCATCCTATAAGGATCCGTCAAACTGATACAATATAGTATAATACGCTATATACAATAGTGTCTATCAGTAAAGTAAAAATATCAAAATAACATAAGCGGGATTACTATGATTACCCTTACACCGTTTATATATTCCCATAGTATATACAGTACCATAATTCCTCCGTAAACTGGAGGGCTATTAGAGGGAACTCCATATAAAACAGTACAAACCAAAATCGTAGCGGGCTCGTATAAGGCATGTGACAAGGCACACGAGGAATGGCAGGGTGGATTCACCATTTGCAGAGTCGGACTAGTGGTAACGCATAGCAGCTACTACCGCCTACCTCGAGACACGCTCCCATATCAAATCAGAGGGTGGCCACCAAAACACATCACAAAAGTAATAGTATGGTATTGTTTTCTCCAAATTTGGGCCTAACACCAAAAATGTGAAGAAAAAGTCTCACAAAAAATGAAAAGTGGAGCCATACAATGATTGAAATGCAAGTAGAAGACACAAGGATTTATAGTGGTTCGATCCGATGAGGATCAACGTCCACTCTCATAAGGAATTTCTTTATCAATATGAAGATTGCAAGATTAACTTCTCCCTTAAAACATTTTCACTACTCTCTTGCTCATGAATTACACTTAGATCTACTAAAAATGACAGAGAAGTGAATTAGTAAGTGGAGATACGATGTAGATGTGATAGAATTAGAAGAATTCCTTCTTGTTCATAAGCTCGTTTCATCAATCTTCAACTCTTGAATCATTTAGT
Organism: Allium sativum; assembly: GCA_030737875.1. NCBI lineage: Eukaryota > Viridiplantae > Streptophyta > Magnoliopsida > Asparagales > Amaryllidaceae > Allium > Allium sativum. The sequence continues at coordinate 276,388,351 of CM060926.1, read as the reverse complement.
TGAATTTGACAAAGATCATGATCCATGGATTAATCTTCAATTTATGATGTTGGATAAGTGTTGGAATTGTTGTGGAAGATTTTCGGCAGCACTTCGTGGTCTCCAGACTCGATCCCCCTTAATGAAGAAGTGAGGGGGTATTTATAGGAGATTTCTAGACCAGATGGAAGTTTCGTAATTATGCAGGGGAACGCCATGACTCATGTCGCCACCGACATGACTTGGACCCCCGCTATAAGCCATGTCGCCAACGACATGACTCATATCATATGGTGGGTCAGCCTTTGGTGCCTTGAGCTTGCGACATGACATGACCCTCCTCAGCATGGTTTATTTCGTTCGAATGATATTTATCGACAACCTGGTCATGGCTGGATGTGGCATGAGTTTGTCACGACATGGCTTGAGGCCGACATGAACAACAGATGAGATAATGACTTGCGACATGTCTTGAGGTCGACCCAATTTCCACGGAGCGACATGGCGAGGTACGGCTTATCTTGGTTATGACATAATGTTAATCTCAGTTCAACATCATATTTCCTTCCATGACTTGTACATCATGTCGCTGAACGACATGGATAGCGGTAGTATAAATTCATGTCGCTGACTGACATGAATTTCAACCTTATTTTACATCATTACGTTAGAGCAGCCTATCTGTTGAATGCTTTAGCTTCCTGTTAACACCATAAAGAAGGTATGACATAATTTTGAAATGATTTAGCCTTCTAGGATCACCTTAATGAACTACGGCATGATGGAGGTATATGACCTAGCTTTATGATTTGATATGGACTACAATGACCTGGCTGATACGTCATAACTAGAGACGGCATGGTTCCTTTATTTCCCTACGACATGGCTTTAGAACGACTTGGCATTCACGTATCGAGCCCTATGACTTAACAAATAACGACATGACTTTGACAACATATTGAACATGTATTTCTATAGGTTAACATTTTCCCCTCGAAGTTCATGCTATTAGAAATAGCATGGGCTTCGAATCCTTATGTTTTATGACATCTTTTCCATGTATTTTAGTTAAGTTGCTAGGGTACTCTTGGATGCATGTCGCAAGTTGACACCATGTCACGACTCACTTTAGCTTTTTCATGCCGCATGAGACTCTTTAAGTCATTTTGGGCTTCAATCCGAACTGACCTCGGCCCAGTTATTACAGCACTTCATATATTATCCCCAACCCGAACATTCATTCCTATGCCTCTTTTCATTCTAAGGTTTCACCTCATTAATGGCGAATTGGGTCAGAGAGACATCATCGCCTTCCTCATAAGCGATTTATTCAAGCAAGTCGACGCCTTCATCTTAATCACTGCGACCAGATTCTGATCGACTTTGACAAACTCCACCAGTCTGATTCGATACCTATACTCTCAATTTTTAAAGAATTCTTCCTTCAACGATCATCTCAGAACTTAATACAAGTAACTTTTAGATCTGAATTCCATTTTGTTTTTCCTGAATGCTAGGACTTGTATAGAATCCAAGGATTTTCACATACTTTTGATAAAGCAATGATCTTGTGAATCGATTTTGACTGTCTCGTGTTATTGAGATGTTTGTGAATCAAAAATGAACTGGATTGGAATGGATAATTATGTATGAAGGCTTCGAAATTCTTTGATCTTCTTTGAACCCCGATTTTTATGCAATACGCACGACTTGAGTCTTATGTCGTACCAGTGGCATGATTTTCAAACCGTGCTTAGCTGACTTAAATTTAACACCACAAAACGTCTTGTTGTGGTCTTTGATACGACGATGACCATACGAACTGTCTTTGAATATTTTGTTATACTGCACACCAGTTGTTCGCTGAAATTCTTAAACTATGAACTTTTATTGCCTTATCATAGCTGTTGTATGATTTCTTTCTGTGTTGCTCCAAAGTAGGTTTATGGCATGCTCTGAATTGTGTTTATTTGACAATCCCACCATTGAGTCATGATAAAAAATTCATGTCGTTATGCCTATGTGAGTTATCAATTCGTAATTGTAATTCAATCGTTCGAGGTGACATGTCGCGTGAACGACTTGAGTCTCGGAATCGGTCCAAACGAGTTGACCTCTTGATGACTTTTAGTTTAAGGTTGCGGATTGGTGGCTCCACCCAAACCATAAAATGATATAGACTCTTAGTAACTTACGCCTTTATTAATATGTTTTCTATGGCATAAGTTTTATTTATCCTAAGTCGTTGAGGATGATACAATATCTGTAAGACGTAATAACAGTGTGAATCTAAACTTGTGATAGTGTTTGAACACCCCCTTTTAATGTCAGAACCTCTGTGTTGGAGTTGAGTTGCTTTAAAGATACCAAGTTGCGGATGGACATGGGTCTCATGTCGTGGACCTACATGAGTTCCAAGTCGTGAGTCGCCATGAGTTTCAAGTCATGGATCGACATGAGTATCATGCCATGAACCGACATGAGTATCATGCCATGGACCGGCATGAATCCCATGCCGTGCTCTGACATGAGTCCCAAATCGTTGTAGCGACATGAGCAAACCGCCATGTTGCTGCTACAGCATGGGCAACCATGTCACAATGACTTAACTCTAATGCCGACAAACGCCTTGCCTTGGTGTTTGTCACCTTTGTTTTAATGCTTGGATGTGCTTTCGCACTTTTATTCTTCGAATCTTGCTGTTAGAAAACCGAAATGTATTCAAGTATATTTGTGTAGAATGACTACTAAAAAGTCGTCTTTCCCTCAAAATGAAGAAACTGCCTCGGCTCAAACCAACCCTTCTTTAAACACAGTTCCCGAAATTTCTAGCCAAATTCCTGCCTCCCTTCCCTTAGAATTCTACCCGATTAAAGCTAGGGATCAAGAGAGACAGTCTACCACCCTAACTCAAGATCAATACGAACTATTATGCGGTCAATATGGAATTCTTCTTACAATGCAATATTACCAAAAGAAGGCGTTTTTGCTGACGATCTCCTGCTGCGTATGTTGCTGTAAACAGACAAATGCTAGCAGCCGGTGCCATCCCTCCATTTAATCCCTTTTTATGGAAAACCATAGATTGTTTAGCCATCGCTCCTTTCCAACTCCATCCTAATGGTTGTACTATTTTACTGGGCCTTTATGTTCTTTTCATGGAAACGAGAAAGCAAGAACCCACTTTCCAGGAGCTTCGTTACCTGTGTTCTTTCATGAGTAGGAAGGACACCCCTTCTATTATACATGTCGAAGGTGCCAGGAATCGGAAGCTTGTTCTCGAATTACCAGAAAGTGTTTCAGGATTTCTAAACCAATTCTTCTTTGTTAGATTTCCCGAACCATTCCGAGGGACGTGGACAGACGGAGGTACGCACAGTTTGTTTAGTGGCTTTGACTTTACTTTCCACTGAGTTATACGTTCTTACATTATTTCTTTTGAAATGCAGTACTCCCTGCCCTAATTAAGGACAACAAAGCATCCTCTTCTCTTAAGGCCACATATGAAACAATGAAAGCTATAGATGAGGTTAAGAGAAGCATAAAACTTTTAATTACCAAAAATATTCTTCGCCAATATGAACTACTTCATCCCTTGAGGAAGTTTTTATGTAAGGCTGGACCTTCCACTCCTTAGCCTAACCTTGCAGAGTCGGACGTCGGCGGTTCTGATGATAGGAATGTAATTCAGACCGATCAAAACCCTACCATTGAACCTTCCTTGAAAAGATGTTCAGGGCCTACTGGCGGAAGAACGTTGCCCTTGTCAATGACTTTGAACAAGGATGAAGATTCCGACCATCGTAGGGGCGAGGATCCTACAGCATCGACCGAATTGGTTGAAAAACTGAATACTTCCCTGCATTCTGAGACATAATCAGATTCCAAACAGGTCGAAAAAGATAATAGGGAAGTGAATCCTTTTGAATCCAAGCGTGGGACTGAATATGTTAAGGAAGATGTAATTGCATTAGAAACTAATCCGAATGTCGGGACTATAACTGATGACCTTCTTACTGAAAATGCAGCTAAGGAAGATTCTGCAGGTACATTTGACAATTTGAGTGATCTCAACTCCTCTAGATATCTTAGTCAGGATGGTGCAGTTACACAGCCTCTCGATCCTCAAACCATAGAAACCGAACTTAGGGATGCAGCCTCCACCGATTCAGGAAGGCATCTTAAATCTTTAGGCATCTCCTAAGACCCAAGGGATATGACCGGTCTGTTAATAACAGTACCCTTCTAAAGAAATTCATCTTGTGCATTCCAATTCTTTTTTTGTATTTTTATCTTACTTTAATATCTTTAGATACTTTGTAGTTTCAAGTATCAGAAACTCATTCATAACTCATTTCAGGTCTAGACATGCACGGGAGACGCTCGTTAGGAATCAGATCAGAATTTAGTAAAAGGAGCAAAGCTATCGATCCAAAGCACTTACTATGATCTGAACCTCAACAATCATCGCATCACCGCGAGCAACTCCTTCCTCCTCCGTCCTCGAAATCCTCTTCTCGGTCTTTACATGTAACAACCCAAATTTTTATAACATGTTAAAACCATAAATCAAGGCAGAATTAATTTTTAAATTAAGAATCAATGGAAACGGTTTACGTCATTACGTTCGTCTTGGAATTCTGCTTGAAATAGAGTCCGAGTTTGCGTAAAACGAATACCGTACGAAGAAGATATGGACGAACGAAGTTATGTAGAAAAACCAGAAACGGGCCAGAATGCACTGGCGCACTTGGGAAGTGCGCCAGAACAAAATTGCACTGGCGCACATGGGAAGTGCGCCCATGTAATTTTTCATTGGCGCACTTGGCAGGTGCGCCCAGGACGAGCAAAAACCGGCTTGGTCAGGCTCTGACTGGCCTAGTCGGGTTCTAGTCGAATTTCTGAGCTCTGGCGTTTCACTAGGGCTGACTTGTCATTTTCTGATTGGCTTTTCTTGAGATGGATGGCCTTGATTTCTTCTAGCTTCATCGACGGCTCTAATTAGTTTGAAACCCTATATAAACAGCCTCATAGCCTCATTCTCTTTACACCATTCTTCTCTAACCTTATGCTGGTCAAACTCTTTATGATCATGGCTTCTTCTTCCTCCTCTAAATTAAATTAAATTAAATTAAAACGCGAAGATTATTCCTTGAGGACTATAGCTAGGAATTTCTTATTGGGGATTTGCTTCTACAATCAAAGCAAGATTCAGCGATTCAACAACTCAACGACAAATTTCTAGACTTGACTTCTGAATCTAAATTTCTTAGACCACGATCAGTAAGTTCCAGTTACTTTTAGATAAAAACTGTAAACTTAATATGGCATGTTATAAATTGGAATTGATTTATGTATAATTCATATCTATTCTTGTTTTCTTTTTGGATCTTGACTATTGGGAATATTGCCGACGATGTTGAAACTATTATTAATGGCCTAAGACTATGACGATGAACATAAGACTATGCTTATGCCTATGAATGTGAACATAAGACTATGCCTATGCCTATGACTATGACTGTGAACATAAGACTATGCCTATGCCTATGATTATGAACATAAGACTATTGCCTATGACTATGACAAGGACAATTGTGACTAATTACCTAAGATTCATGACCATGAGGTTATTGCCTAGGATTTTAACTTTGAAATTAGATCTAAGCTTGATTTTCTATTCAGACCTTTTATTTATTTGTCCTTGGATCTTGATTCTGGGGATTTTTCTATTTAAATTAGATCTATCCTTGTTCTTGAAACTAGATTATTATTCAAACCTTTTCATGATCAATAATGTTATCAGATCTATATGCCTGCGATGTTCTAATCAATTTATTCAGTTATGTCATGCCTTAAAAATAGATTGATAATAGAATAATGTTGATTATGTTATATGTGGAATTGAATGATATTGATCTATGCCTGTGGTTCTATTTCATTATCATGTTGAATTGGGAGTTAATGAATAAGTCTATTCATGTGTATATGAACTTGAAGTATAACCCGTTATGACAAGTTGTGTAGTTTATCATGTTATGCAAGTTTTAGGTTGTAAAATCATATCACGTATGTGACCAAATGTTAGATCTACATGTTTATGTGTATATGTTAAACCTATGTCATATTTCAAGTTCACCCTTATTCGTATGCTCGTTATTGATTTGCAAGTTCGCATATATTTAAGTTGAATTAGTCTATGTTGCAAGTTCACATATATGTATGTTGATTTAGTCTACGTTGCAAGATTCACACCTATGATATTCATGTTGACTATTTTGCAAGTTCACACCTATGATGTTCATATTGACTATGCCGAAAATGCGAAGTTTACACCTATGTCATGTTTATGTTAATGAATTGCTTTATGCCAATTTTGTGTACGTTAAATTAGGATAAGTTTTTAGCCTAATATTATGTGTCAAAAATCATGCGGACGAGAAATTAGGCTAATATTGTTAGCCTAATATTTAGACGGGGTAACGTTGGGAAAAATTGGTAATCATAGGAAGCTTGGCAAGAAACTTGCCTTGAAAACTTGACAAGAACTTGACATGAAACTTGCCTTGAAAACTTGAAACGAACTTGACATGAATCTTGAACATGGACATGACACTAGAATGAACTTGAGAATGGCTAACTTGAGGTTGGGTTGAGTTTGCAGTGTAATTCTGCCCGGAACCGCCCGACAAATCCAGTTACTACAAACAACAGGATCCAATGTGGGTAGTTGGTCATATCGCACTTGAAAACCCGAGGTCAGACTGAGTTGTAGTGTAATTCTGCCCGGAACTGCCCGACATATCCAGTAACCACAACAACAGGTCTGATGTGAGTGGTTGGGGTGCATTAATGAATTAATGCCACATGATAGAGTTAAGTCTTGAACATATAAGACAACACTTAACCAACTTGATACATGATTCGTAGGTGGGTTAAGTCACGAACTTGAATGACAACACTTAACCAACTAGACATGCTAGACTGATAGGGGTTAAGTCACGAATTTAAATGACAACATTTAACCTATTGGACGGAAACCCTAGTTACGCGGTCCGTTTCAGCAGTAACCCACTGGACGTATCATGGTACCCTGGGACTAGGCAGGGTAGGGCACGATTACTGGGTTGATTGTAAGCGACCATAACGATGGCTGTGTTGGTGCGCCAGTGTAGGTTCAGGCGGGCTATGGTCGTGCACGTGGTCCGGAGTTGAAAAAGCAGGCATTGAGCATCAGTAGGTTTATCTGTGCATGCTTGATTCGTGTCGGTGGTTGGCACCATAGGGCTTGATACACCCTATGGTGGACCTAGCACAGGTGACTAAATTCGTGATAGGGTCGTATGACACAGACACATGAAGAGCTAGAACTTGTAGGGAGCTGATCGACTAGTGGATCATTTCGTTGGACCTAGAAATGGGTCATTTCATGATATTGGGTTAAGGAATCATTTCATGATTTATATAAGACATGGGTTTGGGATTCTAGTACAGTTGATGTAGAGAACCTTGAATACTTGATGCTATACTTGATTTATCATGTTATCTTACTCTATCTTGGCCATCTTGTCATCATCCGTATGATTACTTTTAGTTTATACATGTCACGTTACCTTTATCTGTTTTTATGCTGAAAGTCACTTGGACTTACCAGTCTTTATGACTGACCCGTTTTCTTTCACCTCTTTTTCTTCCGTTCCCCCCTAAGGTTCTCACGGAGGAAACTCTAGCACTTAGCTTGGATTTCGCTTGCTTTTGATTCAGCTCATGTACGGTTTGATCTTGGGCTATGCTATGGCTGCATTTTCTGCTACCTTTGGGGAATTAAGCTACTTTGGATGTTTTAAGTTTATGCTTCTTTGTTTATGCAAGACAGAATTTGTTGTAAAGGAAAATAATGACCTTGGCTATTTGATGTAAAAGGGTTTGACTCTTTTTGAAAGTAATGAAATTTATCTTTTGATTCTTCCGCTGTTTTATCTATGTTCTGTCTTGTAATATTTCTGTATTTGTTTACCTCGATAACGCTCCTCCAAAACTAGTGCGTTCCCTTTGTGAGTGACCCTAGCAGAGGTGGGGTGTTACATTTGGTATCAGAGCAGAAGGTTACCAGACTGGGCAAAAGTTTTTTAAAAAAACCTTCTGAAAATATTTTCAAAACCGTTTACAAAGAAGCATTTTTCAAGAAAAGAATTGTTTTATTTAAAGGATATTCCCCAAAAGCCATTAGCACTATCCTTTGTTTCCTCGTTTTGAATCTCTTTTCCTTTCTTTTCTCCATCTGTAGTCGTAGTAGTTTTTATCTGCGGCTAATCTTTTTTCTAGCTTCGTAGAGGGTTTTCCGTACGATGGAGATAGTTTCCGTGAGGCTTGTTAACATGTTACATAGGAAAGATATGAGTGATAAGTTAAGGCGGATGAGTCTCAGAACGAGAAGAAAGACTTCCAGAAAGGAGGCAAGAACAACAACAACAAGAATGATAACAAGACACACAAGAAAAGAAAATGCCACTTCTGTGGTATTGTGGGGCATATAGTCCAGGATTATAGAAAGAAGAAGATGAAGATGGAAGCATGTTTTCAGTGTGGTGAAACTGGACATATCAGCAAGAACTGCCCTAAAAAGCAAGGGCAAGCCCCGCAAGCAGGACCTTCTGGGGGTACATCTTTAACTTCTTCTCCTAGATGCTTTGTTTTATCTTGCTTATCTTCTCAATCCTATCTTGAGAACCTTAGGTAGAACCCTTTTGGATGTAAACATGTGATTGAAACATGTTATGGTTGATGTTTGCTAATGGTTGCAAGTGGTCGCAAGTGGTCGCTCGTGGTTGCATAACACACATTAGGCACTAGATCGGCTCAGACACATTTGCATATTGCATATGCATGAGTGTTTATAGTTGTTTATGGATGAATTTGAATGTGTTATCATGTGGATGTTGCATATGGATGGATGTTTGCGCACACATATAGTGTTTATGTGACTAGGACTATTTGCATACATGCCGGATTCATGACACTAAACATATTTTGCATTACGAAGATCAATCAGGCCTGATCATTTGCATTAGATAAGGAACATATACACACACTTTCTGCATATGTTCATATAGCATTAGAAGTCGTTTAAGGACAATGGTTTCTTGTGGATGATGTTTTGAGTAGATGGATGATAGGAAGCATTCTTCTTAACTTTAAGATTTCGGGGACAAAATCCTTTAAGGAGGGGAGAATGTAACAACCCGTATTTTTACAACATGTTAAAACCATAAATCAAGGCATAATTAATTTTTAAAATAAGAATCAAGGTAAACGGGTTACGCCATTGCATTCTTCTCGGAATTCTTCTTGAAATAGAGTCCGAGTTTGCGTAAAACGGATAACATACGAAGAAGATATGGACGAACGAAGTTAGGCAGAAAAACCAGAAACGGGCCAGAATGCATTGGCACTCTTGGGAAGTGCGCCAAAACAAAATTGCACTGGCGAACTTGGGAAGTGCGCCCATGCAATTTTGCATTGGCGCACTTGGCAGGTGCGCCCAGGACGAGCAGAAACCTGCTTGGTCAGGCCCTGACTGGCCTGGTCGGGTTCTGGTCGAATTTCTGAGCTCTGGTGTATCACTAGGGCTGACTTGTCATTTTCTGATTGGCTTTTCTTGAGATGAATGGCCTTGATTTCTTCTAGCTTCATCAACGGCTCTAATTAGTTTGAAACCCTATATAAACAGCCTCCTAGCCTCATTCTCTTTACACCATTCTTCTCTAACCTTATGCTGCTCAAACTCTTAATGATCATGGCTTCTTCTTCTTCCTCTAAATTAAATTAAATTAAATTAAAACGCGAAGATTATTCCTTGAAGACTACGGCTAGGAATTTCTTATTGGCGATTTGCTTCTACAATCAAAGCAAGATTCAGCGATTCAACAACTCAACGATAAATTTCTAGAGTTGACTTCTGCATCTAAATTTCTTAGACCACGGTCTGTAAGTTCCAGTTACTTTTAGATAAAAACTATAAACTTAATATGGCATGCTATAAATTGGAATTGATTTATGTATAAATCATATCTATTCTTGTTTTCTTTTTGGATCTTGACTATTGGGAATATTGCCGACGAAGTTGAAACTATTATTAATGGCCTAAGACTATGACGATGGACATAAGACTATGCTTATGCCTATGACTGTGAACATAAGACTATGCCTATGCCTTTGACTATGCCTGTGCCTATAACTGTGAACATAAGACTATGCCTATGCCTATGATTATGAACATAAGACTATTGCCTATGACTATGACAAGGACAATTGTGACTAATTACCTAAGATTCATGACCATGATGTTATTGCGTAGGATTATAACTTTGAAATCAGATCTAAGCTTGATTTTCTATTCAGACCTTTTCTTTATTTGTCCTTGGATCCTGATTTTGGGGATTTTTCTATTTAAATTATATCTATCCTTGTTCTTGAAACTAGATTATTATTCAAACCTTTTCATGATCAATAATGTTATCAGATCTATATGTCTGCGATGTTTTAATCAATTTATTTAGTTATGTCATGCCTTAAAAATAGATTGATAATAGAATATTGTTGATTATGTTATATGTGGAATTGAATGATATTGATCTATGCCTGTGGTTCTATTTCATTATCATGTTGAATTGGGAGTTAATGAATAAGTCTATTCATGTGTATATGAACTTGAAGTATAACCCGTTATGACAAGTTGTGTAGTTTATCATGTTATGCAAGTTTTAGGTTGTAAAATCATATCACGTATGTGACCAAATGTTAGATCTACATGTTTATGTGTATATGTTAAACCTATGTCATATTTCAAGTTCACACTTATTCGTATGCTCGTTATTGATTTGCAAGTTCGCATATATGTAAGTTGAATTAGTCTATGTGGCAAGTTCACATATATGTATGTTGATTTAGTCTACGTTGCAAGATTCACACCTATGATATTCATGTTGACTATTTTGCAAGTTCACACCTATGATGTTCATATTGACTATGCCGAAAATGCCAAGTTTACACCTATGTCATGTTTTGTTAATGAATTGCTTTATGCCAATTTTGCGTACGTTAAATTTGGCTATGTTTTTAGCCTAATATTATATGTCAAAAATCATGCGGACGTGAAATTAGGCTAAGATTGTTAGCCTAATATTTAGAAGGGGTAACGTTGGAAAAAATTGGTAATCATAGGAAGCTTGGCATGAAACTTTCCTTGAAAACTTGACAAGAACTTGCCATGAAACTTGCCTTGAAAACATGACACGAACTTGACATGAATCTTGAACATGGACATGACACTAGAATGAACTTGAAAATGTCCAACTCGAGGTTGGGTTGAGTTTGCAGTGTAATTCTGCCCGGAACCGCCCGACAAATCTAGTTACTACAAACAATAGGATCCAATGTGGGTAGTTTGTCATATCGCACTTGAAAACCCGAGGTCAGACTGAGTTGTGGTGTAATTCTACCTGGAACCGCCCAACATATCCAGCGACCACAACAACAGGTCTGATGTGAGAGGTTGGGGTGCATTAATGAATTAATGCCACATGATAGGGTTAAGTCATGAACATGTAAGACAACACTTAACCAACTTGATATATGATTCGTAGGTGGGTTAAGTCACGAACTTGAATGACAACACCTAACCAACTTGACATGCTAGACTGATAGGGGTTAAGTCACGAATTTAAATGACAACACTTAACCTATTGGACGGAAACCCTAGTTACGCGGTCCATTTCAGCAGTAACCCACTAGATGTATCATGGTACCCTAGGACTAGGCAGGGTGGGGCACGATTACTGGGCTGATTGTAAGCGACCAGAGCGACGGATGTGTTGGTGCGCCAGCGTAGGTTCAGGCGGGCTATGGTCGTGCACATGGTTCGGAGTTGAAAAAGCAGGCATTGGACATCAATAGGTTTATCTGTGCATGCTTGATTCGTGTCAGTGGTTGGCACCATAGGGCTTGATACACCCTATGGTGGACCTAGCACAAGTGACTACATTCGTGATAGGGCCGTATGACACAGACACATGACGAGCTAGAACTTTTAGGGAGCCAATCGACTATTGGATCGTTTTGTTGGACCTAAAAATGGGTCATTTCAAGATATTGGGCCAAGGAATCATTTCATGATTTATATAAGATATGGGTTTGGGATTCTAGTACAGTTGATGCAGAGAACCTTGAATACGTGATGCTATACTTGATTTATACTTGATTTATCATGTTATCTTACTCTATCTTGCCCATCTTGTCATCATCTGTATGATTACTTTCAGTTTATACATGTCATGTTACCTTTATCTGTTTTTATGCTGAAAGTCACTTGGACTTACCAGTCTTTATGACTGACCCGTTTTCTTTCGCCTCTTTTTCTTCCGTTTCCCCCCAGGTTCTCAGGGAGGAAACTCTAGCACTTAGCTTGGATTTCGCTTGCTTTTGATTCAGCTCTTGTATGGTTTGATCTTGGGCTATGCTATGGCTGCATTTTCTGCTACTTTGGGGAATTAAGCTACTTTTGATGTTTTAAGTTTATGCTTCTTTGTTTATGCAAGACAGAATTTGTTGTAATGGAAAATAATGACCTTGGATATTTGATGTAAAAGGTTTTGACTTTTTTTGAAAGTAATGAAATTTATCTTTTGATTCTTCCACTGTTTTATCTACGTTCTATCTTGTAATATTTCTGTATTTTTTACCTCGATAACGCTCCTCCAAAACTAGTGCATTCCCTTTGTGAGTGACCCTAGCGGAGGTGGGGTGTTACATTACATGCATCTGAATCTGTCCTGACTGAGGAACAGAGGAAGAAGATTCGCGAGGAAGAAGAAGAGGGGGATAGAATACGCAGTTGGCTGAGGGAAGATGCTCCCGATGAAGGGGAGCGAGGGAAGAAATGAGGAAGGGATGGTTCCTATAAGCATTCCCGAGTAGAAATTTGCCTATTAAGCCTCGACTTCCCTCATCCTCTTGCCCTCTCGGTCCTCCAGCCGAGATTCATTCGATCATTAATAACCCTCGCCATAATCCTGGTTTGATGGACATTTCCTTTTCTGAAAACTTCCAGGTTGGAATTTGAAAGGGCTTTACTTTGATCATGGAGTAAGTATAACCGACGTCAATGATTTTCTTAAAGAGATGGATGCGATTATAAGTCAAACACATACTCAGTTCAATAATGCTAAAAGTAAACTTAAAACAAAATGGAACGTCATAAGAGATATCTTTTACCAAAATTTGCGTGGATGGGAGAAACTTGGTGATGACCTCCAAAAGCGTCATGATTCCCACCTTACAAAAATTACCGAGTTGGAAAGTGATAAAGTCAAATGGGAAAAGGTTTTGGATGATCGTGATGCTACTATCGCAATTCTCAATAAAAGAGTCACAGAGTTAGAAGCGTCAGATAACGAGATTAAGAAGCTCTGGGAAGAACTCGAGGCTTCCAAACAAAGAGAAAAAGATGCCTTAACTGCCATGCGTAATGTTGATGCCATGTTGGCTGTAGAGAAGGATTTCTCAAAACAATATTGGGAAGATACCGCCAATCTATGAAAGGAGGTAAAATCTTTGAAGGATTCCAACCAGACACTGATGGCCAAAGTCGAATCTATTGAGAAGGACAAGATGACTGCAGAAGAAACCCACAAACAAGCTATGGACGAAGTTGATGGTGACATGTTCCACTTCTACGTATACATTGTCATGAGCCGTGGGAGTTTGCATTACTTAGGGGATAGTATTGCACGTACTTTGGCACTTGTTCGGGAGCGAGTGCTTGAGATTAATGGTGATGATTGTAGCGAGGATGAACTCATTGACAAACTCTTAGACGACAGGTCCAGAAAGGCTTTGGCAGAAGGAAAGGCACAACTAATTGACGAGAGGACCGGTACTTCCAGTGAAAAAGTTCAAACTCAACCTGATGTCAACCTTCCTGTTGATCCCTCGGACTTTGAAGCTTTTGGCTCACAGACATTAGCTGACCCAGTTGATGCTCCTAAAAGTAAAGACGTCACTACTGAGGGGAATATTAATACAGAGGATATTGATGATGAACATTGTGGAAACGATGAGGCTGATGATGACAATCCCGATCACTGGAGAATCGAGCATAGGGATCCCTTGGAGGGTCTTCTAGATTTAGGTAAAATTGAAACTAACTTTACCCTTTCGTTCTTAGAGCCCATTTTCGATTCACCTGGGTCCCTTGCTTATTATGCTGAAAGTTTCCATACTTTGAATTTAATTTCACCCCTGTCTTCTCCTGCCATAGGCAATGCAACGACAACAGGAGCTATTAGGCTTGACTCACCATTGACAACTTTCCCTCTTACTTCTGTCATTACTCCCCCTCCTCCTAGTAACACACCCTTGCTTATTACAGCTCCTAGATCACAAGATGTAAAGATCGGAGCCTTCTTGGATTTGGATGTTGTTGACAACAGTCTTAGCGATGACCTTGAAGTTATTAATGCAGATGAAAGTCCCCAAGTTACTACCAAGGATAAAGAAAAGAAATCAGCCAAGACCTCATTGTCTAAGAAGAAGAAGAAGGAGATGGAGGCTATCATTTTTTCTTCCCAAGAGAATCAGAGTAATGCGGAAGAGACCCCTCCACCTTTACTTAGCAAGCCAGCTTATCAAGTGATAGGAAGAAATGATCATACTCAGTAGTTGCTCAACCTGGTTGTTAATTACTTTCTTTTGCATGTTGTATTCAGGCCAGTTGTATAGGCGGGCACCAGTCCCCACTTATTACTCCTGTACTTGTCATTTTTATGCACTCTGTCATCTGATGTTTTATACTTTAACATGTGACTTTATGGTATAGTTGTGCTTTGTTGTCAGGAAATTGTGTCCTGCTTTCCATGCTTTAAATTTTGCTTTTAGCCTTGTTGTACTTCTTTATTTTATATTCCATGCCTGTTCTACATCTGCAATTCAAACTGTATGTTATTACAGGCTGAGTTAATTCAACCAACTTTATTGTTTTGTAAAATCCAGTTTTGTTGGTTGGAATGATCTAATGCCGGGTTTTCATGAGATTATTACCAGATTGTAGTATGTTCAAGAGAGCATCATTAGATTTCATTTATGCGATGGTAATGCCCTCATACCACAATTGGTTTTAATATTTTGAAAATTAGGCATGGGTTCTACAGTTAGATAAAGAAATTTGCTATTCTTAGTAACTAAGTGGGCCAGTTACTTCTGTTTTTTATCAGATGACTTCGAGGAAAGTTTTTTCTCTTTTTTTTGTTCCATCATTAACCGAATTTGGATAATTCGGCTTATGACCGGATGCCTTCGAAAAGATTTTTGATCTGTTATTCACTAAATCTGAATAATTCAAATGCTTGTTGAACTTGTCGGATGCCTCCAAAGAGGTCTTTGGGTCCGTCAGTAACTGGGTTTGAAGGACCTAGAATCGATAGCTGGATTTGGAAGATCTAGTATATGAGAGGATGCCTCTAATGTGGTCTTTGAAAACCCTGTGTTTATGTCACTATCCGGCCATGTATTAATGGTGTCGACGATGAACCGGGTGCCCCTCGGGGAGGCCTTGGGTTAAAAGACCGGTGTTTGTATCGCTATCCAGCCATATATTAATGGCGTCAGCGATGAAACGGGTGCCCCTTGGGGAGGTCTTGGGTTAAAAGCCCGGTGTCTGTATCGCTATCCAGCTATATCTTAATGGCGTCGGCGTTAAACCGGGTGCCCTTCGGGGAGGTCTTGGGTTAAAAGCCCAGTGTTTGTGTCGCTATCCAGCCATATCTTAATGGCGTCGGCGATGAACTGGGTGCCCCTCGGGGAGGTCTTGTGTTAAAAGCCCGTTGTTTGTATCGCTATCTAGCCATATCTTAATGGCGTCGGTGATGAACCGGGTGCCACTCGGGGAGGTCTTGGGTTAAAAGCCCAGTGTTTGTATCGCTATCCTGCCATATCTTAATGGCGTCGGCGATGAACCGGGTGCCCCTCGGGGAGGTCTTGGGTTAAAAGCCCGGTGTTTGTATCGTTATCCAGCCATATCTTAATGGCGTCGGCGATGAACCGGGTTCCCCTCGGGGAGGTCTTAGGTTAAAAGCCCGGTGTTTGTATCGCTATCCAGCCATATCTTAATGGCATCGGCGATGAACCGGGTGCCCCTCGGGGAGGTCTTGGGTTAAAAGTCACATTGTTCCAGGTGGTTGACGCTAGTTTATTTGTCCAATTCTGGTTGTGATTTGTCAATACTAGAACTTTGAACTCTGTCATTAAGAATATGCCCCTACGGTGAAATTCAAAGCTTGGTCCATAGTTTGGGTGTTACATCGTTTTAGATTTAGAGTTCTTGACGCTGCTTATTTATGGCTTTTCACTTTACACCCTCCATAGCAAAAGTGTGTGAATGTTTGAATATTAAGCAGCAGGTGCTTGAGCTCTCCTATTGGGGATGTGTTATAGCTCTCACCAAACCCTATTTGATTTTAAATGTGCTTTCGTTTGCTCAAAAAGTCTGTAATTAAAATCGATGTCAGCAGCTTGAAATCAAAAACTTGCAAATGTACGATTTTAGACAGGTAAAGTAATTTCTTTCACTAATTTGTACAAACTTTGCATGATATTTATAATGCATGATATATTTACAATTCATGATGTATGTATAATGCGTAATATGTGAAAGGAACTTCAAACAAAATAATGGCGAAGATGGATGCTATTCCATGCTCGAGGGAGTGCGATTCCGTGTGTCGTTTTTAACTCAAAAGTGCCATCTTCAAATTTATGATTTATCATGTATGGCCCCTCCCAATTGGGTCCGAATACCCCAGTTCCTATCATAATTCTTTTCAGGACGAGGTCCCCGACTTGAAAAGTCCTTTGCTTGATTTTTGCATTGAAATATCTGGCTACTTCCCGTTGATGGACCGCTATATTAAGCTCTACTTCTTTTCGCTTTTCCTCGAGTAAATCAAGTGCCTTTAACTGCAGCTCTTCATTCTCCTTCTGGTTGAAGTGGATTCTATGGCGAGTTGGTACTTTTAGTTCCACTGGAATCATAGCTTCTGACCCGAATGCAAGTGAGAATGGTGTGCCCCGTTGTAGTTTTATGTGTTGTCTGGTATGCCCATAACGCGAAAGGTAGTTCATCAACCCAATTGCCTTTGTCTTTTTCGAGACGCTTCTTAATGGTTGACTTTAGTATTTTGTTGATGGCTTCTAGTTGCCCGTTTTCTTGCGGGTGAGCCACAGCTGCAAAACTCTTTTTGATCTTATATTTAGCGCAGAAGTCCAGGAAGTCATTACTTTCAAACTGGGTTCCATTATCGATGATGATCTTTTGCGGCACTCCAAACCTGCAAATGATATTTTTCAAGACAAAATTGATCACTTTCTTTGACGTGATAGTAGCCAAAGGTTCTGCTTCGGCCCATTTGGTAAAGTAGTCAACAGCTACTATAGCGTATCTCATACTCGCTATTGCGGCGGGTAATATCCCAATCAAATCTATGCCCCCAGACCGCAAATGGCCATGGGCTAACCATTTGAGTTAGCTTTGTGGGAGGTGCTCTTGGGATCTTAGCGAATATCTGGCACCTGTCACATTTCTTTACATAGATCATGGCATCTAGGTTTACATTAGGCCAGAAACAGCCATATCACAGGACCTTCTTGGCTAACATTTGATCGCCGGTGTGTCCTCCGCATTCTCTCCCATGCAACTCTGCCAAAATCGCTCTAGATTCCTTCTTAGTCACACATCGCAGCAACGGCATGGTGAATCCTCGCCGGTACAGCCTTCCGTCTTGAATGAGGTATAAAGGGGCCTTACGCAATATATTCCTTTTGTTTTTCCGTTCTTTAGGTAGTGTCCCATTGAGGATATATTCTTTGATTGGAGTCATCCATGATATAGGTTCTTCAATGGTTTCCATTATCCAGTCCACACTCACTTCCTCAATGGTTGGAGTAGAAAGGACTTGGATGTGGATTAAACCCAGTAGTTGAGCATCTCATGAACTAGCATACTTGGCGAGAGAATCCGCTTTTGAGTTTTGTTCTCTTGGAATGTGAGATATAACATAGTGGTCGAGGTCATTTAGAAGTTCCATAACTTTGATTAGATAAGAAGGGAGGTTCCCAGTTTTGGTTTGGAATTCTTTGCGTACTTGACCCACTACCAACTGAGAGTCGCTGAGAATCTGCAAAGCTTTTAGGTTTAGCTCTTTTGCCAACTTTAACCCTATTATCAATGCTTCATATTCAGCCTCATTATTGGTTGATGGAAATTCCAATCTCAAAGCATAGCATAAAGAGTAACCTTCTGGGGTTTCTAGGACAATTCCAGCACCTGAACAATAGTCGTTTCTGGATCCATTAAAGTATAATTTCCAAGCAATCTCTACTTCCGCTGGTTCTTTAACCTCTTCTCCTCTACTTGTAAACTCAGCAATAAAATCCTCTAGGGTTTAGCTTTTAATGGCCCTTCGAGGGTGGTAAGTGATGCCATATTGACTTAGCTCAATGTTCCATCTTAACAGCCTTCCTGAAGTTTCTGGACGAAAGAGAATTTGCCTTAAAGGTTGGTCAGTGAGAACCTTAACAGGATGAGATTGAAAATACGGTCTCGGCTTTTTTGAGGCAACAAGGAGGCAATATGTGAGCTTCTCTAGCTTAGGGTAATTTAGCTCTGCTCCGGTGAGCCTCTTACTAATGTAATATACCGGCAATTGCACTCTCGCTTCTGCTCGGATTAGTGCTGCACTCAAAGCATGCGTCGAAACCGCTAGATATAAAAATTGATCCTCCTCATCTTTAGGTTTCGATAACATCGGTGGTGATTCCATATGCCTTGTCAGTTCCTCGAAAGCCTCCTGGCACTCTGAGGTCCACTGGAAGTCCTTCTTTCCTTTTTTCAAAGCATCGAAAAGTGGAACACATCGTTCCGTTGCTTTGGAAACGAACTAGTTCAACGCTGCTACCTTTCCATTTAAGCTCTGGAGTTCCTTTTTTGTCCTTGGGGCCCGCATTTCCCTTAAAGACACAATTTGAGAGGGATTCGCTTCGATGCCCCTAGCATTGATGATGAACCCAAGAAATTTCCCTGAAGAGACTCCGAATGAACATTTTAGCGGGTTTAGTTTCGTCTCGTATTTCCTGAGTATGTGAAACATTTCTACCAGGTCCTCGAGATGATCTTCGACCTTCTTTGATTTGACTAGCATATCGTCTACATATACTTCCAATGTATTCCCTATCTGAGATTTGAATATGGAGTTTACAAGACGTTGGTAAGGTGCTCTTGCGTTTTTCAGTCCAAATGGCATGACTTTATAGCAGTATTGTCCCCTATCTGTTATGAAACTCGTGTTTTCTTCATCTGGCTTGTGCATCATAATTTGATTATATCTGGAATATGCGTCCATAAAAGATAATAACCCGTGCCCCACTATTGCATCTACGAGTTGGTCAATTCGGGGCAAAGGAAAACTGTCTTTTGGGCACGCTTTATTAAGATCTGAGTAATCTATACACACTCTCCACTTTCCATTGGACTGTTTGACAAGCACTAGGTTAGAAACCCAATCTGGATACGTAGATTCTCGTATGGAATTATTTTTGAGTAGCCTATCTACTTCTTCTTTTAGAGCCTCGGATCTTTCAAATCCTTGCATTTGTCTTTTTTGTTTCACAGGAGTCAACTTTTGATTTATATTCAACTTGTGAACAATTACATTCGGTGGGATCCCACACATATCTGAGTGTTCCCAGGCAAATACATCTAAGTTTGCTTTTAAAAACAAGATTAGTTCCTTTTGCAGCTTCATACCTAGCTGAGATCCTATCTTTAAGATCTGGTTAGGGTTCTTGTCGGATACTGGAACGGGGATAGTATCTTCGGCTGGCGCTGCTCTATTTTCCCCCATACTATTTTTTCCTTGGATCAATTGTTTTCAGGGCGCCCCTGTGCTCACCAGTATAGGGTTTTTGCTTTAGTTGCTATAAGAGGGGTTTTTGTATGCGGAGCGACAGCTCTACATCCTACTTTAATTCCTTCTTCCTTGCCTCTGCCAATTCAACCAAATAACACTCTCTTGTCGCTTGTTGATCACCTATAATTGTGCCAACACCATTCTCTGTTGGGAATTTCATAGAGAGGCGCCATAGAGTCATAGTTATTCTGAATGCTGCAAGAGTAGGTCTTCCTAGGAAGGCATTGTAAGCAGAGGGTTCATCAATTATAACAAAGTCCCGTACCAGTGCAGTCTTTTTCTCTCCTTCTCCGAGCTCTACTAGTAGACTGATAACACCAATTGGTTGAACAGGTTGACCAGTGAATCCGTCGACCTTGTTCTTATAGGCTTTTACATCGCCCATGGAAAGCTTCATTATATGGAATGCACTAAAGAAGAGGATATTAACTGATACTCCACTATCGACTAACACCCTTCTAACTATGGCTGGGCCCAAACTAATGGTTATCACCATTGGATCCTCTGTAGGTGTTATGACCCCAGTCGGATCTTCATCTTTAAATGTGATGTCGTCTCGCAAGATTCTCAGAACTTTTTCTGATAAAACTTCACTCATAATCATGAGTTCACCTTTTTTCGAAAAGTCCTTCACCTCATGAGCATACTTCACCATGTCCCCACATCTTTTCCCAACTGAGGGAAAGGCCTCCTGAAATGGTGTTTATGATCATCCTTGGTATAGAGGCAACTGAAGCATTCTCATTTTGTTTAGGCTGTCCTGTAGAGGCTCCCTGGTCTTGGGCTCCTTGAGCATTCTGGGAGTTCTTTGTATATTGTTGAAGCCTATTTTTCCTTATCAGTTCTTCAATTAAGCTTTTCAAATGTCTACATTCGTTCGTGTTATGCCCCGGCTGGTTATGAAATCGGTAGAACCTACCGGACTTTATTGCGTTATCAGTGACTTTCAACTTCCTGGCTCTGGGTATTCTTCAGTGTCTTTGGTCGCCATATAAAAGTTTTCTATAATATTGTTAAGGGGAGTCATTTCAGAATTCTTGAAGAAACAAAGCTTTTTGTTGTTTCAACCATCTTTCCCTTCATTCCCCATTTTTTGATTTCCTCCGGCGTTTTTCTGTCCTCCTTGCACGTTTACGTCTTATTTCTCTGACGGCACTTTATTTTCTATAGCTTCTAATGTATAGGCCGGATCCTCATGCACGCCTATATATTCCTCCGCCTTGTCAAATAGCTCTTCAAGAGTCACGGGCTTCTTCTTCTTGATCTACCGCCCGAGTTTGGTCTTTCTATTTACACCTCCTTTTAGAGCCATCAAGGCCAAACGTGGCTTATAGTTTCCGACTTCGGTCGCAGCTGTGTTAAAGCGAGAAAGGAAAGTTTTAATGGATTCGCCTGGTGCTTGTTCCAGCTCATTCAGTTCCATCACGTCATGCACCTTAGTTGCTTGAAGCCTGAATTGCTGTCTGAACAGCTTGGCCAAGGTGGCAAAGTCGTCTACGGATTTTGGCGAGAGTTTTGTGAACCAGAGTGAAGCTACTCCCTCCAAGTAAGTGGGGAAGTATAAACATTTGAGCTCGTCAGTAGCACGTGCCCCCATCCACGTGCTGATCATACCTAAATAGGAACACGTTGGGATCACCGGTTCCATTATAATCTTGTACAACCGGGGGTTTGAATTTATTTGGATATGGCGCCATTTTTATTCTTTCTGTAAGTGGGGTTTTTGTAGGAGCAAATCCCCATTCCTTCTCATCATCCACCTTTTTTCTGGCTCTCATTCATAATCTTTCGTACCATTCCGAATATACGCTCCTCCTCATTGAGTTGGTCCACAGGGCAGACGCCTTCCACTTTACCAGATGTTTGGCCGCGCAAACGATCGCGGTTCAGATTCCGGGGCCCTAGACCTCCCGCATGGGGAAGTGCCCCTTTGGTGGAACCAAATGCTTGTTGAGGGGTCGCTTTTTCAAAGTGGTTATGAGCAAGTGGCTTCATTCCCCTATGACTAGGATTTGCAATCTCTTGGAAAGAATTTCCTTTATTCGGGCTTGAGGAAGAAGATCCAGAATCTTCCGTTCTAGTGGTTTTAGCAGTTTTAAGATGGTTTGCACTCATGGTGACTTTGGCCGTTGCGGCTTGCATGGCGAACATGGTGTCAAGCTTCTTCATCATGGCCTCATTTGCAATATCAATTCGACTTTTTAGTCCTGCCGCCACTTCACCCAACTCCCTCCATGTTACGGCAGTTCTAGCATTAGAACTTTCACCGACTTCTGTAAAGACCCGCAAATTCCCGCCCTTTGGATCGACCATAAACCACACAGGTCTGACCCAAAAAGTGGAAACCTACGAATACTTTAACTTTGGGCATACAACACATTACAACAGATAACAGAAGACTTTTATAACACTATAATAAATGTTACATCAGAGTACAGAATATACATATCAGAGTACATGGGAAAATTTTTACAGCGGAAGAATAAATACAAAAAAATGAATACATTGCAGCGGAACTAATCTCAGTGGAAGGCTATCAACATTATGGCCACAGCTTCAGTCTTCAATCCAGGATCTTGTTTTATATATCTGTCAAAAAGCTACTCGACTGCCCGTGTGGAAGAGGGCACCCGAGTTTGCAAAGTGAAACAAACTACAGGTCAGTCATGGGACTGGTGTGAGAATTCTACTTAACCTATATAATATAATAAGGCTAATCACAGGACCACGCCACTTTCGCGGAACGGGTTTTCTCCTATGGATTTCCAGTGCATGACTAAAGTAAATCGTCAAAATAGCGCAATGCTTTTTAGAAAAATGAAACCATTATAAGACCCAAGTCCCATCACACAATGTAACGCAAACCGGAGGATAGGGTTTTACCTTATAATGATCAAAAGATGCTTGATACGATAAACACGGTATTATATAATAATAGTGTGCAAACAACTTGAAATACATCAAAGTAAATGTATCAATCCTAGACGGCATGAGTGCCCCATCCCACTATGTCGCCATATATAGGCAAAACCGCGTGATGTCGTATTGGAAATTTGGGTTTCCATCTGAGTCAAGGCTAGGGAGGAGATCCTTACCGATTCGAGACACTCTAGCAATGCCCCAGGATTGGTACTCTGTCCAACCCTTGGATCCTGCAGGGCCGGTCCATACGTTAACGCTTAATAGATTGGCAATTCCTGAACACACGCTTCCCGGTCCTTTTGGACCTATAATACGGCCAGTGGCGACCGCATAAACCGAGGCCTCGAACAATCCAACAACCACAATGAATAAATGCCAGCGCTGGTAGGTCCCTGGCACCACTCTAGCTAGAAAGAAACGTGTGCACTCCCTGCGTTCCCTTCTCCCGTTTTAGACTCTACCGGGCTGTGAGGCTCGCGAAGTCACGATATACACAAAGCTATGCCTAATTAGACAGTGCTTTGATCATCAACCACAAGGCCTGCTTTTCAACAAAGCCTTGATCAACTGCATCTTAGCATGCCACATTGTCCTACTCTACCATATCATTGATCATCTACCAATATATATATAACCTCTAAGCTCATACGTCTTAGAGAAGGGGGTTAAATGAAGAATAAATTCTCCACCACCAAACAGAAATATATAATCAGTAGCGTTCAACAAATACAGTAGAAAAGAATACAATGTCAGACACACAATCCATTTACAAGTCCGCTCTGGGTCTGAGCGAAACAACGTGTCCGTCGATCTCCAAATGCGTTTGGACGATCATTACTAAATACCTTGCCTTGGGGTGTCCAGTCCCAATTCAAGATACCAGTCATCATCATCCCAACGATGTGGAAACTTCGGTCTTCAATTGCCATCTTCATCTTCGACTCTTGATCGTCGTGATGATTATTAAGAATGGGTTAAACCCGGTCTTTCTGAATAACTCGCGTATTTTGTGATTAAAAATCAAATATTGGAAAATCACACATTACGCCACATTTCCCACTCAGAGTGTTCTTTTAATAAGATATTCATACTAAAAGATTCTCATTAATTTTATCATAGATAAATTAATAAATTTAATCATAAATCTTCCTTAAAAGATTTATTAAAAATTCTAAATTTGATTTAATATCAAAAATCATTTTCACAAGATTATTTATTTTAAAGAATAAATCTTCTTTTAAACGGGTTAAAGAACTCGTGTCATTTAACACAATTCACTATAAACCCACAAATCAATTTCCAAAATATGGAATTCCACAGAAATCAATCAGTACATAATCGATATAAATTTCTGTATCGGACTAACAATATACATGGAATAACGGCAAAGCCTCTTAAATTCCATATATAATATCGGTATTCTATTACAGAAGCCCATCTCGATTATTACCAATCGAATTTTCCACTTAATTCCCAATTGAATATATATTAAATTGGAAAACTAGATTTTTAGAAAATGCCTTTTTTTTAAATCTATAAAATAGATTTATAAATTCCAAATAATAATTTCAATGTAAATTGGATTAAAGGAGAAATGTCATTTAAAAACATCGTCCACGATAAATCCACTTCACATCTCAATGTATCTTATATCATGAAATATAATTGCAAATTTCAATAATCTTAATTAAAGGATTTCCCTTTAAATATTTATTCATTATTATAAGAAAAACGTATTTTAGAGATAATCATTAAAAATATTCTTTACATAAAAGATTTTTATCCTTTACAAATATTCTTTGTTTTAACATATTTAATAGAAAATATATATACTTATGAAAATATATCCTTTATATAAAAAGAATTTCTAATGTAAGAATATTCTTATTTAAAAGAACATCTGAATCGAAATGCGACTCAACCATTTACCATATAATTTGGATTATATGGATATCACACACATCATATATATGACAATAACAATATAATCATCAAATCATCCATTTCATCCAAAGTGTAAAATCCAACTGTGTAAGCGTTAAAATTAAATAATAACGCTCATCACAGCCTGTCGATCTACCGATCAACATACAACTAAATATTGGGATTAGTGTATGTTAATTTTCATCCCAACACCCGTGTGGGGTTTCAACCAACAAACAAATAATAAATTATTTGTGCACTTGGGCGATGTGTGAAAATTATCGACCCAATCACATAAACAAGTCAGGTAACTTGCCTATGGCAGTGTAATAAACAATATATAACACGATGATAAAAATATCTCTTTTATTCCTGTTCTTTTTATCACATGTAAAATGTCAATAAAAATGTAATCTTTATTTCTATTCTTTTATCGCATCAAAAATGATGATAAAAATATAATCTTTATTTCAATTTCTTTCATTGTAAATAAATGAAAAGAAAAATGTAATCTTTTAATTCCATTCGTAATAGGGGATATAAATAATAACACAAAATATAACTATTCGTTTCATGCTTTATTTGCAATAGAAAATGCAAATAAATATTCAACCTTTTTATTTGATGTTTATTTACATAGAGGAATGTAAATAAAATTTTTCATTTTATGATTGAATTGCATTAAGCATTTCAAATGAAAATGTATTTTTTTACTCTCATGTTTTATTTGAATTGAGTAATGCAAATAAAAATGTTTTATTTGTGCTTAAGAACGCGAATAAAAAGACCATTTTAATTTTCTATGTTATATTTGTGTTTGAGAACACAAACACAAAGGATCATTCATTTCCTATAATGTATTTGTGTTTGGGAACACAAATAAAAAGGTTCGTTCATTTTCAAAATGTATTTGCAAAAGTGAATGCAAATAAAAGAATAAATTTTACTTTAATATATATATATTTGTATTCATAAATACAAATAAGAGAACAAGTTTCATTTTTAAATATATATTTGCATTTTTAGATGCAAACAAAAGAACAAGTTTATTTTTAATGTATATTCACATTGGTACATGCAAATAAAAGAATAATTTTATTTTCAATAAACCTTTGCATTGGTGAATGCAAAATAAAAGAACAACTTTTTTATTTACAAAATATATTTACAAATATAATGTAACTTCTGAAAATAATTTCTTAAAGGTTTTGTTCGCATTGTGAATGCAAACAAAAAGGCCAATTTTATTTATTTCACGTTACATTCACCTTGAAGAACATAATAAAAAGTTAACTTATTTCCTATGTTAGATTTGCATTAGTGAATGCAAAATAAAGAACAAATTTTGTTTTAATGCATAATTGCATTTGTGAGTGCAATTAAAAGAGCAGATTTATTTTCAGTGCCTATTTGTATTTGTGAATACAAATAAAAGAATGAACTTTTGTTTTCAATGTTTTATTTGTATTTGAGGATACAAATAGAATAACATATTTCATTTTAATGGTTTATTTGTATATGTAAGTACAAATAAAAGGGACAAACTTTATTTTCTATGTTCACTTGTATTTGTGAAAACAAATAAAAAGAACAAATTATTTTTCAATGTTTTATTTGTATATGTGAATACAAATAAAAGAACAAATTATATTTCAATGAACAAAATTTCAACAAAAATGCAATCTTATTTTATAAACTCTTCATTTCAACAAAATGAAAATAAAGATATAATCTTTTTATTCTAATCTTTACGATGAAACCCAAATCACATTCAAAATGTAATTTCTTAATGTAAAATCTTTCTATTGAAAACAATGAACACATAAAAATCAAACCTTTTACATTGCTTCTTTTTATGAAAACACTATTTCATTAAAAATGAAATTTTTAATGTTACTTCTTTTTATGAAAACACTATTTCATTAAAAATGAAATCTTTATGTTGCTTCTTTTATTGAACATCAAACTGACAAATAAATTATGACTTTTGATTGAAAACTATTTTTACATAAAAAAAATGAAATCTTTTGTTTTCATTCTTTTTAATAATAGAACCTCATATTAAAATATATTATTTTTATTCATTCTTTTTAATGTAGACAAATTAAAATAAGAATGGATTTATCGCTCAATTTCTTTTGTAAACTCAACAAATAAAAATAAGCTTTCATTGTCGTTCAAGTTCTTATTATAATATTAACAAATAAAAAATGAGTTTTTATTTGTCGATAATATTCTATTTTTCATTAAAGAATAATAGAAATAATATTTAATAACCTGAAATAAATTATGATAACTAAATCTGAATAAATATGATGTAATTCTGAATATAATATATTTTAGATCAAATTTTAGATCTAATTTCTAATCGTAAATAAAATTCAATATTATCTGCAATTTTAATACGGATCTAACACATCGTACACAACAAAACATATCGCAATCACAACCAATGATTCATACAACACCAAACATTTCAGAATCGAATAAACATCATCATACAATTATTTTTAGAGCGAGAAAATAATTTAATAAATAATTAAATAATAGAATTTTGAATTCTCACCTTGAATTTTTGGCCAAAATTTTACTGTCTCCTTTTCAGCTGCGGTCAACGCCATCGCGAAGCTCTTAATTTTGTGATTCCAACGCAATTTACGGTTCGTCAAACGGACCTCGTATGAAAGAGTTATGAATTTTTAAAGATCGGGTAATTAAATAATTAATTAATATTCATGAAAATACCTAAAAATTTCACTGTCTCAGAATTGGACAAAATTAGTGTCCACGCGTCCATCTCGTCGCCACGATCCCAACGCACCTGAAATCGTCGATTTTCGACTTCGTATGAGTGAGTTATGCAATTTTAAAGTTCTGGAAATTAATTAAATAATTTAAAAATAAAATAGAAAATACCCTCAGCCCATTGACCGAAAAACACTGTTCACTGCCGAACTTTGACCGCACTTTGCCGCTGCCTCGGGCCACCTGACGCCACGGGACCACCGCCAATGTCTTCGTCTTGGCGAGACGCACCACCACCAGAAAGAGCCGCCCCTAAAGCTTCTCCGATCATCGGGAAATCGCCTAGAAAGGATTTCGCCTCGCGGGTCCCACAGGCCGCCTCACACCTCCAAACTGTCTGAAATTTTCTGAGCATCTTCGTCTTGCGTAGACGAAGAACTTCCGTGTTCGTGACTTTGTCTAATTCTTCGTCGATTCACGGGAATTTCTTGATTTACGTTTTGAGTTTCTGAATTTCGAAAACAGCGAGCTTTAAGACGGGATTCCGGCGAATCCGAGCGCTGTTTGACAAAACTGACTACACCATTAGCTTCGTAACGTCGAGACCTTCGAGAAAACATATAATTTGCTATGGTTTGAAGAGATTTTATTTTTTTATGAATTTTAGAGGAAGAGGGAGCCGCCATGGAAATTGAGAAAAAATGATGGAAAAGAGAGCGGCTGCTGTGCATTTCGAATTTCAGCCCAAAAACTCAGAAAAAAGATAATGTATACCATGGGTTTAATTTTGGTTTGGGCCCAAATATCATTATGTGCCCAATTACTCAATTTTCAACTGTTTTCTTCAGTTCAAAAATTCTTATAAATACATGCTGATTTCAAAATTAATAAAATTTTAAACATAATTATTTCAGGTCATTACGAACCCAACGAACCTGATTTCGTAATTTTCCGATTCCGTATGAATTTATTATAAATTTCCGAAGTCTGAAAATAGGCTGTATTTCCACTGTAAAAATTATACAGGCCACAAAATAATTCCAAAAATTATAAATTTTATAATTTAACCTTAATTTAATATTCCGAATCCATAGAAACTGGTTTCTTTGAATTCGGAGTTCGTTTGCAAAAATTCTATTTTTCAGGTGTATATTTTAATATTTAAAAATACCAAAAATAGTGGAATTTTTGCAAAACTCAAAAATATAAGTTCTTATAGTCATTTTTATATGTAAACAACATTCTAAAACCAATGGAGATGGTTTCGGGTCCTAATTCCTTATTCTGCAAAATTTAGCATTTTGGCCCTTATAAATTTCATAGCGACCTTTCTAAATATTGAATTGGCCATAACTTTTGATTCCCGTTATGAAATTTCGATTTTTCGGATTCGTTGGAAAGATATTTTTAAATAGATTCTAATATTTTTGGTTTCACTAAAATCCGTTAAATTTTGCATCCTGTACGGTCAGTCAAAGTTCAAGTTTGACTTTTCAAACTACCGCGTTATTTCTAACTCTTTTTATAATAATAATTAAATCATTCATTCTACTTCGATTTAAATCAAATTTGTGATCATTATTATTTAAATAAATTATTTTATATTGTCAAAATTCATTAAAATTTTCTAAAATAATTTTTTTTAAATTGGTCCCAAAATTCCGGGTTGTTACAATCGCCCCCACTTAAAAACTTTTCGTCCTCGAAAAGGAACGTAGCTAAAAATTGTAAAATTAACTATCTTAATTTTAAATTTTAATGGTTAATTATCTTTTCAAAATATATATAAAAATCATATTTCAAAGAATAGATTATAAATATCAAAAATACGTCAATATAAATTCGTAACTCTTAACTCGTCCTAGGGCATTACTAACCCCATCTCTAACGAGTTCACTCATTCTAGGATACTACTGATCCTATCTCTAATGAGTATTCTTATTGGATATTACTAATCCAATCTCTGATGAGTCTTTTGTTCAGTTCTAACGAGTTGTACCCCAAAGGTTTGAGCTAACCAGAGCTCTGATACCAACTGTAAAGACCCGCAAATTCCCGCCCTTTGGATCGACCATAAACCACACAGGTCTGACCCAAAAAGTGGAAACCTACGAATACTTTAACTTTGGGCATACAACACATTACAACAGATAACAGAAGACTTTTATAACACTATAATAAATGTTACATCAGAGTACAGAATATACATATCAGAGTACATGGGAAAAAATTTACAGCGGAAGAATAAATACAAAAAAATGAATACATTGCAGCGGAACTAATCTCAGTGGAAGGCTATCAACATTATGGCCACAGCTTCAGTCTTCAATCCAGGATCTTGTTTTATATATCTGTCAAAAAGCTACTCGACTGCCCGTGTGGAAAGAGGGCACCCGAGTTTGCAAAGTGAAACAAACTACAGGTCAGTCATGGGACTGGTGTGAGAATTCTACTTAACCTATATAATATAATAAGGCTAATCATAGGACCACGCCACTTTCGCGGAACGGGTTTTCTCCTATGGATTTCCAGTGCATGACTAAAGTAAATCGTCAAAATAGCGCAATGCTTTTTAGAAAAATGAAACCATTATAAGACCCAAGTCCCATCACACAATGCAACGCAAACCGGAGGATAGGGTTTTACCTTATAATGATCAAAAGATGCTTGATACGATAAACACGGTATTATAAAATAATAGTGTGCAAACAACTTGAAATACATCAAAGTAAATGTATCAATCCTAGACGGCATGAGTGCCCCATCCCACTATGTCGCCATATATAGGCAAAACCGCGTGATGTCGTATTGGAAATTTGGGTTTCCATCTGAGTCAAGGCTAGGGAGGAGATCCTTACCGATTCGAGACACTCTAGCAATGCCCCAGGATTGTTACTCTGTCCAACCCTTGGATCCTGCAGGGCCGGTCCATACGTTAACGCTTAATGGATTGGCAATTCCTGAACACACGCTTCTCGGTCCTTTTGGACCTATAATACGGCCAGTGGCGACCGCATAAACCGAGGCCTCGAACAATCCAACAACCACAATGAATAAATGCCAGCGCTGGTAGGTCCCTGGCACCACTCTAGCTAGAAAGAAACGTGCGCACTCCCTGCGTTCCCTTCTCCCGTTTTAGACTCTACCGGGCTGTGAGGCTCGCGAAGTCACGATATACACAAAGCTATGCCTAATTAGACAGTGCTTTGATCATCAACCACAAGGCCTGCTTTTCAACAAAGCCTTGATCAACTGCATCTTAGCATGCCACATTGTCCTACTCTACCATATCATTGATCATCTACCAATATATATATAACCTCTAAGCTCATACGTCTTAGAGAAGGGGGTTAAATGAAGAATAAATTCTCCACCACCAAACAGAAATATATAATCAGTAGCGTTCAACAAATACAGTAGAAAAGAATACAATGTCAGACACACAATCCATTTACAAGTCCGCTCTGGGTCTGAGCGAAACAACGTGTCCGTCGATCTCCAAATGCGTTTGGACGATCATTACTAAATACCTTGCCTTGGGGTGTCCAGTCCCAATTCAAGATACCAGTCATCATCATCCCAACGATGTGGAAACTTCGGTCTTCAATTGCCATCTTCATCTTCGACTCTTGATCGTCGTGATGATTATTCAGAATGGGTTAAACCCGGTCTTTCTGAATAACTCGCGTATTTTGTGATTAAAAATCAAATATTGGAAAATCACACATTACGCCACATTTCCCACTCAGAGTATTCTTTTAATAAGATATTCATACTAAAAGATTCTCATTAATTTTATCATAGATAAATTAATAAATTTAATCATAAATCTTCCTTAAAAGATTTATTAAAAATTCTAAATTTGATTTAATATAAAAAATCATTTTCACAAGATTATTTATTTTAAAGAATAAATCTTCTTTTAAACGGGTTAAAGAACTCGTGTCATTTAAACACAATTCACGATAAACCCACAAATCAATTTCCAAAATATGGAATTCCACAGAAATCAATCAGTACATAATCGATATAAATTTCTGTATCGGACTAACAATATACATGGAATAACGGCAAAGCCTCTTAAATTCCATATATAATATCGGTCTTCTATTACAGAAGCCCATCTCGATTATTACCAATCGAATTTTCCACTTAATTCCCAATTGAATATATATTAAATTGGAAAACTAGATTTTTAGAAAATGCCTTTTTTTTTAAATCTATAAAATAGATTTATAAATTCCAAATAATAATTTCAATGTAAATTGGATTAAAGGAGAAATGTCATTTAAAAACATCGTCCACGATAAATCCACTTCACATCTCAATGTATCTTATATCATGAAATATAATTGCAAATTTCAATAATCTTAATTAAAGGATTTCCCTTTAAATATTTATTCATTATTATAAGAAAAACGTATTTTAGAGATAATCATTAAAAATATTCTTTACATAAAAGATTTTTATCCTTTACAAATATTCTTTGTTTTAACATATTTAATAGAAAATATATATACTTATGAAAATATATCCTTTATATAAAAAGAATTTCTAATGTAAGAATATTCTTATTTAAAAGAACATCTGAATCGAAATGCGACTCAACCATTTACCATATAATTTGGATTATATGGATTTCACACACATCATATATATGATAATAACAATATAATCATCAAATCATCCATTTCATCCAAAGTGTAAAATCCAACTGTGGAAGCGTTAAAATTAAATAATAACGCTCATCACAGCTTGTCGATCTACCGATCAACATACAACTAAATATTGGGATTAGTGTATGTTAATTTTCATCCCAACACCCGTGTGGGGTTTCAACCAACAAACAAATAATAAATTATTTGTGCACTTGGGCGATGTGTGAAAATTATCGACCCAATCACATAAACAAGTCAGGTAACTTGCCTATGGCAGTGTAATAAACAATATATAACACGATGATAAAAATATCTCTTGTATTCCTGTTCTTTTTATCACATGTAAAATGTCAATAAAAATGTAATCTTTATTTCTATTCTTTTATCGCATCAAAAATGATGATAAAAATATAATCTTTATTTCAATTTCTTTCATTGTAAATAAATGAAAAGAAAAATGTAATCTTTTAATTCCATTCGTAATAGGGGATATAAATAATAACACAAAATATAACTATTCGTTTCATGCTTTATTTGCAATAGAAAATGCAAATAAATATTCAACCTTTTTATTTGATGTTTATTTACATAGAGGAATGTAAATAAAATTTTTCATTTTATGATTGAATTGCATTAAGCATTTCAAATGAAAATGTATTTTTTTATTCTCATGTTTTATTTGAATTGAGTAATGCAAATAAAAATGTTTTATTTGTGCTTAAGAACGCGAATAAAAAGACCATTTTAATTTTCTATGTTATATTTGTGTTTGAGAACACAAACACAAAGGATCATTCATTTCCTATAATGTATTTGTGTTTGGGAACACAAATAAAAAGGTTCGTTCATTTTCAAAATGTATTTGCAAAAGTGAATGCAAATAAAAGAATAAATTTTACTTTAATATATATATATATTTGTATTCATAAATACAAATAAGAGAACAAGTTTCATTTTTTTTTTTTGAGGAAAAATGTGTGATCTTCCAAAAGGAAGAGAGCACACATATATATAATAAAAAGTATAAAGTAATACAAAGATCTAAGTACAGACCCAAATCAGGAGCCTCACATAGCAATGTATGGGATAATAGATAGATGAGCTCCGGCAAGGCCACCACCCATCATACTTCATTATCGAATTCCGGCAAGGCCACCACCCGATAAGAAGTATATATCTATACCCATACATTAATAAACTATGTGCAAATAACAAGTGGTGTAACAAATCACCAAAATACAAACAACCCCACTCCAAATACATATATCCAATCCAAACCAAAATAATCTAATCAAACAGCAACTCCAATATCCTCACCATTACTTCTACAACCTGTAATCTGAAAAAACTGAAACGAAATTATCAGTAATTTACACGTATATATGAATATATGCCAATATATATATATATATATATATATATATATATATACATATGCATATACCTATATATATAGACTTATATACATATATACATGTATAGAGATAAAACATAATAATCATACAAACAATAAGAGTGCGCCAACCCAAGTAAAAATAATCAATAACCCAGACGAAGACTATTACATCTAAAATAGGTATTAATATGAGTGAATAAACTCATATTTAACCTAACCTTAAATAGGAAAAGCCCAAATTGTACATCGCTAAATAATTTATTGTGTGAATTAGACATCCAAAACAAACAGAAATTTACTATATTAATGATTAATTTATCCTTTGGTATAGAGGTAGAATGAAAAATTCTCTGGTTTCTCTCCACCCAAATGAACCAACTTATGAACACTACTAAGGAATCCAATATGTATTTCTATCTGGAATTGAATCGTAACCTATAACAATTCCAATAATCAACACAACTACTATAGGTATTTAAACCATCAAAGGTAAACAACCTAATAATCATATTAAAAACCGAAAAGGTAAAATAACAAGAGTAAAATAAATGATCCACATCTTCCTCTCCAATATTACAAAAACAACATTTTATATCAAAAATAACATTTTTTCTTTTTAGTAGCTCAATAGTATTAAGCTTCTTATGAATGATCAACCACATTAGAAACTTTGCTTTAGGAGTAGCATTCGATTTCCATAGATATTTAAAGGGATGTAATGAAATACCAGAAAAATTAATAAAACTATACATAGAATGAACAGTGTAAACCAAACCCTTATCCATACCCCAGCTAATAGAATCACCATATTCGTCCAAGTGATACAATGCTAACTTTGCTTTAAGTAAAGCCAATTGTCTTAATAAATCTTCCTCTAAAATATTATCAAAAGTAAACTCCCACGGAGGATCTAATTCTGATTTGTAAATATCCTTGATTAAAGCATTCTTAAATCTACTAATATTAAAAAGTTCACTAAATTCAATTTTTAACGGCACTATAGATAACCAAGCATCGTGCCAGAAATATGTAAGGTTTCCTGAATGTACTAACGTTTTGCAACCAACATTAAAAAAGTCAAAACAACCCAAAACCGACTTCCAAAAGTGGGATAATCTGAACAAGTTTCATTTTTAAATATATATTTGCATTTTTAGATGCAAACAAAAGAACAAGTTTATTTTTAATGTATATTCACATTGGTACATGCAAATAAAAGAATAATTTTATTTTCAATAAACCTTTGCATTGGTGAATGCAAAATAAAAGAACAACTTTTTTATTTACAAAATATATTTACAAATATAATGTAACTTCTGAAAATAATTTCTTAAAGGTTTTGTTCGCATTGTGAATGCAAACAAAAAGGCCAATTTTATTTATTTCATGTTACATTCACCTTGAAGAACATAATAAAAAGTTAACTTATTTCCTATGTTAGATTTGCATTAGTGAATGCAAAATAAAGAACAAATTTTGTTTTAATGCATAATTGCATTTGTGAGTGCAATTAAAAGAGCAGATTTATTTTCAGTGCCTATTTGTATTTGTGAATACAAATAAAAGAATGAACTTTTGTTTTCAATGTTTTATTTGTATTTGAGGATACAAATAGAATAACATATTTCATTTTAATGGTTTATTTGTATATGTAAGTACAAATAAAAGGGACAAACTTTATTTTCTATGTTCACTTGTATTTGTGAAAACAAATAAAAAGAACAAATTATTTTTCAATGTTTTATTTGTATATGTGAATACAAATAAAAGAACAAATTATATTTCAATGAACGAAATTTCAACAAAAATGCAATCTTATTTTATAAACTCTTCATTTCAACAAAATGAAAATAAAGATATAATCTTTTTATTCTAATCTTTACGATGAAACCCAAATCACATTCAAAATGTAATTTCTTAATGTAAAATCTTTCTATTGAAAACAATGAACACATAAAAATCAAACCTTTTACATTGCTTCTTTTTATGAAAACACTATTTCATTAAAAATGAAATTTTTAATGTTACTTCTTTTTATGAAAACACTATTTCATTAAAAATGAAATCTTTATGTTGCTTCTTTTATTGAACATCAAACTGACAAATAAATTATGACTTTTGATTGAAAACTATTTTTACATAAAAAAAATGAAATCTTTTGTTTTCATTCTTTTTAATAATAGAACCTCATATTAAAATATATTATTTTTATTCATTCTTTTTAATGTAGACAAATTAAAATAAGAATGGATTTATCGCTCAATTTCTTTTGTAAACTCAACAAATAAAAATAAGCTTTCATTGTCGTTCAAGTTCTTATTATAATATTAACAAATAAAAAATGAGTTTTTATTTGTCGATCAAATTCTATTTTTCATTACAGAATAATAGAAATAATATTTAATAACCTGAAATAAATTATGATAACTAAATCTGAATAAATATGATGTAATTCTGAATATAATATATTTTAGATCAAATTTTAGATCTAATTTCTAATCGTAAATAAAATTCAATATTATCTGCAATTTTAATACGGATCTAACACATCGTACACAACAAAACATATCGCAATCACAACCAATGATTCATACAACACCAAACATTTCAGAATTGAATAAACATCATCATACAATTATTTTTAGAGCGAGAAAATAATTTAATAAATAATTAAATAATAGAATTTTGAATTCTCACCTTGAATTTTTGGCCAAAATTTTACTGTCTCCTTTTCAGCTGCGGTCTGCGCCATCGCGAAGCTCTTAATTTTGTGATTCCAACGCAATTTACGGTTCGTCAAACGGACCTCGTATGAAAGAGTTATGAATTTTTAAAGATCGGGTAATTAAATAATTAATTAATATTCATGAAAATACCTAAAAATTTCACTGTCTCAGAATTGGACAAAATTAGTGTCCACGCGTCCATCTCGTCGCCACGATCCCAACGCACCTGAAATCGTCGATTTTCGACTTCGTATGAGTGAGTTATGCAATTTTAAAGTTCTGGAAATTAATTAAATAATTTAAAAATAAAATAGAAAATACCCTCAGCCCATTGACCGAAAAACACTGTTCACTGCCGAACTTTGACCGCACTTTGCCGCTGCCTCGGGCCACCTGACGCCACGGGACCACCGCCAATGTCTTCGTCTTGGCGAGACGCACCACCACCAGAAAGAGCCGCCCCTAAAGCTTCTCCGATCATCGGGAAATCGCCTAGAAAGGATTTCGCCTCGCGGGTCCCACAGGCCGCCTCACACCTCCAAACTGCCTGAAATTTTCTGAGCATCTTCGTCTTGCGTAGACGAAGAACTTCCGTGTTCGTGACTTCGTCTAATTCTTCCTCGATTCACGGGAATTTCTTGATTTACGTTTTGAGTTTCTGAATTTCGAAAACAGCGAGCTTTAAGACGGGATTCCGGCGAATCCGAGCGCTGTTTGACAAAACCGACTACACCATTAGTTTCGTATCGTCGAGACCTTCGAGAAAACATATAATTTGCTATGGTTTGAAGAGATTTTATTTTTTTATGAATTTTAGAGGAAGAGGGAGCCGCCATGGAAATTGAGAAA